>CM019717.1:66467726-67708682 GCA_009760885.1 Achatina immaculata | reverse complement strand
CCTAACCCTAAACCCTAAGCTTTAACCCCTAAACCCTTAACCCAAACCTTAAACCCGAATCCTTAACCCCTAGCCCTAAGAACTAACCCCTAACCCTTCACATACTACCTTTGGAGCAGCAAATATTTATATTGAACATTACGGAAAACAATAGAAATTTTGTAACAATCCCATGTCTAGAGCATTGTGAGCGCTGATACAGGGAAATGAAATTATTTCTTCTGTATTTATGAGCATCCTTAGGTATTTCATGAGTTGACTGTACTAAGTGATACGACTATATTGTGACATATGATTGCACTAACAATTTTTTTTAACACAGAAAAGCGACACTTGTCAAAACACCTTTTTTTGTCAATAACTCATGATAGGTTCAAGAGAATCTCATGAAACCTACTGAACACAAAACTCATTGAATGCATATAAAAAATGGACCCTCTTCGAATCAATTCGTTTGAAAATTCAGTGCGCAAGTATGGCTCTTCTCACTACAGAATAACGATTCATCATCTTTGAAAGTTTATAGACTGGTCAGTCACAACATCTAGTGGCCAGTCAATTTAATGTGGTTAGAAGCACCATTTGGAAGAGATTTCAAGAAACTGGCTCAGCTGCAGACCGGCTGGGCTATTGAAGACCCATAGTCACAACTCTTGCCGATGACCGCTTCATACGGCTGCGTCACTTCAGGAATCAGTTAGGGTTAGGGTTAGGGTTAGCAGCTCGTCGAATTTCAGATCAAACGGTCAGACACCGGATTCACGACGTTAGTCCTGTTCTTACGGACCGGCATCGCCAGCGAACCAGCATCGTCAATGGGCCGTTGCGAATGAATGGAAAAGGGTTTAGTTTAGAGATGAATCATTCTTTCTGTTCCAGCGACACGATATACTAAGAAGAGTTAACCGCATAGTTCATGAGCGCTACACCAAGAAATGCGTGGATGAGGCTCCTCCACATGGTGGTGGAGGTGTACTAGGGTAGGGGACGACCAACTTCATGGGAAGAAGCGACATAGTGCAAATTGAAGAACGCCTGAATGCCAACGATACGTCGATGAAATTCTTCTTCCTCACGTCCTTCTCCTTCTGACTGCACCTGGGTCGATTTTTCAGCAAGATAACGCCACAACTCACTACCGAGTTCTTCAATGACAACAATGTGCAGACCATTCTGTGGCCATCCATGTCATCAGACATGAGCCAAATAGACCACTTATGGGATTAACTCAACAGACAAGTCCGCCAGCGAGAAGTTGCGCCAACCAATCTCCGATAGTTGTCTCTTGCATTGTGGGAAGAGTAGACAGCTATCCCACAACAACAGATCAAACGGGTAATCGGATCTATGTCAAGGAGATGTTGTTCTCTGATACAGGCAAGAGGAGGCCATACACCTTACTGAAAAGGAGGCCTCGGTCACAAAGAGTAAAAGTCTAAACCAAATTCAATGAACATACTTTCATTGTTAAAGTCTTAAAGTTTCTTCATGCCAAAATTGAAACATTAATTCTGTTTAAAAAAATCATACAAATTTTAAATTTGGTGTCCATTATGACTACAGTAGTGTTGCGTTTTTGTTTTTTTTTTTAACAGTATAGCTAAAAAATATGATACTTTTAGCTGAACGTTATTTGAAAGCTGAACTTTTAGTTGAACATAGTTTGATAAATTATTTTTTCTCTAAAACGTTTTTATACAAATATTTTATTTTACTTATACAAATATTTTATTTAAGTAAAATAATTTCCTTATGTTCTATTACAAGAGAGTAAATTATTCCTTACAATAATGTGTTTCTATGCGCATTGTTTATCATAGAAAATGTTGAATGCTTTCTGATGGAAACAGGTTGTTTTTTTTACGAGTTCTGCTTTTTAAAATAATATAACCTCCAATCTTTATTTTTCTCAAGTCTGATTTCAAGCCAAAATCTTGTCAAAACTTTCTCAAAGGGATTTTGAAGGAAAGACTCGGTGTCAGGTAGAGATGTATAGTGCGATGTCACAGAAAGGATAGAGAGAGAAAAGAAAGGAGAGAAATCATGATAAAAGAAGTTGAAGAGTATACATTGACAAAACAATGAGAAAAAATAGCATTTTCCCTGAATGCCTTTGTCTAATATGACTGAATAAAAACACACACACACACACACACACAGAATCACAAATATTTCAGTGTTTCAATCTCCAGTGAAAGTATTGGTCTGTTCCTGTTTTATTGCTATATAGTTCTCGTGTTGCCTTTTCTTTTCGTCATTTCTCTTTTTTCTTCTTCCTTCTATTATTATTTACTTATTTTGTAACATTACTATACACCCTCATTGATTTTTAGTTCACTAGTACATACTGTACTCAATAAAAGTTACACAATTATTTCTCACAATCTACACTGTTATCAAATTTTAGACTTTCTGTGCCGCAGAAAAAGACGTGTCTTGATATGTATAAAGGGTCATTCATTCATTCATTTGCATGTCCCCGAAACTTTGCCTCCCAAACAGCACTCCTGTAGGCCTCTCGGTTGTGAGCAAGATGGCCTGCTGCTGTTGCATCCTTTTCCAGATCGTCAACGATGTCTTGCAGCCATCTTCGTCTTGGTCTTCCTCTTTTTCTTTTTCCCATTATGTATCCTTCCAATACGGTCTTCTCTAAATTATCATGACGTTTAATGTGTCCAAATTATTTAAGTTTTCTCTCTTTAATCCTCTTCACTAGCCAGCCTTCTTCAATATTAAGCTCTTGTAGTATAGATATATTTGTTCTTTTTTGTGTCCACGATATTTGGAGAACTCTTCTGTAGCATTTACATTCAAAGGAATTTATGTGTTTCTCAGCTGTTTTGTTAAGTGTCCAGGTCTCACAGGCATATGTTGCTATGGGAAAGATGCATGCCCTTAAAAATCTTATTTTTATGGTTCTGTCTGCTCCTCTCCACAGATTCTTTATTTGTTTTACTTTCTGAAGAGCGATAGATGTCCTCCTTTTAATTTCCCTCATTGTATCTCCATTATTAGTTAGTAGCGATCAAAGATATTCAAAACTCTCCACTTCTTCCAGTTTTTCCTTATTGATTCAGTTGCCTTTTTTTGTTTTGTCAGTTGTCATCAATTTAGTTTTCTTTGCATTAAGATAGAGGTTCTGCTCTTCGCTGTTCTTGCGGACTGACATAATTAGTTTTTCCATTCCTTTTTGTGTTGTGGACAGCAATACTGTGTCATCAGCATATCTAATCTCTGGTATTTCATAACCTCCAACTGTTATGGCATCGTAATATTCTTTGTCTACATCTTCTCTAACATTCCTCATTATATTTTCAGTATACAAGTTAAATAAGTAGGGTGACAATATGCACCCCTGACGGACCCCTTGTTTTATGTCAAACCAACTTGTTGTTTCACCATTTATTCTTACTGCTGCTTGTTGGTCTAGATACAGCAGTGATGTTAATTGTATCAAATGTGTTGGAAATCCCATTTTTTCCATTATTTCCCAAAGTTTCTGGTGTTGTACACAATCAAAAGCCTTTGAGTAGTCTATAAAGGATAAATATAGATTCACATTAAACTCTCTGCATTTCTCTATTATTAATCTTAGATTGAATATATGATCTCTTGATCCTCTTCCTTGCCTGAAACCAGCTTGGACCATATTGACTTCTTCTTCTATTTTCTTTCGCAGTCTACCCATTATGATTTTTAACAGAATTTTACTGGCATGACTAATCAGGGCAACAGTTCTGTAGTTGGTGCATAATTTCAGGTTACCCTTTTTTGGCAGTGGTATGATTACAGTTCTTTTCCATTCTTTTGGCCAAACACCTGAATGCCATATCTTTTTACATAGTGCATGATAGATTGTTGCACACTCCTTTCCTCCTGCTTTAATAAATTCAGCTGTTATCTCATCACATCCTGGTGATTTACCATTTTTCACATTCTTTATTGCCCATAAAACTTCTTCCATTGTCGGTTCGGGTTCTTTCTCCTCCAATAATAATTCACACTGTTGATTTCTGCTTCCACAGTCGGTTGTTTCATACATTCTTTTGCATTATTCCTTCCATCTTTCTAGAATTTCCTCTGTCTCTGTCAGGGTATTCCCCATCTCATCACAAATTACATTTAGCTTAGGTGTGACATTTCTCGTCAATGTCTTCATTTCTTTAAACATTTCACCATCTCTTCCACACTTCTGATGTTCTTCTATTCTTTCAAACCAATCTTGTATGTATTGTTTTTTGTCTTTTCTTATGTTTCTTCGTACTTCTTTTGTTAAAGTTTTATATTTATCTTTGTTGTTGTTTGTCACTTTCCATTGCGTCTTCATTTCTCTACGTTATTTTATCAGTTCTAGTGTGCCTGCTGTGATCCATCTATTCTTTTGTGTTTTCTTTACTGGAACCATGTCTTTAGCTGTTGTTACTAAGATATCTTTGTGTATAAAGGGTACAGTTGTAAAATTGTATGTAATCAAGTATTTCCACGTTATAAGTATACGTATTATGCATCAAAATAAAAGTAAGAATGAAGAGTTTTTGTAAGGGAAAAAAAAGAAGTAGTGTGATGATTTTAGCTGATAATTATTTCCTACTTACCATCGGGTATGTCTAGAGGTGCAGACCATCGGCGATGTCTAGATCTACCTGTAGCTTCATCCGATCTCCTGGTGTCATAGCATGTGGCATACTCAGTACAATAATGTCTGAAATAACCTTCTAACTACTTCTTCAGTCCGTTTTATCCGTTTTATAGGTAATAATCTACTTTGGGCACATTCAAGAACAGTGGTCTGGTCGTAGGGCATGTCTGTATACATCAGAAATCACACAAATTATTGAAATTTCTCCATCAAAACACCCATTTTCACTCTGTTGTTAGGTATGCTTCGGAATGAACTATGACTTGTCACCAGACATGAGCAAATAAAACATGTACAATTAAAAAGTTACACGGTTTGTCTTTTTTTTTTTTTACAGAAACAAACATGGCCTACTGCAGTACCCGATGGCACTCTATGCATAAAATGGAAGGGCTACCTCAGCACACCGAAGCACGAAAAAAGCTTTTTCAGTATCCATTGAAACTCAGATGATAGCTACTTGTAAATATCATGCATATTTGTTTTACAGAAAAATGGTTGCATCTCAGTCTCTTCAACACAGTCAAGTTAGAAAGTACTATAATGGTCTACTGAAACATTTCATTTCGAATTTATGGAAAAGAGTCAGTGACTTTAAATTATTTATTTTGGTCACATCGAGTTGCTGATTAAAGGCGCTTGTTTTTTAACAAAACGCACTGATTTCCCCCCTCCCCTCCTTATTTTATCGCCGCTGTAATAATATAATTGTGATGTGTTTAGTTACACTTTTCTTGAAAATCTGCAGTGTAAATGACAAGACTTTCTTATTCATCATCCTATGCCCCCTCTTTAGATAGGGCTGCAAAGAATCTTCGACTTTATCCTCCCTTACTCTGACAGTCACCTAACCAACATTCCATCTTTTGGTGTCATCCACTCATTTTTAATGTTATCATCACTTTGACCTTCATTCATTCAACTTTTCCAATCAAGAGTTATTTTTTTTTTATATTGTGCTTCAGCTTTCATAATATTAGTAATGTTGTCGATCACGTTAAAGTCTAAAGATAATATAGTTAAAAGAGGCCAGATTAGTAGGCATAAAATCCCTTGATGAGGTTGAAAAACTCGCAGAAAAGAGAAAACCTGCCGAACTACAATGCGAGCCCTATGTGACGTTTAACGGAAAGGCAAATATGTAAGATGTATGATGTAAGATTACGCCTTTTGGTATATCCTGTTTTTTTAAAAAATGTATTTCCTTATTTCTGTTTTAAGATGGCGAAGACTGTCAGTTCTTGTAGAAGGGTTTGGATCTCATGGGGGAGATAATTTGTCAAAATTTCCAAATTTTCTGCGCATATAATAATAAACATTGAAAAGCTGAGAAATATAAAACAAAACAAAATAAAACATTTACTTTTGCCTCTTATCCATGCACTCCGTACAGAAAGTAACTACGTACATGTAAAAAAAGTTATTCTCGCAGTCTCAGTACAGTATATCATCTTCTTATATCTTATATCCTTCCCGTGCCGTTAAACGTCACATAGGGCCCGTAAAGTAGTTCGACAATTTTTCCTGTCTTCGGCGAGTCTTTCAACCTCTATTTTAATCAACAACCCTCACCACATACGTGGTAAAACTATCTAGCAAGCCCATGCGGGCACCTAAAAAAAACAAAAAAAACGGGATTTTATGCCTGTTAATTTGGCCTCTCTTAACAATGTCCTCTTCAGAGTTCCACGCCGTCTGTCTCTTTTTCTTTGGCCTGTTGTGTTCCACTTGATGGCTTGTTTTGGGATTCTTTGATCGTTTTTTTCTCATCAAGTGGCCAGCATATGTCCATCTCCTTTTCCTGATCACCCATGAGACTGGTTGTTGTTCAGTCATCTGGTTATCTCTGCATTGCTCTTGAATTCGTTCCACTTGATGCCGAGTATTTTCCTTAGGCATTTGTTTTCAAAAGAGTCTAATTTCTTGTCTATTTCTTTAGTTGTTTTCCAGCTTTCACATGCATAAACGAGGGTGGATATTACATTTGAATTGAATAGTCTTAACTTGGTTTTTGTGTTTATAACTTTTGAGTTCCATATGTTCTCAATATTCTTGAAGATTGATGCTGCTTTTGCAATTCTGATTCTAACTTCCTTTCTAGTGTCACCATCCTGGTCTATGTAGCTGCCAAGGTGTGCAAATTGATTGACTTATTCAATATCTGTCCCTTCTATGTGTATTTTTCCATTTTGATTAAGGGGAATTTTCATTATTTTTGTCTTGTCCTAGTTAATTTCAAATCATATTTTGCTAGCCAGTGAAAACAGGCTATCTGTTTTTTCTTGCATGGAATTCACATTATTACTGATAAGAGTTATGTCATCAGCAAAATCAAGAACTTCTAGCTGGGTCCCATGTACCCAGTCAATACCTGTGTTACCTGTGCAGCATTTTTTCATTATGAAGTCTATTGTAATTCCAAACTGTAAAGGAGACAGTGTACATCCTTGTTTCACACCTGTTTCAATCTGGAACCATTCATTCATCCTTTCTTCTTTCTTGACTGCACAAACATATCTATTGTAGAAGTCCTTAATGATGTTGACAATTTTAGATGGTATTACATATAGACATAAAATTCTCCACAATGAATCTTTGTGTATGCTATCAAATGCCTTTTTAAAATCTATGAAGTTCAGTATTAATGGTTTATGCTTTTCAATATGTTCTTCAAGTATTATTCTGAGAGTAAAGATCAGCTTCTCCCTTTTCGAAATCCTGCTTGTTCTTCTCTCATTGCAGTATCCACTATATCTTTGAGTCTAATCAAAATGACCCTGCAAAATACTTTTGACACAACTGATATTAAGATTACTCCTCTCCAATTGTTACAGTCACTAAGGTTGCTTTTTTTGGCATTTTAACAATGATTCCTTTTTTCCATTTAGAAGGGATCTTTTCTTCTTTCCAAATCTTATTAAACATTATCTGTAGTTGTCTCATGTTGTCACTATTGATAGCTTTTAGCATTTCGGCTGTTATTTCATCTTCAACTGCACCTCTTTTGTTAGCCATTAAATTCACTGCTGTTTCAATTTCATGCAATTTAATTTCGTCTAGGTTGACATTTAGTTGTGGGGCTGGTACGTTAGTTTCAAGGTTTAACAATTCTTTTGGATGTGGTCGATTAAGTATTTTTTGTAAGTGTTCAGCCCATCTTTACTTTTGGTCTTTACTTGATGTTAATAGTGTTCCAGTTTTGCTAAGGATTGGTCTTTCTTTAGATGTAATAGTACCTGTTAGCCTCTTTTGTATGTTATATAAAGTTTTGCTGTCTCCTTTTTTTTGCTGCTTTTTCTGCCTCTTTAGCCATATTGTCTATGTATTCTCTTTTATCCCTTCTAGCTGAACTTTTTACTTTCTTGTCTAGTTCTTTGTATGTTGCTTTCACAGGATATTTTCCAAGATCTGTTTTTGCATTCATCATATCTAATTTGGCTGTCGTCTTTCATATATATACTTCCATGTGTTTTCTGATATCCATGCTTTAGTATTTTTTTTTTCAGTCCAGCACTTGCTTTTGCTGCTGTAATTATGGCTGTGCTGTAAGAATTCCATAATTCATCTATACCAATCTCCTCTACTTCACTGGATGTTTTGGAATGATTGACAAGTTCCTGATTGAAATTAATGTTAGTATTATCTTCTTGTAGGCTGTGGCTGTTTATCTTTCTGTGTACTGATTTCTTGTGTTGGATTTTCAATTTTAGTTTTATTTTCCCTATGCACAGGTTGTGATCACTGTTAACATCTGCGCCCTTATAAACCCTTACATCTATGAGAGATGTTCTGTATTGCTTTCTAATACAAAAATGATCTATCTGGTTTCTAGTTCTATCATCTGGAGATATCCACGTTGTTTTATGTATCTCTTTGTGTGGAAATATTATGCCTCCAATGACCATGCCCTCTGTTAGACATATTTCAATTAATCTTTCTCCGTTCTGATTAATCATGTCAATTCCTTCTTTCCCCATTACTTTCTCAACGTCGGTGTTATCTTTCCCTACCTTAGCGTTGAAGTCCCCCATAGCAATTAGGATGTCGTGTTTAGGGACTTTGCTGATGATTTGTTGTAATTGGTGATAGAAGCAGTCTTTCACCTCATCATCTGCATCGTTCCTGAGTGCAAAACACTGTATTATTGTCATTCGTCCTTGTCTTAGGTTGTATCGTGCTCTTATTATACGACTGTTCACCGGTTCCCATTCTACAAGGCTATTTCCTCCTACGTTTGACATAATAATACCTACACCATCTCGAATTTTACCATCGTTTCTGTCTGAATGTATTATTAACTTACCGTTTTCCGCCGATCTTTTACCTGCTTCTGGCCATCACATTTCACTGATGCCCAGTACGTCTAGATAGTATCTCTCCATTTCTTTGATGACATGAGTAGTTTTTGTTGGTGCTGCCATCGTTCTTACGTTCCAGAATCCAATCTTTGTCAGATGCTTGGGGCCGACGAATGAGCTCCTCGGAGTTGGCTGCCTGATGCTCGGTTGGTTTCTCTGCGAGTTTCCGTAATGATATATTTTTTCCTATCTGGAGTTGCCTCTAGATAGGTCCCAGGATAAGGTTGTTAGCCTTATGCCCAGCTCCCGGTACAGGATATGTGACAGATCAAGAGGATTTCCGCTGATTTCTGAATGCTGGCGAGAGAGTTAGAAAAAAAAAGTCCGCCATCTTGCACGTCACACCGGAAGACCATCTACTACACTACAATTTCAGTGCTATTCAGAATAAATAAATAACTGAATTTGGTGCCTGTAAGAACAGTCTAAAATAAAAATTAAATTTTATGAATCATGGAGGCATGTAGTCGACATCCAATATAACTGGAAAAATTTGTAGTTGTAGGAAGAAGCATGGCTTATATTTTTACAGGAGGGGTGAGCATTCTAGAGATGAGAAGCCGAATAAGCAAAGCTTTCCTTGAAAAGACCAAGTCTAGGTTTTGGAAGACATATGTTGTTAAAGTGTTGGCTATATTTTGTGTTAGATTTAAACAATTTCCATAGATAAGATGGAGAATTCTGTGATAGAATTTGATGCACAAACTTGGCTTTGTTAAAATGAATCTGTTCTTTAAAGGCAGAATTTTTATGTTTGTGCTGATTTGCTGTTTGTGCATGATCTTTGTCAGTATTAAACTTTACCTTTTGCTTTTGAAATGACTACAGCCTCTTTGTATTTGACAGTGAGCAACCATCCCAGATTGTTGAACAGTAGTATAAATGTGTTTGTATATGTGATGTGTATTATGCCTTCCTTGTGTCTTGATCGATGAAGTGCTTAATTGTGGCTAATTGGTATACTTTTTTGCGCGATGAGTTTTGTTAGGCCTTTCACTTGAGATTTCCAGTCACATGTTGGTCAAATGTAAGACCTAGTGTTTTGTGTTCGCTTACGTGTTCTATTTGTGATGTTTCCGTACTGTTGTAGAGCTGTAGTATTGTTTTTGTCATCTTCAGTCGTTTCTGTCTTGAAATTATAAGCATTAGTTTTGTTTTATCACTGTTTATAATCATGAAAACTGGAGCACCTAGTGACAAATGAAAACTGGAGGGAAGAAGGGAGACAAAGAAAGAAGATACTTGACGGACTAAAAAAGTGGCATGGGTCATCAGACATCTTACAGAAAGAACAAAGGACAGATGGTTGTGAAAAGTAATAACGACCAAAGCTTGGTTAGTATGGACCAGAGAGAGAGAGAGGAAAGAGAGGGAAGTTATTTCTATCTGTTTTAGATGGTGGTAGCATTTGCACATTTTTACAGCTGTTGAAAAGACTCATATTCTTTCCACCTCTCAAGCATTTCACTTCATTGTTTATCATGAAGCCTTTGGTGTCTAAAATGAAACATATTTTTTGTTGAAGTCCTTTCGTCATTATTTTAATATCTCTGAAACATTTTCTTGCTTCCTTGTTTTGGTGGTTTTTTTCTATCTCATAAACGGGTTTTGTTTCATGTACTCTCGTTTTTGAAGTCAAATAATTTTTATAGTATCTCTTCATGCATGTCTGTTTTCTCGTTCTTTAACTGTATTGTTTAGATCATTTAACCAAGTTTGTCTTGCTTTCTTTTTTCTTTGTATTACTTTCTCACAGATATTATTTAACCATTTACTTCTCCCCATTTGGGGTTTCTCTGCTAGGTGTTTTTTTTTCTGCTGATGATTTTATAATTTGTTTGACGAGTCCCAGTCTTCGCTTTATGTCCTTGTGTGCTTCATTTTATGTAGCTTTTATTATTCTCTTTATTTTTTCTCTGTATTTAACCTCTGACCTGTTGTATGCTTTTTTACATCTCTGTTGTTAATTCGTACATGGTCATTCCTATCTGACTGTATGTTTTTTCTCACTCTCTTAACAGAGAACCTCACTCTTGGTACACATAAACTTTTATTACGCATACACAATCTCTCACGATACAAAAATATAAACTCTCACTCTACACACATATAAGCTCTCATTATACATATATATATATATATATATATACACACACGCAAACTCTCAACCTACATACTCACAAACTCTCGTTCTACACACACACAAACGCATTAGTTCTCACTCAACACACACACAAGTAAACTCTCATTATACACACACACACACATCAGCTCTCATTGTATACACACACACACACCTAAACTCTCATTGTACACATACATACATAAACTCTCAATCTATACGCACGTATACTCTTACTCGACACTCATAAACTCTTATTCTACACAAACATAAACTCTCACTATAAAATACTCTCACTCTTCACACACATGAATTCTTATTACGAACATACAAACAGCAGTACATGAACTCTGCACATGATATGAATCTATGCTTCGAGAAGAGAAAGGTCAGACATTAGGGTCAGACCGTGGCTTTGTTTAATGTACTGATGAGTTTTTTTTTTATGGTAAGCAGGCAAACAAAAAGGCTGAGCAATTATGCTAATGGTTTATCGGTCTTGTAATTAGACATTTACGTGTATGCACTGCTGGCGGTGAATTTGGTGAGCAACAGTCACACCTGCGTGTGCTTGTATGTGCAGGGTTGTGCATGTTTATGTTGCTCGGCTGGCCGTCACATCATTTAGTTTCTTGGCTGTCGCGCCCTGTGCTGCTGTGCTACATCAGACATACCGACTGCAAATTTTCACTTGGGCAAAGATGAGCTCAAACGTGGCTGCCATGTTTATTAGAAGAATGTCATCGTTTCGTGGTTTAAAATTGCACAATCCTGTTAAACCACCAGGTAAGCCATATTTTAAAAATATAATAGGTGTTGTTTACTGCATGGAGTAAATATAGTTCTTCAGAAGAGTTACGGTCGTAGAAAGTCTCTGCATTTAAAATACAGATGAGACACATAATTCATTTTCATGTAAGTCTTCTCGGAAGTCATTTTAGTGATTAACACACAAGTAATGTGAATGTTTAAGTGAAGGCTAGTGGGGTGTGATGTCAGTCTGACTGCTTGGTAGTAAAGAGGGGGTGGGGATAAGGGAATGAAGAGAAAGGGATAGGAAAGTTGTTAAGCCTAGAAAATGGTAGGCGGAATAGATGACTGTAGTTGAGGTTGAGGGTTTGTAATATAGTGCAAGGAAAGTTCTAAAATATCAGCTGTAGTGTGGATAGAGTAGATAGGAACTTAGTAGGGAATGAAAGGAAATGTTAAGTATAGCCGATTTTCAAGTTCAGTCCCCGTGAGGTCCATATTTCACTTATTCCTGTATGTAGCTAGTCTCTAGGCAAGGCGACTTCTGTCATCAGTTATCAGAGTGACATTGTTTAATGCCTGTTATTAGAAAATCAGACTTACTTCTGTAGTTGGGGCCGTTGAAATGATTAGAGACTGGCGTATATGCATTCTGGGAAATGTCATAGATATTTCTACATATGTCACCTAATCTGAGACTGGTCTTTCCAATGTAACTTATCCTACACTTTTCCCCAACATTGACGTAAATTACATTATGGCACTCTCAAGTGAATCCCTCATGGAGAATGAGGACAATTTTTGGGAAAAGTAACCTATTTCGTTTTCCAGACTTCACGGTAGATGACAATGAGAGCCGTTATACTTCTAATTTCGAAAAGACAGAACCCGCTGGGCGAGGATATCTTTCAGATTTGGTTCTCATTTGTAGACTAAGAATGTGAACGGTCATTTCGAAGCTCAATGGTTGTACGTCGTGGGCGGAGCATGGCTGTTCACGTGATGCGGGGGGGGGGGTGGAAGACCTAAATAAAGAAAAAAAGAGTGCGGGAAAGGTCACACTGACCATAGCCAGCATTAAATGGGGGGGGGGGGGCAAGTTCGATCTCGTCTGTGTGTGTTTGATATGGAAATACCTATCCCCAGCTGCCCTAAATATTGTTATATATATATATATATATATATTGGTTATTCATGATGATTAATGTTCTCCGACTGGCACGGGGGATAAAATCGTGGTGTTAATTTCATGTGAACTTCATGAAGCTGAGAGGAGAGCAGAAAACCAGAGGATATGACAGGGAGCTAATTTTGTCTTGTCTGTGTTAGCCCTTCCGACCTCACAATGTACTGTGGATTATATGATGTGTTGTAATCATACTGTGCTGTTGGATTATCGTCACTTTCGTCGCAAGTAAAGATTTCGCCGATTCTTTTGAGTATTGTCATGTTTGGATGGGCACACCTAGGTCCATCATATGTTATGCAGTGCGTTTGCACAAAGTTAAATATGTTATTCAGCGCATGGGCACAAAAGTTAAATATGTTACTCAGTGTGTTGGCATAAAAGTGGAAATATGTATTCAGTACATTTCGCACAAGTGGAAATATTTTAATAAGTGCATTGGCAAAGGAAGTTTTATGTGATATAGGGGACAGGGAATTCATGGCAACAGTGGCTGATTGTTTTATGCAGTGCATTGGCACAATATTGAGAAAAATGTATAATTGCTTAGTAGAGCCAGAGGAGCCCAGGCCAATCTGATCCACTGATTTAGTTGTTACTTAGTTATAGATAATACATTGTATTTATGCCATGTCCTGCTTATCATGATGATACATGTTGATGTTCTGTGTATGTAATGCCTTTATTGGCGTCACTTTGATATATGTAGAGAGTGTTAATACATTGATGTAAATTGATGGCTGACTTAGTGATATGTATTTCATGTTGACGTGATGTATGAATGTTTGTAAGATGCTGAATTAACTGGCATGCAGTGTCCTTGGAGGGGAGAATCTTGGCTGGCGGTCATGGGGGTCGCGAGATCTTGACCACGCAGTGCGGTAGTAAATGCCAAGGGAATGCATGAAACATCTGATCTGTTTCTTCCCAAATTATCCATAAAATGTAGATCTAGAATCAGCTAAGTTTACAAAAGAATGAAATCAGAAAAGATGCCGTGGTTGTCAAGGTTGAGCTGTAGCAGTGCCAGATGGCATGGAAGCACTAATTTAACTATGCTGGCTGAAGAGTGTGAGAGGAGATCACCAACTGAGCTGATGGCCTGCATGAAGGATCGTGTACTCTGCAGAAGCATAATAGCCAGCGCCAGTCGGCACGGCACCTGATGATGACGATGCTGGCTGAAGAGACTTTTTTTTCTGAACGTCTCTTTCGACTCACTTTCTGGATGCGGTTGAAGGCTTTCCGAAGAACATTTTTTAAAGTAGAGTAATGATGACAAAACTATTTCCAATAATTTATTGGACCGAGTCATCCAGGCTGAGGTAGCGAAGACTGAGAAACTGAGAGAACTGGTTGGCATCCTTGCAAGCTTCAGGATGAGACAGAAGTTTTAATATAGATTTTATCATACAGATTTTATAATATATATTTTATAATATAGATTTTATAATATAGATGTGTATGGTTGTCAGTAGGATTGTGAAAGCCAAAGCTAGACAGATTGTCGATGCCGACAGAAACTTCAATATCTAAAAAGTTGACGGACTTGTCGGAGGTTTCAGAGGTAAATTTGTTATTTTGATGGAACTAGCTGGCAAACAGTGAATTTTGTTATGCAGTGAAGGAGGTACCAAAAAAATTGCCGCCCTTCCAGAGCCCTAAATTAGCCAGTAAAATCATGATCATCAAGGGTCTCATTAAAAAAAAAACAACAATTTATTGAGCAGAAGTCTGCTTGTAACACTCCCAGAACTTTCAAATGTATTTTAATCGCACTGCCAAATGTAATCAAGACACAAGCAGAGAGTTGGGATTCTAGTTTATCTGTGGATTTTTTTCCTACACAAAAAAGTAATAATATAAAATAATAATATAATAATAATACAAAGAGGTAAAGTGGTGAAGAAAAAGATAACACAAATGTTTTTATTTTTAATCAGTATTAGAACAAAAAAAAAAGCTTTTGTTTAATCGATTACGTAGAAAAACATTAAGTTTCAATAACAACAACAACAGACAAATATTAAGTTGTAAAACAAGGAGCAAGACCAGGTGTCTCATCTCTTCTCTCTTGCAGTGAAAATGTGACATATAAGGTTTGAAAATAGTAAAATCACAGTATCAGTATCGTAGGCATGCAGAAAATAGTTATCAAAACAGCAAGTAAAGACGAGTAGAGCTGAACAGAAAAAAAAACAAATGAAACATGAAATGTGATAGAAATATCAAAGTAGAAAATCTATAGATTTTATTGTTTCTTTAAAGGATTTTTCCACTCTTATATGCTGAATTGTGAAAGGAAAACTTCCGCGTTTTAACGATGAATCATTTCTAAATAACTATTTTGTGTGTTTATTATATTCATCTATTTTGCCTACCATTACGTGTGTTAGATGTATCCATGTTTGAAGTGAGGTAGGCTGCACATACTGTTACAAAATCATTACATATGAACAAATTTCAAGCAAGATTGGAACTGGCGACCGACACTAGCAATACTTGACTCAGCACATCGTTCAGAAATATGCTATGGAACTTTCACGTACAAATCCAGTATAAAAATACAATACCTTTTTCTAAGTTTTTGTCTTCACTGTTACTAGGCAACATGATACATTCTTCGCTCTGTGCAAGTCTCACATTTTTATTCAGATCCAGTTATTTTATATTCTTCTGCCACTTAGTCAGTCCGCCACATATTTGTCTTCCGGTGTTCTTGTATAATATTTAATTAGACAGAAGAAGAATTACTAAATAAATGCTGGAGAGGGGAGCTTGGTTTGGTTTTCCCGAAAGCGGCCGATTCGGGGGATTAACTCTTCCCAGGCGTAGGTCACTATACTGACGCTTCCGGTTTTCCCGATGCGTGCGGGAATGGGCAGTATACTGACGATTTGTTTCATTTAAAACAACCGGTGTAACATTTAGATTGTACATATTTCGTCCGCGATTCCGGTGACACTTTCAAAATGGCGAATGCGTGCCTAGTTACGAGCGATGCCGAGCGAGAACAAGGACGCGAAGTATGGAAATTTTTCAATTTTTTACGATGTAGATAGGGGTATGGACATAGCCTATGGCCACCCCGCTGCTCTTGAATGTTTTCTAAGTAGATTTAGACATATTTAGACGACTGGAGAAGTAGTTAGGAGTAGTTAGGAGGTTATTTCATACATTCAGTAAGCGAAAATGCCATACGGAGTCACAATACGAGATCGATAAGTAGATCTACACATCTTAGATGGTAAGTAGGGGTAAGAAGCGCGAATCTAGATCTAGCCGATGGTGAGCTGGCCACAATCAGTGTCTAAAAACATCACATTACTTCTTTTTTCCTAAAAAAAAACTCTGCATTTATGAAATTTTCATTCATTTAGCTACACTTTGATACATATTACGTATACGGAAGTACATGGAAACACTGTTTTTCATTCCATTTTACACCTAGACCCCTTACTGACAAGGACCCGCGTTTTTACTCCCGCACTCCAGAAAACGTCTGTGTTTCTTCCTCCAGCACGGGAAGGTCAAGCTTCTCTTGGGGTGTCCAGTCGTGGTTTATCGGTGTGATGGTCAGGAAGAGGTAATGTGTTAGCTAGTGCAGTCTGTTTCGGGGTCTTTGGGGGAGTAGCACACGTTTATCTGTGGGAGCCCTTGTCGTGGTAGATCTGGATGTGTTGACTGCAGTTTTCATATGTATGGTGATGTTGGATACATGGATTGTTTAGCTATGAACCTAGATGCTTGCTCAGGCCACCTCATGTTTGTGTAAGTCTATATATGTAAGTTTTCCGATGCTAGATGTAGAGTTTTGTAAGTGTGTATCGTGAGAAGTGTTCAGTGTTAAGTGCTTTGTTCATTAAGATTATGATTCATGATGCATGACGTTCATCAATATAAGAATTGGAATGCATAATTTATATCATTGTTATACTTTACATTGTTATGCATTCATATATTCACATGTTTCACCTTTTGATCATAGACACTGAAATATTGTCCTAGAGTTTGTGAGTGGGAAAGTGTTTATTCTGACCAGTGTCGATTTCACCTATGATTTTCAATACTATGCTCTGTTTCATCTTTCAGTATGACAGTGAATCATAATTGGTTATTAATGTGCCATTAATCATTTCATATTTGAAATTATATGTGTTGCTGTTGACGCAGGCAGATTACTGCGTATATGTATTATATGTGTCGATGTTGGACGCAGGCAGAGTACTGCGCATATGTGTTATATATTTGATTTGGCAAGAAGCTTCTATATGTGTAAGGGAATGGGGCTAACTCGTGATTAGTAGTGAATATGCATTTAATATGTTGTTAAGGAGAAGACTAGAGATTGTAATAGAAGTTAAATAAGCAGTAACCTCACTTGGATCGACGCCTTTGGTTGGTTCACGCTGATGTCCACGGCATGCTCATATATCCCGTGCCTGATGTTAATGTCTGTGGAGATAAATATTGCCTGTGTTTATATGTTATCTGGTGTAAACGTGTATGGTGTGCTGGTGTTGTCAATAAACCAACCCTTTGTTTTTCCTTGATCAATTTACGCCTTTTGTGTAGTTATTTATTGTTGGTGGAGCTAGGGAATGAATGAGACAATAACTTATTTTCCAGCCAACAAAGTCATTTAGGGAGCTTATATAGACACCAAATGGCAGGGCAAAAGAGCCTGGGTAGTGGATGGTATGAAGAGGATCAGTAATTGAGAGTGTTCCAGGCACAGCTATACTTCATTGGACGCTATCTCATTACATTAGGCTGGCGATTTAAGCCCTACTACCAAAGAAATCTCCATGACGATGATAAAGACAAAAGATAAATAAGAGTGAAGATTAAAATAATAAAAGTAATAAAAGAGTTGAGAGAACTCAAATAAGTAATCTCAAATTTTACAGAAACCTGGTCCAAAACAAGTGAGACAGTAAGTCAGACAATAAATCAGGTAGTAAATCAGACAATAAATCATAAAATAAATCAAACAGTAAATCAAAATTGAAAACTGTCAGATTTGCATCCTCATAAAGAAGAGTAACACAGATTTCAGAAACCACTTTAGAGAAAAAAAATCAGTTCAATATTGACCGCGCACTTGAGAATTAAATGAGCCAGAAGCATTCACTGGTAGCAAATGTTAAAAAATAAAGTAGTTAAAGTTTCCTTTCTTAACAATCAGTGAAGTCTACAATTATATTTTGACTTTTAAGAATAGTTCAGTAGAACTTGATGAAAGTAGCAACATCATATTACTTTGTCCTGGTCAAGTAATATCTAATTAAAATCATTTATTTCCATCAGGCCTTTAAAATTGCTAAAGTATTCTCTTTTTTAAAACCTGTTTTACGTATATCATAAGCTTTATAGACCAAACTTTATTCTATCATCTTTATCACAACCTTTCGATAAAATGCATAATAAAGACAACATTGCTATATGTGCAAGAAAATGGTGTTTCAACAGAGTCAGTCAATAAAACAATTTGCCACACAGCTCTCACTAAAGTGACAGAAAATTGGTTAGTCTAACTGATTATAAATTATGCAACACACACTTTCCGATTTTAAGAAATGATTTGATATGACTGACCATGAAATTTACATCGAATAGCATGCTTGAAAAAGGTCCTGTTCTTGGCCTTCTACTATAAACCATTTATATCAGTGATCTTCCACTTAAGTAGTCTTCATGTGATCTCTTTGTCAACGACTGCACAGTTTACACCAGTGACCATGATTTCATTAACACAGATGTCAGCCGCGCAGAGTTGCGTAGCGAGGGCTGCTGATGCACAGGCCGACCGTTCTTATGGCGAAAAAGCGCTCTCGAGTTCCATGTGTGAGGAGAAAGGTTTTCGCTCCCTTCCCGGTCGGCTAGAGTTAAGGTGTTTCGATGCAGAAGCGAGTGGTTTGTTCGTCGAGCGAAGCCTATAAACGGCCAGCCAGCCAGGTTCGTGCTAACGGTGTACTACGGTGTTGTCGACCGAAGCCTATAAACGACTAGCCAGCCAGGTTCGTGCTAACGCGTCGGTGGTGTACTACAGTGTTGTCGACCAAATCCTATAAACGGCCAGCCAGGTTCATGCTAACGCGTCGGTGGTGTACTACAGTGTTGTCGACAGATGGTCTCGAAATTGGCCCATATCAGGTCTGCAGTATGTAATGTGCGTTGGTTGTCGGTGCCGCGCTATCTTGTCGTTCGTCAGAGCAGAGAGAGCGCCGGCCGCCGCCGACAGTGGTTAAAAGAAATGAAACGCCGCATAGGTCCAAAGGGATCCGCTCTGAGCAGAGCGCTGTCTCCCTTGTCGGTCTGTTGGCAGATTCCACTTCTGGCTGCACAAGGGTCGATTTTTCAGCAGGGTAACGCTCGACCTCATGTGACACAACTCAAAACCCAGTTCCTCGCTGACAACAACGTCCGGACCATTCCATGGTGTCATTAGACATGGACCCAATAGAACGGTTATGGGATGAACTCAACAGACAAGTCCGTCAGCGAGACGTGGCGCCAACCAATCTCCGACAGTTGTCTTTTGTACTGCGGGAAGAGTGGACAGCTATCCCACAACAAAAGATCCAACGGCTAATCAGATCCATGTCAAGGAGATATCGGTCTCTGATACAGGCCAGAGGAGGCCATACACCTTACCCAAAAGGAGGCTTCAGTCGCAAAGAATAAACGTCCAAACCAAATTTAATGAACATCTTTCATTGTTAAAGTTTCTTCATGCCAAGATTGAAATATTAATTCCTTAAAATAAAATTTTGATACAATTTTGAAATTTGGTGTTCATTACGACTACAGTAGTGGTGTGTTTCTTTCTTTTTTTTAACAGTATACAAGAACCTAATATTGAAGAAGGTTGGCTTGCAAAGACAATTAAACAGAGAAAACTTAAATATTTTGGACACTTTAAACGTTATGAGAATTTAGAGAAGACCGTCTTGGGAGGGCACATAATGGGAAAAAGAATGAGAGGAAGACCAAGGCGAAGATGGCTGCAAGACATCGTTGATGATCTGCAAATGGATGTATTAGCAGCAGAGCATCTTGCTTACACCCGAGAGGCCTACAGGAAAGCTGATAGGGAGGCAAAGTTCCGTTAGAGACATGCATATGACTGACTGCCCTTAGTGTTTTTGATGCTGTTGGGTCAGCCATTATTGCTATCCCTCTCGATCGCTCTTCTCTACCTGAATATATGATTTTATTATTATTATTTATTGTTATTCTTGCTCCTGGCTATTTTGTTTCACTCATTGGTGGATGATACATGCTTGGATCGATGGGTGTACGACCTTGACCGAAGCGTCATAGTCCATGTGATATGGTAGTTGGTTTCTGGGGATATTAAAACATTGGCTTGCATTAGTAGAGACAGAGGGAATGGTCGGGCGATATCTTGTTTAGTTGTGCTTATAGATGTGCTGTAAATTCCTGTATATTATGGTGATCGTTAGTTATATTCTGTCAGTGCTCACCTCATGTGGTGTAGATTTTGTAGCTGTGCAGTAAGGTGATGTAGGGTTCGTGTCGTTCCGTATAAGAAGATAATATGTGTCTGATTTCATTGTGCTTTTTCTATTGATTGGATTGGTAACATGTATGCTTTTGTATATGCTTTTTCATGGAGATTTACCATGTGTTTGTATCAATACAGATGCTGTTAATGTAGGTAATGGCAGCAATGGCTGCGGAGATGAAAGTGCAATGGCACATATAGTCGTGGTGGATGCCACAGGTAGGGCCCAGTGAGCTGAGGGCCCCAGGTACATAGAGTAACAATGTAAATATTGCAGACCTGAGAAGTTTTATTATTAACTGATATTGTGCTTGACTTAATTTGCATTTTCATTGATTGTTCCTTACATTGTTTTGCCTTTATTGATGAATAATGTCTTCATGTCATGTTGATTGTCAGTGCCAGTTGTTTGTGGTTGTTGGGTTCATTGTGAGATTAAAATT
The DNA here is from genome assembly GCA_009760885.1 of Achatina immaculata. Classification (NCBI taxonomy): domain Eukaryota; kingdom Metazoa; phylum Mollusca; class Gastropoda; order Stylommatophora; family Achatinidae; genus Lissachatina; species Lissachatina immaculata. The sequence continues at coordinate 67,687,653 of CM019717.1, read as the reverse complement.
GTATTACTGAATTCAGACTTGGTGATTTATACTGAATGTCAATGTATTGTTGTGTTGATTGAATGCTTAAGGATTTATGCAAAATTAACATATAATATATCAAGGAGGGGAGAACCTGGGTTGGCGGTCATAATGAGGGAGATTGATTGGCCTCGAGTATGTTAGTACATTGCAGTGATTGTTGGTCTGTAACCATCCTGAGAAAATATTACTCCCACTAGTTTTAATGTAAATCTGCACCAAACAAGTTTTACACATTCCTAAAATGTTAATTTTAAATCTCCCATTTCTGCTTGGATGTTTCATTCTGTATTCATTGTTGAGACATTTCATGTTCCTAACCTGATATTGTTTTTGTGCGCAGTCGCATGATAACGGTCTGGTGTCACCTGGGGCGTATGTTTGTGCGCAGTCGCATGATAACGGTCTGGTGTCACCTGGGGCATATGTTTGTGCGCAGTCGCATGATAACGGTCTGGTGTCACCTGGGGCGTATGTTTGTGCGCAGTCGCATGATAACGGTCTGGTGTCACCTGGGGCGTATGTTTGTGCGCAGTCGCATGATAACGGTCTGGTGTCACCTGGGGCGTATGTTTGTGCGCAGTCGCATGATAACGGTCTGGTGTCACCTGGGGCGTATGTTTGTGCGCAGTCGCATGATAACGGTCTGGTGTCACCTGGGGCGTATGACACTCCCTAAAGGGCGATGTTGCTTCTATGAAGTTTCAGTTGGCGCCGTTGATTTTATTCGTTGCGAGACTTCGATCTATAACAAACTAGGGATTATATAGCGATGGTTTCCCTTTAGCTTCCACTGTGTTGTATATGATGTTCTCCACTAGTCCTTGGCTCTGAAAAGAGTTTACCCCACAGAGCAGCAGGGGGAGATGTTGTGGTGTCCCTTACTCTCTTACTCACCGATGTGAGTTATGAGATATTTTGTAACGTTAACAGCACCGGTCATATCACTGAGTTATGAGGTATTTTACAAAGTTAACAGCACCGGTCATATCACTGAGTTATGAGGTATTTTACAAAGTTAACAGCACCGGTCATATCACTGAGTTATGAGGTATTTTACAAAGTTAACAGCACCGGTCATATCACTGATTATGAGGTATTTTACAAAGTTAACAGCCCCATTCTCTCATCCACGGCTGCTTATTCAATATATTCGTAGCTAACTGCTAAATCTAGAGACCACTCCACCATCCGCCATCCAGTAAACACCTGATAGAAGAACAGGTTCTTGAATCAGAGAACAGGAGGATGCAATCGTCCGTGTGCCTGCTTAATACGTGATACTACATTTAGTAGTAACTTTTAATTTGTGTATTAGAGCTGTCCAGTATTCTCCTTATTACTTCACTATGATAATGTCGCCTCCATTAATAAACAGTTTTATCATGCGTCTAGGTCAGAGTTTTATCACGAGTCTAGGTCAGAGTTTTATTATGAGTCTAGGTCAGAGTTTTATCATGAGTCTAGGTCAGAGTTTTATCATGAGTCTAGGTCAGAGTTTTATCATGAGTCTAGGTCAGAGTTTTATTATGAGTCTAGGTCAGAGTTTTATTATGAGTCTAGGTCAGAGTTTTATCATGAGTCTAGGTCAGAGTTTTATTATGAGTCTAGGTCAGAGTTTTATTATGAGTCTAGGTCAGAGTTTTATTATGAGTCTAGGTCAGAGTTTTATTATGAGTCTAGGTCAGAGTTTTATCATGAGTCTAGGTCAGAGTTTTATCATGAGTCTAGGTCAGAGTTTTATTATGAGTCTAGGTCAGAGTTTTATCATGAGTCTAGGTCAGAGTTTTATCACGAGTATAGGTCAGAGTTTTATCATGAGTCTAGGTCAGAGTTTTATCATGAGTCTAGGTCAGAGTTTTATCATGAGTCTAGGTCAGAGTTTTATCATGAGTCTAGATCAGAGTTTTATCATGAGTCTAGGTCAGAGTTTTATTATGAGTCTAGGTCAGAGTTTTATCATGAGTCTAGGTCAGAGTTTTATCATGAGTCTAGGTCAGAGTTTTATCATGAGTCTAGGTCAGAGTTTTATTATGAGTCTAGGTCACAGTTTTATTATGAGTCTAGGTCAGAGTTTTATCATGAGTCTAGGTCAGAGTTTTATCATGAGTCTAGGTCAGAGTTTTATCATGAGTCTAGGTCAGAGTTTTATTATGAGTCTAGGTCAGAGTTTTATTATGAGTCTAGGTCAGAGTTTTATTATGAGTCTAGGTCAGAGTTTTATCATGAGTCTAGGTCAGAGTTTTATTATGAGTCTAGGTCAGAGTTTTATTATGAGTCTAGGTCAGAGTTTTATCATGAGTCTAGGTCAGAGTTTTATCATGAGTCTAGGTCAGAGTTTTATTATGAGTCTAGGTCAGAGTTTTATTATGAGTCTAGGTCAGAGTTTTATTATGAGTCTAGGTCAGAGTTTTATTATGAGTCTAGGTCAGAGTTTTATTATGAGTCTAGGTCAGAGTTTTATTATGAGTCTAGGTCAGAGTTTTATCATGAGTCTAGGTCAGAGTTTTATTATGAGTCTAGGTCAGAGTTTTATTATGCGTAACAGTTACAATTTTATCATGCGTCATAGATACAGTTTTATCATGCCTCTAAGTCACAGTTTTATTATGCGTCATAGTTATAATTTTATTATGGGTAATAGCCACGGTTTTATTATGCGTCATAGTTACAATTTTATTATGCATCATAGCCACAGTTTTATCACACATCATAGATAAAATTTTATAATGCGCCATAGCCATAGTTTTATCATGCGTCATAGCCACAGTTTTATCATATCTCATAGCCACAGTTTTTTCATGCGTCTAGGCCACAGTTTTATCATGTGTCATAGACACAATTTTATCATGCGTCATAGCCAGTTTTCTTAACTGATTATAAAGAATGGCTTCACCTAGGTTTGATTATGAAAGCTGCGTATAATCGTAACTCTTGCCTATTAACATGTGATTTCTTGTTTGTTTTATATTTGATATCATCTTTAGCACCTTGCATATACCAATCACACGTTTACAACTGCCTCGTACAGGAGTTAGTTTTCATTTCTATTCTTTCTGCCTCCATACTCCGTGTTATGTGGTTGGGATTTATTTGCACATTTCAAAACTATGACCTTTTTGATTTAACCTCTCCAGACCAGATGCACCTTAAAAGACGCCGTCTCCTCTTATTGTCACTCTTATTTCGCAGACAATGACATGGACAACTTTGAGATGCAGGTAGTGCGGTACAAACCGGAAGGTCTGGAAGCGCTGTGTAAGAACACAAAGTTCACAAAAAAGGAGCTGCAGATAATGTATAGAGGATTCAAGCAGGTATATCATCTCAGAACATTACGGCATTCATTTTAATTGATCTTTAGTTATTTTCTGTTTCACTTCTATGTGATAATCCATACATCAAATTTCAATAATGTCCAAATTATAGTACAGGTTAGGGTTAAGGGTTAGGGTTAGGGTTAGGGTTTATATCTCAGGTAAAACAGACAGAACGCTAGGGTTTGGGTTAAGGTTAGGGTTAGGGTTTATATCTCAGGTAAAACAGACAGAACGCAAGATCTTTCAGATAAATAGAAAATGATTATGGGATTAGGGTCTTCATAAGAAATTATATATTTTAATGAAGGCTGAAAAGTTTTAAGTCAAAGTTACGTTTTCATGTCTGCTCTAGCCATGTTTGATGTGTTCAGCTAGTTAAGACATAGTAGTTTTGATATAATAACTATCTACTCGTAATATTTAAATGTTCACATCATAACTATCACACATACTGTTATTTTATATCACGGCGACAGTATTTTTTCCCTTTTCCTATCAACATACATTTTGTCCAATTTCCTTTATTGAAACAGGAATCCATGACTCAGAAATAACTAAATAATAAATAAGTAATAAGTTGTTACTGCACCATCAACATAAGCTGCATATTCTGCATCGTCTGCAGGAATGTCCAACTGGAATTGTGAACGAAGAAACTTTCAAAGAGATGTACTCACACTTTTTTCCTCAAGGCGGTAAGAAATGCTCACATCTTGCTACAGTGATCATTTTTCGTCAATATCTCTCTACAGCTGGTGATAATGTGATCTCATACTATTATGGATCATGATGTGCTGCTATACAGCAGTTTGAATTCAAATGTATTATTTTTTATACAGCTTTATAGAAATGTGTATTCTTGTGATGTAGGTTATAGTAGGATTTCAAACAATCCCTGCAAGACATTAAGGACCAGTTCGAAGCTTTTACAAACGTACAGGTAAGCACCAGACCAAAGCTACTATAAACATAGAGGTAAAGACCAGATCGAACACGGATTATTGGTACTGGTTATCCACTTTTTAATATATAGGTAGAATTAGTTATGCACTATTCTATTCTGTTCTGCTTATTATGCCTACTTATTTCATATGTCTGACTTCTCAGCCCTACATTTCAATAGTATTATACCTTAATGACTCTTAGCTTAAACCTCCACTGGTATTTGACTCCATAGTATTAACCAGTGTATCAACGACAGACAGTCAAGATTTCTCTCTTTCAAACAGTAGAGGTCCATTTTTTTCGTCGTTGCTTCCTTGTCGGCTTTAGTGGCTGCTTGGAGTCTAGTGGGTGTCTGTTGGTGTCTTCTTGGTGTCTGCTTACTATACGCTTACATACCAACTCTCCTAGGTACGTCCAATCACACAGTGGCAACGCAAGTAGCAGCTGTGTGGATTATGATGGTTTTATGTGGTGCAAGTGGTGACATAATGGCGATGACGATGAGTGGAAAATAGTGGCAGTGAAAATTCTAAATAACATGATTCACCTCTGGTGTGAGCCGGTTTAGGCATAATTCACCTGTATGGGTGTATATCAGGCGTGACCGGCCTCTAGAGCGGAGGTGGCACGACATGTCTAGCCATCAAGTTCCACCCCTGGTGTGTGCCGGTTTAGGGTTTAGGCATATTTCACCAGTGTAGGTGTATTTCGGACGTGGAGGCCTCTAGAGCAGAGGCACCGTGGTATGTGTAGCTCTCGCAGCGATACTACTGGACATAGCGATTAAATTTCACATTATCCTTTCCACCACTTTTTCACGTCGGCGTCGCACAGCAACCGTTATTTCTTTTCCGCATTTTCTTCCTTGGCCGGGAGGAGCTTCACTCCACGCGCGGCATTCGAAGAGTCTGGCCAGCAGTGTCTTAACCTCTGGGACAAGCCGGTTCATGCATTTCACCCGATATGACTGCACTCAGGACGTGGCCGACCTCCAGACCAGAGGTGCCATGATTTGACTGTTTGCTTCATTTTATCATTTCTACCACCTTTTCCGCAGTGGTGCTACGTGGCAACCCCATTTGCACCTTTCTTCTTTGGCCAGGAGGAGCACCGCTCCACGCACGGCAGCTGGAGAATCTCGCCAACAGCGGTAGATGAGCTACCAAACGTGCCACTCATCTACCCTAAGTATCTGGTTTTCAGGCGCCAGATATTCGCCCTCGCCCCTTCTCCTGTCAATTTAAACATTTCTGCCACAGGAAGGTCAGGAGCTGGACTTGACTGCCAGAGGCTGTTTGAGACGCACGCCGTTGGGGTGGAGATCGAATTCATAATAACAATAACAGTCCTTAGAACCTTTTAGAGTTCAAAAACGACTTACCTAACTTCCTATGCTAAAAAATTCCCTGTACTACTATATATATATATATATATATATATATATATATATATATAAAAACGTATATGTAAGAACCAGATCGAAGCTTGTATAAACGTAAGGGTAAGAACCAGATCGAAGCTTGTATAAACGTACAAGTATGACCAGATCGAAGCTTGTATAAACTTACAGGTAAGGACCAGATCGAAGCTTGTATAAACGTACAGGTAAGGACCAAATCGAAGCTTGTATAAACGTACAGGTAAGGACCAGATTGAAGCTTGTATAAACGTACAGGTAAGGACCAGATCGAAGCTTGTATAAACGTACAGGTAAGGACCAGATTGACGCTATTATAACATACAGGTAGGGACCAGATCAAAGCTTTTATAACATACGGGTAAGGACCAGATCGAAGCTTTTATAAACCTACAGGTAGGGACCAGATCGAAGTTTTTTTTTATAAACGTACAGGTAGGGACCAGATCGAAGCCTATGTAAACGTACAGGTAAGGACCAAATCGAAGCTTCTGTAAACGTACAGGTAAGAACCACATCGAAGCTTTATAAACGTACAAAAATTATTACAAACCAGTATTTATCGATCAGTTTACTTCAGCAAAGCTATCACCCCCATCTTCTTCTCTCTCCCATCCCCAAAGCTATCACCCCCATCTTCTTCTCTCCCTCATCCCCAAAGCTATCACCCCCATCTTCTTCTCTCCCTCATCCCCAAAGCTATCACCCCCATCTTCTTCTCTCCCTCATCCCCAAAGCTATCACCCCCATCTTCTTCTCTCCCTCCCCCCTCACTATAAAATGTACCAACTGTATTAAAATTCGCTACTTCCAGCACTAAAATAAATGTTTTCCCTTGTTTTCAAAATCCAGTAGCCACCTCCGAAAAGAAGAAGACTAAATTCTCTACTAAATGCTAATCAGTTATGGCTTCATCTTCTTCTGCTGCTTTTCGAGCCATTAAGGCTCACTGCTGCAGATAAAGTTCGCCTTCACTCCTCTCTATTCATAATCTTCTCTCTCCAGTTGCTTACACCAATTTTTTTTATATCCTCTTCTATGTTGGTCTTTCAATCTCCATCTTGGTCTACACTCTGGTCTTGTTTCCCTCATCTCCTGTGCACACATCATTTTAGTTTGTCTGTTCTCTTCCAATTTTTATACATGCCCCAGCCAGCGTAGTCTGTTCTGTTTCAAGACATTTATAATTCTTTGGGATTTAAATAAGCTGTTCAGTTCAGTGTTCTTTCTAGCTCTCCATTCTCCACTGTTGGTATTTTTTATCGGCCCAAAGATTCTTCTTAGGATCTTGTTCTCAAAGATCTGCAACTTTTGTTCATCTTTCTTTGTTGTACTCCATGTTTCTAATCCATACATGACGGCTGGTCTTATTATAGTTTTGTAGATTGTTATTTTAGTGTTTTGGGACAGGAGTTTTGGATTTTAACAGGTGTTGCAAGGCAAAGTATATTTTATTCCTTATCTGAACTCTGATTTTAATTTCCTCGCTTACTGTGTTGCTTATGTTAAAGGTTGTGCCTAGATATTCGTGTGTTTCTGCTTTCCTAATAATCATCTCTCCAACGTTTATATAATCTGAATCATTCTGAATCAGGTATGGCTTACTAAATGTTAATCAGGCATGTATTATTAAATGTTAATCAGGTATGGCTTACTAACTGTTAATCAGGTATGGCTTACTAAATGTTAATCAGGTATGGCTTACTAACTGTTAATCAGGTATGGCTTACTAAATGTTAATCAGGTATGGCTTACTAACTGTTAATCAGGTATGGCTTACTAAATGTTAATCAGGCATGTATTATTAAATGTTAATCAGGTATGGCTTACTAACTGTTACTCAGGTATGGCTTACTAACTGTTAATCAGGTATGGGTTACTATATATGACATGTGAAATAGTATTTTGTGTATACGTGCGTGCGTTCGTGCGTGTGTGTGTGTGTAGAGCTAGAAATGACATTTTAGCCAACATGTCTTTGACAAAAACAAAAGCATGTAGTAAACCCCTAAGGTTCCACGAAAAGCGACTACAAGGATTTTTTTCAGTCAGGATTTCTGACATTGCAGAACCCTAGAATTCCGAGAATCCTTAGAGGTTTCACACTGATCTCTGTACCATTTAGAGGTTTCATATTGATATCTGTGCCGCCTAGAGGTTTCACACTGATCTCTGTACCATCATCATCATCATGTGCCTTGCCGACTGGCGTTGGCTATTATGCTTCTCCAGAGTACGCGATCCTTCATGCAGTCCATCAGCTCAGTTGGTGATCTCCTCTCACACCATCCCGTCAGACTGTCCAGTATCATTTCTCTTGGTCTTCCTCTTGATCTTCTTCCTTCTATTTTTCCTGTTGTTATAATATTTTCAATGCCCCCTCTTCTCATTGCATGTCCTATGAAAGTACATTGTCTCTCTCTTATCTTTTTGACAAGGTTTTTTTGTCTCTCCAGCTCTTCTCCTACATTCTTCATTAGTTATTTTTGCTGTCCAGGGGATTCGCAACATTCTTCTAATAAACCACATTTCTGCTGCTTCCACTGATTTTTGTGCAGACTTGCCTATTTTCCATGATTCACTTCCATATAACAAGATAGGTTCAATATAGCATTTTAGGACTCGTTTTCTAACATTCATTGATAAGGATGTGTTGGTTAATATGTTTCTCATTCTCTGAAATGCAATCTTTGCTTGGCCTATTCTGTTCCTAATTTCTGTTCTGCATTTCCCATCTGAAGTTATTACTGCTCCAAGGTATTTGAATTTCTGCACATGCTTTAGAATAGTTCCGTTTAATTTAATACTGCATGCTGGTGGATTATGTTTCTTAGATATAACCATAGTCTCTGTCTTTTTGATGTTCAAAGTAAGGCCTTTCTGTTCACTTTCTTTGGCGACTTTATCCAAGAGATTTTGTAGGTCTTGTTGGTTCTCAGCTATCAGTACTGTGTCGTCAGCATACCGAAGGTTGTTAATATTGTATCCTCCAATTTTTATGCCTGGTTCTGTGATGATTGTTCTTAGAATATTCTCGCTGTACAGAGAAAAAAGGTCTGGAGATAGTACACATCCTTGTCGCACCCCTTGTTTTATAGGTTGATATTTTCCAATTCTATTTTCAACTCGAACTGCTGCTTCTTGCTGCCAGTATAGATGTTTTACAATCCTCAGGTCTTTGCCGTCTATATTGATGTCTTCAAGCATTTTAATAATTTCATTATGTTTCACCTTGTTAAATGCCTTGGTGTAATCAATGAAGCATAAGTAGAGATCTTTCTGTACTTCTAAAGCTCTTTCTGTTAGAGTTCGTAAGGCATAAATGGCATTGTGTGTTCCCTTTCCTTCAACAAATCCAAACTGTTCATTTGCTATTTCCATTTTTATCTTTTTCCTTGTTCTTCTCATAATTATTCTCAGAAGTAGCTTCGTTATGTGACATGAGAGGCTGATAGTCCGGTGGTCGTCACATTCCTTTGCACCTGGTTTCTTTGGTAGTGCTATAAACGTAGATTTAATCAGGTCACTTGGAATATAACCACTGTTGTAAATGTCATTCAGTAACTTGGTTATTATTTTTATTCCTGTCTCCTCTAGTGCCTCTATTTCTTCTGTTGTTATATTATCAGGCCCAGTCGCTTTTCCTTTCTTCATGTGTTTGATGGCATCTATGATTTCATCTTCAAGTATTGGTGGTCCCTCTCAGTTTTCAGTATCTGGTGTTAATTCTGATCTTTCTCCTCCATATAGCTCACCGATATACTCTGTCCACCTGTCCACAATGTCTTCTTTTCTCATTAACATTTTACCTTCTTTCGATTTCAGGCATCCTGTGGTATATTTTGTTTTCCTGCCTGTGAGTTCATTAATTCGTTTGTGCATGTTTTTGCTGTCTTTAATATGAGAGTCCTCTATCTGTCTGCACTGCTCATTTAACCACACTTGTTTTGCTTCTCTGCATTTGCGTCTTATTTCTTTATTTATCTTGTTATATTTTTTCTCGTTATTTTTACTCCTCCTCCTCTTGTCCATCAGTCCTAAGATGTCGTCTGTCATCCATTTATTTTTAGGGGATTCTTTTTTTTGGTGGTATTATCTCCTTAACAGTTTGGTTGATAGAATCTCTTAACATTTCCCATTGTTCATCTATACTATTTATCTTTGCTATTGCATTGTATCTATTTGTTATAATAACTTTGTATTGTTCTATCAGTTCTTGGTCATTTTTAAGAAGTTCTGTATTCAGTTTGATGTTTCTCACTTTTCTGCATGCTTTCTTTAGTTTTATTCTAACTTTTCCACAGAGTGGATCATGGTCACTATTGCAGTCAGCTCCTGGCATGGTTTTTGTTGTCAGTAATGCATTGCGGAATCGTTTGTTGATTAATATGTAGTCTATCTGGTTAAAAGTCTTTAACCACTTAGAGGATTCATATTGATATCTGTGCCGCCTAGAGGTTTAACACTGATCTCTGTACCACTTAGAGGTTTCATATTGATATCTGTGCCACTTAGAGGTTTCACACTGATCTCTGTACCGCTTAGAGGTTTCATATTGATATCTGTGCCACTTAGTTTCTCATTGATGTCTGTGCCATTTAGAGGTTTCACACTGGTATGTTCATTATTCACATGGTTATAATGGAATGTCTATCACTTGTTTGCTTCTAGTTTCTGGTCTTTGGATATATTAAATAATGATTCTTAATCGCTTTTGTGGACTGTTAGACTTTAACAAAACAGTATGAACAGCTACGCCGCTGTGACGTTTCAGTTTTCACTTTAGTCATATAAAAACATACACAACGAAAAAGTAAAATTATGCGTATGATACGTAACACATTAAAAAACAAACTGTAATGTAATACCGTGTTCTGTGTGCGAAAAGTGTAAGATAATGTAATACTGGGGAGTCTGTCTCAGATTAGATGATCACATCCAGAAAATTCTGTATGACATCTTCCAGAGTGCTTCTAACACAGTTCCTAACTGCCCCAGCTACAGAGGTACGTCGGACTTCAAGGGACTACCATCAAACAATGTCACTCTGTTGATAAAAGTCGCCTAGCCCTCTAAAGCCGTTTCATACATGAATATGAGATTCTGGAATGAAATTAATTCAACTCTAAATTCCGTTTCACTTAATCTTCCACTTCTCCACATTCATTTATCTAATTATCACAATCCTTTCATTTTAAGGGTGAATTTGCTCTTTTCTTTTCCGATTATAATTCAAGTCCTTTACCTCAACATTTAAATCACTCTGCCCATCTTGAACTAGACTTAATGATCATTGTACACCTCTCTCTTCTATCTACTTCCTCCGTCTCTTCTTTACTGCTAACCAATCATATTAGCATCACACCCCCAACACCCTACCATCCAGCTCATCATAGATGCATTTACGACCTTTTATAAACATATTCTGTCTGACAGAGTTTCATACAAGTCATGAGATAATAACGGTTTTGTAACCTTTTATATGTGCTCCGTATCATACATTCATTCATTCATTTGCATGTCCCTTGTGGAACTTTGCCTCCCAAACAGCACTCCTGTAGGTCTCTCCGTTGTGAGCAAGATGGCCTGCCGCTGATGCATCCATTTGCAGATCATCAACGATGTCTTGTAGTCATCTTCGTCTTGGTCTTCCTCTCTTTCGTTTTTTTCCATTATGTACCCTTCCAATACGGTCTTCTCTAGATTATCATGGCGTTTAATGTGTCCAAAATATTTAAGTTTTCTCTCTTTAATCCTCTTTACTAGCCAGCCTTCTTCAATATTAAGCTCTTGTAGTATAGATATATTTGTTCTTTTTTGCGTCCACGATATTTGAAGAACTCTTCTGTAGCATTTACATTCAAATGCATTTATGTGTTTCTCAGCTGTTTTGTTAAGTGTCCAGGTCTTACAGGCATATGTCGCGATGGGAAAGATGCATGCCCTTAAAAATCTTATTTTTGTGTTTCTGTCTCCTCCTATCCACAGATTCTTGAGTTGTTTTACTTTCTGAAGAGCGATGGATGTCCTCCTTTTAATTTCCCTAATTGCATCTCCATTATTAGTTAGTAGTGATCCAAGATATTCAAAACTCTCCACTTCTTCTAGTTTTTCCTCATTGATACATATTTCAGCTGCCTTGTTTGTTTTGTCAGTTGTCATCAGTTTAGTTTTCTTTGTATTAAGATAGAGGTTTTGCTCTTCGCTGTTCTTACGGACTGACATAATTAGTTTTTCCATTCCATTTTGTGTTATGGACAGTAATACTGTGTCATCAGCATATCTAATCTCTGGTATTTCATAACTTCCAATTGTTATGGCATAGTAATATTCTTTGTCTACATCTTCTCTAACATTCCTCATTATATTTTCAGTATACAAGTTAAATATGGTTGGGACATGTGCTCTGAATGACTGACAACTCACTACCAAAAATAGCACTAAGATGGACACCACAGGGGAACAGAAGTAAGGGTAGACCAAAAGAGACATGGAGAAGAACGACAGAAAGGATGTTGAGCAATAGAGGGCTCACCTGGGCAAGAGCAGAAAAAAAGGCGAAGGACAGGCATTTGTGGAAAACCCTTGCGGAAGCCCCATGTGCCCTGGGCACTTAAGGTTCAGAGAGAGAGAGAGAGAGAGAGAGAGAGAGAGAGATCAAGTTAAATAAGTACGGTGACAATATGCACCCCCGATAGACCCCTTGTTTTATATCAAACAAAGTTGTTGTTTCACCATTTATTCTTACTGCTGCTTGTTGGTCTAGATACAGCAATGCATCAAATATGTTGGAAATGCCATTTTTTCCATTATTTCTCAAAGTTTCTGGTGTTGTACACAATCAAATGCCTTTGAGTAGTCTATAAAAGATAAATATAGATTCATATTAAACTCTCTGCATTTCTAAATTATTAATCTTATACTGAATATATGATCTATTGATCCTATTCCTTGCATGAAACCAGCTTGGACCATATTGACTTCTTCTATTTTCTGTCGAAGTCTACCCATTATGATTTTTAACAGAATTTTACTTGCATGACTAATCAGGGCAACAGTTCTGTAGTTTGTGCATAATTTCAGGTTACCCTTTTTTGGCAGTGGTATGAATACAGTTCTTTTCCATTCTTTTGGCCAAATACCTGAATGCCATATCTTTTTACATAGTGCATGATAGATTGCTGCACATTCCTTTCCTCCTGCTTTAATAAATTCAGCTGTTATCTCATCACATCCTGGTGATTTACCATTTTTCACATTCTTTATTGCCCATAAAACTTCTTCTATTGTCGGTTCGGGTTCTTTCTCCTCCAATAATAATTCACACTGTTGATTTCTGCTTCCACAGTCGGTTGTTTCATACATTCCTCTGCAATATTCCTTCCATCTTTCTAGAATTTCCTCTGTCTCTGTCAAGGTATTCCCCATCTCATCACAAATTACATTTAGCTTAGTTGTGACATTTCTCGTTAATGTCTTTATTTCTTTAAACATTTCACTATCTCTTCCACACTTCTAATGTTCTTCTATTCTTTCACAACAATCTTATATTTATTGTTTCTTGTCTTTTCTTATGTTTCTTCGTACTTCTTTTGTTAAAGTTTTATATTCCTTTTTGTTGTTGTTTGTCACTTTCCATTGTAGTCGTTGAGTAATAAAGCTGCTCCTACTTTTTTTCCTAGTTTATACATTCTGGTATCACACCTTTACTGCAGTGTTTCGTGTATTGTTGTATACTTAACACTAATTATTGTGTATTTGGATAAAAAGAACCCAGCACGGCGGATAAACTTGAGGGTAAGTCTGAAAATTGTCCATTTTTTTCTTCTCATTTATTCTCAGTTCTTAGCTCTTTTTTATGTTATATACTAATAAATTACTAATAATTTTATTAGAAAAACAATATACAACTTTTCCTGTTTACATTAGTGTATAATACGTCATACTGTGAATCAGACTATGCCTTTGTGATCCTTCTAAATGTGACAACCATCCCATTCCACTTTATGAAATTTACCCCATTGAGATGACCATTGGTCATTGAATAAAAGCTGTTCTTACATTTATTTAAAATTCTAACTGTTGTCGCGTATATATGAAAAGAAACATGACAGGAGATAAATACATACAAACATGAAATGGGAGATATTTTTATTAAATTTCAGAAATTAAAAGATACATTTCCTCCAGACTCTAAACCCCGTTTTGACACATAATGTATATTTCCTAATTCTCACTATAGATTCCACAGCATATGCACACTATGTCTTCCACACATTTGACCAGGAACACAGAGGGTCAGTCAGTTTTGAGGTGAGTTAAGTGCAGGGTAATACCGCGATCATTAACTGACTTTATTACGACTAGGAAATATTGCCGTTCTTAGCTGTTGTGACTGTAGAGATGATGCTACAGTGAACAATGTATACTATGGAACTATATTTTTAAAAAAATCAATTCTTTTAGCATGGGAAGAAGTGGGGCACTGATGAGCCACTCACATAAATTACCAGAAAACAGTACATCAGAGCCACTCACATAAATTACGAGAAAACATAACATCAGAGACAACAGGCCGGCTGACCACTGTCCTTTTTGTCAGTGTCACTCTTGTGTTTGAAGAATGTCCACTAGCTTTAGTTCGAGCATAGAGGAAGCGGGCTTCCGTCTAGAGCAGGGCAACACAGATAAGTAGGCGTAGTTACAGCTATTTAGAAGATGCAGAATAAGGCGGCATGATACTTCAATCGTTGCATGAGAATATTTCAGAGAAGCCGCTGGACGATTGTCATTTACAATAGATTAATGCCAACAACATTTCCAATTGTATGAACCTGTCCAATTTTTTCTTGGGGAAGTATCTCTTGCTACCACACCTATTCTAACCAATTCTATCCACCCAAATTGACAAATTCGTACCAAGAAAAAAACTGGCTGGTAGAATTACACCAAGTTCTCTATGAAATAGTATTAGTGTCTACGTCCTGACACAATACAAGATAAGAATTTTATTTGTCTATTTCTTCACAAATTCAAAGCCACTGAAATAAGTTAGTAGTGCCATTGAAGGCAGAATGGCTAAACAAGAACACGTTAGATTGGCCAGCTATGTGTGTTTACTGGAAGAGTGTAATTTTCTCTTACTATTCAAGTTAACTATTTCAAGAGTTGGAACCCATCAAGTGGTTACTAAACTAAACGCAAGCTAACAGCACACCAAGATTCTCAACAAAATCAGGCCATTCAATATAGATAACCTTGACCACAAGAGCAATGATAACCATCCTGCCATTCTTCAATACGACACAAGAAATGTACATGTATCACGACAGAGTCTCCAGTTTTACAGTTTCAAGGAACAATCAAAACTTTAATATGAGAATTATATGTGGATGACATCATGTGAAATGAATAACTCAAGGAAAACAGACAACGCAACAAAATACAGAAAGCCAAGTGTCCCGGAAAGGAAGTAATTCTCATCATAGGACAAAATATAACTCAAGACATACTTACCGCCATAGGACAATATATAACTCAAGACATACTTACCGCCATAGAACAAAATATAACTCGAGACATACTTACCGTCATAGAACAAAATATAACTCAAGACATACTTACCGTCATAGAACAAAATATAACTCGAGACATACTTACCGTCATAGAACAAAATATAACTCAAGACATACTTACCGTCATAGAACAAAATATAACTCAAGACATACTTACCGTCATAGAACAAAATATAACTCAAGACATACTTACCGTCATAGAACAAAATATAACTCAAGACATACTTACCGCCATAGAACAAAATATAACTCGAGACATACTTACCGCCATAGGACAAAATATAACTCAAGACATACTTACCGCCATAGGACAAAATATAACTCGAGACATACTTACCGTCATAGAACAAAATATAACTTGAGACATACTTACCGTCATAGAACAAAATATAACTCAAGACATACTTACCGTCATAGAACAAAATATAACTTGAGACATACTTACCGTCATAGAACAAAATATAACTCAAGACATACTTACCGCCATAGGACAAAATATAACTCAAGACATACTTACCGTCATAGGACAAAATATAACTCGAGACATACTTACAGACTAATATCCTAATAACCACTGATCCAAACTATGGAAATCAACATCTCAACAAAAACCCTTCAACCTATGTCCAAAATCTCAACAACAACCCTTCAACCTATGCCATCACTATGTTCACAAGGACAATCAACAATGAACCATGGTCCTATTCTTACAACTGTAACACAATCGAGGCTCTACCTCTCAGCCATGATTAGAAAATTAACTCAACTCTGAGTCTTTTTTTTAAGTTCCTCTATTCTTCGAACCTCCTATGTTTTTTATATTTCCCAGCTCCGCTGTGAAATCAGATGATATTCCACCCACTATCGTATGATGCTAAGACCTAGAAACTTCTATCTTCCTTTCACGTGATAATCAGACTTTCCATATTGTACCACTCTACCCGTGCCACAGAAAAAAAACGCGGACGTTCCCGTCCGTGGCACACAAAAAGCGCGGGTCTTGATCTGTATAGGGGTTTAGTTGTAAAATGGAATGGAAAACAATATTTTCATGTACTTCCGTGTACTTATTATGTTTCAAAATATAACTAAATGTATGAAGATTTCATAAGTGCAGAGTTTTTTTTAGGAAAAAAAGAAGTAATGTCACGTTTTTCGACAATGATTGTGCCCAGCTCACCATCGGCTAGGTCTAGATCTACACTACTTACCATCTGAGATGTCTAGATCTACTTGTCGATCTCGTATTATGATTCTATGTAGCATTCTCGCTAAATTAATGTATGAAATAACCTCCTAACTACTTCTCCAGTCGTCTAATATGTCTAGATCTACTTGGGATACATTCAAGAGCAGTGGGGTGGTCACAGGCCATGTCCATACCCCTATCTACATCATCAAAAATTGAAAATTTTCGATGTTTCTCTTCCTTTTTCTCGCTCCTCATCGCTCGTAACTAAGGAGTCTTTCACCATTTTGAAAAAATGTCACCGGAAACGCGGATGAAATATTTACAATCTAAATGTTACACCGTAACAAATCGAGCGTCGCTATATCGACCATACGTACAAATCGGAAAACCGGAAGGGTCGCTAAAGTGCCCAAAGGCACGGAAGAGTTTTGACTACAAACAAGACTTGTGAACATTACTGAAAGTTCTAGAAGTATTATTAACCTCTCCACCTTAGAGAGTTAAAACTCTTTTCCCCTTATGCCAGTACTATACTGGTATATCTGCGGTAGGCAATAAAGCAGCTGAAAAATGTTAACTATAGTGTTCTGTAACAACTGATTTATGAGGACACCATACTATGAGTGGCCATATATTATTGTGATGTTTATGTATGGCTATGTTGATAGCGGCTTAAATTATTTATTTCCTGAATTACTGTTTCCTGCATTTCACTCTCGTTGCTCGTTCATACGAGTATATGAACAACTGTGGACACTGGCTTTCTTGAGTATGACGATAAAAACAACATTTTTGAACTAGTTTGATTGAAACATGAAACAAGTCTTCATTTTGCTGCAGAGAATATTATTATAAGAAAATCACAATTTTCTCATGCATTCACACTCGCACGCACCATACAAGTAAACATACAATTTCTCTCTCTTTCACAGTCTCTCTCATAGGTAAATACATCCCTGTAGATGCTAATGTGCTAAAACAACAGAACAGGTTAACAATAGCAGGTTGAGATAATTGAGCGCTCCAACTCCAGATTTAACAACTCACTATTACAGACCGTGGACGTTCGGTTGTGCTCATAAATAAAACCGTGATCCATAGCTGATATGTTAGCGTCAGCGTTGGCTAACCAAAGCTGACTAAGACACTATCCTACATCTTCGACGGTATCCCCAGTAACAGGTTTAGCCTGGCTGATAGGGTAGAGATGGTCATAGCGGCGGAGTCTGCTAAAGGAAGCATTACACACTCTGCAAACTCCACGCAGGGATTGAAATAACCGCCCCCAAGCAGACACCATGCTATACCTCAGCATTCTCACCGCATCAGATGCAAAGAACATCAGCTCGCGATCCCAGAGAAGACAAGACAAGTCAAAATTGTCTCAATATTATTAAGAAAATATTCTCTTTCCCCCTAAGCTTGAGACTTGGACAAACAATGGCACAGAGAGAAAGCTGATTTGGACAAACAATGGGACAAAGAAAGTTGACTTGGACAAACAATGGGATAGATAAAGCTGACTTGAACAAACAATGGGACAGAGAAAGCTGACTTGGACAAACAATGGGATAGAGAAAGCTAAATGACTCAAGATTTTAGTGTGCTAGTGTAGGAGAAGGACTATAGAGAGTAAAAAACACACGGCAAGAGGGGCGGGGGGGGGGGGGGGTTGGCTAAAACTGTGATCAGAAAGCACGGGGACGCCAAAGTCGAGGAAGGAGAACACTATAATGGAAATGTATAGTGAAGAAAGGAAAGGTCAGGCGAAAGTGTAGTAACAGGGACGAAGCTCTTAACTGGTCCCGGATGAAGAGATCTGAGCAGGATATGAACGAGTATCTGCATGATTAGTGGCGGAAAAAAACCTGCTAACTCTCAAAGGAAGATGTGGTGAATATAGCATTCCCCTACTCCCCTCCCCCCATTAGAGGAGTGATCACGAAACATTTCTCGCTGAACTTTGAAGGGTTAGCGAAAACAGTCCAGCAGCTGTCCTGTGTGATTTCTTTATTCGTTCAAAGACTAGTGATAGAAGCCAGGTGGCTGTTTGGTGAATTTGACAATACGATTATTGATAATATTATTCCCAGAAAGTTATTAATATCCTGCAAAGTGAGAGCTGCTAGTTCATGAGCTAATCACTGTATGTATTTCTGCCGATTGTTCGTAAATATAATGTTAATGTAAAAATTAATGAATTAAAAGTATGTGTTTGAATTTTTGGACGAGTTAGCGCGAAGCAGGAATGTGAAGGTAACCAAAAAGAGGATCTGGGAAGTGTGGCTGTTCCCTATGCTGAATTTGTACCTTGAAACGTAGGCTCATCTTACGTATTCACCCCAGGCCACAAGTCTGCCAGGTGTAATGGGATCCTCACAAGAAACAGTTTTTATATCCATATATCCATGCCTTTTGTACCCCTGTCTGGGACATAGGCTACCAACATTTACACTACTGCATTTTTGTACTGTCTTACCACCACATTTTATTGCATCGGCACAAGCATCATTTATTTGTATTTTTCAGCAGTTTGTTATGAGTCTATCTATGTTGTCAAGAGGCGCCTTACACGAGCGTCTACAGTGGGTTTTCAAGTTGTATGATGTCAATGGAGATGGGACCATTACGAAAGATGGAATGCTGAACATCGTGACAGCAATATATGAGATGATGGGCAGATATACTGACCCATCCATCGATGAAAACACAGCCAAAGAGCACGTGGAACGTGTCTTCCAGGTCAGAGTATGTTTGTTGTCTGAAAGACACCTATACTGATTTCTGTGTTTGTCACTGGATTATTAACAAAATATTTTTAAAAGCACTAGATTAGTCACAAGAATAACTATATGTTTCAAATATAAACAAATAAAAACATAGCTCATGCATAATAATGTTAATATCACGTTTTAGTCTTCAGATATGGTTCTCATTCATACATTTTCATGTCCCTCGCGGAACTTTGCCTCAGTAACACACAATAATTAGTGTATAAGTATATAACTACACCCCCCGTGTGGTACCCGGGATCTGCAAAGAATAGGACCACTGTACCCTACCATGCATGATCGTAAAAGGCGACTAAGGAGGGTTCAGCATAGGGCCAGCAACCCTATCTGGTAAAAAAAACTATCAGACTTCTACAGAAACGGAAGCAAGGGAAAAAGCAAATGCAGGTGGAAGGAGAAATGCGTATCAGGAAACTGAGCCCATGAAGGTTGTGGATGAAAGCCAGCCACTGGAAGTCCCCAGCCCGACTGCAGACCTCCTGGAACCGAAACATAAGATGCAAATAGGCAGCTGGAATGTAAGAACACTAAACCAGACTGGAAAACTAGCACAAACCATCAAGGAAATGCACAGATATAAACTAGACATACTAGGAATACAAGAAGCAAGATGGACAGGACAAGGCAGAAGGAAATTAACAGCACAGCACACAGAAGATACAATAATATGGTCAGGTAAAGAAGATCTTCATGAAGGAGGAGTAGCATTGATTATAACAAAAGAAGCATCAAGAGCATTGCTGAAATGGACCCCAATAAATGAGAGATTATTATATGCACGGTTCAACTCAAGATTCACGAAGCTGTCTATTATAGTTTGTTATGCACCAACAGAAGCAGCTGAAGAGGAATTAAAAGAAGATTTTTACAACAGCCTCCAAGCAACAGTAGAAACAATACCCAAGCATGATATGCTACTCATCTTGGGCGACTTCAATGCAAAAGTAGGTGAAGGAAATGAAGATAGAAGAAGAATCATGGGAAGAGAAGGAATCGGAGAAATAAATGAAAATGGAGAAAGACTGTGCAGTTTCTGTGAAGAAAACATGATGACCATCGGAGGGACAATTTTCCAACACAAAAACATCCATAAGGTGACTTGGAGGTCACCAGATAAAACCACAGAAAACCAAATTGATCACATACTAATTAACAACAAGTGGAAACGGTCACTACAAGATGTGCGAGTAAGGAAAGGAGCAGATGTAGGAAGTGATCACAACCTTCTGGTAGCAAAAATAAAACTAAAATTAAGGAAAGCCAAAATCGGAGAACACAGAAAGTTACATTTTGATACAAGAAAACTGATAGACCAGCAAACAAGAAATGAATTCTCAATAGTACTTAAGAACCGCTTCAGTGTCCTACAAGACGAAGCAGAAATGTCCATATTAGAGTTCAATAAAACACTACAGGAAACAGCAAAAGAGGTGCTGGGATATCGGAAAAGGAGAAAAGAGGAATGGATAAGCGAGACCACATGGGAAAAGATAGAGCAAAGAAAAGAAATCAAGGGAAAATTACTGAACACCAAATCACAGTAAGAACACAAAATGGACAACTGGTCAGTGGAGAAAGAGAAAAAAATTGAAAGATGGAGGGAACACTTTAATACCCTACTAAACAGAACACAAGGAGCACAAACAATAGACATACCTGAAGCAAAAACGGAACTAAACATCAATACAGGACCAATAACAATAAATGAAGTAAAGGAGGCGATAAAGAAGCTAAAATCAGACAGGGCACCAGGTGAAGATGAAGTGACCGCTGAGATGTTGAAAGCAGAAGAAACAGAAACACCAAAACAACTTTGCCAGATATTACAACAAATTTGGGATTTAGAAAAAGCCCCAGAGGAGTGGAAAACTGGTCTTATAGTAAAACTACCAAAGAAGGGTGACCTCAGAGATTGCGGGAACTGGAGAGGCATTACCCTACTGCCACTCACCAGTAAAGTATTTTGCAGAATAATCATCAACAGAATTGTACCAACACTTGAGGAAAAACCTTGGAAAGCGCAGGCAGGATTTAGGAAAGGAAGATCATGCATAGACCACATATTTGTACTTAGACAAATATTAGAACAGGCAAATGAGTGGCATAGCACAACATATGCATTATTCATAGATTTTGAGAAAGCCTTTGACAGTGTCAACAGAGATGCACTGTGGAAAATCCTAAGATGGCATGGCCTCCCTCATAAAATAGTAAATGTAATCAAAGCCCTATACGAGGGTTTTCAGTGCAAAGTTATCTGTGGAGAATATACCTCCAGCAGCTTTAGGGTACAAACAGGAGTGAAACAGGGATGTGTACTATCACCAACATTATTTATCTTGGCAGTAGACTGGTTAATGAAGGAGGCAACATCAGACAAACGCAGAGGATTACAATGGACCCTTGACACAGTGCTGGAGGACCTTGACTTTGCGGACGACATTTGTCTATTATCAAGCAGTCACAAAGATATGCAAGATAAAATAAACAAGCTAACTCAGAATGCAAACAACATAGGACTAAAGATCAATGTAGGAAAGACAAAGTTAATGAAGCAAAATGTGAACAACAGAAATGTACTCAGAGTAGATAACAAGTTAGTGGAGGAGGTCAACGAATTTGTATACTTTGGCAGCAGAGTAGTAGAAAATGGAGACAGCACAGAGGACATCAACAGCAGACTTACTAGAGCAAACCAGGCTTTTGCAATGCTGCAGAATATATGGAAATCAAATAAACTAAGCATAAATATAAAAATCAGGATATTTAAGAGTAATGTTCAAAGTGTACTACTCTATGGAAGTGAATGCTGGAAAATCACCAAAACCATAGAAAACAAGTTGAATTCTTTCCAGACTAAATGTTTACGAAGAATTAGAAAAATATTTTGGCCAAACACCATAAGAAATAACATCTTATTAGCAGAAATGCAGATGAAACCACTGACAACAATTATTGAGGAAAGACGATGGCGATGGTTGGGACATGTGCTCCGAATGACTGACAACTCACTACCAAAAATAGCACTAAGATGGACACCACAGGGGAGCAGAAGTAAGGGTAGACCAAAAGAGACATGGAGAAGAACAACAGAAAGGATGTTGAGCAATAAAGGGCTCACCTGGGCAAGAGCAGAAAAAAAAGGCGAAGGACAGGCATTTGTGGAAAACCCTTGCGGAAGCCCCATGTGCCCTGGGCACTTAAGGTTCAGAGAGAGAGAGAGATATAACTACACACGAAGCACTGCAGTAAAGCTGTGATACCAGAATGTATAAAATAGTAAATGTGATACCAGAATGTATAAAATAGTAAAAAGTAGGAGCAGCTTTATTACTTTACGATTACAAAGTTGTGACGTTTCGGCGTGAGCCTTAATCATACAAAAACATATAGTATTCATGTGAATCTATACTTTATCTCCTCTCTCTATTTCTTCGTCCTGTATGTTTTTGTATGATTAAGGCTCACACCGAAACGTTACAACTTTGTAATCGTTAAGTAATAAAGCTGTTCCTACTTTTTACTATTTTATACATTCTGCCTCCCTAACAGCACTCCTGTAGGCCTCTCTCTCAAATAGCCTGCTGTTGATGCATCCTTTTGCAGATCATTGACGATGTCTTGCAGCCATCTTCGTCTTGGTCTTCCTCTCTTTCTTTTTCCCATTATGTACCCTCCCAAGACAGTTTTCTCTAGATTAACATGACGTTTAATGTGTCCAAAATATTTGAGTTTTCTCTCTTTAATCCTCTTTACTAGCCAGCCTTCTTCAATATTAAGTTCTTGTAGTATGGATATATTTGTTCTTTTTTTGTGTCCATGGTATTTGAAGAATTTTCTGTAGCATTTACATTCAAAGGATTTATGTGTTTCTCAGCTGTTTTGTTAAGTGTCCAGGTCTCACAGGCATATGTTGCGATGAGAAAGATATGGTTCTAGAAGAAGAAATATTTAGCTCTTTTGTTTAAATGGTGAGCACCATTTTGTTGATCATTTTTCATCATGAGCTTTTACTGGAATTGGATTTGCATAATTAACCGCCAATATAATCCTTCTCAATGTCTTATGTTGCCTGTTATCTGAGTTTATCAATGTCTTATGTTGCCTGTTGTCTGAGTTTATCAAAAGTTTTGAATTCATGTTGTCTGAGTTTCTCAGTGTCTTATGTTCCATGTTGTCTGAGTTTCTCAATGTCTTATGTTCCATGTTGTCTGAGTTTCTCAATGGCTTATGTTCCATGTTGTTTAAGTTTCTCAGTGCCTTATGTTCCATGTTGTCTTAGTTTCTCAATGTCTTATGCTTCATGTTGTCTGAGTTTCTCAGTGTCTTAAGTTGCCTGTTGTACATGGCCCTGGCAGCTGCTGGTAGCTTTTGTTTTATTTATTTATGTCACGTAAAAATATCTTGAAATGTATTTCACTTTATATCAAATTAATATTTAATAAATAATAAATTCTTCCTTTTTCTTTTGTCTAATTTCATTCGTACATTTTGTGAAAAAGTATGTCAGGTATTCTTCATATTTGATTGTTTTTCCTTTCAATAGTAGTTTAATGGAATTTCACTGTACTCTACCCCTCCTTCTCATTGTCCACAGACTAACATTCTAAAGAGTCACAGTATGTTCATGACTCACTGGATGTTCAAAATATGTTCTTCAGAAAAAGGGCAGACAATAAATTTGAGCTATGTAAACAATAGAATGATAATATACGAAAGCAGAGCAAACAATATTCAGACAATATACCTGAAGTACTATCTGAGGTAGCAAACAATTAGTGGACAGCTTCTTTTTCATATGTATTTGTAGTCTTTATCCACAGCTGTGACTCTTGTGTATTTGTAGTCTTTATCCACAGCTGTGACTCTTGTGTATTTGTAGTCTTTATCCACAGCTGTGACTCTTGTGTATTTGTAGTCTTTATCCACAGCTGTGACTCTTGTGTATTTGTAGTCTTTATCCACAGCTGTGACTCTTGTGTATTTGTAGTCTTTATCCACAGCTGGGACTCTTGTATAAATGAGGCATTCCTCCAAGTAAAGCACAGTGAGGTAAACAGTAGCAGATAACATAACTGCTAGAAAAGAAGCTGAGTTAGATAACATAACTGCTAGAAAAGAAAGAGAAACTGAGTTTAAAAATTCTTAATATTTTCAATTTTATAAATCATTTCCTAATGTTTTATCAGAAAATGGATGCTAATCATGATGGCATCATTTCTGTGGAGGAATTCATGGATGCCTGCAGGAAAGTAAGTCATCTTATGAAAGTGGGGAAATGTATGTGGGTCAGTGGTGATCTGGTAGGTAAATCAGTTTATATGAGGGAGTGATCACTGGCGAATTGGTGATATGTGTGAGCAAGTGATCACCTGATATGTATTAATTATATGTGATTGAATGAGCATATATGGGTGAATGATCACCTCATGTGTGGGTGAACGTATATTGGCATGTTATGAGTTCTGGGTTGGGTGAATATATATGGTTGATGATCACATGTTGAATGGATAACTGTATATGTGTGAATGATCATTTGGTGAATTGATAAAATATTTTGACAGAATCATGATAGCATAATATATAATCATCATCATCAGCATCACATCATGTAGGTGCTACATTGGAAAAGCAGGCATTACAGTCTGGAAATGTGAGGTGGGGGGGGGGGGTGGGGAAGAGTGATGTCAGCTGGAAAAGAAGAATGAATAAATATGAAAAGGAGATACTAACTCTGATGTTACTTGTATATAATTAATCTTTTCAGATTTTTTGACAAAGACAGTAAACACTTCTTTGGTCTTTTGTGAAAGTTATGTTTCCTGGTTGTGATGTTTTCTACCAACATATTTAATTCATTTCTGAAGCACAAATTTTCATTGATACCCTGTACTGGGTTTCTTCTGGACCGAGAACAGTTAAAATTTCTCATTTATATGCTTATCTTTATTGTCTTTGTTATTTTCACATTACTAGCAGACATAAGTTAACAATAATAATATATTACTGCTCTGTTACAGTAGACTTTGGTTTATTACCAGTGTAAATTTGATTTGAGTATGAACATATATTAATTTACTGAACATAAAGTATGGCATTATAATTTAAGACTTTTCTACAGGATGAGAACATTTGCAGAGGCATATCAGTTTTTGATACAGTTCTGTGATGGTGAGTGGCTTCATTTGTTCTTTAAAATCCCAGTTAGCAGCTACAGCAGACCAACACATCTACACATCTACAGGTTATCAACAGCAGCCTAACTTCATAACACGGCTACAGGTTATCTTCCTCCTATCCCAGATCGTGTAAGGATTCTATTCCTTTTTCCCAGCTTCTTAGGTTGCGACATTTGTGTACTGAGGATTTGGATTTCCAGGATCAAGGCCATAAAATACTAGATTTAATCCGTCAACGCGGCTGTCCAGAACATGTTCTCTCGTCATCTTGGAACCGCATCAGCCATATGTCGCGACAACAAGCCCTCACTCTTAACCGCATTGTAGCTCGGAAAGAGTTAAACTGGCACCACCCTCATAGTGTTGCAGTTAAAAACGTACTGTTTCGCCATCTCCATCTCCTCCAGACTGAGCCTGATACACGTTAACTTTTTGGGGAACCCCCATTGGTGACCTACAGACGGACAAGAACCTCAGGGACCTTTTAGTTTGTAGTCGCCTTAAGACAGATGACACTTTTTATGGTACCAGACTTGTGGACGCCGTAGATGCAACACTTGTAAGTTTGTTGTCGAGGCTAGCCAGATCTCCTTCATTGAATCCACGTTATCAATTCAGCAGGGTTTCACCTGCACTTCACGCAATGTTATTTATGCTATTATGTGCAAACATTGTGGTATGAAGTACATAGGGGGAGACCGGTTTACGCTTAGGAGATCGTTTTCGCCAACATCTTAATGATATTTCTAAGAGGACCTGGACACCTGTGGCTAAACATTTTTGCCTTAGCAACCACAACAGAAGAAAAACAGGACATTTCTGTTAGTGCGATCCGCTCTTGTTATGCTGATGTACGATCTCAGAGGGTCCTAGAATAGCGCCTTATTTTCCAGGCTGGCTGTCTCCACCCAGCTGGAATTAACAATGTCTTCAGCTTTCTCTAACTTCTTTAGTTTTCCACCCCCCCCCCAACATTTTTTACTCTACTTTCTTTCTCCTACCTCCCCCTCCCTAAATGGTATGTTGATAAACAGCAACAAAACAAAATCTATGTTCATTACCACAAGTCAGAAACTGCAGAATGCAACAAAAACTCCACTACAGCTTTGTGCTGGGACTAAGCAATAGAAAATGTTTATGAACATAAAACTCTAGGACTCATCATTGACCAGCATTTAACTTGGAATTTTTACATACATAACCTAACAAACTTGATTGCACATAAAGTTTACCAATTAGCCAAAATTAAACACTTTATCGACGAAGACACAAGAAAGATATACTACATATCACACATACAAACACTCTTAGATTACTGTTCCACAATCTGGGATGGATGCTCAGTCTCAAACACAAAAAGGCTCCACTCACTTCACAAGCGAGCATTAAATCTGATTTGTGACAAACACCCAGTAAAGACTGCAGATCAACACAAACAACGCAAAATTCTACCCCTCAGATATATAGAATCATTTTTAACAAAGTTAAGTTTGTTCACAGAATTCTGTCGCACAATGCTCAGCCTTACTTGTGGTCATTGTTTACGTATAACACTAAACGTAGCCAGAGTTTAAAAAACTGTCTTTTTCCTAAACCCAGGATTGATCTATACAAGAAAAGCCTTGCATACTCTGCAGTACAGTTCTAGAACACCCTCCCCTACCATTTAAAATCCATTGGTAATACTCCATCCTTTAACTTAGAGCTGTTTCATTATTTACTTGCTTGTAATTATATGCCTCTATAGAATAACCACCACTCTCTCAACACATGACTCGCTAACCATCAAGTACTAAAATGACATAGTTCGAAAAGTAACTTATTAGATATTGTTAAAAATTATTTTAATGTTTGTTAAAAAACATATGTTAGAAGATCTGTATTTACAATGTATTTTTGTTTATGTATATGTGTGTGTATGTGTGCGTGAGAGCTACTTTATTAGGTTAATTACTTCTTCTCTTTTACTTTGAATGTAATAGTTAAATCTTACATTCTTTTTATATGTTTTTTTCCTAATTTAATTTGTATATCTATATTAAATCGAGTGTGTGGAAAGAATGAAAGATGGAGTGATGAAGGGCAGAATGTAAGACAGGCCTGCGTGCCCAATTTTTTACCCTTCAAAAATAAAGATCATTCATTCATTCATTCATTCATTCATTAATACCCTCTCTTCTTCTCTGGCGACATTTTGGTGTTTATAGGGTCTGGTCCTATTCACCAATTTCACATTTTCTCCATGCTGGTGTTTATGTTCTTCATTCATTATCTCTCTCCTTCCCCTCCCCCTCCCCGACACCTTCTCCTCTAGCGGCTATCATGTTTCTATTGCCCTCCCCCCTCAACCGCCTGTTTTCTTCCTTTCTCTCCACATCTTCTTTTGCGATTGGCTCTATCGGCTTATCCTTTGTGTGACCCCGCGTGGTCTCTATGCCTCTTCTAGTGGACACGCATTTCTCTGTATCCAACTTTTGGAGGAGGCCATATTAAGATAAGTTCTTTTTTTTAGTTATATGTTTTTGTCTCGTTTGGGCATGTAATCCTCGAAAAAGGTTCACGTCGAAACATCGGTTGTTGTATGATTTTCATTTATACATTTTCATACTTTATATTCTTTTTTTTCTCACTTTACTTATTTACTCTGTCACTTTGTAAAACTACACCATTCACCTCTATCTTACCTAAACCAGTTTTACTGCAGTCGCCATCCCCTTTATCTGCTATCAACACCAGCCTAACTTCATAACACAGCTACAGATTATCAACACCAGCCTAACTTCATAACACAGCTACAGATTATCAACAGCAGCTTAACTTCAGAACACAGCTACAGATTATCAACAGCAGCTTAACTTCAGAACACAGCTACAGGTCATAAATAGCAGCCTAATTTCATAACACAGATATAAGTTATCAACATATTTTTATGAGCTGCTACTTTATTTCTAGAAGCATAAAGATTCTGATATTTACAACCTAGCACAATGTTGATGTGATCATAAAAATCTTATAAAGTCAGATATCTGTCACTTTGATGTGATCAGAAATATCGTATAAAATCAGATATATGTCACATTTACATACACTGTATTCTGTATAGTATATGATTGTTGTCATTGATTCATGTGCTCTATGATCTTGCTAAACAGATATGGTATCTCTCATCATTTCCTTTAACTTACTCGTATATTATCAGTCAATCAATCAATCAAGTGCTATGCTGCGTGGCGTAGGCGATCATTTCTCTCCACAATTCCCTGTTTTTAGACTTGATTATGAGATCCGCCAGTGACTTTCTTCCTAGTCACACCAGTAATTTCTCTCTTTGTCTTCCCCTGTCTCTTCTTCCTTCAATTTTTCCAATTGCCACAATGTGTTCCAAATTTCCTCTTCTCAGGAAATGTCGTACAAATTTCGTTGTCTGCCTCTGATCTTTGCTGTAATTTGCCTTTTAACTCCAGCCTCTCTTGAGACTTCTTCGTTGGTTTTCTTAGCTGTCCATGGTACCTTCAACATCCTTCTTATGAACCACATTTCCATGGCCTCCAATTCTCGCTGTACTCTCTTATTCATGGACCATGCTTCACATCCATAAAACAAAATTGGCTCGATTTAACATTTAAGTACTCAGAATCTTGTTTCCATTGATATAGATCTGTTGCACAAGATGTTTCTCACTTTCTAGAATGCTGACTTGGCCTGCTTTTTATTTCATTGTGATATTTCCCATCAGCTGTTATAATTGTTCCTAAGTACTTGAATCTATCAACGTGTTTCAGTTCTGTACCATCGATGGTAATGCTCGATTTTGATGGTATTCTTTTCATTGAGATGATCATCACTTCAGTCTTCTTTTTATTCAGGCCGAGAAAATTAATTTTACTTTCATAAACCACGATGTCCAGAAGAGACTTTAGCTCCCCTTCACTTTTAGCAATCAGTCTGCATATCTTAAGTTGTTAAGGTTGCACCCGCCAATTGATATTCATGCCAAGCTCTCTATATTTCTCATTATGTTTTCACTTTTCAAGGAGAAGAGGTCAGGAGATTAGAACACATCCTTGTCTCACTCCCAATGTTATGCCTTGGAATAATCCTATTTGGTTCTCAACCTTCATTACTGCTGATTGCTGCCAGTACATGTTTTGATGAGTTTCAGATCTTTCCCATCTATGTTGATGTATTCTAGCGCTCTTATAATTTCTGTGTGTCTCACTTTATCGAATACTTTACAGTAGTCTATGAAGCATAAGTATAGGTCTGTCTTTACTTCTGTTGATCTTTCCATCAATGTGATATATATATATATATATATATATATATATATATATATATATATATATATGGCATTACTTGTGCCTTTTCCTTCGACGAAGCCACACTGTTCTTCCGCGATTTCTGGTTTTATTTTGGTCCTGACTCTTCTCAATATATTATATTCTACTAAACAGAAATAAAGCCTCCCATTGTTTCTTTATAATCTGTAGTCTGCTAAAGAGATACAGATCCTCTCTTTTTGTTGTTTCTTGGACAAAATATATATAACTCTTGTTGCCCATTGTGAATGTGCCCCTTCTATTGTTTCTTAGGCCAAATTGCCTGTCTATAATGATATGTTCTTTATATGTTGCTGCCATCTGTTGATAGATTTTATTGTCACTCTCTCTCTCTTTCTCTCTATATATATATATATATATATATATATATATATTTGAATAAAGGTTTATACAAATAATTTAGCGCCTCTGAGTTAATCTTTCGTCTGACTTTATTCATAAGTATATATGATATTCCATTAAAGTTAATTTTTACTCTTTGCAGAAATTGTTTAGCAGTTTTTCAGCATATTTGTAATCTGTTGTTTTTCATATTTTGCGTGCAACATTGTTATAAAATGTGACATTCTTACGTCATTGTGATAGAACATGAAACACAGTTACCAAGTCTAGAATAATACATAAATGTGCTATGTCACATATCTGTTCTGGCAGATATATGAACTACCTTGTCATTGGAGGAAGTATGTTTCCATATAAAACTATACACAAAGCCACTTTGGTGTCACCAGATCATGTCACAGAGAACTAGATAGACCATATTTGTATCAGTAGATGCTTTCGCAGAAAGATGTAAGATGTCAGAGTGAAACGAGGTGCAGATGTACCATCTAACCACCACCTACTGACAGCTAAACTGAACATGAAACTGAAGAAGCGCCACTGAACAGACATGGAAAAGACATAATATGGTACTGTTGGAAGACCCAGAAATCGGTAAGAACTTTAAAATGAAACTGAACAAAAGATTTCAGGTTCTGCAGGAATTATACGAAGAAGATACACTAGACGTGAACACTGTGCAGAATAGCGATAAAGAAATGTTGACCAAATCCTGTGGAGACACAGTGGGATTTAAGAAACCTCAGCACAAGGAATGGATTACATTGGAAACAGTGAAGAAGATAGACAGAAGGACAGAAATGAAAGCAAAAATAAATGACAGTAAAACAAGAGCAACAAATGTCTCAGCTCAGATAGAGTACAACCTGGCCCATAAAGAGACTAGGAAAAGCGTAAAGAAAGACAGGCAGGCCTGTTGTGATAATATGACAGGATAGGCAGAAGAGGCAGCTGGTAAAAACAATATGAGAGCTCTGTATGAAATCACCAAGAAGTTGGCAAATAGACCACGTATGGTAGAAAAGCCCATCAAAAACAAGGAAGGTAAAGTAGCAACATTAGAAGAAGAGCATATGCAAAGATGGGTGGAATACTTCAGCGGAATCCTAAATAGGTCAGCACCGACAAAAACGGAGGAGATACCATCAGCATAACAACTAAGAAACACATGAATGCCTTTAAATGCTAAAGAAGAGTTCTTCAAATATCATGGGCACAAAAAAGAACAAATATATCCCTACTACAAGAACTAAATATTGAAGAAGGCTGGCTGGTAAAGAGGATTAACCAAAGAAAACTTAAATATTTTGGACATATTAAACGCCATGAGAGTCTAGAGAAGACCGTCTTGGAACAATAGATAATGGGTAAAGAAATAGAGGAAGACCAAGGCGAAGATAGTTGCAACACATCGTTGATGATCTGCAAATGGATGCATCAGCAGCAGGACATCTTGTTTACAACCGAGAGGCCTACAGGAGAGCTGTTAGGGAGGCAAAGTTCCGCAATGGACATGAAAATGACTGACTGACTGAGGCAGCATAGTGGATAAATACGGGGGAACTGAGAAGGATGCTAAAACTAGAATAACCAAGCCCAGGACAGCATTTATTCAACTTAACAAAATATGGTCATCAAAACGAAAACCAAACTTAGGCTTCTCGAAACAAACGTAAAGACTCCTGCTATATTAGAATAAGTACAGAATGATCGAGAAAACTCGATCCTCTGTTTGCCGCTCAGATAGAAAAAAAAGCACCGGCCGGCACTTGAACTAGCAGGCGACAAGGACTGGCAGACGACATTAGGGGTAGAGTAGATGGGAAAGAGGTGATTAAAAACCATTAAAACAGATAGAGATAGTAAGAGAGAATCTATAGCTCTGCTAGTTGAAATGTAGTTTTTATTAGTGATTGTCCTTTTTAAGACACAAGATTGTAGAGTTATTTATGTAGTCTTGTAGTTGATGATTGTCCTTTTTTAGGACACAAGATTGTAGAGTTATTTATGTAGTCTTGTAGTTGATGATTGTCCTTTTTAAGACACAAGATTGTAGAGTTATTTATGTAGTCTTGTAGTTGATGATTGTGCTTTTTAAGACACAAGATTGTAAAGTTATTTATGTAGTCTTGTAGTTGATGATTGTGCTTTTTAAGACACAAGATTGTAGAGTTATTTATGTAGTTTTGTAGTTGATGATTGTGCTTTTTAAGACACAAGATTGTAGAGTTATTTATGTAGTCTTGTAGTTGATGATTGTGCTTTTTAAGACAGAAGATTGTAGAGTTATTTATGTAGTCTTGTAGTTGATGATTGTCCTTTTTAAGACACAAGATTGTAGAGTTATTTATGTAGTCTTGTAGTTGATGATTGTCCTTTTTAAGACACAAGATTGTAGAGTTATTTATGTAGTCTTGTAGTTGATGATTGTCCTTTTTAAGACACAAGATTGTAGAGTTATTTATGTAGTCTTGTAGTTGATGATTGTCCTCTTTATGACAAAAATGTGATTCTGTGTTGGAAGACTGTGTTAAAAGTTTTCACTGTATATGAGGTATGCTATTTTTGGATGTTGTATGTTAGGATCCCATGGCGACGCTAACCGCCTGGACTATGTTTTTATCCTCATGTTAATTGTTCCATCAGTAACACACTACATCCATGGCAACACACATTTAACAAATGGGAATTCGTCATTAAACTGTTGTGATTTTGTACTTGTTGAGTCCTGTGATAATCGGATTCATGTTGAGTGTTAATTGTAGTACTGAGTGAGTTAATTACATGTAACTGGTCATGTTCGTGTACAGAAATGTAGTGGTTGTCGTCCTGGGTTGTCGTTGTCACACGGTGTATAAACAATGTAAATAGTTACTTTGTAATAGTGAATGAAGAGTTCACTAGTTCAAGATAGTTAGCTACACACACACACTCATACTACCACAGTATAGCACAGAGTGTCGGCATACTACGTGTTTAATGTTTAGTATTAGCAATTACACTAATGCAAAAACACACATAGGTCTAAAGTGGTGCCGATTCAGGCCACGTGTCACGTTCAATGTGTTTGTTTATACGTTTCCTAGTTCATGAACTATTTTGTAGCCACGATCTTGTTTTGTGTAGTCAGTTTCTTCAGTGGTTCTCAAGTTCTGGTTAGGGACTAGCGTTTTTTGTTCAGTATTAGGGACAGCTAGAGTAGCAGTTGTTCAAGACGAGGATAATGTCCGTACCAGTCAATCAGCAGTGGCACCTGTAGCTCCTTGCAGTGCAGCTTCCAGCCTTACCTTGCCTGTAGACCTCTAGCTCCTTGCAGTGCAGCTTCCAGCCTAACCTTGCCTGTAGACCTCTAGCTCCTTGCAGTGCAGCTTCCAGCCTTACCTTGCCTGCAGACCTCTAGCTCCTTGCAGTGCAGCTTCCAGCCTAACCTTGCCTGCAGACCTCTAGCTCCTTGCAGTGCAGCTTCCAGCCTTACCTTGCCTGCAGACCTCTAGCTCCTTGCAGTGCAGCTTCCAGCCTTACCTTGCCTGTAGACCTCTAGCTCCTTGCAGTGCAGCTTCCAGCCTTACCTTGCCTGCAGACCTCTAGCTCCTTGCAGTGCAGCTTCCAGCCTTACCTTGCCTGTAGACCTCTAGCACCTTGCCTGCAGACCTCTAGCTCCTTGCAGTGCAGCTTCCAGCCTTACCTTGCCTGTAGACCTCTAGCTCCTTGCAGTGCAGCTTCCAGCCTAACCTTGCCTGCAGACCTCTAGCTCCTTGCAGTGCAGCTTCCAGCCTTACCTTGCCTGCAGACCTCTAGCTCCTTGCAGTGCAGCTTCCAGGCTTACCTTGCCTGTAGACCTCTAGCTCCTTGCAGTGCAGCTTCCAGCCTTACCTTGCCTGTAGACCGGCCTTGTGCTGTTGATCCTGACCTTGCTAGACTTGTTCGTGGAACCAGGAGATATATGCCAGCCTCATCTCCTGGTGTGAACATTATCTGTTTTCTAGTTTCAGTGCTCAGAGGAACTTTGTGGACATTGTGCTTTGGAGTAATTCAAATCGGAACATATCTGTTAATTTAAACATTTGACTGTATTGAGGCCATCATATACACTTCGTCTGGAAATTAATTATCTAAGAATTCATGGAACATGTATGTGTGTTGGATATTATGGACACTAATTTTAACATGCTCATGAATTCTCTTCAAGAATAGATTAGTGATTATTTAGTTATTAGTGCATTTTGTATATTGCATTCTTTTGTTATATTGATTGTATTACATTGTTTCTTATATTGCCTTGTTGTTAATACAGTATATAGTGGTCTACTGAAAGTCGACACGATTGCTTCAACTCCATCCACGTCGGATTTGCTGGGATTACTACAGAGTTCCCTGTCAGTAATGACTTGAAGTTCAGTCAGGTCATGTTGGCTGTTGAGAGGTTTGACGGGGACCCAGCAAAGTTAAAGCAGTGGCTGGAGGAGCATGGAGGCTACAGATGTTGATCTGCCATTAAAAAAGAACTTGGTGTACTTGCGCACCAGAGGTTCCATGGCGGAATTAGTCAAGCAGCGCCTCCATCTTTGTGTCTGTACTCCTAGCACGTTATGGTGTGTTACAGACCCCCCCTCCCCCCCAGGAGATCTGGCATATGCTAGCCTCAATCCAACAGACTCAGGGAGAATCAGTACAAGCATTGGCTGATGGCATCAGCGGGGCATAATTGGCCTATACTGAAGCGGAACTGATTTCTCCGCTGGCTCAGAGATAGCTCGTCCAGACTTTTGTGGATGCTCTTCTTCTGAGGGTTTAAAAATGAAACTATTACGAGATCAACCAGATGCCATTAAAGCAGTTGGCATTGCTTTAGCGGAAAACATGTTAAGTAAGTCGATGAACCTTAGTTGTGGGTCCGGACAGATTTTTTTCAAGTTGTCCGTCCACCAACGAGATGGCGGCAGTAAATGAGACCTCACGTCCTGTTTCTATTAGAGTGCAACTGGGTTCGCGTCAAGAAAGGTCCAGCTCCACAAAGAGATGAAGGTTGGGTCGACCAGCAGAGGTCCAACACAGGAAGAAACAAACCTGTTTGTACACTACCACAGGAGAACCGGACATACTTTAACTGTGGAAGACATGGCCACATTGTCGGATTGTGTAAGGCAGCAGACTAGAAATAGTCGGCCACGGTTAAAGTAAGAAGTAGGTGCACAGTGAGCAGGTGTGAGTCCTACAGACTGTTTACACCATTGAGGTCCACCAAACATTCCGTGTCATTTTCGCATGCTTCACCTCTACTCTCGGTGCTGTGAATCCCCCTACACCAACTTCTGTCCTTGTTTCTATTGGCTCTTTTAGAGTTAGGGCGTTATTAGACACAGGTGCTAGTGGCCTTCTCATCAAGGATTCTGTTTACATATCCTTACCATTGGCTCATAAACTCTTGCCTGCTAAGATTACTATGGAGACTGCCACTGTAGCTTCAGTGAGAGTAATTGGCAGAATTTACTTACCTAGTTCTATTGGTTCTATGTGGTTCGTAACATGAACTTTTCCGCCATTCTTGGGCGTGATTTTCTGTTTCGTTCTGGGGCTGTCATAGATTGCAAGTCTAACACACTCAACATTCATAACAAGAAGATACCATTAGAACAGTATGCACATATAGCCTCTATTCTTCGTGTTCAGCATTCTTCTCTTCTTTCTCCCCGTTTTGTTAATCTTATTCCTTTGAAACTTAAAGCCAAGCCATATTTCCCCTCTGGAAATTCTTATATGGTGCAGGGTATAGAGACACCTTTCTTACTGTCACAACCAGAGACAGAGGTGGTAGATTCAGTCTGTGAGCCCCACACTCGTCACTGTCCCGTGATGACAGTAATAACCATTCAAGTAAGCACATCAAGCTTAAGCTCGGGTGTGTTCTCCGTAAATTGACTCCACTCACAGAGTCTGTGGACTCTGTTGAGCAAGATTCTGGTAGGGTAGAGTCAACAACGGAGGGTTGTTCGCAAGTTATCGTTGGACAGGTTCAATGCCCAGATGCGCACAAGAACATTATTTCCAGTTTGTTTTTGTTTTTTTTTTGTTTTGTTTTGGCACAGAATACGGATGTCTTTATCTTGCCTGATTCCGAGATTTCTCACACCTCGACAGTTCAGATGGAGATAGATACAGGCGATCATCCACCGATCTCCAGGAACCATATAGTACTGATTTGGCGAGCAGAGAGGTGATTAAGAAAGCCGTTGAGAATATGTTGCGCGACGGAATCATTTCCTGCACGATGTCAGAGTGGTCGTCACCGGTTGTCTTAGTGTCTAAGAAAGATGGTACGCATCGTTGTCTGTTGCGACTACCGTGCACTCAGTGCTGTAACCAAATCGGTATCGTATCCATTGCCACGCATTGAGGATATTCTCAGAACAATAGGTAAAGCCAAGTTTTTCAGCACTTTTGCTGATCGTTATGGCTTTTGGTGTATTCCCTTGTCTGATGTTGCACAGCAGAAGTCAGCTTTCAGCTGCCATCTTGGCTGTTTCCGTTTGAATTTTATGGCCTTTGGTTTAAAAGCAGCACCATGTGCCTTTGTCGCACTCATGGACACAGTGTTGCAGGGCTTAGGGAACTTTGCTCAAGCCTATATCGATGACGTACTGATGTTCACTGATGGAACGATCGAAGACCATGTTCGCGATCTTCAAACGGTATTCAACCTATTGCGCAAGCATGAAGTCAAGTCAAATAATCGAAATGCTACTTTGCGGCCTCTGAGGCTAAGAATCTCGGATATGTCATGAGTCAGTCAGACATATCTCCTGATCCTGAGAAGGTCAGAGCCATTGCCAAAATGCCGTCTCCTTTTAGTGTAAAAGAGGTGGGCACTTTTCTGGGGACGTGTAGTTATTATAGATGTTTCATTCTTCATTTTCCTGAGATTGTGGGGCCATAGTAGACCTAACCAAAAAATATCGATTCAATTGGTCTACAGATTGTCAAATAGCGTTCCAGTTTCTGAAAGATCGCCTTGGGAAGATACCGCTTCTCTCACATCCTGATGTGCAGAAACCACTTACCATGTATACAGATGCCTCCAGTGTTGCTATTGGAGCCTGTTTAGTGCTGACGGCATCCACTTCTGATGTGCTCTCTGTCGAAGAGCTATTATATTTCCTTTCGCAGAAGCGGTCGCGCTCTCAGAATAAGTGGTTCATTTTCGAGAGAGAAGCGTATGCTATCCATTATGCCACACAGAATTTGAAGTATTTTCTGGCGAATAGACATTTCGTAGTTATATCTGACCATAGACCCCTGGCTGATACATTCCCCAGTCGACAGGAGATGTCAGACGTCAAGTTGCAGAGGTAGTTTGCTAACCTCCTCACCATGGACTTGGAGGTATCGTTTCATCCGGGTGCGAGGAATCAAGCCTTAGCTCTTTTCAATGGTACCACCTCTGTTCCAGTACCAGCACATGTTGTTTACAGGGACGTACCTCACACACATGGGTTTTAGACGTGTGACATCAGGTCAGTGAGCGTCGTTGAAGCCTAATCACAGGCAGGACCCCCGCTTTTAGTAGACTGCTCATTTCAGACCGATGTGCCATGTCCCTGTCAGTTGAACGAACGAACATACTTTATTTTCAATGTGTTAAAATTGGGCACGCAGGCCCGTCTAACATTTTGCTCTTCATCATAAAGCTTTCACTCAGTCGCAGTCATTCAGCATTTGTTAATGAGCATAAGAATTATTGAGACACATTAAATGATTACATAAATACATAATAAACTTATCTCATGTCCATACACTCTACACTCTGATTTATGCAACAACACGAAATAAACTTTCATTCTTACATTCATTCAAAACTAACACATTTATAGAAAAGTAGTATTAAAAATGGTAAGTTGTTTCTGTTTATGAAGAATTAGAAAAAAATTTTGGCCAAACACCATAAGAAATAACATCTTGTTGGCAGAAATGCAGATGAAGCCACTGACAGCAATTATTGAGGAAAGACGCTGGCGATTGTTGGGACATGTGCTCCGAATGACTGACAACTCACTTCTAAAAATAGCACTAAGATGGACACCACAAGGGAACAGAAGTAAGGGTAGACGAAAAGTGACATGGAGAAGAACAACAGAGAAGATGTTGAGCAATAGAGGGGTCACCTTGGCAAGAGCAGAAAAAAGGCAAAGGACAGGCATTTGTGGAAAACCCTTGCGAAAGCCACATGTGCCCTGGGCACTTAAGGTTCAGAGAGAGAGAGAGAGAGAGAGAGTATTAAAAAATTACAACACTCAAGCCATACTTTAAACTGCTTTAAACTATGTTTAGGAAGGCATATAGTCCATTTCAAACAGATGTTGACAGTTTAAAGTTATAAGAACGAATATTACTTATAAGGTTTACGCGAATTGGTAGGGCATTCCAAATGTGGGCTGTTAAGTAAGAGAAGCTTTTTTTACATGTCAAGCCTTGGTTTTGGGAGAATACAATTGCTTAAGCGTTGACTGTGTTGTAGGTTGGATTTGAACAACGACCATAGATAGGGTGGAGCATTGTGTGATAGAATTTTATTATTTAACTTGGCCTTGTTGAAAAGAAATCTCTTCTTGAGGGGTAGAATATCAAGTTGTTTGTCCTTATTTGTAATACGTGCTGCATGTTTGTTATCTATAAGTCTTACTGCTCGTTTTTTAAGTGAGTAAAGTCTTCTCATGTTTGACATGGAACAACCTTCCAGACTGTGGAACAGTAGTCCAAGTGTGTTTGTGTCTGTGATATGTAGTATATTTTTATGGTGTCAATGTCAAGAACATGTTTAATTTTATTAAACTGGTAAACTTTTTGTGCAATAATTTTGGTTAGATTGTCTACATGATGATTCCAGCTGAGGTGATGATCAATCATGAGACCTAGAGTTTTATGTTCACTAACATTCTCTATCTGTGAAGTTCCAGCATGGAGATGTAGTGTTGTTGTTGGCGAACTTGTTAATTTCTGTCTTGTTGTAATGAGCGTTGATTTTGTTTTGCTGGTGTTTATGAGCATTCTGCTCCAGTTAATTAGACTGTTTATTTCAATTTAAAGAGCTGACTCAAGGTTAATACATTCACTGTCACTAGTGTAAACTGTGCAGTCATAAGCAAAGAGGTCATACGATGATTTTTTTTTAGATGAAGTGGAAAATCACTGATGTAGATGGTAAACAGGAGAGGACCAAGAATAGATCCCTGTTGAAGCAGAAAACACCTCGTGTCCCATAGCACACGATGTCGCCATTAACGTGTCGTTGCCGAGTGGGACCTTCCAGAGTCAGTATGTTTCAGATCGTTTTAGATCCAAGTCGCCGCGTCCCAATAGACAGAGATATTCCCTTACCGCTTCCTTGTTTTGTTCCAAGGGTTCCGCCATGGTTCCCGAGGGAAATCCGACGGAGAGTGGATGGTGGGGCTCACCCATTAGACCACTCTATGAAGGTGGATACTTCCGCATCAACAGTTCCCAAGTTAGTGGACGATTTGATTTTCGACACAGACGTAGACGGAAACAGGGGAAGCGAGAAGAGATGTGTCATCAGTCTCTGGAGGATCACTGTCCTCACAGTGAAGGGTAGTTTCCTGACGAGACCTCAACTGGTGCCGATTCTGATTCGGAGACTGATCAACTGTACATCAACCTCTTACTGGCAATAGGGCAGATCATCGATAGTGTGGACATAGAAACGTTCACGATGGGAAACCTTCACACTGTGCTTGTGGAAAAGATCCCTTTGTTAGAATGGGATTTGAGGAAGCAGTTCGTTGAGCACGCAGTGACGAATATGGTGGACTTAATTCCTCCTACTGTATAGTCTGAATTCTATAGAGATTTCTGTAGGAGCAATCGCGGTACTAGGTTGGTAGTGTTCTTCGGATAGAAGTACATCCTTAGCTCTTGTCCTTTTGAATTCCTAAATAACTTATAGATGGTGGAAACGATAAGATCCCATATAAAGTTGTGAATATATGTATATCTGTATTATGCATCACAAATGTTAATTATTCTAAATTGTACTAATTAGGTATGCAGTTATGCTATTGTTGGATACAATGTTTTTTAATTCAGTGTGTATGTTATATCGCAGTATGGTGAGAGAATATGAGAGAATATTGAAAGAAGATATGTATATATATATATATATATATATATATATATATATAATTCTTTCTACCTTGGGGAGTGGGGACAAATGTAGCAGTATATAAGTACAGAGTGATCGGGAAAACCAGATCCTCTGGTTGACGCTCAGATAGAAAAAAAAAGCAATGGGCGACAACAAGGACTGGCAGACGACATTAGGGGTAGAGTAGAAGGGAACGAGGTGATTAAAAACCATTAAAACAGATAGAGATAGTAAGAGAGAATCTGTAGCTCTGCTAGTTGAAATGTAGTTTTTATTAGTGATTGTCCTTTTTAGGACACAAGATTGTAAAGTTATTTATGTAGTCTTGTAGTTGATGATTATCCTTTTTAAGACACAAGATTGTAGAGTTATTTATGTAGTCTTGTAGTTGATGATTGTCCTCTTTAAGACACAAGATTATAGAGTTATTTATGTAGTCTTGTAGTTGATGATTGTCCTTTTTAAGACACAAGATAGTAAAGTTATTTATGTAGTCTTGTAGTTGATGATTGTCCTTTTTAAGACACACAAGATGGTAAACAGGAGAGGACCAAGAATAGATCCCTGTTGAAGCAGAAAACACCTCGTGTCCCATAGCACACGATGTCGCCATTAACGTGTCGTTGCCGAGTGGGACCTTCCAGAGTCAGTATGTTTCAGATCGTTTTAGATCCAAGTCGCCGCGTCCCAATAGACAGAGATATTCCCTTACCGCTTCCTTGTTTTGTTCCAAGGGTTCCGCCATGGTTCCCGAGGGAAATCCGACGGAGAGTGGATGGTGGGGCTCACCCATTAGACCACTCTATGAAGGTGGATACTTCCGCATCAACAGTTCCCAAGTTAGTGGACGATTTGATTTTCGACACAGACGTAGACGGAAACAGGGGAAGCGAGAAGAGATGTGTCATCAGTCTCTGGAGGATCACTGTCCTCACAGTGAAGGGTAGTTTCCTGACGAGACCTCAACTGGTGCCGATTCTGATTCGGAGACTGATCAACTGTACATCAACCTCTTACTGGCAATAGGGCAGATCATCGATAGTGTGGACATAGAAACGTTCACGATGGGAAACCTTCACACTGTGCTTGTGGAAAAGATCCCTTTGTTAGAATGGGATTTGAGGAAGCAGTTCGTTGAGCACGCAGTGACGAATATGGTGGACTTAATTCCTCCTACTGTATAGTCTGAATTCTATAGAGATTTCTGTAGGAGCAATCGCGGTACTAGGTTGGTAGTGTTCTTCGGATAGAAGTACATCCTTAGCTCTTGTCCTTTTGAATTCCTAAATAACTTATAGATGGTGGAAACGATAAGATCCCATATAAAGTTGTGAATATATGTATATCTGTATTATGCATCACAAATGTTAATTATTCTAAATTGTACTAATTAGGTATGCAGTTATGCTATTGTTGGATACAATGTTTTTTAATTCAGTGTGTATGTTATATCGCAGTATGGTGAGAGAATATGAGAGAATATTGAAAGAAGATATGTATATATATATATATATATATATATATATATATATATATATATAATTCTTTCTACCTTGGGGAGTGGGGACAAATGTAGCAGTATATAAGTACAGAGTGATCGGGAAAACCAGATCCTCTGGTTGACGCTCAGATAGAAAAAAAAAGCAATGGGCGACAACAAGGACTGGCAGACGACATTAGGGGTAGAGTAGAAGGGAACGAGGTGATTAAAAACCATTAAAACAGATAGAGATAGTAAGAGAGAATCTGTAGCTCTGCTAGTTGAAATGTAGTTTTTATTAGTGATTGTCCTTTTTAGGACACAAGATTGTAAAGTTATTTATGTAGTCTTGTAGTTGATGATTATCCTTTTTAAGACACAAGATTGTAGAGTTATTTATGTAGTCTTGTAGTTGATGATTGTCCTCTTTAAGACACAAGATTATAGAGTTATTTATGTAGTCTTGTAGTTGATGATTGTCCTTTTTAAGACACAAGATTGTAAAGTTATTTATGTAGTCTTGTAGTTGATGATTGTCCTTTTTAAGACACACAAGATTGTAAAGTTATTTATGTAGTCTTGTAGTTGATGATTGTCCTTTTTAAGACAGAAGATTGTAGAGTTATTTATGTAGTCTTGTAGTTGATGATTGTCCTTTTTAAGACACAAGATTGTAGAGTTATTTATGTAGTCTTGTAGTTGATGATTGTCCTTTTTAAGACACAAGATTGTAGAGTTATTTATGTAGTCTTGTAGTTGATGATTGTACTTGTTGAGTCCTGTGATAATCGGATTCATGTTGAGTGTTAATTGTAGTACTGAGTGAGTTAATTACATGTAACTGGTCATGTTCGTGTACAGAAATGTAGTGGTTGTCGTCCTGGGTTGTCGTTGTCACACGGGGTATAAACAATGCGACGTCTGTTGTATCACTGTAAAGTAAATCTGCTCTGTAAATAGTTACGTTGCAATAGTGAATGAGAGTTCACCAATCAAGACTTAGCCACATACACAAACACACTCATACTATCACAGTACAGCACAGTGTGTGGGCAAATCACGTGTTTAATGTTTAGTGTTAGCAGTTACACTAATACAAAAATAGACATACGTCTAAAATGGTTCGGAGACATGAATATAAACATTTATGAACTACTGTTTGAGGAGGATTTTAAACATTAAATGGCAGGACAAGATCAGGCACGAGGAGGCCTGGGAAAAGGCAGGACCAGAATCTTTGAACCTACAAATCATGTCTACGAATTGGAGGTGGATTGGCCACACTCTGAGAAAACCCGACACCAACATAGCAAGACAGGCACTGACATGGAATACTCAAGGAAACAGAAAACGAGGAAGACCTAGAGTTACCTGGAGAAGAGAAATTACGACAGTGCTCAGAGACAAGGGGTAGACGTGGAAAGAATCAGAGAATAATTCCAAGAACATAGATGACTGGAGAACCTATGCTCTCAAGGGAGTGAAAGGCGATAATATATATGAACTCATCCTAACACTTAGGTCTAGATTATTATATGAAATCTAATACATAGGTCTAGATTGTTATATGAAATCTAATACATAGGTCTAGATTGTTATATGAAATCTAATACATAGGTCTAGATTGTTATATGAACTCGTCCAAATACTTAGATCTAGACTGTTATTGGAAGAAACTGATTGTTGCATGGTCGGATCTGGAAAAAATCATAAGAAAAGCACTTTAGACTTGAGAGAAAGAAAGATAATCAAACAAAAAATTGCCTAAGACATGAACCACGGACTCCGACAGAACGAGCTGCTATCTAGCAACGCGAGTACAGCGCATAAAAAATTAGGGCTGCCATAAATACTTGTTTTATAACGAAGCTATCCATGCTTATCTGATCAAAAGTTTTTACATTCGGAAAGAACAAGGTCATGACACAGAAATTTTGTTGCTTAGATTTAGTATGCCGCAAGTACCAACCTTTTGAGACACAAACACACGTAGTCTCCTACAAATGTGTAGTGCCTACTGAACACAACAGCAGCTGAATTACATTACCTATTTTTTAATATTACAACCTCACAACATGACTTATTTTTTTATATTACAACCACGCAATACGACTTATTTTTAATATTACAGTCACACAACATTACTTATTTTTTAACATTACAACAACACAACATCACTTATTTTATAATGTTAGAAGCACACAACATGCCCTATTTTTTACTGTAACAATCACACAATATTATTTTTTTAAAAATATTACAGCACCACAACATGACATTTTTAATACTATAACAACACCACATGGCTTATTTTTTAATATTGTAACAACACAACATAACTTTGTAAAAGTATTACAACAACACAACATGGCATTTTAAAAATTATAACAATACAACATGAAATTTTTAAAACTATAACAATACAACATGACATTTTTAATATTATAATAACAGAACATTACTTATTTTTTTAATATTACAACCTCACAACGTGACTTATTTTTTAATATACAACCCCACAACATGACTTATTTTTTAATATACAACTACACATGACCTATTTTCTAATATACAACAAACAAAACAACTTATTTTTTAGTATACAACCATACAAGACCTGTTTTTTTTAATATACAATCACACTACATGACTTATTTGTTAATATACAATCACACTACATGACTTATTT
Source organism: Achatina immaculata (assembly GCA_009760885.1). Taxonomy (NCBI): domain Eukaryota; kingdom Metazoa; phylum Mollusca; class Gastropoda; order Stylommatophora; family Achatinidae; genus Lissachatina; species Lissachatina immaculata. The sequence goes on along the minus strand of CM019717.1, from coordinate 67,643,205 downwards.
TTAATATACAACCACACAACGTGACTTATTTTTTAATATACAACCACACAACGTGACTTATTGTGACATTAAAAATAAATTTATCAGTTTCAAATTCTTTTCACTTTCTCTGGGAGTTTTACTTTTTTAAAATAATAGATGTTACATTTTTTCTGGGGGTGGTTGAAGGGAAAAGAAGTACCCTTGTCTGAATGTATAAATTAACATGCCACATGCCGTGCTAAAGTCAGAAAACAGATTTATCTAATATTAGATGAGGGATTATAAGAAGAAAACTATTTAAGATCACAGATGTAGACTCGAGTTCATTGATTCGGACTCGAGTACGCCTTTGGCCTCTTTAAAGGCTCCACTGTGGCTCGACTTGAAATATTGTGACACGGACTTGAATTGTGACTTTACATTTTTCAGTCATTCGGCTCCATGGCTGTATCTACACACGACAATATTAGTAAAACTGCAGATACTTCAATGGCGCCATTATCTTGTGTGCTGTCCAACAATTTCAGTCTACGGTCTGTTGAATTTTACCTCCTGTAAGTCTAGTCATTATGTAATAATATTTTTATAGTAGACGTAGCAAGTATGGTGCGCGCAGAGGGTAACGCTAAGTAGACAAGTGCCATAAACTAAAGGAGTTACATCACTAGTCTGATGTATCACTGTCATGCTCATATTATCATACTTCTTTGAGGTTGAGAGGTGTAATTTAAGTCTGAATTTGTGTAACAGCTTTGAAAATATACTTTTCCAAAAAAAGAAACGCAGCAAATACAATATTGCGATTTAAACTGAAGTTTGCTAATCAGACAAGAGCAAATTGCCTGAAACGTTCATTTTGGCGTTATCTTCACGTGCTGACCTGAATTGTACTCAGCAGATGATTCATGAGCAAAGAAAAGCGACACTAGTCAAAACAGCATTTTTCACTGTAACCCATGACAGATTCACGAGAATCCCATGAGCTTTACTGAACACAAAACTCACTGACCATGTTATTGAATGCCTATAAAACCTGCACGACGCTGGTTTTTGGGCTAGAAGACCCTACAGAGGTCCTGTTCTAACGGACCGGCATCATCAGAACCGACTGCAATGGGCCAACCAGCAGCGTCAATGGACCGTTGTGAATGATTGGAGAAGAGTTTGGTTTAGTGATGAATCATTCTTTCTGCTCCAGCGACACGATAGACGGAGAAGAGTTTACCTCAGAGTCCACGAACGCCAAGCCTAGAACTGCGTGGATGAGGCTCCTCCACATGGTGATGAAGGTGTACTGAAGTGGGGGGATGATCAGATTCATGGGAAGAAGTGACCTGATGCAAACTGAAGGATGCCTGAATGCCCAACGATACGTCCATGAAATTCTTCGTCCCGCGTCCTTCCACTTCCGGCTGCACCAGGGTCGATTTTTCCGCAAGATAACGCTCGACCTCATGTGGCACAACTCACCACCCAGTTCTTCGCTGACAACAACGACCGGACCATTCTGTGGCCATCCATGTCATCAGACATGAACCTAATAGAATACTTATGGGATGAACTCAACAGACAAGTCTGCCAGCGAGACGTGGGGCCAACCAATCTCCGACGGTTGTCTCTTGCACTGCAGAAAGAGTGGGCAGCTATCCCACAACAACAGGTCCAACGGCTAATCTGATCCATGTCAAGGAGATGTCGCTTTCTTATACAGGCCAGAGGAGGCCATACACCTTACTGAAACGGAGGCCTCAGTCTCAAAGAATACAAGTCCAAACCAAATTTAATGAACATCATTTCATTGTTAAAGTCTTGAAGTTTCTTTGTGCCATGATTGAAACATTAATTCCGTAAAATAAAATGTTGATACAAGTTTGAAATTTGGTGTCCATTACGACTAGTAGTGTTGCGTTTCTTTTTTGAACAGTGTAATAAGAGGCTTCTCCGTGTGTGTATGTATGTCCTTACAAGTAACAGTAACAAATAAAGAAATTCAGAAACTAAAAGCAAATCTAACATATACTGGATATATAACGAAGATTCTATACTCAACAGGTTTTATTATCTTTTGGCGTTTAGAAATGTGTAAATTATTGCTAAGATATTTCACAAAGTGAACAGCAAACTATACATATCTTACATCATAGATCTTTTCCGTGCTGTTAAACGTCACATAGGGCTCGCAGGGTAGTTCACCAAATTTTACTGTTTTTGGAAAGTTCTTCAACGTCATCAAGGGATTTTATGCCTACTAATTTGTTCTCTCTAACAATATCCTCTTCTGACTTCCACGTGGTCGACCTCTTTTTCTCCGGCCTGTTGTGTTCCACTTGATAGATTGTTTGGGGATTCTCTGATTGTTTCTTCTCATCACGTGACCGGCGTATGTCCATCTCCTTTTTATGATGACCAATCAAACAGGTCATCTGCCTTATCTCTGCGTTATTCTTGAATTCGTTCCACTTTATACTGAATATTTTCTTAGGCATTTGTTTTAAAGAAAGTCTAACTTCTTGTCTATTTCTTTAGTTGTTTTCCAGCTTTCACATGCATAAATGAGGGTGGATATTACAAACATATTCGGACATTTGAATTGAATAGTCTTAGCTTGGTTTCTGTGCTTATAACTTTTGAATGCCATATGTTCTCAAGTTGCGTTTTGCAATTCTAATTCTAACTTCCTTTCTGGAGTAACCAACCTGGTCTATGTAGCTGCCGAGGTAGGCAAATTGGTGTACTTCTTCAATCCCTTCAACGTATATTTTTCCTGCTTGATTAATGGGAAATTTCACTATTTTTTTTCCTTGTTAATTTCAAGGTCTATTTTGCTAGCCAGTGAAGACAGGATATATGTTTTTTATTGCTTCGTTTTATCCGTGCAGCATTTTTTCAGTATGAAGTCTATGGCAATTCCAGAATGTGATACATATTATCACTTTTATTTATTTTACTTCATTTCTCCACGTTAGCGGGATATGGGTATCCCCTATCAAAGGAGAAGTAAGACGCCTCCTTACCTCCGTCAGTCTACGCGACACCCTTGGGCAAGGTATAGCCCCCCGATCAGGGTGACGTGAAGCCATGGAAGCAGGTGGTGGATGGAATGGGAGAGCAGCCGACAGATCATGTTGATTATGGTCACCATTCTATGATGGTAGGCAGATGATCTTAATGTAGGGACAATGGCTACGATCAATGACTAGTACAGTCACTGCTGGGAAGGAAAGCAATGGTAAATTATCTTCTGGAAATATACCAAGGAACCCAAACAGCAATCATGGAAGGTCAGATAGGAAAAAGATTTGGTGGTGAGTCCCCCAGGCCAGATAGATCTAATTTTAACACTGGGGAATAGTGTGAGGCAGAGGTCAGTACTAGTAATTGTGATGACGGACAAAATCATGAAGGTGTTACCAAGGAAAATCCATGCATCAAACTAAAAAGGCAAATAAGAATAGGAACATGGAATGTGAGAAGTATTATGAGGGGAAGTATCAAATAATAAGTGAAGAGATGAAAAGAACGGGGATACACATTTTTGGGAATCTGCGAACATCGATGGAAAGGATCAGGACACTTCAAGAGCGAGAACGATAATATCTTTATATACTCTGGTGGAGAATTAGGAGGAAAGAATGGAGTAATTTTTTACTTGGACAAATCAACATCAAAAGCATTACTAGGTGACAATCCAGTAAGTGATAGAATCCTCACAATCAGACTTAAGCGCACTCCTAGAAATGTAACAATCATCCAGATTTATGCACCTACATCAGCAGCAGAAGAAGAGGAAGTAGAAGACTTTTATAACACACTGCAAACGACAATAGACCAGGTACGGAAAAATGATATTGTATTAATAATTAGTAGTAATTATTAAAAATTAATAATAGAAATTAGACTCTTTTGAAAACAAATGCATAAGGAAAATACTCGACATCAAGTGGAACGAATTCAAGAACAATGCAGAGATAAGACAGATGACTGAACAACAACCAATCTCATGGGTGATCAGGAAAAGGAGATGGACATATGTTGGTCACTTGATGATAAGAAATGATAAGAGAATTCCAAAACAAGCTATCAAGTGGAACACAACAGGCCAAAGAAAAAGAGGCAGACCGCGTGAAACTCTGAAGAGGACATTGTTAAAAGAGGCCAAATTAACAGGCATAAAATCCTTTGATGAGGTTGAAAGACTCGCCGAAGACAGGAAAAATTGGCCAACTACTTTGCGAGCCCTATGTGACGTTTAATGGGACGGGAAGGATATACGATATAAGATTAATAATGGGGGATTTTATGCAAAGATTGGTACAGAAAGAGCAGAAGATGAAGGACATGTTGTAGGGAAATTTAGCACAGGACATATAAATGAAGCATGTGACAGTCTAATGCCGTTTTGCATGGAAAATGAGCTAATGATTGCTAACACACTTTTTAAACAACATTCAAGAAGACTTTACACATGACATCACCTGATGGGAAAACGAAGAATTTTGCAAAAAAGAGAACATTTTAGTTCAAAGAAGGTGGAGGTCAAGATTAACATCAACAAAAACCTTACCAGGCTCTAATTGTGACACGGATCATGAGTTATGAATAGCAGACATGAAGATAAGGATAAAAAGACAGTTAAGGGATCAAGACCACTCCGCTTTGATCTTTCAAAAATACCAGAACAGTACGGTATAGAAGTGAAGAAATGTTTCGAAATCGTGATGGCTGTACAGTAGGAGACGACTCCAGATGAACTGGCTACATAGACCAAAAATATCTTAACAACAACAGCTAAAGACATGGTTCCAGTAAAGAAAACACAAAAGAGTGGATGGATTACAGCAGGTACACTAGAACTGATAAAACAACGTAGAGAAATGAAGACGCAATGGAAAGTGACAAACAACAACAAGGAGGAATATAAATCTTTAACAAAAGAAATACGAAGAAACATAAGAAAAGACAAAAAAAAAACAATACTTAAAAGATTGTTGTGAAAGAATAAGAAGAACATCAGAAGTGTGGAAGAGATAGTGAAATGTTTAAATAAATGAAGACATTAACGAGAAATGTCACACCTAAGCTAAATGTAATTTGTTATGAGATGGGGAATACCTTGACAGAGACAGAGGAAATTCTAGAAAGATGGAAGGAATATTGCAGAGGAATGTATGAAACAACCGACTGTGGAAGCAGAAATCAACAGTGTGAACTGTTATTGTAGGAGGAAAAACCTGAACCGACAATAGAAGAAGTTTTATGAGTAATAAAGAATGTGAAAAATGGTAAATCACCAAGATCTGATGAGATAGCTGAATTTATTAAAGCAGGAGGAAAGGAATGTGCAACAATCTATCATGCACTATGTAAAAAGATATGGCATTCAGGTATTTGGCCAAAAGAATGGAAAAGAACTATATTCATACCACTGCTAAAAAAGGGTAACCTGAAATTATGCACAAACTACAGAACTGTTGCCCTGATTAGTCATGCCAGTGAAATTCTGTTAAAAATCACAATGGGTAGACTTCGTAAGAAAATAGAAGTCAATATAGTATAAGCTAATTTCAGGCAAGGAAGAGGATCAAGAGATCATATATTCAATATAAGATTAATAATAGAGAAATGCAGAGAATTTAATTTAATGTGAATCTATATTTAACCTTTATAGATTACTTTATCTATCCTATCTGTGAGACATAGACACTTAACAAAACAGCCGAGAAACACATAAATGCCTTTGAATGTAAATTCTACAGAGTAGTTTTTTTCAAATATGGACACAAAAAAAGAACAAATATATCCATACTATTGAAGAAGGCTGGCTAGTAAAGAGAATTAAAGAGAGAAAACTTAAATATTTTGGACACATTAAACATCATGATAATCTAGAGAAGACCGTCTTGGAAGGATACATAATGGGAAAAAGAAAGAGAGGAAGACCAAAGCGAAGATGGCTGCAAGACATCGTTGATGATCTGCAAATGGATGCATCTTAGTCACAACGGAGAGGCCTAAGGAGTGCTGTTAGTGAGGCAAAGTTCCGCAAGGGACATAAAAATGAATGAATCTTCTTCTTCGTTAGCACAAATGAATGAATCTTCTTCTTCGTTCGCACAAATGAATGAATGAATCTCCACGTTCACAACCTATAACCCCTTGTACACGCTAAAAATAAATCACAACTGATCTGATAATGAAACGAACGGTCACTTTGATATCACTCACAGATTTGAGACTTTAATTAAGATTTGACTTGAAAGTTGACTTAAAGCTTCTTGGAAGGATTAGAGACTTGTTAGTCAAATGAGAATTGATTTGAGACTTGCCATGAAGGATTTGAATACATCTCTGTTTTGATTTTCTTTCGCTTGTTCTCTTTAGTTTTGACCTGTGTAGTGTTACGCATAAAAAATATTACTACAGTTGAGCCAAAGACAAATAAACAAACAGAATGAAGTAGAAATTCTCTTACAGGCACCTGATACACTGAAAACAGGATAAATATTTACACAGATAAGCTGGTTAGAAATTAGAATTTTAGAAAGTAGTACATTATTGTCAGCTACCCACAAAGTTTATATATTTTAACTTTCAAGATGCTAAAACGATTTTTTAACGATCTCGCCATAATTTCATTTATAGAACATTTAAAATGAAACACGTTAGATTGCTCTGTCTTTCTTTATACCTCTATCTCTCCCTCTCTCAAATTTCTGAAGGAGAATTTATATATATATATATATATATATATATATATATATATATATAGTTCATTAAATAATCTCCCTTATTGGTCTTCCAGACTCGGAATGTAGGGTATCTTATCTTATATCTTATATCCTTCCCGTGCCGTTAGACGTCACATAGGGCTCGCAAAGTAGTTCGCCAATTTTTCCTGTCTTCGGCGAGTCTTTCAACCTCAACAAAGGATTTTATGCCTGTTAACTTGGCCTCTCTTAATAATGTCCTCTTCAGAGTTTCACGCGGTCTGCCCCTTTTTCTTCGGCCTGTTGTGTTCCACTTGATAGCTTGTTTTGGGATTCTCTGATCATTTCTTCTCATCAAGTGACCAACATATGTCCATCTCCTTTTCCTGATCACCCGTGAGACTGGTTGTTGTTCAGTCATCTGTCTTATCTCTGCATTGTTCTTGAATTCATTCCACTTGATGCCGAGTATTTTCCTTAGGCATTTGTTTTCAAAAGAGTCTAATTTCTTTTCTATTTCTTTAGTTGTTTTCCAGCTTTCGCATGCATAAATGAGGGTGGATATTACATTTGAATTGAATAGTCTTAACTTGGTTTTTGTGCTTATAACTTTTGAATTCCATATGTTCTCAAGATTCTTGAAGATTGATGCTGCTTTTGCAATTCTGATCCTAACTTCCTTTCTAGTGTCACCATCCTGGTCTATGTAGCTGCCAAGGTATGCAAATTGATTGACTTCTTCAATATCTGTCCCTTCTATGTGTATTTTTCCATTTTGATTGATGGGAATTTTCATTATTTTTGTTTTGTCCTTGTTAATTTCAAGTCCTATTTTGCTAGCCAGTGAAGATAGGCTATCTGTTTTTTCTTGCATGGAATTCACATTATTACTGATAAGAGTTATGTCATCAGCAAAATCAAGATCTTCTAATTGGGTCCCATGTACCCAGTCAATACCTGTGTTACCTGTGCAGCATTTTGTCATTATGAAGTCTATTGTAATCCCAAAAAGTAAAGGAGACAGTATACATCCTTGTTTCACGCCTGTTTCAATCTGGAACCATTCACTCATCCCTTCTTCTGTCTTGACTGCACAACCATATCCATTGTATAAGTCCTTAATGATGTTGACAATTTTAGATGGTATTCCATATAGACATAAAATTCTCCATAATGAATCTCTGTGTATGCTATCAAATGCCTTCTTAAAATCTATGAAATTCAGTATTAATGGTTTCTGCTTTTCAATATGTTCTTCAAGTATTATTCTGAGAGTAAAGATCTGGTCGAGACAGCTTCTCCCTTTTCGAAATCCTGCTTGTTCTTCTCTCATTGCAGTATCCACTATATCTTTGAGTCTATTCAAAATGACCTTGCAAAATACTTTTGACACAACTGATATTAAGGTTACTCCTCTCCAGTTGTTACAGTCACTAAGGTTGCCCTTTTTTGGTATTTTAACAATGATTCCCTTCTTCCAATTAGAAGGGACCTTTTCTTCTTTCCAAATCTTGTTAAACATTCTCTGTAGTTGTCTCATGTTGTCACTATTGATAGCTTTTAGCATTTCGGCTGTTATTTCATCTTCAACTGCACCTCTTTTGTTAGCCATTAAATTCACTGCTGTTTCAATTTCATGCAATTTAATTTCGTCTAGATTGACATTTAGTTGTGGGGCTGGTAAGTCAGTTTCAAGGTTTAACAATTCTTTTGGGTGTGGTCGATTGAGTATTTCTTGGAAGTGTTCAGCCCATCTTTGCTTTTGGTCTTTATTTGATGTTAATAGTGTTCCAGTTTTGCTAAGGATTGGTCTTTCTTTAGATGTAATAGTACCTGTTAGCCTCTTTTGTATGTTATATAAAGTTTTGCTGTCTCCTGTTTTTGCTGCTTTTTCTGCCTCTTTCGCCATATTGTCTATGTATTCTCTTTTATCCCTTCTAGCTGAACTTTTTACTTCCTTGTCTATGTCTTTGTATTTTGCTTTTGCCGAATCTCGTTCATGATCTGCTTTTGCATTCAACATGTTTAATTTGACTGCTCGTCTTTCATGTATATACTTCCATGTTTTATCTGATATCCATGCTTTTCTATTTGGTTTTTCCAATCCAGCAATTACTTTTGCTGCTGTGATTATGGCTGTGCTGTAAGAATTCCATAACTCATCTATACCTATCTCCTCAACTTCACTGGGTGTTTTGGAATGATTGGCAAGTTCCTGATTGAAATTAATGTTAGTATTTTCTTCTTGTAGGCTGTGGATGTAGGGTATAGTTTAATAGATATTTAATATTTTGGACACATTAAACGTCATGATAATTTAGAGAAGACCATATTGGAAGACCGTAATGGGAAAAAGAAAGAGAGGAAGACCAAAACGAAGATGGCTGCAAGACATCGTTGATGATCTGCAAATGGATGCAGCAGCGCAGGCCATCTTGCTCACAACCGAGAGGCCTACAGGAGTGCTGTTTGGGAGGCAAAGTTCCGCAAGGGACATGCAAATGAATGAATGAATGAATGAATGAATGAATGTAAGGGACGTCATTCGGGCCTAGTGCCGACTTGGCTTTAGCCTTTCTTACGATGCTCTCTTCTTCTTGTAAGGTTGGTGGGCTGCATTTGAGTTTGCTGCCTGGTGCACAGGGCCACACTAGACCTTTCATCTGCTCGAGAGTTGTATGCTGATTTTTATCAGAGTATGTCTTGCTCAGATGTTCCTCGAGCACCTCCTTACCTGCTTTCAGTGAACCTGATTTTAGGTGTTCAAATAGCTGCTTGGCAAACCCGAAGGGATCTCTGTAGAACTTCTCTCTTGCGTATCTGGTTTCCCTCTTTAACGTTGAACTTTCTGGGCGTAGTTCAAGACACTCTGTCAACGTTAAGTGAGCACATCATATAGTCTCATATCATATAGTCTCATATCATATAGTCTCATGTCATATAGTCTCATATCATATAGTCTCATATCATATAGTCTCATATCATATAGTCTCATATCATATAGTCTCATATCATATAGTCTCATGTCTTTTCAGCTGTAGAAAAGTTTGACGGAGACCAAACAAAGTCGAAATATTGGCTCTTTGAGGTAGATAAGCTGATGGAGGTCAGAGCTGCGGACCTGTACTCTAAGAAGTTCTTGGCTTACCTTCGCACGGCCTATCCATTGTTTGATTTTGTAAAGTAGCGCCTCCAGCTTGAGGAGTTTGTGGATGTCTTGCTAACACGCTATGTAGTGCTACAGACTCCCCAAGAGGCCTGGCACATGCTAGCCTCAATTAAACAGACTCCTGGAAAGACAATCCAAGGCTTAGCCGATGGCATCAGTAGTTGTCTAAAGTTGCTTTCTCTGCTGCGGAAATAGTCACCCTTCTAATGCAGAGACCATTTGTCCAAATCTTCATTGGCCCGTTAATCCCAATGGGAATTAAAACTAAATTATTGAGAGACAAACCTGACACATTTGATAAAGCTACTGATTGAGCTTTGCAAGAGCATACACTTAACAAGTCGGTGAACATTAGTTGTAGTTCCAGACAGGGTTCTATTTCAGGTACCTTAGCTACATAAGAGATGCGAGTTCGCAGAGTACAACTAGTCTCATATCATATAGTCTCATGTCATATAGTCTCATATCATATAGTCTCATATCATATAGTCTCATATCATATAGTCTCATATCATATAGTCTCATATCATATAGTCTCATGTCTTTTCAGCTGTAGAAAAGTTTGACGGAGACCAAACAAAGTCGAAATATTGGCTCTTTGAGGTAGATAAGCTGATGGAGGTCAGAGCTGCGGACCTGTACTCTAAGAAGTTCTTGGCTTACCTTCGCACGGCCTATCCATTGTTTGATTTTGTAAAGTAGCGCCTCCAGCTTGAGGAGTTTGTGGATGTCTTGCTAACACGCTATGTAGTGCTACAGACTCCCCAAGAGGCCTGGCACATGCTAGCCTCAATTAAACAGACTCCTGGAAAGACAATCCAAGGCTTAGCCGATGGCATCAGTAGTTGTCTAAAGTTGCTTTCTCTGCTGCGGAAATAGTCACCCTTCTAATGCAGAGACCATTTGTCCAAATCTTCATTGGCCCGTTAATCCCAATGGGAATTAAAACTAAATTATTGAGAGACAAACCTGACACATTTGATAAAGCTACTGATTGAGCTTTGCAAGAGCATACACTTAACAAGTCGGTGAACATTAGTTGTAGTTCCAGACAGGGTTCTATTTCAGGTACCTTAGCTACATAAGAGATGCGAGTTCGCAGAGTACAACTGGTCTCTTATCAAGAGAATTCTCAAATGGCAGCTACGCAATATGTAGAATATAGAGTCGACCAACGGAGTTCGAATATCAGAAGGAGTAGACTCCCAAGTACACTACCACGTGAAACTAGGCATTGTTTTTACTTGTGGAAGACAGTGTCATATAGCCAGATTTTGTAGACAGGGTGGCATAGATCATAGTTCACGTTTAAACTGAATAGTCATTGCACTGTGAATTCGAGTGCGTCCGATCGAATAATTACACCATCCAAACCTGTCAAGAAATCTGTTCATTTTTCCCATGCTTCACCACTACTCTCGGTGGCTGCGAATCCTCGTAACCTACTTCTGTCCTAATTTCTTTTGGTCCGTGTAGATTTAGAACTTTGTTATAGGTACAGGAGCTAGTGTCTGTTTGTTTAAGGATTCTGTATACAGATCCTTACATTCTGCTCCTAAACTCTTGCCTGCTAAAATTACTCTACAGACTGTCACTGCAGTTTCCATGAGAGTAATGGGCAGTTTATTTACCTATTTCTATTGCCTATATTACGGTTTCTCACTGCTTCTATGTGGTACATAATATGAACCCTTCCGCAATTCTTGGGCGTGATTTTCTTTCTCGCGCTGGTGCTGCGATAGACTACAATTCGAATACACTAAAAATTCATAACAAGAAGATTTCTTTAGAGTTAGATGCACACATTGCTTCTATTCTTCGTGTCCAGCGTTCTTCTCTTCTTTATCCTCGTTCTGTCAATTTTATTCCTCCCAAGGCGAAAGCTCAACCATATTTTCCTTTTGGAAGTTCTTATATGGTTCAGGGCATAGACACAGCTTTCTTACTCTCTCAACCCGAGTTAGAGTTGGTGGATTCAGTCTCTGAGCTCCACACATCTTACTGTCCAGTGATGACAGTCATCAATCATTCTCCACACTTCCTACTGTCCAGTGATGACAGTCATCAATCATTCTCCACACATCTTACTGTCCAGTGATGACAGTCGCCAATCATTCTCCACACATCTTACTGTCCAGTGATGACAGTCATCAATCATTCTCCACACTTCCTACTGTCCAGTGATGACAGTCATCAATCATTCTCCACACATCTTACTGTCCAGTGATGACAGTCGTCAATCATTCTCCACACATCTTACTGTCCAGTGATGACAGCCGTCAATCATTCTCCACACTTCCTACTGTCCAGTGATGACAGTCGTCAATCATTCTCCACACTTCCTACAGTCCAGTGATGACAGTCGTCAATCATTCTCCACACATCTTACTGTCCAGTGATGACAGCCGTCAATCATTCTCCACACATCTTACTGTCCAGTGATGACAGCCGTCAATCAATCGAGCACACTTATCAAGCTAAAACGAGGCTGTGTTCTAGGCAAGTTGACACCACTCACAGAGTCAGTGGATTCTGTTGAGCAGAAATCTGATACTGAGGAGTCAACAACTGAAAGGGTTCTGAAATTATCGACAGGTTCAGTGCCCTGATGTGCACAAGGACATTATATCCAGTTTGCTGACACAGAATAAGGATGTCTTCGCCTTGACTGATTCCGAGATTTCTCACACCTCGACAGTAAAGATAGAGATCGATACAGGCAATCATCCGCCAATCTCCAGGAAACCCTTTCGTACTCCTTTAGCGAGTAGAGAAGTGATCGAGAAGGCCATCGAGAATATGTTGTGTGACGGAATCATTTCCCGCACAATCTCAGAGTGGTCATCACCAGTTGTGTTGGTGACTAAGAAAGATGGTACGCATCGTTTATGTTGCGACTACCGTGCACTCCAAGTTGTGACGCATATATTGTCGTATCCCTTGGCATGCAATGAGAATATTCTCAGCACGATAGGAAAAGCCAAATATTTTAGCACTTTGGTTGCTCGATGTAGTTTTTGGTGCATTCTCTTGTCTGAGGACGCAAAGAAAAAGTCAGATTTCAACTGTCATCTTGGCTGTTTGCGTTTGGAACTTTATTAGCTTTCGATTAAAAGTGATATCTTCTACCTTTGTCGCACTCATAGACACAGTATTACAAGGTTTTAGATAGTTTGCTCAAGCCTATATCGACGACATACTGGTGCTCACTGATGGAACGATCGAAGACCATGTTCGCGATCTTCAAACGGTATTCAACCGATCGCGCAAGCCTAAACTCAAGCTCAAACCATCGAAATGCCACTTTGCGGCCTCAGAGACAAGGTATCTCCGGTATGTCATGAGTCAGTCAGACATATCTCCTGATCCTGAGAAGGTCAGAGCCATTGTCGAAATGCCGTCTCCTTTGATTGTGAAGGAGGTGCGTTCTTTGCTGGGAACGTGTAGCTATTATCGACGTTTCATTCCCCATTTTTTGGAGATCGTGACTCCCATAGTTGACCTCACCAGGAAGGTCAGAGATTCAAATGGTCTACAGACTGTCAAATGGCGTTCGAGTTTCCGAGGAATCACCTTGTGAAGATACAACTTCTCTCGCATCCTGATTTGCAGAAACCACTTACTTTATACACAGATGTCTCGAATGTTACGATTGGAGCCTATTAGTGCAGACAGCTTCCACTTCTCAATCGAAGAGCCATTTTATTTCCTTTCGCTGAAGCGGTCGCGCTCTCAGAATAAGTGGTCCACTTTCGAGAGAGAAGCGTATGCTGTCCATTATGCCACTCAGAAATTGATATATTTTCTGGCGAGTAAACATTTTGTAGTACATTCTGACCATAGACCCTTGGTGGATGCATTTATTAGCAAACAGAAGATTCAGAATGTCAGTGTGCAGCGATGGATGTTGAATCTCTGCGGCTTGGATGTTGAGCATATATAAAATGTTGTCGAAATTTTTCGGCTGACGTCCTTTCCAGGACAAATAATCTAGAATCTTTGGTAGTTACGGAAGATGAGGAGCTCTGTGAAAATGCCACAGAGATTGCGGCGATAAATGCAAATCGCTATCCATTGGATTACTACAGAGGGTTCATTCCCTCCGATACAGAAGCTGAGGAACCACTCCTAGACATAGATCGATTTGATCTAGTGACTGAGCAAGGACGAAATCCTGAAATAGTCAAAATCAAAGCGTCTCTTCAAGCGGTAACTGGTGCCCGGAAGTATAAAGACTTCATAATACATCAGGACAGACTATATTTTCTTTCCAAGCCTGATGACCTGGAGGCACGATTGAGATTGTACTTCCTAGTCATCTCCGATCTAATATGTTGTTACAATTCCATAAAGAAAATAGACATATGGGTCGATACAAGGTGTATTCTGCGTTAGCTTCTCGTTATTGTTGGCCAAACATGTTTCTGGATTTCTACCAACATACAGAGTCTCTTGGCCGTTGTCGGGAACTCAGTATTCTGCATAAGAATGCACCGCTGCAAGAGACAGACATTTCGTGCTTCCCGTTTCATAAGATCTCGTTGGATTTCTGATATCTGTATCCGCTGACCTTGGCTGGGAATAAATACACCCTTCACGTCGTCGGTTTGCTAACTCTTTGGTCAGAATGTTTCCTAGTATCAGATAAGACAGCCCACACGGTGGCTGAGGTATTGTTGCAACGGGTAATCCCACGTCACTCTACGCCATCTGACGTGGTGATGGACAATGGCGCTGAATCTGTGAATAATTCCTTGAGGCAACTGTTCAAACAGCTCCATGAGCAACATATCACCACGGCGTTGTATCACCCACAGAGCAAAACCCCAGGAATGAAAGAATGCATCGAACCCTAATCGATATTTTGTTGAAGCATGTGCATGAGATTCGGCAGATGTGGGATGTATTCTTAACAATGGCAGTGGGGGCCATTCGTATGAACATGAATGAAAGTTCAGGGGTTTCTCCCTTCTTAGGATAGTACTTCCTCTTCAAGTATGGACGGGACCACATCCTCGGTGGCCCCTTCTGGTGGCAGTTCTTTTACAAGTTCTGATAATATTCCCTTGGCCAGGTACAAAGCAAAGAACAGTAGACATTAGTCGGGTAGTGTTCTTCGAATAAGGAGTACATTCTTTGCTTCTGTCATGTTTCTAAAGCAAAACGAAATGAAGTAATTCTAAGAGTTCATTATCCAAAATGTTGTATATATATATATATATATATACAATTGTTGAACAAATTGTGAGTGCAGAAATTCATATTGCTGCATAGCCAGTTTTGATTTTGAATGTTTGTAGCTCGCTTCTAGTGAGAGTTAACTGTTAAAGTTTTTTGGGAGATATTTGGATGACCATACATCTACTTTTAGGGGTTAGGATATCTGTGAGAGTATTACTATTGTGCACTTATCACTGCAGAAATGTTTACTATCAGAGGGACATAATCAAAGATAAACATAGTACTTTGACTAAGTGATTAAAGCCCTTACTTAACTATGACGTAGATAGGTCATGGTTAGTTTTGACACGTTAACTTCACAAGAATTATTAATATATTTGGTAAATTGTGTGTCCAGACTGGCTAAATTTGGTAGGGGAAAATTTAGGCCTTGGAATTTTTTTTTTTTACTCAAGGTCAGTTATGACATGTTAGCTTCATGAGATTTGGTGAGCTGTTTGTATAGACTAGTTATATTTAGTAACAGAATATTTAAACTTCGGAATTTTTTTTACTCAAGGTTAGTTTTGACACTTTATTACACAAGGTCAGTAGGCAGACGTCACGTGAAATAAATTTCGATAAAGTTCAAGGTAAAATTGTAGATCATATATAAGGACTAAAATTTTGCTTTAAAAGGTTACGGTCAGCCAGTGAATTGTTTTGTTTGTTTGTTTTTTCAGTCAGTTATTGTGAGTTATATATAGACGGCAAAGACTTGAGGATTGTAAAACATCTATACTGGCAGCAAGAAGCAGCAGTTCGAGTTGAAAATGAAATTGGAAAATACCAACCTATAAAACAAGGGGTGCGACAAGGATGTGTACTATCTCCAGACCTTTTTTCTCTGTACAGCGAGAATATTCTAAGAACAATCATCACAGAACCAGGCATAAAAATTGGAGGATACAATATTAACAACCTTCGGTATGCTGACGACACAGTACTGATAGCTGAGAACCAACAAGACCTGCAAAATCTCTTGGATAAAGTCGCCAAAGAAAGTGAACAGAAAGGCCTTACTTTGAACATCAAAAAGACAGAGACTATGGTTATATCTAAGAAACAGAATCCACCAGCATGCAGTATTCAATTAAACGGAACCATTCTAAAGCAGGTGCAGAAATTCAAATACCTTGGAGCAGTAATAACTTCAGATGGGAAATGCAAAACAGAAATTAGGAACAGAATAGGCCAAGCAAAGACTGCATTTCAGAGAATGAGAAACATATTAGTTAACACATCCTTATCAATGAATGTTACAAAACGAGTCCTAAAATGCTATATTGAACCTATCTTGTTATATGGAAGTGAATCATGGAAAATAGGCAAGTCTGCACAAAAATCATTGGAAGCAGCAGAAATGTGGTTTATTAGAAGAATGTTGCGAATCCCCTGGACAGCAAAAATAACTAATGAAGAATGTATGAGAAGAGCTGGAGAGACAAAAAACCTTGTCAGAAAGATAAGAGAGAGACAATGTACTTTCATAGGACATGCAATGAGAAGAGGGGGCATTGAAAATATTATAACAACAGGAAAAATAGAAGGAAGAAGATCAAGAGGAAGACCAAGAGAAATGATACTGGACAGTCTGACGGGATGGTGTGAGAGGAGATCACCAACTGAACTGATGGCCTGCATGAAGGATCGGGTACTCTGGAGAAGCATAATAGCCAACGCCAGTCGGCACGGCACCTGATGATGATGATGATATTGTGAGTTATTTTGATCATTTGTGGTTATGCTAACTGAAGTTGATAGCTGAAGCTATGATAGCATTAGAGAGATGTGAACGTTGAGCTAGTAGTTTATTCGTGGATCCATGTGTGTTTTTGATGTGCTATGGTTGTCTACAGTAGAAAAGTAAACTGAAGAATGTGAACATAGCTCTCTTTTGAGACCTAGTAGGACTTGTTAAGTCTGATATTTTGTGATGTGATATTTTTCTTGTGGATCCATGGAAAATTTCACTGAGACTTAAGTTGGCTCTATATTACATCATGTTGTATGTCTGTTATCCTATCTGAGAGTGAGTATTTCCCACTCCCTCCTTGTATGGCGAACTAGTTTTCATCAGAGAGAAGAGCGGCTTGTTCATCTGTATACTCAATATTTTGCTACATCCTCACTTATCACCACTCATTCTCTCCATAATAAACATGTGTTTTAGATGTTATCAAATCGGGTGCCCAGTGGTTCTCAAACTTTTGAAATGTGTCTGTTCTTATTTACACATTACAATTTCTGAGAATTAATTAAATGGAGATGAGAAAACAAAATTAATCCAGTTGCTACCAGGGTCAGCGGTTCTCAGAATTGCGAAGTACTGCTTTATGGTTACTGCTCTAGTGTTGCCGTAGGGCATACTGGTCCAGCAGCGACAAATCTTCATTACTCTAAGCAAGTGTTAAATGAAAAAGTAAAAACTGGTACTGGGGCTGAGGTCGCCACAACCACAGAACAGCAGGTAGTGTAAACAATTTTGAAATCAGAAATATATTTTTTTTGCTAGGACTGCAGTAATAAATGTTTATAACAATAAATGTGCATGTGTAATGAAGCATTTTTATTAGGACATGCAAAACGTATGAGTGCACTGAGAACTGTGTCACTTATCAGACCATTATCTTTAAAGCGATTTAAACTGGTACCATGGCGAAACAGTTGGTGATATAGTTCCTGTTTGTTACTTATATACAGACTATTCTCCATAATACTTGCAGAAAATGTGGAACTTTCTTCTATGTTGCATGTGTACCTAAGATGTCACTCTAATAATTTAATTGCTGTCCTTATATGGTTGTTAGAACGATATGCTGTGTCATTGTAAACTGGGACATCATAACCTCTCTCGATCGAAAGAAATAAAAATCAGGTCTTAGGACTTGAAAACAGAAACTATAATACACTCAGCTCACACTATTATGGTATACTAAACATCATCATCATCGTCATCGTCGTCGTTGTCATATCGTCATCATTTCGCGCTGTCTTTCCACAGAAGGTTGGCTGTAATGAATCTCCACTCTGCTCTGTTTCTTGTCTTCATAGTGCACTCTGCCAAGCTT
Source organism: Achatina immaculata (assembly GCA_009760885.1). Lineage (NCBI taxonomy): Eukaryota > Metazoa > Mollusca > Gastropoda > Stylommatophora > Achatinidae > Lissachatina > Lissachatina immaculata. The sequence goes on along the minus strand of CM019717.1, from coordinate 67,625,056 downwards.
GCCCCTGTCCGTCTCTTGATTTTGTCTGCTCATCCACATCGCTGCCGTCCTCTTGTTCTCTTTCTCTTCAGTCTTGTCCCCATTATAGCAGTATGCTTCTTGACATGCCCAAAATATCGTAGCTGTCTTGTTTTTAGGATCTTCAATGTGTCTTTTCATTTCTAGCAGGGTTTAGCACTTCGTTGGTTTTTTTCTGTTATATTCTACTATATAAGCACATTTCAAGCGCATCAGTTCTCTTTTCTATTGTCTTATTCAAGGTTCAGGCTTCTGCACCATAATGGAATATTAAATATGTATCATTTTACGAGTGGAAAAAGGAATTTAAAAAACTATGTAAGTCGGTAAGAATAGTGAAGAGCAAAACCTGTCTTAATGCGAAGAAAACTAAACTGATGACAACTGACAAAACAAAAAAGGCAGTTGAAATATATATCAATGAGGGAAAATTAGAAGAGGTGGAGAGTTTTGAATATTTTGGATCACTACTAACTAATGATGGAGATACAATGAGGGAAATTAAAAAGAGGAGATCTAACACATTTCAGAAAGTAAAACAACTAAAGAAGCTGTGGAGAGGAACAGACAGAACTACTAAAATAAGATTTTTAAGGGCATACATCTTTCCCATTGCAACATAACAACTAAGAAACATATGAAAGCCTTTAAATGCTACAGAAAAGTTCTTCACATATCATGGAAACAAAAAGGAACAAATATATCCATACAACAAGAACTTAATATTGAAGAAGATTGCCTAGTAAATGGGGTTAAAAAGAGAAAACGTAAATATTTTGGGCACATTACACGTCATGAGAATTTAGAAAAGACAGTTTTGAAACGATACATAATAGGAAAAAGAAAGAGAGGAAGACCAAGGCGAAGATGGCTGCAGTAGATCTTTGATAATCTGCAAATGGATGCATTAGCACCAGGGCATCTTGCTTACAACCGAGAGGCCTACAGGAATGCTGTTAGGGAGGCAAAGTTCCACACGGGACACGCAAATGACTGAATGAGTATTTTACGATGTGTAATCTCAGTTGCTGTGACATCTATTTTGATGCAAGGATCTTCCTCTTTCTGCTGAAGGTATTTGCCCTTTTTTTTATTGCCAATCCTATTCGTCTGTCAATTTCCTTTCATATTTTCTATTCTCTGTTATCAAGTGTCCTAAAACACTTGAAACTTTTTACCTGTTCAATTAATTCTTCATTTATTTGTATATTTACAGCGGCTTTATTTCTTCTCTGCTGATTAGCAAACATTTGTCTTTCTGATATTTATTTCCAGTCCTTATTTTTCACTTTTAGCGTTGTTTTTTTTGCCTCACTAAATTATGTATGTCTTTTTGGTTCTCTGCACAGTGTCGTGTGCATATCTTATGTTATTTATTGCTCTTCCATTAATATCTAGTCAAGGCATTTCACTAATTTCTTTGAATACCTTCTATGTATAAAGATTAAACAGTCATGGAGATAGGATACGTCCTTGTCTGACCCATTCATTCATTCATTCATTTGCATGTCCCTTGCGGAACTTTGCCTCCCAAACAGCACTCCTGTAGGCCTCTCGGTTGTGAGCAAGATGGCCTGCTGCTGTTGCATCCATTTCCAGATCGTCAACGATGTCTTGCAGCCATCTTCGTCTTGGTCTTCCTCTTTTTCTTTTTCTCATTATGTATCCTTCCAATACGGTCTTCTCTAAATTATCATGACGTTTAATGTGTCCAAAATATTTAAGTTTTCTCTCTTTAATCCTATTCACTAGCCAGCCTTCTTCAATATTAAGCTCTTGTAGTATAGATATATTTGTTCTTTTTTTGTGTCCACGATATTTGGAGAACTCTTCTGTAGCATTTACATTCAAAGGCATTTATGTGTTTCTCAGCTGTTTTGTTAAGTGTCCAGGTCTCACAGGCATATGTTGCATATGTCTGACCCATTTGTCTATATATGTATTGGTGTTGAGTAGTTTGTGTTGGAGGGCATAAATGCTGTCTGTTCCAAACATATCATCATCATCATCATGTGCCGTGCCGACTGGCGTTGGCTATTATGCTTCTCCAGAGTACGCGATCCTTCATGCAGGCCATCAGTTCAGTTGGTGATCTCCTCTCACACCATCCCGTCAGACTGTCTAGTATCATTTCTCTTGGTCTTCCTCTTGATCTTCTTCCTTCTATTTTTCCTGTTGTTATAATATTTTCAATGCCCCCTCTTCTCATTGCATGTCCTATGAAAGTACATTGTCTCTCTCTTATCTTTTTGACAAAGTTTTTTGTCTCTCCAGCTCTTCTCATACATTCTTCATTAGTTATTTTTGCTGTCCAGGGGATTCGCAACATTCTTCTAATAAACCACATTTCTGCTGCTTCCAATGATTTTTGTGCAGACTTGCCTATTTTCCATGATTCACTTCCATATAACAAGATAGGTTCAATATAGCATTTTAAGACTCGTTTTGTAACATTCATTGATAAGGATGTGTTGGTTAATATGTTTCTCATTCTCTGAAATGCAGTCTTTGCTTGGCCTGTTCTGTTCCTAATTTCTGTTCTGCATTTCCCATCTGAAGTTATTACTGCTCCAAGGTATTTGAATTTCTGCACCTGCTTTAGAATGGTTCCGTTTAATTGAATACTGCATGCTGGTGGATTCTGTTTCTTAGATATAACCATAGTCTCTGTCTTTTTGATGTTCAAAGTAAGGCCTTTCTGTTCACTTTCTTTGGCGACTTTATCCAAGAGATTTTACAGGTCCTGTTGGTTCTCAGCTATCAGTACTGTGTCGTCAGCATACCGAAGGTTGTTAATATTGTATCCTCCAATTTTTATGCCTGGTTCTGTGATGATTGTTCTTAGAATATTCTCGCTATACAGAGAAAAAAGGTCTGGAGATAGTACACATCCTTGTCGCACCCCTTGTTTTATAGGTTGATATTTTCCAATTCTATTTTCAACTCGAACTGCTGCTTCTTGCTGCCAGTATAGATGTTTTACAATCCTCAGGTGTTTGCCATCTATATTGATGTCTTCAAGCATTTTAATAATTTCATTATGTTTCACGTTTTCGAATGCCTTGATGAACGGCTCAATGAAGCATAAGTAGAGATCTTTCTGTACTTCTAAAGCTCTTTCTGTTAGTGTTCGTAAAGCATAAATGGTATTGTGCGTTCCCTTTCCTTCAACAAATCCAAACTGTTCATCTGCTATTTCCATTTTATCTTTTTCCTTGTTCTTCTCATAATTATTCTCAGAAATAGCTTCGTTATGTGACATGAGAGGCTGATAGTCCGGTGGTCGTCACATTCCTTTGCACCTGGTTTCTTTGGTAGTGCTATAAAAGTGGATTTAATCAGGTCACTGGGAATATAACCACTGGTGTACATGTCATTCAGTAACTTGGTTATTATGTTCCCAACATAGCTTGCTTATTATTCTGGTGTCTTTAGCACCAACATTAATCCATTCCAAAAACTGTTTGTGTCTGACTCTATCGAAGGTCTTTGTGTAATCTATAAAACAATCTATAGATGTTCTTTTCTGCTTCCTTAGTATTATCCTATTGCTGAATATCGTTTCTATTGTTCTGCTATTTTCTTCTGAATCCAAACTGCTGATCAGTGATTTCCATAACTGTTTCTTATTCTCTCTAGAATGATTTTACACAATGATCTGGTCAAGCAACTGAGGCAGGGGGCAGGAATCAGGGCAAAAGTGATAGCTGTAGAAGTGGGAGCAAGAGGATTCGTAGCAACATCAGCGTATGACCTATGTAAGCAACTGGGCATAAAGGGACAAGCAAGAGCAAGGGCACTGAGAAGCCTTTCAGAAACAGCAGAAAAGGCCTCATGCTGGTTGTGGAGTATGCGAAACAAGCATTGAGAACATAAATGTCGTTTGCCACAACCACTACCAGTCCTCCGTAGCTAAATCACTAAAGACGCACTTCAAAAAAAGTGCAGTGGCAACTGGAAGATCATGGGTTCAATCCCAAAAAAAGCAACAACTCACAAGACCTCTGGGAGTCATGACCCAGAGGGGCCCACCCCCCTTAGAGTGTCAGGAGTTTAAAGGGCCGAAACACTTGTCTGAGGGGGGGGGGGGTACTTCCTCTGATGATCTGAAGGAGTTGTGTTGTTGTTCCGCTCTCTACGGTAGAGAGTTTCCTGCATATATAATATCTGTGCCACATAGCTCATTAAACTCATGGTTCTAAAGTCGGTACATTCTAGATATGGGGGGGGGGGGGGGTGGGTGGTGGGTGGGTGGGTGGGTGGGTGTGTGTGTGTGTGTGTGTGTGTGTTTGTGTGTGTGTGTGTGTGTGTGTGTGTGTGTGTGTGTGTTACAATTATTTAAATTCACATTATTTAGATTATTTGTGTATTTCTTATGGGAATGATTGGTGGTTTCTACTGTATTTTCTAATATGGTGGTCCGCGGTCAGTGGTGGTACTTAGCTTATACTAAAATATACTGGATATGGACGGGTTTTGAGTTATTTATCATATTCTTTTACTTTATTTCTCTCTCTCTCTCTCTCTCTCTGATTAGTTCGCCCAATAGGGGCTGGTTTTATTTTCATGTACTGCAGTACGAGAGAACAGCCTTCTTCATTATTAAGTTCTTGTAGTATGGATATATTTGTTCGTTTTTTGTGTCCACGATATTTGGAGAACTCTTCTGTAGCATTTACATTCAAAGGCATTTATGTGTTTCTCAGTTGTTTTGTTAAGTGTCCAGGTCACACAAGCATATGTTGCGATGGGAAAAATGCATGCCCTTAAAAATCTTATTTTTGTAGTTTTGTCTGTTCCTCTCCACAGCTTTTTTAGTTATTTTACTTTTTGAAGAGCTATAGATATCCTCCTTTTAATTTCCCTCATTGTTTCTCCATTATCAGTTAGTAGAGATCCACAATATTCAAAACTCTCTACATCGTCTAGTTTCTCCTGATTGATATATATTTCAGCGGCCTTGTTTGTTTTGTCAGTTGTCATCAATTTAGTTTTCTTCGCATTAAGATAGAGGTTTTGCTCTTCACTATTCTTACGGACTAACGTAATTAGTTTTTCAATTCCTTTTCGTGTTGTGGACAGTAATGCTGTGTCATCACCATATCTAATCTCTGGTATTTCATAACCTCCAATTTTTATGGCATCGTAATATTCATTACATATATAGGAACGCAGTAATAACCAAATTTTACAAAGATATTTACATTTGTTGAACAAGGCAGTTTTCTTTAACATATCTCTATCTACTCTGTTTTTGTATGACCCTTTTGCATGACCGATTATCCACTCAACACTCGTTATTGCATCCGCACTCTTTTGTCACGTCCAATATACATATATATATATCAATATATATATTACTATATCTGTACTAAATATACTAGGTTCACATTAATCAGTTTCGACATCTCTTTATTTATACACTCATCTATGGTAGTAATTGTCGTTTTAATGTTGGTATTTTAATATTGTCTCTGAAGTCTTCCTGAAACATTCGAAGGTCTATTGATAATAGTGGAGATTATCTATCTATCTATGTAATATTGTTGAATTATAAGTTTATTTATAGTAGTTGTCTCTTTTAAACAAGGGTATAGAATTAACAACTATTGACAGTTCAATAGAAAATGCAGAAATGACGGAGAACTCATTCTCAAAGTGTACATCAACTATACCACGCGAACATTAGTAGATAATCTGTCTCTCTCTCGTGAACCTTCCGCGATGTATATTATAAGTCGAGTTCTTTCTGCTCATACACACATTCTCGATATCTACTTGCTCGCTAGCTCTCATAAGTATCTGCATATCAGTCTAGCTCTTAGTTTTGTCACATCTGCTGTCTTTCTATATCTCTTTTTCAATTTCCCAACGTGCATTTCAACTAAATCTATTTCTCTAAATCTCTTACTATATCTTTTAGTATCTGTTTGTCTGGGTGTCTTAGTGTTTCGGAGTCTGTTAGTATGAGTTCTGCCTCGGAGTCTGTGCGGTGACTTCGACTGTCTCTCACCGTCTCCTCGTTTTACCTTGAAGTCCAGCTTAGTGAATTCCTGCCTTACACCTCTAATTGGTCCACTGGTTTAGATCTGCATACAGATTGGTTCTTACCTGTCAGTTTTGTGGTGTAAAATATCAATCACTCTATTTTATTGCATATGGCACTTTCAACCTGTACCTGTTGAACTAATGCTAGACTGGACCGCCTATCCATCGTCAACCAAACTTTTGACTTTTCTTAAATCCTTCTAGCGTCCCTACAGGCAAATGTGTGATATTACTACTGTAAATATAATTAATCACAAAATTAAAAAATACTTGACTGCAAAAAAGGACGATTTAATTTTCTTACACACCTGAAGGACCAAGTGCAAGACAATTCAGCATCCGAGCGCTCAAAGAGAAATCACTCCAGTACAAACATGTGGACATTTAATATACGAGGATCATATCGAAAGTCGTGAGCAATTTTTTTTAAATCAGAATTTATAGATTGAGAAAATGTAAATGTATCACTTTAACCTGCATTCTTTGTATTTCAAGTAGATGTCACATTACGTCACCATCATGTGTCACGTGACCACCCGGAGCAGAAACAAAATGGCAGGTGCTGAAGTTTTGTTTCGTCAACGTGCTGTTATTGAGTTCCTCGTTAAAGAGAAAATTCACGCTGCTGAAATTCACCAAAGACTTCAACTTGCTTACGAAGATGTGTGTATGGGTGCTAGCAGTGTTAGAAGGTGGGTGAAACATTTCAAAGATAGAAACACGAGCATCCAAGATATGCCTCGCAACGGTCGCCCTCGATCTGCCTCCACTGAACGCAACGTGGAAAGGGCTGACGACATCATTAAACAAGACAGACGTGTCACAGTATATGAAATCGCTGTAAATCTTGGAAAAGAGCACAGTGCAGTACAGGAAACGATTCTAGGCTATAGAAAAGTTTGTGCCCACTGGGTCCCGCGTTTGTTGACTGACGATCACAAAGCTATGAGAAAAACTCTGCTCTCCGGATAAGTGAGTAAATTCAGAAATAGGTTGGAAAATTCTGCCACACCCTGCCTATAGCCCGGACCTGTCACCATAATGATTACCATCTTTTCGGTTTTATGAAAGAACAAATGTGAGGCCACCACTAAGATATAGGAGAGAACGCCCAGAAAGCAGTGCGTCAGCGGGAACGGAATTCTACTGGGAGGATATTTTCAAACTTGCAGAGCGATGAAAAAAATATGTGCAGAGAAATGGAAAAGTGAAGAAAAGGATGCAGAATAATGTATCTATAAATTCTGATTTAAAAAAAATTGCTCACCACTTTCGGTATGACCCTCGTATTTAAACAAGCTTGTTTAATATCTCTGAATGTACACCATTTATTCAATATTTCTTAGTTGAATCTTAAATCTTGAATCTAGGAATTAGCCTCATCGCACTTAGTGTTCACCCAGACATGCTCTGATTTCTTTTTTCAGTAACCACCGAAGTATATGAAAACTACTTAAACCAGTCAGCTGTTGGTTCTGACAACCTCGAATTCTATCAGCCAGCCACCCGGCTCTTCCATGCCCCCCTCCTCCTCTAACCTTCATTCTCTGTAGATACATATTACCATGCCCTTTCCTTCTCCTGCACCAGGTCCGCAGCCACTGGCTTCAGTATACCCATAGTATACCCATAGTATACCCATAGTATATTCATAGTATACCCATAGTATACCCATAGTATATTCATAGTATACCCATAGTATACCCATAGTATATTCATAGTATACCCATAGTATACCCATAGTATATTCATAGTATACCCATAGTATACCCATAGTATATTCATAGTATACCCATAGTATACCCATAGTATATCCATAGGAATGATATCTGTTGCTTTAAAGTTACGGGCAGCGTAATCGGCTACATCATTGCCTAACGCATGCCCTGGGGAATATATTCACGTCAGCCTGGTAACACTGGATTGTCGCAAGATCTTAACCCATTCATGACGAAGCAACCCCCTCTCTATCTTGCGAAGCATGCTCTAAGAGTCCGTTACCATCACACCGTGTGTATCATCCTGTCTATCACCACCACACCATATGTATCATCCTGCCTGTCACCACCACACCGTGTGTATCATCCATCCTGTCACCACCAAACCATATGTATCATCCTGCCTGTCACCACCACACCGTGTGTATCATCCTTCCTGTCACCACCAAACCATATGTATCATCCATCCTGTCACCACCACACCGTGTGTATCATCCTGTCTATCACCACCACACCATATGTATCATCCTGCTTGTCACCACCACACCATATGTATCATCCTGCCTGTCACCACCAAACCATATGTATCATCCATCCTGTCACCACCACACCATATGTATCATCCTGCCTGTCACCACCACACCGTGTGTATCATCCTTCCTGTCACCACCAAACCATATGTATCATCCATCCTGTCACCACCAAACCATATGTATCATCCTTCCTGTCACCACCACACCGTGTATATCATCCTGCCGGCCAAGCCAGGACAGTCTTGGTCACTGCAACAGAACTGGAGATAGTAGAGATACTTGTGCAGACCCGATGCTATTTCTATCGGCTCCGAGATCCAAGAACCAGACCGTAAAGCGACCGACCAGGATACCAACTGGGCAGGAATCCAGCGAGTCAGCCAAGGATTTACGTCCGTCTCTATGAGAAAATGGATTAGTCTATCCTAGCACACCCGATTGTATGCGTCCTCTAAAGACACTGGCAGCCACCACCTTCTCATCCTTTCTTTGAAAACCCTCATAAATATCATATGCGAGGACCGAAGCATTAGTCGCAATGTATCTGTCAAGGCGATATCTGCTACGCATCTCTGGTAGTTTATCTCGATTCTCTAAATCATAAGATAATCGTCTTGCAACAATCTGGTCCATGACTTTGTCAAATGTATTCTGCTTTATGGTTATTCGTTAACTGCTCAGTTAGGAATGATCCTTACTGAGTTTTTTGGCGTCAGTTAGCTGTGCAGCCACTATGCCGGTATCTCCCCGTACGTAATATTTGATTATATTCTGCCGTTATCCTCTCCGCCATACGGTCACTGACATGCTCTGTCTTTACTGTATTATTGGGGCATTCGTTAAGCCGGCGCTGTGCCTTGATGCGTACGATGATTCTGATTTGTACATTATCTTGAAACCGTGTTTTCTGAGTGTTACTGGATTAGTTAATCACTGTCTCTAGCCATTCTTCACTTCTAGGCTCTTTCAAACCTAAGGTTTACAACACACTGATGCAGAAAACAAGCCAGTCCTGTGTAACACTTGACATGAGGATTTACTGATGGAATTGATGAAAATGCAGATGGTGATCACGATAATCTGACCGCCAGCAGGTTTGCCCTGCCACATGGCGAGTCCAGTCATACTTGCAAAACTCCGAAACAGATATAAACGTCCATTTACTCGACAGAGACATCATGAAAACCATGCACTCAGGTACACATCCCAACGAAGACTAACTCACTCAGATTTTTTCCCACTATCCCCAGTCACAAGATTCACAAACCACGTGACCTTCTGGAAGGATCCTTAGCCGGACGTTCAAATTAAAGACTCATACGGCGAGAAATGCCCTTTCTGTGAAAAAAATCCAATGATCTCCCATACTGCTACAGCTTCATATGACTGTAAATAATGCCAACTGGACCGAAGGCAGTGAAACTGACCTTGACAGGTATTCCTCTGACCTCTTCTGTGTTTATAGTTTCTTTGAATTTCATGTGCAGCAATCGGGAAAGACCGATGGACAGTCGAGAAAGACCGACAGACACTGGGAAAGACCAGAATCCTCTCTGGGGAAAGCGTCCCTGAACTGGTCTGTCCGGGCCAGCAACCCTGTCAGCCGTCATACTATCAACCCTGTCAGCCTTCATACTATCAACCCTATCAGCCGTCATACTATCAACCCTGTCAGCCGTCATACTGTCAACCCTGTCAGCCGTCATACTGTCAACCCTATCAGCCGTCATACTATCAACTCTGTCAGCCGTCATACTACCAACCCTGTCAGCCGTCATACTATCTCTACGAAATCCAAAAAGAAGAAATGTCCCCAAGATTCATCGAAAGGGGTCGGAGGAGAATAATGGATCCACGGAAACGACCATCCCCGCCCCAATTAATTCTAGCTGAGAAAGCGGATGGAGTATTCATGCATCTGTGGCAGGAAATTTAACACTCAACGTGGCATGAAGATACACAGAACAGTGGATGGAGTATTCATGCATACGTGGCATGAAGATACACAGAACAGCGGATGGAGTATCCATGCATCTGTGGCATGAAATTTAACACTCAACGTGGCATGAAGATACACGGAACAGCGGATGGAGTATCCATGCATCTGTGGCAGGACATTTAACACTCAACGTGGCATGAAGATACACAGAACGAAGAAGGGATGCGGTGGTTCATTGCTGCCTACTACTCAACAGTGCACTGCGACGCCAGTCTCAGATAAGACATTAGAAGATCTCTGTCAGGATATAAACCACAGCACAGAGAATATTTAGGTCGAGTCAGGCAGCAGGGAGGCAACGCAGCCCTCCGATGAGACAAGAGACAAGATCAACCTCCCACTAGCAAGTGCCAAAAGCATATGGAAAAATCTGGACACAGGATTATGCAAAGAATTCGACAAACAACCGAGAGGGAAAAACTCTGAGTAAAAACTGGAAGCATTTGGTAACATCATATATTTTCACTGCCACAGAGAGTTTGGAACCAAACAGGCAAACAGAGAAACATTAACACCAAGAAAGTTCAGAAGACAGAGGAAAATAGAAGCAATAAGACAGCAGAAGAACCATGCCCGGAAAATGTTCAAGAATGCACATGAACCAGAAAAGGAAGGACTAAGACTGGTTTGGCAGGATCTAAAATCCCAGCACAATGCCCTTTGCAGAGCTGAAAGACTATGTAAAAGGAAGAGAGAAACCAGATATGCAAAGGAGAAATTCTACAGAGATCCCTTCGGGTTTGCTAGGCAGTTATTTGAACAGCCAAAATAAGGTACGCTGAAAGCAGGTAAGGAGGTGCTCGAGGAACATCTGAGCAAGACATACTCTGATAAAAATCAGCATACACCTCTCTAGCAGATGAAAGGTCTAGTGTGTCCCTATGCACCAGGCAGCAAATTCAAATGTAACCCACCAACCTTACAAGAAGTAGAGAGCATCGTAGGAAAAGCTAAAGGAAAGTTGGCACCAGGCAAAAATGATGTCCCTTACATACTATACAAAAGATGCCCCGAAGTACTAAAGAAGCTCCATAAACTTCTACGAACAACATGGACCAAGGGACTCATAAGTAAAGAATGGAAAAAGCTAACGGAGTATACATCCCAAAGGAGCAGAATTCCACTGAAATCAACCAGTTCAGACCGATCTCACTTCTGAATGTGGAAGAAAAGATATTCCTCTCCGTGATGGCAAGGAGACTAACAACATACATCCTAGATAATGGTTACGTTGATACACCCTTGTGGAAGGGAGGAATTTCAGATTCTCCAGAAGCATGCTTCAATGATTTTGGAAGCTATTCAGCAGGCAAGATCTTGGAAAAGCAAGATCTACAGGTAATATGGCTTGACCTAGCCAGTGCTTATGGCTCAATACCACACCAGATGATATGGCAAGCACTAGACATGTATCATGTGCCAAAAGAAATCACGAAAATGCTGAAAATGTACTTCACAGGGTTCCTCATGAGATTTGGAAAATCAGGATCTATTACAAGATGGATTGAGCTCCAGGTAGGAATTGCAATGGGCTGTACAATATCTCCCATACTGTTCGTACTAGCCATGCAAGTAATCTTGAAAGCAGCAGAAGGGGCAGCAGAAGGCCCAAGGTTCAGAAATGGATGTCAGATGCCACCACTAAAAGCATTCATGGAGGACACAACAGTAATAACAACCAGTGAAGCACAGGCACGAAATATGTTAGAGTGTTTGGACAGCCTTATATGGTACCGCATGAGCTTCAAGCCAAAGAAGTCAGGAAGTCTGTCCCTCAGAAAGGGGAAAGTGATAGAAAGCTCGTACACAGTGGCAAATCAAATAATCCCAACCTGTAGGGGAAGAGCCAGTGAAGAGCCTTGGCAGAGTATATGATGCTTCCATGAAAAACTCAAACGCGGTGAAGCAGGTTATAGAAATGGCACAGAGTGGACTGAACATCATAGACAAAAGCAAGCTACTAGGGAAGTTCAAAATATGGTGCCTCCAGTTCATGTTGATTCCAAAATTGATGTGGTCACTTCTCATCTACTAAGTAAGTACCAGCACAGTTGAGGCAGTCGAAAGAAAGATAAATAAATCCATAAGAAAGTGGCTGGCGTACCACCAGGATTAACTGATATGGCACCACTGTACTGAAGGAAGAGCAAACTGCAGCTACCATTCAAATCTGTGGTCGAAGAATACAAGGTAGGAAAGACAAGGCTTGCACTGATGCCCAGTAGTACGAGAGGTGCAGCCAACACTTAAAACTGGACGAAAGTGAGGAAGTGACCGCAACCAGGGAAAGCAGGAGCTGAAAGAAGTAATAGGATACACCCAGACCAACAAAATGGGATTTGGTCATGGTGAAATCAAATGGTGGTCAAAGGCCTCCTGTAAGGAAAGAAGGGATATGATCATCAGCGAAGTAAGGAATTCAGAGGATGACAAGCGGGTCCGGAAGACAGTCCAACAGGCATAGCAAGTTCAGTGGACAACATGGGAGGAAGTCCTGCAGAGATCACTAACATGGAATGACATCTGGAAAATGGCACCCTTGAGACTCAGCTTCATCATCAGAGCTACTTATGATCTTCTGCCTACAGGCTCCAACCTATACAAATGAGGTTTATCAGAAGACACAAAGTGCCCTCTCTGCAACGAAAGGCAAACATTGGAATATGTGCTGTCAGCATGCAGAGTATCATTAGCCCAAGGACGCTACATCTGGCGGCACAAAAGAATGCTGCAGGAACCTGTAGCCATTGTAGACAGGGCAAAAGATAAAGCAAATAACAACAAAATAGTTGAGATCCAACCTAAATACTTCATAGGCGCTGGTACGATATCGAATATTGAAATCAGGGACATTCCCTTAATATCACTGCTAGATAGTGGAAATGACTGTGGTGTGATAGCGGATCTACCAAGAAGAAGAGAATACCCGACTGCCAACCGGACATTGTAGTGTACTCCATAGAAAAATAGGAACTAATAATGATCGAGCTTACGGTTCAGTACGAAACAAGAACAGAGAAGCACCATCTATTCAAATGTGAGAAGTACAATGACCTGGTCAAGCAACTGAGGCAGGAGTCAGGGCAAAAGTGATAGCTGTAGAAGTGGGAGCGAGATGATTTGTAGCAACATCACATACGACGTATGTAAGCAATTGGGCATAAAGGGACAAGCAAGAGCAAGGGCATTGAAAAGCCTTTCAGAAACAGCAGAAAAGGCTTCATACTGGCTATGCGAAACAAGCATTGAGAACATAAATAATTTCGCTTGTCGCGGCCAATACCAATCCTTCGTGGCTAAATCGCTAAAGACGCACATCAAAAGTGCAGTACCAACTCAGTCCCGGGGCAAAAAAGCAACAACTCACAAGACCTCTGGGAGTTATGACCCAGAGGGGCCCACCCCCCCCCCCCCCCACTCTTAGAGTGTCAGGAGTTTAATAGGGCCGAAACACTTGTCTGAGGGAGGGAAGGGTACTTCCTCTGAAGATCTGAAGGAGTTGTGTTGTTGTTCCGCTCTCTACGATATAGAGTTTCTCTCTATATATTGTTGGACAATATATCCAGAATAGCCACTCGATCGCCTAGAGTGCCTTGATCTGTTTGTTGTAATTATCACAAAAGAAACGCCTTTCCCATCTGTTCACCTGAACATAATTTATTACCCTCTTCATCCTTAACGCTAGCCTTCACGCTCGTCCCTACTGTGGTCATAAACACTCGACTGAACTGATACAGCTCCTTATTGGTAGAAACTTCCCGTGCAGATGTCTGCCAGCATCGCCCCCGAGACTCAGTTGCCAGAGATATTCGCTCGTTGTTTTCTTCAAATCCTCTTCCTGTACATAGTACCCTCTTTGTGCTACAACTTCGTCGTCTTTCTCTTAATCATCCATGCCAGTTTGATTTCGTTAGCCCACCAGAGACCCTTACACCTGGTAGACGCCATTGTCTTCATGGATCTCTTCTTCAGTGTTTCACGCCTCAGATTCCCAGCGCATTAGCGTATAGACTGAATATTTCAGCGAACAAAGATATATTCAATAGGCATCTTTTAGTTTTTCTTGAAATTATTATAACTTCAAAGAAATAAAGAAGAAGTGAACATTTATCAGCGAAGTCAAATCTAATTTAATACATTATAAATTTATACAGCAGCAGATTAGCGAATTTTTGTTTACATTTTCTTAAATACCTTAATGTCTTGAGTTATCAATGTTCAGTTGTGTACTGTATTAACTGTCCATGCCTGTGTTAATGTAGAACATGTGTACACGCTGTTGAGAGATTATCATCTAGCAAACACTAGATAATTAAAGTTCCAGTAACAGTAAACAATACATTTGTTATATGCTTATCCATGCCGAGATAATAATATGTAATATTATATGCTTATCCATGCCGAGATAATAATATGTAATAAATGTAGCTAGCCAGTATATTATTCGCTCCTCCCCCCTCCGATTTCCACTTTCGTCCAGAATTTTAGTGTGTACCACGTGACGAGCCTTGTGGAACTATCACGGTCTGCTACATTTGAATGCTGGCAACTTAATGTGAAAGCAAAATATCTTTCTTTACAATTAAGACTCCGAAGGTTTTTTTCTGTATTAAATATAAATGTTATATTTGTTTAACATTTACTGGCCCATCTATAAATGTGTTTGTTCGCCTTGAGAACAAACTCATACATTAGTGGCAACTTAAAGCTGACGCAACAGTGTCCTAGTAGAATAGAAAAATATGGGCTTCGAGGACTCTCTCAGGCAGGCCCGAGAGCGAGCTTTTAAACTGATGCAAGAGGAAGATGGCTGGAAAACTTCTTCCAAATCGAATGTAAGTTTTATTTTATGCTCTTGTATCGTATCTTTTGAAGATTATACATGAAGATTTGTTTTATTCCAGTATCTTTTTATCTGTCTAGCTATTTCTTCTCTCTCTTTCTTTCTCTCTCTCTCTCTCTCTCTCGTTATATTATTAAAATCAATACTCATTATCATAAATTCTAACAATTATACCCAGGTCTCATTGTTTCTCAACAATGGGCTCATGATTTCATAGGGTGACAGCAATCCTTTTCCAACTTTTGTTGCTTTAGGGCTATGCCAGTTATTGGTACTTGTACCGGGTCCGGCATAAAGCATAGCTCGATTTTAAAAATTGAAAATAAATTAAGCGGCATACATGTTTTTTGTAAAACAAAATGTGAAATGAAACTCAGAAAAGTGGGTAATTTTATTATTACTGACAATCATATTTAGGTTTTGAAAATTACACCGGTTATATGGCCGTCATTACATTTGCATAAACTAGGAAAACAAGTAGGAACAGCTTTATTACTTAACGTCTACAAAGTTGTGAAGTTTCGTCGTGGCCTTAATCATACAAAAACACACAGGACGAAGAAATAGAGAGAGGAGATAAAGTATAGATTCACATGAATGCTATGTTAAAAAAAAGAAATAAAATGAATAGACCACTTAGCTGTAACTTGTGAGAAGATGTGGCTTGTCTTACGCTTGTTCAGAAATGGACATGATGAAGCGTAGAGAATGTTTAAATGGAGACTTGTGACGTGTTGTAACAGAATGTTATTCTGTATTGATTGTTATGTGAGAAACCCTGTTGTTGTGGTCTAATAGAGCACAACTCATCTGTGTATGCTAAGCACGGAGAAAGTATCTCGTGTTCCGAGGAAGAACTGAGTCACGTGGATTCTGATAGGCGGGATGTATGAACGAGTTTGAGGGAACAGTTTGGGTTAGAGTGTTGTAGTGACAGGTTGTGGTGTTTTAATTCTAGTATGAATGTAGAGATTCTTTAGTTCAGTATGTAAGTTGGATGGACTGTCCTTTTTTTAGGACAAATTGTTGTTGTTGTTGTTAGATTGTTCTTTTTAGAACAAATGTTGTAGTAGACATGCAGATTGTGTGTTTGATTTTGGCATGTTTTGTCAAGGTTGAATGTCTGACTTGGTCCCATGGCGATGTTAGTCGCCAGGACATGTTTTTTCTATGATCATTTGTAATTATTCTCATCAAGTTTACACTCCACATCATTGCAACACACATCGAACAAATGGGATTTCACCATTAAACATTTACGGATTTGTGTCTGCTGAATCCTGTGGTTATTGGATTCTTGTTAAGTGTCAACTGTGATGTTGAGTTAGTTGATTACATGTAACTGGTCATGTCGTGTATTAATGTGTAGTTGAGGTTATTGTTATCTGGGTTGTCTTGTTACACAGCGTATACCAATGTAACGTCTGTTGTGTCTCTGGGCCTAATGCTCATGTTAAAATGTAATAGGCACCGTACAGAACAGAGTATGTTCAAACATGAGTTTAGTGTTCATTAATACAAGCAAGTACAGTACACAGTACACGAAGAAAAGAATCCTGTTTTAGTAGTGACGTGATAGTGTTTTAGTAGTGACGTGATAGTGTTTTAGTAGTGACGTGATAGTGTTTTAGTAGTGACGTGATAGTGTTTTAGTAGTGACGTGATAGTGTTTTAGTGCGATAGGTGGCTCGTAACTGAGGATGGTGGAGGGGAGAGATAGTGATACAATGTTAAGCTAGCCAGGAGAAAGTGAAACAGATGACTATAGTTGGGGTAGAGGGGTTGTACTGTGATGCTGTGAGGAGATTCTGAACTATGTGTAATAAGTGAGATTGATTGATTGATCTTTATTTCAAAAGGGTTAAGAATTGGGCACGGAGGCCCGTCTGACATTCTGCCCTTTATCATACATCTTTCACTCTATTCCAGACATTCTACAAATATGCTGTTCATATAACAAACATAACTAACACTGAAGCTGAGAGACATAAAATAAAATATAACATTTACATTGCGCTCTTAAACATTCACTCGGTACAGAAGTAACTACATACATTATAAATGACTATCTACTAAACAAAATTTTCGGGACTATTCCGAAAACAATTAATTGTATTCGGTGTCTGTAAGAGCAGCTTAAGATAACTTTTAAGTTTTATAATTCATGGAGGCATGTAGTCGACATCAAATAGATATTGGGAAAGCTTGTAGTTGTAGGAAGGAGTATAATTTATATTTTTTTATATAGGATGGGAGGGTATTCCAAAGATGAGCAGCAGAATAACTAAAGCTTTTCTTGTAGAGATCAAGTCTAGGTTTTGGAAGACATATGTTGTTCAAGCGTTGGCTGAGAAGGGAGTGGAGCTTAGTGGAGAGGGATTATGATTGTTACTGAACTGGCCTTCACAGTCATTACATTTGATGCATTTATCCAAGCGTCTGGAAAATTCCTACGTAACACCATTTAACATTTTCACAGGGATATTTTGAATGCAGTGTCGGTTTGGATCATTTAGGTCTGCAGCTGAATGTGGTCGACTAGCATACACCGTATTCTTGAGGTACCCTCACTAAAAAAAGCCTGCGACCGATACATCTGGTTACCTTGCCGGCCAATGAATATTCCCCAAATCTGGAAATAAGACGATTGGGAAACGCTTGTCGCAACATGGCCATGGACTGATGGGTTGTGTGGGCATTTGCTCCATCTTGTTGAAACCATATTAGTCTCTTATTTCTATCGGCCAACTCTGGAATGAAGTATTCAGTTAGCATCTGTACATAGAGATCACTATTAACAGTAAGAGCATGCCCGTCTTGGTCTTGAAAAAAATATCGGCCAATGACGCCGAATGATACAGCGGCACACTACACTGTTACTTGTTCACTATGGAGAGTTTTTTTTCATGCAGTAATTGTGGATTTTCTGCTGACCAGTATCTGGAATTCTGCTTGTTCACACTTCCTGACAACTCTAAATGTGCTTCATCAGACATTATGAAGTTATTGAGCAAATTCAGATTTTCTTCAATGCGTGCTATAAAATCGGTAGCAAAGTCATGTCTGTTAATTTTATCCAGCTAATTCAGTTGCAGCACAACTTGCAACTTGTAAGGGTGGAAATGCAGGTGATTATGAATGATGCGACGTAGTGATCCAACATACCAAGTGCCAAAGCGTTCCTAACAGCTGATCGCCGAGGGCTACGAAGAAATGCGTTGCGGACTTCTTGAATTCTTTCAGGTGTCTGTTGAGTTCTTGGATCACCAGTAGACTTATTATTAAGGCAATTAGCTGTTTCCTTAATTTTTTAACACACCCCAAAATTGTTCTGTGATCGAGAGCATTATCAAATGGAACTCAAAATGGCGATGAAACTTTCGCTGTGCAATAATAGACGATTCTCCACTTTTAAAATAAGTTTCAACGGTGAATGCGCGATGTTGTGTTTGCCAAGAAGCCATTGTTAAAAGTTACCGTTTGTCTGTTGTATCTATGACGTCACGTTTTTTTTCCACCTGTAGTCAATTTCTGCGCACTACGTCAGTTAAATCCAGTAGTCAATTTCTACGCACTACGTCAGTTAAATCCAGCTATGTTTTATGCCGGACACTGCATAATTGGTATAAACTGTGATATGTAAACGTTTTACAATGTAAATCTTAGAATAGCAGTTAATGTAACGTATTCACCAAAAAAAAAAAAAAATCGTTGCATTCAAATTAAGTTTTTCTTTCCATGGAACAAATACATTTTTCTTCTTCAGCTTTCCGAGCCATGAAGGCTCATTGCTGC
This sequence comes from Achatina immaculata, assembly GCA_009760885.1. Classification (NCBI taxonomy): domain Eukaryota; kingdom Metazoa; phylum Mollusca; class Gastropoda; order Stylommatophora; family Achatinidae; genus Lissachatina; species Lissachatina immaculata. The sequence continues at coordinate 67,606,102 of CM019717.1, read as the reverse complement.
AGATAATGTTCGGCTCCATTCCTCTCTATTCCTAATCTTCTATCTCCAGTTGGTGACCCCAGTTTCTTTTATATCCTCTTCTATGTTGTCTTTCCATCTCTGTCTTGGTCTACCCCTTGGTCTTGTTTCCCTCATCTCTTGTGCATTCATTATTTTAGTTTGTCTGTTCTCTTCCATTCTTTCTACATGCCCCAGCCAGCGTAGTCTGTTCAGTTTCAAGACATTTATAATTCATTGGGATTTAAATAAGCTGTTCAGTTCAGTGTTCTTTCTAGCTCTCCATTCTCCACTGTTGGTATCCTTTATCGGCCCGAAGATTCTTCTTAGGATCTTGTTCTCAAAGATATCACAAAGCAATTGTTGTTCATCTTTCTTTATCGTACTCCATGTTTCTGATCCATACATGACGGTTGGTCTTATTATAAAGGTAGACAGAGGTGTATGGTGAAGTTTTACAAGGCGGCAGTGAGAAACATCGACGTGTTGCCTAATTCGCAATCTACTAATGAAACTAACACACACGACCGGCCATAATCTGGAATTCACGACCATAATGCTCTTGCCAGCTTATGCGTTTCTGACAGTTAATCCACAGTCTTCGACATCAGCAAAATAGGACATACTTTGCAGATTTTGATTCAATCTTTCTATCTAGCATATCGTTGAGCTTCTGAATTATTCGAATACATCTACCCAGGAATAGTATAAATTGGTTTTAGCAGCGCTGAAGACATAATACCGAAACAAATGTGTAGGCATAACTTTTCCATCACACATCTCCCAAAGTAGACAAGCCCTAACTGTTTTCTATTTCTTTTGTCTCCTAGTAAATAAAACTACTAAAATACAAAACATATTTATGGCTTTGCCTGGCTTAAGCGTCTCGTAGTAAAAAAAAAAAAGTAGTTATGGCTGTGTCTGGTATAAGCGTCTTCTTGTAAAAGAAAACAAAATATAGTTATGGCTTTGTCTGGTCTAAGTGTCTCCTAGTAAACAAAACGTTCTGGCACTGTCTAGTCTAAGCGCCCAAGAGTAAAAAGAAACAAAACATAGTTATGCCTTTGTCTGGTCTAAGCGTCTAACAGTAAAAAAAAAACATAGTAATAGCTTTGTCTGATCTAAGGGTTTCCTAGTAAACAAAACATTGTTATGGATTTGTATGGTCTAAGCAGCTCATAGTTAAAAAAAACCATAGTTACGGCTTTGTGTGGTCTAAGCGTCTTCTAGTAAACAAAACATGGCTATATCTTTGTCAGATCTAAGCGTCTCCTAGTAAATAAAACATAGGTACGGCTTTGTCTGGTCTAAGTGTCTCATGTAAACAAAACATAATTATGACTTTGCGTAGTCTAAGAGTCTCCTGGTAAACAAAACATAGTTATGGCTTTGTCTGGTGTAATTGTCTCATGTAAACAAAACATAATTATGACTTTGCGTAGTCTAAGAGTCTTCTAGTAAAGAAAAAAAAAGACAAACCTATGTCTTTGTCTGGACTAAGCGTCTCCTAGTGAAAAAACAAAACAAAACACAGTTATGCCTTTTTTCTGGTCTAATCGTCTTCTAGCAAACATAACATAGTTATGGTTTTGTCTGGTTTAAATGTCTCCTCGTCACCAAAACATAGTTATGGCTTTGTCTGGTTTAAATGTCTCCTCGTCACCAAAACATAGTTATGGCTTTGTCTGGTTTAAATGTCTCCTCGTCACCAAAACATAGTTATGGCTTTGCCCGGTCTAAGCGTCCCCCAGTAAAAAAAAAAACACACAGCAATGTCTTTGTCCCGTCTGCTTGTCTCCTAGTAAACAAAACATAGCTATGTCTTTGTCCCGTCTACTTGTCTCCTAGTAAACAAAACATAGCTATGTCTTTGTCCCGTCTACTTGTCTCCTAGTAAACAAAACATAGCTATGTCTTTGTCCCGTCTACTTGTCTCCTAGTAAACAAAACATAGCTATGTCTTTGTCCCGTCTGCTTGTCTCCTAGTAAACAAAATATAGCTATGTCTTTGTCCCGTCTACTTGTCTCCTAGTAAACAAAACATAGCTATGTCTTTGTCCCGTCTACTTGTCTCCTAGTAAACAAAACATAGCTATGTCTTTGTCCCGTCTACTTGTCTCCTAGTAAACAAAACATAGCTATGTCTTTGTCCCGTCTACTTGTCTCCTAGTAAACAAAACATAGCTATGTCTTTGTCTAGCAAGGCATCTCCTAGTGAACAAAGCATATTTACGGCTTTATCTGCTCTAAGCGTCTTCAGGTAGAAAAAACATAGTTATGGCTCTGTCTTGTCTAAGACTCTCCTATTAAAAAAAAACAACACATAGTTATGGTTATGTCTGCTCTAAGCGTCTACTAAGTAAAAAAAAACAAGTGGTGGTGGCTTTGATTGATCCAAGCTTCTCCTAGTAAAAGAAAAACAAAACATAGTTTAGGCTTTATCTGGTATCAGCGTCTCCTAGTAAATAAAACATTGTTATGGCTTCGTCTGGTCTAAACGTCTCCTAGTAAACAAAATAAAGCTATGTCTTTGTCTCATCTAAGCGTCTCCCAGTAAATAAAAGAGTGTTATGTCTTTGTCTAGTCTAAACGTCTCCTAGTATACAAAACAGTTATGTCTTTGTCTAGTCTAAGCGTCTCCTAGTAAACAAAACAGTTATGTCTTTGTCTAGTCTAAGCGTCTCCTAGTAAACAAAACAGTTATGTCTTTGTCTAGTCTAAGCGTCTCCTAGTAAACAAAACAGTTATGTCTTTGTCTAGTCTAAGCGTCTCCTAGTAAAAAACCATAGCTATGTCTGTATCTGGTCTAAGAGTAAACTTTTGAATAAAACATAGTTATGGCTTTGTGTGGTTTAAGATTATCCAGGTAAATAAAACATAGTTATGGCTTTGTGTGGTTTAAGATTCTCCAGGTAAATAAAACATAGTTATGGCTTTGCCTGGTATAAGTCTTTCTTAGAAGAAAAAAAACGTAATTACGAATTTCTCTTGTCCAGGTATCTCCTAGGAAACAAAACATAGTTATGACTTTCTCTGTATTAAGCGTCTCCTAGGAAACAAAACATGACTTTCTCTGTATTAAGCGTCTCCTAGTACAAAAAAAAAAAACAGAACATAGTGATAGCTTTGTCTGGTCTAAGAGTCACGTAGTAAAAAAACATAGTTATAGCTTTGTCTGGTCTAAGAGTCACGTAGTAAAAAAACATAGTTATAGCTTTGTCTGGTCTAAGAGTCACGTAGTAAAAAAACATAGTTATAGCTTTGTCTGGTCTAAGAGTCACGTAGTAAAAAAACATAGTTATAGCTTTGTCTGGTCTAAGAGTCACGTAGTAAAAAAACATAGTTATAGCTTTGTCTGGTCTAAGAGTCATGTAGTAAAAAAACATAGTTATAGCTTTGTCTGGTCTAAGAGTCACGTAGTAAAAAAACATAGTGATAGCTTTGTCTGGTCTAAGAGTCACGTAGTAAAAAAACATAGTTATAGCTTTGTCTGGTCTAAGAGTCACGTAGTAAAAAAACATAGTTATAGCTTTGTCTGGTCTAAGAGTCACGTAGTAAAAAAACATAGTTATAGCTTTGTCTGGTCTAAGAGTCACGTAGTAAAAAAACATAGTTATAGCTTTGTCTGGTCTAAGAGTCACGTAGTAAAAAAACATAGTTATAGCTTTGTCTGGTCTAAGAGTCATGTAGTAAAAAAACATAGTTATAGCTTTGTCTGGTCTAAGAGTCACGTAGTAAAAAAACATAGTTATAGCTTTGTCTGGTCTAAGAGTCACGTAGTAAAAAAACATAGTTATAGCTTTGTCTGGTCTAAGAGTCACGTAGTAAAAAAACATAGTTATTGCTTTGCCTGGTTTAAGTGTCTCATAGTAAACAAAACATAGTTATTGCTTTGTCTGGTTTAAGTGTCTCATAGTAAACAAAACATAGTTATTGCTTTGCCTGGTTTAAGTGTCTCATAGTAAACAAAACATAGTTATTGCTTTGCCTGGTTTAAGTGTCTCAAAGTAAACAAAACATAGTTATTGCTTTCTCTGGTTTAAGTGTCTCATAGTAAACAAAACATAGTTATTGCTTTGTCTGGTTTAAGTGTCTCATAGTAAACAAAACATAGTTATTGCTTTGCCTGGTTTAAGTGTCTCATATTAAACAAAACATAGTTATTGCTTTGTCTGGTTTAAGTGTCTCATAGTAAACAAAACATAGTTATTGCTTTGCCTGGTTTAAGTGTCTCATAGTAAACAAAACATAGTTATTGCTTTCTCTGGTTTAAGTGTCTCATAGTAAACAAAACATAGTTATTGCTTTGCCTGGTTTAAGTGTCTCATAGTAAACAAAACATAGTTATTGCTTTGCCTGATTTAAGTGTCTCATATTAAACAAAACATAGTTATTGCTTTGTCTGGTTTAAGTGTCTCATAGTAAACAAAACATAGTTATTGCTTTGTCTGGTTTAAGTGTCTCCTAGTAAGCAAAACGTAGCTATGCTTTTGTCTGGTTTAAGTGTCTCCTAGTAAGCAAAACGTAGTTATTGCTTTTGTCTGGTTTAAGTGTCTCCTAGTAAGCAAAACGTAGTTATTGCTTTGTCTGCTCATAGTGTCTCCTAGTAAGCAAACGTAGTTATGCTTTTGTCTGGTTTAAGCGTCTCCTAGTAAGCAAAACATAGCTATGCTTTTGTCTGGTTTAAGTGTCTCCTAGTAAGCAAAACATAGTTATTGCTTTTGTCTGGTTTAAGTGTCTCCTAGTAAGCAAAACGTAGTTATTGCTTTGTCTGCTCATAGTGTCTCCTAGTAAGCAAACGTAGTTATGCTTTTGTCTGGTTTAAGTGTCTCCTACTAAACAAAAAATGAACTAGTTATGGCTTTGCCTGGTCTAAGAGTCTCCTAATAAACAAAACATAGCTATGTTTTTGTCTATTCTAAGCGTCTCCTAGTAAACAAATCATAGTTATGGCATTTTCTGGTCTAAGGGTCTCCTAGGATAAAAAAAAAACGTAGCTATGGCTTTGTCTGGTCTAAACGTTTCCTAGTTAAAAAAAAACGTAGTTATGACATTTCCTGGTCTAAGCGTAACCTAATAAATATAACATATCTATATCTTTGTCCGGTCTTAGCGTCTCCTTGTAAACAAAAAATAGTTATGGCTTTGTCTGGTCTAAGCGTTGTCTAGTAAATAAAAAATAGTTATGGATTTGTCTGGTCTACACCTCTCCTAGTAAATAAATTCCTAGTTATGTCTTGCCCAGTCTAAGCGTCTTCTAATATATAAAACCTAGGTATGTCTTTGCCCAGTCTAAGCGTCTTCTAGTATATAAAACCTAGGTATGTCTTTGCCCAGTCTAAGCGTCTTCTAGTATACAAAACCTAGGTATGTCTTTGCCCAGTCTAAGCGTCTTCTAGTATACAAAACCTAGGTATGTCTTTGCTTTTCTAAACGTTTCCTAGTAAAAAGAAACAAACACACTTATGGCTTTATTGGTTTATGCGTTTCGGGGTAAGAAAAAACAACAAAACATAGCTATGGCTTTATCTGGCTTATATGCCTTCTAGTAAAAAAAAAATAAAACATATTTATGGCTTTGTCTGGTCTAACCATCTCCAAGGAAACAAAACATAATTATGGCTTTGTCTGTTCTAAACGTCTCCCAGTAAAACAAAAAAACAAAACATAATTATGGCTTTGTCTGTTCTAAACGTCTCCCAGTAAAACAAAAAAACAAAACATAATTATGGCTTTGTCTGTTCTAAGCGTCTCCTAGTAAAACAGAAACAAAACATAATTATAGCTTTGTCTGTTCTAAGCGTCTCCTAGTAAACAAAACACAACTATGCTTTGTCTAGTCTAAGCGTCACCTAGTAAACAAAACATAACCATGCTTTGTCTAGTCTAAGCGTCACCTAGTAAACAAAACACAACAATGCTTTGTCTAGTCTAAGCGTCTCCTAGTAAACAAAACACAACTATGCTTTGTCTTGTCTAAGCGTCACCTAGTAAACAAAATACAACTATGCTTTGTCTAGTCTAAGCGTCACCTAGTAAAAAAAACAAAACTTATTTTGGCTTTTCTGGTCCATGCTTAATCTAGTAAACAAAACATTGTTATGACTTTGTCTGGTCTAAGCGTTTAAAGTAAAAAATATACATAGTTACAGCTTTGCTTGGTCGAATATTATCCTAGTAAATCAGGCATAGCTATTTTTTGTCCAGTCTAAGCGTCACCTAGCAAAGAAAACCTAGTTATGGCCTTGCTTGGCCATAGCGTCTCGTAGTTAAAAAAAACATAGTTATGTCTTTTTCTGGTCTAAGCGTCTCTTAGTAACTAAATCATAGTTATGTCTTTGTCTGGTCCAAGCGTCTCCTACTAAACAATACATAGCTATGTCTTTGTCTAGTCTTAGAGTCTCCTAGAAAACAATACATAGCTATGTCTTTGTCTGGTTTAGCGTCTCCTAGTAAACAGTACAGAGCTATGTCGTTGTCTGGTCTTAGCGTCTCTTAGTAACCAAATCATAGTTATGTCTTTGTCTGGTCCAAGCGTCTCCTACTAAACAATACATAGCTATGTCTTTGTCTGGTCTTAGCGTATCCTAGTAAACAGTACAGAGCTATGGCTTTGTTTGGTCTTAGAGTCTCCTACTAAATAATACATAGTTATGGCTTTGTTTGGTCTTAGAGTCTCCTACTAAACAATACATAGTTATGGCTTTGTCTGGTCTTAGAGTTTCCTACTAAACAATACATAGCTATGTCTTTGTCTGGTCTTAGAGTCTCCTACTAAACAATACATAGTTATGGCTTTGTCTGGTCTTAGAGTCTCCTACTAAACAATACATAGTTATGTCTTTGTCTGGTCTTAGAGTCTCCTACTAAACAATACATAGTTATGGCTTTGTCTGGTCTTAGAGTCTCCTACTAAACAATACATAGTTATGGCTTTGTCTGGTCTTAGAGTCTCCTACTAAACAATACATAGTTATGGCTTTGTCTGGTCTTAGAGTCTCCTACTAAACAATATATAGCTATGTCTTTGTTTGGTCTTAGAGTCTCCTACTAAACAATACATAGTTATGGCTTTGTCTGGTCTTAGAGTCTCCTACTAAACAATACATAGTTATGGCTTTGTTTGGTCTTAGAGTCTCCTACTAAACAATACATAGTTATGGCTTTGTCTGGTCCAAGCGTTTCCGAGTAAAAACAAAGAAAAGCATAGTTCTGGCTCTGCCCGATCTAAGCGTCTCCTAGTAAACAAAACATAGCTATAGCTTTGTCTGGTCTAAGCGTCTCCTCGTAAAAAAATACGTAGTTATGGCTTTGTCTGGTCTAAGCGTCTCCTAGTAAAAAAAAACAAAACTTTGTTATGGCTTTATCTGGTTTAAGTGTTTCTTAGTTTTAAAAAAAAACGAAACATAGTTATGACTTTGTCTGGTCTAAACGTCTACTAGTAAGCAAAACATAGTTATGGCTTTATCGGGTCTAATAGTTTCCTAGTAAAAATAAAATAGTAATGTCTTTGTCTAGTCTAAACGTCTCCTAGTAAATAAAACATAGTTATGTCTTTGTCCGGTCTAAGCGTCTCCTAGTACATTGTTATGTCTTTGTCCGGTCTAAGCGTCTCCTAGTACATAGTTATGTTTTTGTCTAGTCTAAGCGTCTCCTAGTACATCGTTATGTTTTTGTCTAGTCTAAGCGTCTCCTAGTACATAGTTATGTTTTTGTCTAGTCTAATCGTCTCCTAGTACATAGTTATGTCTTTGTCTAGTCTAAGCGTCTCCTAGTACATAGTTATGTCTTTGTCCGGTCTAAGCGTCTCCTAGTAAATAAAACATAGTTATGTCTTTGTCCGGTCTAAGCGTCTCATAGTACATAGTTATGTTTTTGTCTAGTCAAAGCGTCTCCTAGTACATAGTTATGTTTGTGTCTAGTCTAAGCGTCTCCTAGTACATAGTTATGTTTTTGTCTAGTCTAAGCGTCTCCTAGTACATAGTTGTTTTTGTCTAGTCTAAGCGTCTCCTAGTACATAGTTATGTCTTTGTCTGGTCTAAGCGTCACCTAGTAAACAAATCATAGTTATGTTTTTGTCTGGTCTAAGCGTTTCCTAGTAAATAAAACATACTTATGTCTTTGTCCGGTCTAAGCGTCTCCTAGTATAAAAATACCAAAACATAGTCATGGCCTTGTCTGGTCTAATCTTCTCCTAGTAAAAAAAAACAAAACATAGTTATGGCTTTGTCTAGTCTAAACGTCTCATAGGAACAGAAAAAAAAACGTAGTTATAACTTTGTCTATTCTAAATGTGTAAATGTTTTCTACGAGGGTGATATATTACTAATTGTGCCAACGCGACATCAATTATAGGCGTATGCCTCTGTGGCAGTACACAGAGAGGCAGAGGTATTGATTTTTTATGGACTTTAACTGTATTTAAAATACTTACATATTGTTGTTGCCTGTAGGAGTTGGCAACTCTAAAAAAGGCAAACTTGTCACTATGTTATACCGCAAGTGACACACAACAATGCCAGGTTCGCAACTGCCACAACAAAAACAACAATGTCGCGTAAAGATAACTTATTCAGGACTCCCACTCACTCAGTAGGACTAACAGATAAGAACTTCATGTAGGTAATGAATAGACTAAGTTCCAAGATACAGATCAAACATTTATTGAATGAAAAAATGAATGTTGGAAGATGGAGATGAGGAATGAATGAATTAATTAATAATCTTTATTTTTCAAGGGTAAAGAATTGGGCACGCAGGCCCGTCTTACATTCTGCCCTTCATCACTCCATCTTTCATTCTTCCCACACACTTGATTTAGTACAAAAATACAAATTAAATTAGGAAAAACATATCAAAAGAGTGTAAGATTTAACTACTACATTCAAGGTAAAAGAGAAGAAGTAATTAACCTAATAAAAATAGCACTCACGCACACTTACACACGCAGACATATACATAAATAAAAATACATTGTAAATACAGATCTTCTAACATATGTTTTTTTAACAAACATTAAAATAATTTCTAACAATATCTAACAAGTTGCTTTTCTAACTATGTCATTGAAGTACTTGATGGTTTACGAGCCATGTGTTGAGAGAGTGCTGGCTATTTTATGGAGGCATATAATTACAAGCAAGTAAATAATGAAACAGGTTTGAGTTAAAGGATGAAGTATTACCAATGGATTTTAAATTGTAGGGGAGGGTGTTCCAGAGCTGTACTGCAGAGTATGCAAGGCTTAAAAACGAACCGCCAACATGGCAGGGTGATTTACAGACAATACAAGAGCTTCCCGGGCGCGTATTCGGCGCCATGGGGAAGAAAAACCTGACAACAATAAGCAAGTAAAAACAATTACTTACAATATAGTGAACTTTCAAAACATCTCCCGAACACACAAATATGTCCTGACAGGACAATACTCCTAACATCTACATATCAGTACAAGGTAAAAGAAAATTGTCCTAAAGGACAATATGCTGAGCTAAAACTATTACATTACTAAAGCTGACTTGCAACTACTCCGCTGGGAAAATGATCACTCAGCAAAACATTCTACACAAAATTCGATCTCTTACAAAAGTTGCTCAAACTTAAACATCCTCTCCAAACTTACCTTGAACTTCTCGAAATGTATTTCACGTGACGTCTGTCTACTGACCTTGGGTAATAAAGTGTCAAAGCTAACTTTGAGTAAAAAAAAATTCCAAAGTTTAAATATTTTGTTACTAAAAATAAATAGACAGCTCTCAATGTCTCATGAAGCTAACTTTTTTTTTTTTTTAGACAACGAAAACAACAGGCCGTGACCAAACCGGGTCCACCCGTAACGAGATGTGGACCATACCCCCGGCATTCAATGTGCAGGGCAGGCCTCGGGCATCTCGTTTAGTTAAAAAATAACGACGCTTTTGTTAACCAAAGGGCATGTTGATCAGGGTACCTGCTAAGAGGACACTTTGATCTCAGCCACTTTGATCTTATTTTTTTTTTAAGACAACGAAAACAACAGGCCGTGACCCGGTGGTACTGCAAACCGGGTCCACCCGTAACGAGATGTGGACCATGCCCCCGGCATTCAATGTGCAGGGCAGGCCTCGGGCATCTCGTTTAGGTAAAAAATAACGACGCTTTTGTTAACCAAAGGGCATGTTGACCAGGATACCTGCTAAGAGGACACTTTGACCTCAGCACACTTTGATCTTAGCCAAAAGGCCGAGAAGCTAACATTTTTTTTTTTTTTATGTTTCTAACCAATCATGTTATTGTTTAATGTCAGGGGATAGCGCGAACGCAGTCCCCCCTACGAAAAAATTACGCACTCGAGTCACCCGCATTTGGGGTGATCGCAGGGGTCAACCCACCCGGAGTGCAATGGGAGGGCCTCGTCCTGGAAGAACCACCTTTTTTTTTTTTTTTTAATGACGTTTATTTGTCTGACAGTTACAAATACAAATCGTATGCAAATGACGTGAGGTGAGGGTGATGGCCCGTGAAGTGAAATAATGAAATGGTGGGCTTTAACAAAACATGAGATGATAGTGATTTGGATGATAGGTACATCTGAGTGCATGTTTATATACAAACATGGTTATATAATACCCAACGTTTTGAAACTAAAACTGTGTCGTTGTGAAAACATACATACACACACAACAACAACAAAAAAACAAACAAAAAGGACTTCAGTATTCCAAGTACTTGTTAAAAACTACCGGAAAGCCTTAACAATTTGTTTTGGAAGATGGTCAGAAAAATTTCTGGTGTAAAAACTTTGTTATCAAACATGGCCTTATTCCGACATGACCAGATAAGAGATCTAAATTCTGCTAGGAGGATGATGGACTGTTCATGGCTGTCTGCTACTGTTCGAGGGATGGTGTTCAACATGACTGCTCTATACATGTCTACTGTCTGTGTTGTTCTTGTTGTTATCTCGTGAGTCAACAGTTTAAAAGCTAAAGAAACAGTTTTGCACTCAAAGAAGATGTGCTCTTCTGTTTCCTGTGTCTTTGTTCTACATAGTCTACATCTGATCAGTCTACTGGATCTGCGGGCGACCCCTTGTGTGGTCGGTGTTATGTTGAACAATAGTCTGTATGTTATCTCTCGTGCGCTTGGCGTGATTCCTTGCTTGTGTAGGTTTTGAAATGGTTGTGTGTAGTCAGTAATGAAGTATTTGTATCCTCTCTTTATTCTGTCCTGTAATGGTGGCTCCTGTTTTCTGACCAGATATTTGTATATACCTGATGTTTTCATGTGTATTAAATGTTCATGTCCAGTGACACTTTGTATGCATTGTCTGTAGAAGAGCGGTATAGTGCCAAAGTGATGGGGATATGCATTGTTTAATTTACAAAGTTTGATTAGCCTTAGCCCTACGTAGTAGTGGGCTAGTGTATGTTTGTGTGGCTGTTGGATGATTTGTCCCACATATTTAATTCTGAGTGCCTGGATCTTTGTTGATATGTCTTGTAGGGAGATGCCTCCTCTGTTCTTATCTTGCATCAAGGTTTTCCGTTGAATGCTGTGTACTGTGTGTCGGAAAATAAAGTCGCTAATCATGGAATTGACTTCCCTAAGTGACTGTCTAGGCAAGGGAAAGATATTTGCGATGTATATGAGCTGTGGTATGACGCAGGTGTTGACTGCGACACTTCTGCCGAATATGGTGGTAGTTTTATATTTGTATAGTTCCAGTCGGTTTTTTATTTTTCCAATGATATTTTGCCATCTTGCGTTGGTGTTATTGGAAGGCGTAGCTGTAAATATAATTCCGTATAGTTTGATTTTGTTGACCTGAATTAATGAGAATGGGAAGTCTGTTTTGTTTACCCATTTGCCTAAACCCATTATGTGTGATTTTTGAATGTTTATTTTTGCCCCGCTGCCTTGTCCGAACTCTGTAATTATGTCTAGAATATTCTGAATAGAGGATATATTGGAGGGGAAGAAGATTGTGTCGTCAGCGTAGGCCAACGATTTTCTCTCTCCCATGCCAGGAATAAAGATTCCTTTGACTAGTGTCTCCTGTCTGATTTTCTCCAGGAGTGGCTCTAGAGTTAGCACATACAACAGGGGTGAGAGTGGGCAACCCTGACGTACAGATCTGGTTAACCGGAATGGTTCACTTAGGGTGTGGTTTATTAAAAGTCTGCTGTCTGGTGTGTTGTATAGAATTTTGATCCAGTCTGTGATGTAGTCCCCAAGATTACAACCTAACATGTCATAACTGATCTTGAGTAAAAAAAAAAAGACAAACATTTCCCATGGCCTAAAATTTAAGTACTAAATTTAGCCTGCCTAGACACAATGTTAATAAAATATTAATAATTCTCCTTTCGTCTGGTTATGTCGACCTATACATTACACTCCTTGACTTTTTCTAATCATCACATGAGATCTACCAGACGTCAAGGACAATTGGGCTGAGTACTATCTATTTTTTTAACATTTCCTAAAGAGGTGAATTAAAGTAAGACTTAATTCTGCCAATTCGATTTACTTCCCTTTAATTGTAATTAAGTAACCAAAAAACGAATTTCTATTACAAGCGTCGCTTACCGTGCTAATTTCTAAAATTCTCAGTGCTATTTTTTTCTTGCTTCGAGTTTTCCACCATTGTTTATAACTTATCTCTGTTCATTTTTATGATGTAATAAAAGAATTTAAATATCACTATTGTTTCTGTGACTTTTCTTAGGACTTTTGCATTTCTTTGCTTTATTTGGGGGAGGGGGCGGCGCAGCTTTTATTAGGACCTTTGAAGTTATTTGCTTTTGTTTGTTTTAACATGTTTTCTTGAAGAAAATTTAAACTTTCTCAGTGTTGGACTTTTCTGCGCAATAAGCGCGAGTATTTTTGAAAGCAGGAGTCATGTCGGTACATTTTGTAGAAAGGGTATTGGTTCACAATTCTTGTTTAGTCACTGTCTCATTTCTGAGAAAACAAACTAATCACTGAGATATAGTAACTGCTGCGGTGCACTGGGCGTTTTAGATAGATAGATAAGGCAGCAGAAACAGCAGTAAAGTTTACAAGAAAGAAGATTACGTAAAAAATGAGAAAAGAAAGATAACAGCACAATATTTCGGCAAAATGCTTTATCAAGGACAACCAAGATGAATAACAACAGACAAAAATGTGCAATAATAATAATAATAATGCTAGAGATTTTACTAGCGTGAAAGTCAGACAGTTTAGTATAAGTTTCACTGTAGTCTTTGTAGCACAATTTTACCGTCTTAATTATATTTATCTTTTACTGTGCGTTTTTATAATATCGACAATACTTTTATTTTCATGAACCACATATTTCGTGTTTCTTAAATGGATGTGCGAAGTATAACAATTTTACCAAGTAAAGACACTAAAAAGCTTGAACTAAAGTAATAGCTTTTCAAGATTACCGCTGAAGACCTGATGGGACTGTTCGTAGTGAAATTCAGTAGAAAGAACTTACCTAAGATCATCGTCTGTTGAAAATATCGATTCTCGTCCAATCACCGAAGCCAGGCAGCGCCAGGAATAGTTAGTACTTTTCAAGCGATATGTGTGATATTTTGAGGAAGATAAAGTTTTGAGACTATATATTTGTTCTATTGTTTCTCGGCCTATCTTAGCTTAATGTGACTGATATTTTGAGGAAGATAAAGTTCTGAGACTGGATATGTGTTCTATTTGTGTCTCAGCCTATCGCAGCCTAACCGAACGCACGCATGTGTGTTCACCCCATTAAAAAAGTTTTGACTTCGTTTTCCAGTGGCAAGAAGTTTATTGTGGGAACACATTCTGCACTCTTTAGCTAACAGTGGCAAGAAGTTTATTGTGGCAAACACATACTGCACTCTTTAGCTATCAGTGGCAAGACATTTATTGTAGGAAACACATACTGCACTCTTTAGGTAGCAGTGGCAAGACATTTATTGTAGGAAACACATACTGCACTCTTTAGGTAGCAGTGGCTCTTCATTATAGCCAGACTTCCTTGTCGCCATCACCTTAGCCTTCGCTCTTTACTTTTATTCAGTTCCATGATTCAGTTCCTTCGTGCCTTTGAAACAAGCTGTATGGACACAAATAACATATATAATGTTCTATACTAACTCTACTTAGATTCCTAAATGCATAAATTAGGGAAAAAGTAGAAAAAGCTTTATTACTTAACGACTACAAAGTTGTGACTTTTCGGCGTGAGCATCACATTACAACCCCTCTAACACAACTATAATCATCTATTATATTTCACCTTCTCCTGGCTAGGTTAACACTGTATCACTCTTTCTTCCTTCCACGGTTTCCCCACCCACCATCCTCAGTTACGAGCCACTTATCATACATCACAAGTCTCCATTCTCTACGCTCCACCTTGCCCCCTTCTGAACAAGCGTCGGACAAGCCACATCTTCTTACAAGTTACAACTAAGTGATTCATTACCTCCTCTCTCTATTTCTTCGTCCTGTATGTTTTTTGTATGATTAAGGGTCACGCCGAAACGTCACAACTTTGTAGTCTTTAAGTAATAAAGCTTTTCTTACTTTTGTTCTACTTTATACATTTTGGGTGATCTTTACTTGCTCAGATTTTGTTTCACTTTCACTCTATGACGCTCAGACCGAGGCGTAACCGATTCACCGATGCGTAATAATTCTCCGAGGTCACGTGCGATGTGTTAGAGCAAATGGAACTACGGAAATCCGCTAGTGCCCAATTACCTTGTGAGTTTATAAAAATACTGCATTATAAAAGACAGATTTACCAAAATTTGGTAAGATTTATAAAACAATTATTACACTTACCTCATAACATATGTTTAAAGTGATGCCCTTGCAAACGTTTTATTTTCAAACACCTTTTGGAGCTCATCATACGAGATGTCTCTTAGCAAAGAAACTACTGCAGATGTCAGTTCATTAAGCGTGCGTGAGTGATCACATTAGATTTTAGTTTTCCCCACAAGTAAAAATTCAGTGGGTTTAGATCTTATGACCGAGGGGGTCATAAGTTTTTTATATGACACGTCGCAAAAAACCTCTGCCAAGAGTTTCATTGAGTTTTTAGCCGCATGCGCAGTAGCAGCTTCCTGTTGAAACCAACAGTACATTACTTCGTCCACTTGAAACTATCCAGTTAATTCGTAGAGTATCGAACAGTAACGCCTAGAATCGAGGGTTTCTTCAAAGAATACTGGTCCTGTAATGCGTCGTCTGGATAGAGCAACCCACACAGCAAGTTTCAGGTCATGCAGGGGTGTTTCATGCACGGCTTGGGGGTTGGTCGACGAACACAAACTGCGTAACCTGAGAGGTAGAACCAAGCCTCGTCAGTAAAAAAAGGTGACATCCAGAATATCAAGAGTTTTCCTTAGGATGAAATCCTGGAACCACTGTCAATAACGAAGTCGTTTTTCATAATCCACAGCCTTCAATTGCTGCAGCTTTTGTAACTTTATATGGGAACAATTTTAAAGCTCGTCGGACTGCCTTATGTGCGGTTGTAAACCCGATGCCTCGCTCATGTGCCAACTTTCGCAGTGAATTTGACGTGCTCTGAATCAAAGAACCTGAAATATCAGATAATTTCTCATCTTGAAGTACCGATGGCCTTCCACAACGCTGAGCACTGACCCGGTCCTGCGAAATTTTTCAGTAAGATTGTGTACTGTTTTATTACTAGTTACTGCTGAAGCTGGAAATTGTTCAGCGAAAATCTCCTGCACAAAATGGAGTATTTCCCAGCTTATCTAAACACATACTCAACCAGAAAAACGCGTTCATCAAGTGATAAAACCACAGCGATTAAACTGAAATAGACTGAAATAATCGCCTTTTAAACTTGAGTACTCGTCTAAGGCAAGGGAGAAGAATTGACTCTTTATTTAGAAATGGCAGAACTTTTGGGAACAAATTTTTTATTAAATAGGAAACTACGAGGCTTTTGTACGGTAAAGTAAGAGAACAAATTTGGTAGGATTAGACCTCGAAAAAAATAGTAAACAAAGCACTTTAGTGAGACGTGAGAGAAAAAAAAATCACAAGAGAATTACCTGGGATTCGAACCACGGACTCCGGTAGGACGAGCAGCCGTCTAGCCACGAGAGAACAGCGCACTATCGACTTAGCCAACTAGCACCCCGGTGTTAAATTCGTCTTATCACGCAAAACAGAGCAATTTGGGCTCTCATATAGGTACATTGAATAGGTCGAAACAGATTCCCCGAGGGTACAGAAAATCAGGGTAGCTTTATACAGTACAAACAACTTATAAACAACTGAGTATGACTGACACCAGGTAAATTTGTGTAATTACGTGCAGCCCGCCCAGAGCGAAAACGAGCTGCCCTTTTCCTTAATTTACGATGTACATGAAGCTTCTTATATCTTATCTTATATCCTTCCCGTGCCGTTAAACGTCACATACTGCTCGCAAAGTAGTTCGCCAATTTTTCCTGTCTTCGGCGAGACTTTCAACCTCATCAAAGGATTTTATGCCTGTTAATTTGGCCTCTCTTAATAATGTCCTCTTCAGAGTTGCACGCGGTCTGCCTCTTTTTCTTCGGCCTGTTGTGTTCCACTTGATAGCTTGTTTTGGGATTCTCTGATCATTTCTTCTCATCAAGTGACCAGCATATGTCCATCTCCTTTTCCTGATCACCTATGAGGCTGTTGTTGTTCAGTCATCTGTCTTATCTCTGCGTTGTTCTTAAACTGCTTCCACTTGATGTTGAGTATTTTCCTTAGGCATTTGTTTTCAAAAGAGTCCAATTTCTTTTCTATTTCTTTAGTTGTTTTCCAGCTTTCGCATGCATAAATGAGGGTGGATATTACATTTGAATTGAATAGTCTTAACTTGGTTTTTGTGCTTATAACTTTTGAATTCCATATGTTCTCAAGATTCTTGAAGATTGATGCTGCTTTTGCAATTCTGACTCTAACTTCCTTTCTAGTGTCACCATCCTGGTCTATGTAGCTGCCAAGGTATGCAAATTGATTGACTTCTTCAATATCTGTCCCTTCTATGTGTATTTTTCCATTTTGATTGATGGGAATTTTCATAATATATGTTTTGTCCTTGTTAATTTCAAGTCCTATTTTGCTAGCCAGTGAAGACAGGCTATCTGTTTTTTCTTGCATGGAATTCACATTATTACTGATAAGAGTTATGTCATCAGCAAAATCAAGATCTTCTAGCTGGGTCCCATGTACCCAGTCAATACCTGTGTTACCTGTGCAGCATTTTTTCATTATGAAGTCTACTGTAATCCCAAAAAGTAAAGGAGACAGTATACATTCTTGTTTCACGCCTGTTTCAATCTGGAACCATTCACTCATCCTTTCTTCTGTTTTGACTGCACAAACATATCCATTATATAAGTCCTTAATGATGTTGACAATTTTAGATGGTATTCCATCTTATCTTATATCTTATATCCTTCCCGTGCCGTTAGACGTCACATAGGGCTCGCAAAGTAGTTCGCCAATTTTTCCTGTCTTCGGCGAGTCTTTCAACCTCATCAAAGGATTTTATGCCTGTTAACTTGGCCTCTCTTAATAATGTTCTCTTCAGAGTTTCACGCGGTCTGCCCCTTTTTCTTCGGCCTGTTGTGTTCCACTTGATAGCTTGTTTTGGGATTCTCTGCTCATTTCTTCTCATCAAGTGGCCAACATATGTCCATCTCCTTTTCCTGATCACTCGTGAGACTGGTTGTTGTTCAGTCATCTGTCTTATCTCTGCATTGTTCTTGAATTAATTCCACTTGATGCCGAGTATTTTCCTTAGGCATTTGTTTTCAAAGGAGTCTAATGGTATTCCATATAGACATAAAATTCTCCATAATGAATCTTTGTGTATGCTATCAAATGCCTTTTTAAAATCTATGAAGTTCAGTATTAATGGTTTCTGCTTTTCTATATGTTCTTCAAGTATTATTCTGAGAGTAAAGATCTGGTCGAGACAGCTTCTCCCTTTTCGAAATCCTGCTTGTTCTTCTCTCATTGCAGTATCCACTATATCTTTGAGTCTATTCAAAATGACCTTGCAAAATACTTTTGACACAACTGATATTAAGGTTACTCCTCTCCAGTTGTTACAGTCACTAAGGTTGCCCTTTTTTGGTATTTTAACAATGATTCCTTTCTTCCAATTAGAAGGGACCTTTTCTTCTTTCCAAATCTTGTTAAACATTCTCTGTAGTTGTCTCATGTTGTCACTATTGATAGCTTTTAGCATCTCGGCTGTTATTTCATCTTCACCTGCAGCTTTGTTGTTAGCCATTAAATTCACTGCTGTTTCAATTTCATGCAATTTAATTTCATCTAGATTGACATTTAGTTGTGGGGCTGGTAAGTCAGTGTTAAGGTTTAACAATTCTTTTGGGTGTGGTCGATTGAGTATTTCTTGGAAGTGTTCAGCCCATCTTTGCTTTTGGTCTTTATTTGATGTTAATAGTGTTCCAGTTTTGTTAAGGATTGGTCTTTCTTTAGATGTAATAGTACCTGTTAGCCTCTTTTGTATATTATATAAAGTTTTGCTGTCTCCTGTTTTCGCTGCTTTTTCTGCCTCTTTCGCCATATTGTCTATGTATTCTTTTTTATCCCTTCTAGCTTAACTTTTTACTTTCTTGTCTATTTCTTTGTATTTTGCTTTTGCCGAATCTCTTTCATGATCTGCTTTTGCATTCAACATGTCTAATTTGACTGCTCGTCTTTCATGTATATACTTCTATGTTTTATCTGATATCCATGCTTTCCTATTTGGTTTTTCCAATCCAGCACTTACTTTTGCTGCTGTGATTATGGCTGTGCTGTAAGAATTCCATAACTCATCTATACCTATCTCCTCAACTTCAATGGGTGTTTTGGAATGATTGGCAAGTTCCTGATTTAAATTAATGTTAGTATTTTCTTCTTGTAGGCTGTGGCTGTTTATCTTTCTGTGTACTGATTTCTTGTGTTGACTTTTCAATTTTAGTTTTATTTTCCCTATGCACAGGTTGTGATCACTGTTGACATCTGCACCCCTATAAGCCCTTACATCCATGAGAGATGTTCTGTATTGCTTTCTAATACAAAAATGATCTATCTGGTTTCTAGTTCTATCATCTGGAGATATCCACGTTGTTTTATGTATCTCTTTGTGTGGGAATATTGTGCCTCCACATGAAGCTAGGCCATATTAATTGGCACATACATCGTAAAACATAGTGCAACATTATACTACCTGAAATATATTACATGAAACTATGTACAAGACTTTGTAAGCTAAGGCAGGCCATAAATGTCATTTAAACGTTATACATTAAACATCTGTCTACACTTAATATAACACATCACATGCACGACTAGCTCAGCGGCCTTGTAAGTTTTGATTAAAATATTATTATAGTCTTGTATATTAGGATACTAATGAATTATTTAAATTGTATACTGAAAATATAATGAGGAATGTTAAAGAAGATGTAGACAAAGAATATTACGATGCCATAACAATTGGAGGTTATGAAATACTAGAGATTAGATGTGCTGATGACACAGTATTACTGTCCACAACATAAAAAGGAATAGAAAAACTAATTATGTCAGTCCGTAAGAACAGCGAAAAGCAAAACCTTTATCTTAATGCAAAGAAAACTAAATTGATGACAACTGACAAAACACACAAGGCAGCTGAAAAGTGTATCAATGAGGAAAAATTGAAAGAAGTGGAGAGTTTCGAATATCTTGGATCACCACTAACTAATAATGAAGATACAATAAGGGAAATTAAAAGGAGAACATATATCGCTCTTCAGAAAGTAAAACAACTCAAGAATCTGTGCAGAGGAACAGACAGAACTACAAAAATAAACTTTTTAAGGGCATGTATCCTTCCCATCGCAACATATGCCTGTGAGACCTGGACACTTAACAAAACAGTTGAGAAACACATAAATGCCTTTGAATGTAAATGCTGCAGAAGAGTTCTTCAAATATCATGGACACAAAAAATAACAAATATAGCAATACTATAAGAACTTCCCCCGTGTGGTACCCGGGATCTGCAAAGAATAGGACCACTGTACCCTACCATGCATGATCGTAAAAGGCGACTAAGGAGGGTTCAGCATAGGGCCAGCAACCCTATCTGGTAAAAAACTATCAGACTGCTACAGAAACAGAAGCAAGGGAAAAAGCAAATGCAGGTGGAAGGAGAAATGCTTATCAGGAAACTGAGCCCATGAAGGTTGTGGATGAAAGCCAGCCACTGGAAGTCCCCAGCCCGACTGCAGACCTCCTGGAACCGAAACAAAAGATGCAAATAGGCAGCTGGAATGTAAGAACACTAAACCAGACTGGAAAACTAGCACAAACCATCAAGGAAATGCACAGATACAAACTAGACATACTAGGAATACAAGAAGCAAGATGGACAGGACAAGGCAGAAGGAAATTAACAACACAGCACACAGAAGATACAATAATATGGTCAGGTAAAGAAGATCTTCATGAAGGAGGAGTAGCATTGATTATAACAAAAGAAGCATCAAGAGCATTGCTGAAATGGACCCCAATAAATGAGAGATTATTATATGCACGGTTCAACTCAAGATTCACGAAGCTGTCTATTATAGTTTGTTATGCACCAACAGAAGCAGCTGAAGAGGAATTAAAAGAAGATTTTTACAACAGCCTCCAAGCAACAGTAGAAACAATACCCAAGCATGATATGCTACTCATCTTGGGCGACTTCAATGCAAAAGTAGGTGAAGGAAATGAAGATAGAAGAAGAATCATGGGAAGAGAAGGAATCGGAGAAATAAATGAAAATGGAGAAAGACTGTGCAGTTTCTGTGAAGAAAACATGATGACCATCGGAGGGACAATTTTCCAACACAAAAACATCCATAAGGTGACTTGGAGGTCACCAGATAAAACCACAGAAAACCAAATCGATCACATACTAATAAACAACAAGTGGAAACGGTCACTACAAGATGTGCGAGCAAGGAAAGGAGCAGATATAGGAAGTGATCACAACCTTCTGGTAGCAAAAATAAAACTGAAATTAAGGAAAGCCAGAATCGGAGAACACAGAAAGATACATTTTGATACAAGAAAACTGATAGACCAGCAAACAAGAAATGAATTCTCAATAATACTTAAGAACCGCTTCAGTGTCCTACAAGATGAAGCAGAAATGTCCATATTAGAGTTCAATAAAACACTACAGGAAACAGCAAAAGAGGTGCTGGGATATCGGAAAAGGAGAAAAGAGGAATGGATAAGTGAGATCACATGGGAAAAGATAGAGCAAAGAAAAGAAATCAAGAAAAAATTACTGAACACCAAATCACAACGGCTTAAAGAACGAGTTTTAAGTAATTATGCACAAAAAGACAAAGAAGTGAAGGAATCATGCCGTCAAGATAAACGTCAATATTATGACAACTTAGCAGAAACAGCAGAGAAAGCAGCATATACAAATGACATGAAAACCATATATAAAATCACAAAGCAGATGACAGGTAACTTCAATACAAGATGTGAAAGTGCAGTAAGAACACAAAATGAACAACTGGTCAGTGGAGAAAGAGAAAAAATTGAAAGATGGAGGGAACACTTTAACACCCTACTAAACAGAACACAAGCAGCACAAGCAATAGATATACCTGAAGCAAAAGCGGAACTAAACATCAATACAGGACCAATAACAATAAATGAAGTAAAAGAGGCGATAAAGATGCTAAAATCAGACAGGGCACTAGGTGAAGATGAAGTGACTGCTGAGATGTTGAAAGCAGAAGAAACAGAAACACCGAAACAACTTTGCCGGATATTAGAACAAATTTGGGATTTAGAAAAAGCCCCAGAGGAGTGGAAAACTGGTCTTATAGTAAAACTACCAAAGAAGGGTGACCTCAGAGATTGCGGGAACTGGAGAGGCATTACCCTACTGCCACTCACTAGTAAAGTATTTTGCAGAATAATCATCAACAGAATTGTACCAACACTTGAGGAAAAACTTCGGAAAGAGCAGGCAGGATTTAGGAAAGGAAGATCATGCATAGACCATATATTTGTACTTAGACAAATATTAGAACAGGCAAATGAGTGGCATAGCACAACATATGCATTATTCATAGATTTTGAGAAAGCCTTTGACAGTGTCAACAGAGATGCACTGTGGAAAATCCTAAGATGGCATGGCCTCCCCCATAAAATAGTTAATGTAATCAAAGCCCTATACGAGGGTTTTCAGTGCAAAGTTATCTGTGGAGAACATACCTCCAGCAGCTTTAGGGTACAAACAGGAGTGAAACAGGGATGTGTACTATCACCAACATTATTTATCTTGGCAGTAGACTGGTTAATGAAGGAGGCAACATCAGACAAACGCAGAGGATTACAATGGACCCTTGACACAGTGCTGGAGGACCTTGACTTTGCGGACGACATTTGTCTATTATCAAGCAGTCACAAAGATATGCAAGATAAAATAAACAAGTTAACCCAGAATGCAAACAACATAGGACTAAAGATCAATGTAGGAAAGACAAAGTTAATGAAGCAAAATGTGAACAACAGAAATGTACTCAGAGTAGATAACAAGTTAGTGGAGGAGGTCAACGAATTTGTATACCTTGGCAGCAGAGTAGTAGAAAATGGAGACAGCACAGAGGACATCAACAGCAGACTTACTACAGCAAACCAGGCTTTTGCAATGCTACAGAATATATGGAAATCAAATAAACTAAGCATAAATATGAAAATCAGGATATTTAAGAGTAATGT
The DNA here is from genome assembly GCA_009760885.1 of Achatina immaculata. NCBI lineage: Eukaryota > Metazoa > Mollusca > Gastropoda > Stylommatophora > Achatinidae > Lissachatina > Lissachatina immaculata. The sequence goes on along the minus strand of CM019717.1, from coordinate 67,583,329 downwards.
TCTAAATGTACTACTCTATGGAAGTGAATGCTGGAAAATCACCAAAACCATAGAAAACAAGTTGAATTCTTTCCAGACTAAATGTTTACGAAGAATTAGAAAAATATTTTGGCCAAACACCATAAGAAATAACATTTTATTGGCAGAAATGCAGATGAAACCACTGACAACAATTATTGAGGAAAGACGCTGGCGATGGTTGGGACATGTGCTCCGAATGACTGACAACTCACTACCAAAAATAGCACTAAGATGGACACCACAGGGGAGCAGAAGTAAGGGTAGACCAAAAGAGACATGGAGAAGAACAACAGAAAGGATGTTGAGCAATAGAGGGCTCACCTGGGCAAGAGCAGAAAAAAAGGCGAAAGACAGGCATTTGTGGAAAACCCTTGCGGAAGCCCCATGTGCCCTGGGCACTTAAGGTTCAGAGAGAGATAAGAACTTAATATTGAAGAAGGCTGGCTAATAAAGAGGATTAAAGAGAAAAAAGTGAAATATTTTGGACACATTAAACGTCATAATAATCTAGAAAAGACCGTCTTGGTGGGGTACATAATAGGAAAAAGAAAGAGAGCAAGACCAAGGCGAAGATGGCTGCAAGACATCGCTGATGATCTGCAAATGGATGCATCAGCAGGAGTGCTGTTAGGGAGGCAAAGTTCCATAAAGGACATGCAAACGAATGAATGATTATTATTAATGTTACTATTATTATTACTATTAGCATTTTACTATAGTTGTTATTATTATCGATACGTAGAATATAGGTAAAAAACGAAATAAATAACTTGAGAATCAGTATTAGTATTATTATGACAGACTTAAGTAGATATTTAGAAATACTACATACAGGGACGCTGACTACGCAATGGGAGGATTTACTCAGATAACAATAGTACATATGGAGACAGACAGACGAACACTGGGTAAACAGATATGGAGCTATACTCGACAAATTTCCCAAACACCTGATACTGGATAAGAAGAGTTTACCCACGCGAAAAACTGAATAGACAGATTTGACGCACCAGACTTAATGACTGGTGAGACATACTTGCTTATCCTAGGACGAACTGTGGACACATGAAGCGGACCAATAAGATAATCAAGGTAGGGAACCGATTCATCCAAAATTCCAATCCTATTGTAACTTATTCCAAGTGATGTAAATAGTACATCTGTGGCCTTATTTGTAAGAATTAAATGAACTTTTCAGCAGGCTTTGTCAAGTGAATCTTGTAATATTTGTGAAGCCTATTCAAGACAAGAGAAATCTTGATATGTGTGGCGATAATATCCCCTAGTGGTTAATTAAGATTTGAATGAAATCAATTGCTAGTAAGAAGTTAAATGTCCCGGTCACAGCGACTATTCGACGTATAAAAGACGCTGACGATCAGTGATTACAACAGGGTGGTAGCATTCAAAAAAAAAAAAAAACCAGCAAAATCACAGTTTTATCCAATTCGAACTTCTCAACATTATAATGGACAGTATAAATCACGAGTATTGGTATCTAAATATTCTGTCCCTTTCTGTCTGCTCTGGTGAATCTACATGTCTGCATTTCTGAATCTGTCTAGGATCTATTTTCACAAACTATCTCCCTGCCGATCGCTGGTTTTCGCTATCTGACTACCCACTATAATGGATTGACCACATTGGTCCAACTTTAACTATCTTTTCACGGTATCTAATTGTATCTGGCTCACTGTATCGCCATCTAGCTCCATATAAATAACCTCTCTACTTCCTCCCTGTCTGTGTGTCTGAATCTCTGTATCTTTGAGTAGGATTCTCTCTGTCTCCTGGTTTATCTCTACGTCTAGTTTGATGAACTCACCAACCGTATCCCTGCCACATCCCTAATTGGTCCACTGGTTTCGATCTGGGTACCAATTGGTTCTTGAGTCATGACCTACAAGTTTTGTGGTGTCGAATGTGACTCCTAGTATTTTATTACTTTTGGCACTTTCTACCTGTACCTATTGACTGATAGTCCATCTCTTCCTCTGCATTATCGTATCTGTCCTTTTCTGTGTCTGTTTCTTCTGTTTACACTTTTCAGAATCTAGTCGTAAGGGTCTGTCTCTAATGTCGCTGGAATCGGTTTTCTACCTTGTTCTCTAACTTTCCTATCTAGCTTTGTTTCTTGTTTTAATGCTAACCCATATAACTATAATATCTTCATAATTATAATCATAATTTCAGGTTACAAGGCGCTATGTTATAGTGTCTAATGCACTCACTTTCAAGTAAGCATGATCTAGCCTATAGCTAACATTAGTGAATCTAGCCTATAGCTAACTTTAGCGATTAAGATGCAAACAGTCTGAGATTTACGTTCAAGCTGAATCCGCAAGTACAGGTCTACAGACTCCAAAAATCTGTATCTGGGATATTCATCGTTCCCAGTTTATATAGAGGCAATGTACCTTTCTAGAAAATTCGATGCCCTGCATTCATGCCGAGTCATACGTCTGACATTCAGTTCTACGAACTACCAAGTGCTCCTGGTCAGCTCGCTAGTCATTGGCTGAATGTTACTCTATTACTGCCATGTCTTGTCATTGAAATGTACCGTAATCGTCTTCCCTAGCCTAGGGTAAACAAGAGGTTTCTGAAGAAAAAAAAAAAAAAAAGATAAGAGACGACTTATCAGATCGAAGCCTTTTGTTTGATTACACAAAAGCAGCGAAAACATACATTTATTTCGCTCGTCGGTATCTCTTTGAACTGGGCATTGACCATAGTGTACAGCTCCCACAGGTAGCTGATGCGTACATGTGAAAGGATAATATTAATGCTGGTCTAGCTGGACCCGAATTTTGGTATTTTCAGAAGAATGGAACACGTTTACTATCTGTGATCGGAACTTGCTTTTATCGTAGGTAGGATTAAAGCATAAAAGCTCATCTGTCATTTCTTTCATCTGTGAGCAGGTGGCCGGACAATGATGAATCAGCATCTCAAAACAGTGAAAGTTTACTAATTCAAGGGTTGTAAGGTGGGAACCTACAAATGTAGAACATTATCTTACTGTCATCTCATCTTATTTTCTGCCATTTGCGTTTCTGGTCATTTTCCTCACCCCCTATGTGGTTTTGTAAAAGTGAACCATACACCTCTGACTACCTCTTTTACTGGTACCAGTTTTATTGCATTCGCCATCTCTTTTATCTCGCAGTCAAGGTTTCCATGTAGCCTTGGAATTGATTCTATGATCACCACTAAATCACTTCACTTAGATGTGTGACCCTTGAGAATACCAGGCGTTGTAGGCATGTCTCAGGGCGCCTCAGTTATCCATCTTTAGAAAAAGGTAACTGGCTTTTTTCTGAAGCTAGGGAAGGAAAGGTAACACATAACCTTCTAGTATACAGACAAGTCAAGAAAATTATGGCAGCTAAGAATATGTCTCTTAGGTGCCTCCAAATCATAACAGGGTTTTGGTTCTAAGGACTGCAAACACCACAAACAGCCTCTGGCAGTCAAGTCCAGCTCCTGGCCTTCCCGTGGCAGAACTGTTTAAACTGACAGGAGAAGGGGCGAGGGCGAATATCTGGCGCCTGAAAACCAGTTACTTAGGGTAGATGAGTGTCACGTTTGGTAGCTCATTTGCCGCTGTTGGCGAGATCTTCAGCTGCCGTGCGTGGAGCGGTGCTCTTCCCGGCCAATGAAGAAATTTGCAAATGAGGTTGCCGCGCAGCATCACTGCGGAAAAGGTGGTTGAAAGGATAAATCGAAGCAAACAGTCAAATCACGGCACCTCTGGTCTGGAGGTCGGCCACGTCCTGAGTGCAGTCATATCGGGTGAAATGCATGAACCGGCTTGTCCCAGAGGTTAAGTCACTGCTGGCTTGACTCTTCAAATGCCGCGCGTGGAGTGAAGCTCCTCCCGGTTAAGGAAGTAAATGCGGAAATAAAGGTTGCTGTGCGGCGCCGATGGGAAAAGGTGGTGGAAAGTGAAGTTTAACCTGGTATGTCCAGTAGTATCGCTACGAGAGCTATACCACGGCGCCTCTGCCCTAGAGGCCGCCTACGTCCGAAATACACCTACACTGGTGAAATATGCCTAAACCGGCACACACCAGGGGTGGAACTCGATGGCTAGACATGTCATGCCACCTCCGCTCTAGAGGTCGGTAACGCCTGATAAACACCCATACTGGTGAATTTTGCCTAAACCGGCTCATACCAGGGGTGAATCTTGAAGGCTATGAATGTCACAGTACCTCTGCCCCAGAGGTCGGTCCCGTCCCAAACACGCCCATACTGGGAAATGCCTAAACCGGCTCAACCCAGGGGTAGAAGTCACTAGTGGCGAGGATTCGTCCTCCTGGACAAAAGCTCCATCCTGGTCACAACTAGGAAGGGTAGCGGCCACGACCGCAAAATGCTGAAGTCGGAGACACTAGACCAGGGAAGTCTAGATAGGCAACCACCTCTCACCCGGCGGGGATGTCTGCGTATCCTAATCACGCTGAGGTTTTCCGGTGAGAAAGTCCAACCCTGGACTGGATGGGCAACCACCTCTCACCCGGCGGTGATACACGGGTATCTCAAAACACGTCGAGGTTTTCCGGTGAGAAAGTCCAACTCTGGCCTGGGTGGGCTTACGCCTCTCACCCAGCGGGGATGCACTGATATTCCAAACACGTCGAGGTCTTCCGGTGAGAAAGTCCAACCCTAGACCAAACTGGTGCAATGAAAACCACGGTGTCACGCAATCCCGCTTCCGAGACCCACCAAGAATACAGGCTAAAGCACTGTGATACTCTGAACCCCTTGTGGTCCTTTTGTGGAACTCGTGTGGTCTATTTTGGACCACTCAGGGGACCACGGGACCTAACGAGGACCACATGCGTGAATTCAGGAGGTTCACAGTGCGGTTTTTGGTGGTAGAAGTGAACGAAGAAGAAGAAGAAGAAGATAACAGGGTTTAAAGATATCGTGACTGCTGCAATATGAATACACAGCCTGTTAGAATGCTTTACCAATCAGTACGCTCATTTTAGCAAGTTTATTCTGTAAGAGTTTATCTAATTGGCTAAGGTCATCCAGTCAGATGCAGACACACAACTGGATATGAAAGACATTGGTCACGTGTTTTAAAACTGACTCATTCAAGAAGGAGAAGACACGGAGTCCAGAGAGTGAACAGTGAAGATGTATTTAGTTCCATACATTTAGTTCCATACATTTAGTTCCATATATTTAGTTCCATACATTTAGTTCCATATATTTAGTTCCATATATTTAGTTCCATACATTTAGTTCCATACATTTAGTTCCATACATTTAGTTCCATACATTTAGTTCCATACATTTAGTTCAAATAGGTGGGTTAAATTAAAGACTGATGTCGCTCATACTTGCTACAAGTGAGACCACCTTGTGTACTGTTCAGTGACGGCGGTTGACCTAGAACACTGTCACATACCTGTATTCTCATGATTTTACCAAAGATCACCATATGCTTTCCCTCTAACGGAGAGTGTTTATGCCAAAGTTTAATAATGTAGTAAGTTTATCTTTTTCAAGTACTGCATTATAGAAATCCTGTGACAAATGTTTGTAAAGATGCTATACGTGACTGGAACATAAGGACATACGAACATGAGAAAACTAGATATGGCTGGTTGCCATTATTATCCTACACTGTACGAAGTTGGATGGCTGATCGTAAAGATTGTCCTACTATATGGCTCAGAGATATAGGTTATGACCAAGACAATACAACAGAGGATACAAACATTCATGAACTACTGCTTGATGAGGATTTTAAACATTAAATGACAGGACAAGATCAGGAACGAGGAGGTCTGGGAAAGGGCAGGACAAGAACCTATGAATCTACAAATCATGTCTAGGAAGTGGAGGTGGATTGGCCACACTGACGAAACCCGACACCAACATAGCAAAACAGGCACTGAGATGGAATCCTCAAGGAAATAGAAAATAAAGAAGACCTAGACTTACTTGGAGAAGAGAAATTATGACAGTGCTCAGAGACAAGGGATGCACATGGAAGGAAGCTGAGAATAATTCCAAGAACAGGGATGACTGGAGAGCCTTTATCCATGCCCTATGCTCTCAAGGGAGTGAAAGGCGAAGATGGTGGCATGAATTTATTTGTCTACATGGCCACAGAGTGAGCAGGTAGTGTTTATGATATCAGCTGTTAGTGTTAGACATGATGCTTTTAATGGTCACGAATATGAGTCGTTTACTTTTAGCACATCGTAAAGAATATTCTCATGTATACTGCATACAAAAAGTATATAATTTAAAAGCACTGGAAATATAATCTCCATATCGTAAGTTTACAATGCCTGGCTATTTTTTCAATTTTGTTTTTAAAATGCGTGTCATATCATAAAAGTTAATATCTCCATTGAAAAGTAAGGGATTCCATTGTTATCCACTGATGTTATTTTCTAAATAAGAGAGGATAAGAAAGCAAAGTGAAGAACTGATTTTTCTTTTGGTTTCTTTTGACTAGGAGCACTGGAAAATAGAGTCTAAGCTCTCAGACAGGCTCAACTGTAGCATGTGAGTACAGGATTCTGATAATATAGGGGGAAAAACGGAAGTGCTGGAGACGGGACATATATGTCTTCTCTGACAAATTGCTGGTGATAATGAATATTGTCCAAAGCGCTAGCGATGACTGTACTATGACTATCTCTTTCAAACATTGTTATTTGTAGCATAATTCAGAAAACAGCAATTTTCAGCGATCTATGCGCACAGTACAAGTTTTCAAGATGGTGCTCATTATTGTAAAGAGAACCGTTTTGTTCGCTGACGTCACAACGAGAGTGAGGTTCATTGTTTGTAAACAACACCAAGGGATAGTGTGATCTTTAGCAGTGTCTTGCAACATCAGTCGATAATTTGAAGAAATACATAGTACAGATGGACAAGTTTCTCTAAAATTCACGTTGTTCGTATACCTCAAGACCGAAGTCTATTTCCGTACAAGGTTCTGGACATCCTCCTGATCTAAATGATCTTTATCCAGATAGCGAATCTGCCTCCCTGTATAACAATTGTGATTCAGCCTATGGACCAGGGTGCAGTCGCCACCTTCAGTGCATATTGCTCATTTAATGGTTGCAACCGACAGAAGTTCCATAACACCACGCGTCTTTGGAAAAGATATATTTTACAGTGTATCAGAAACATCGCATGTGAGTGAAAGAAAGTTAGAAAATAGTGCTTGCTGTCGATATAGAACAAATTTCTGTAGTGCTATGTGAGCATTTCCTGGGAATTTGATCAGGACGGTAGATTTAGGAGACTGGTAAAAGAATGCTTCTATCTGGCAGGAACGTTAGAATTTACTGTGGCAGATGTGGAACACATTACATATTAGGAAGTATACAAAATGACGGACTAATTGATTTGCAGCAGGAAAGAATGGTAAAAGAAAGAAGAAGTTTTCCAGGGAAAAAATATTTACAAAAATTAGATGAAGTGTTTTTCAGCTGAATGAATGGCTTCAGTCACTTGAAAATATGGATACAATCACTGAGGTCTTCGCTAGAGTCAGCAGACATACTGAGGAATATATATAATATATGATGGGAAAAAAAGAAGATACAGAAAACTGTACCGCCTTCCTGAGAAATTACACCATATCGAATCAGGTGGAGTAACCATTTTCATGGATAATACAGGTGACCTTGAACCTTCAACAAGTGACTACCGCAACAGATAAAATGCCTATATCGTCCAACTCTTGCTCATCGTTGAAATAAACTGAATACATTTTATTCATGCAACATTTAATGCTTTCTACTCCTGCACATAAAGTATTTTTACTTATGTATTACATTTAGTCAAAAACATTTTTTACCTACTTTATGTTTATTTTGCATACAAATAAACTTATATACCACCTGGTTGGTGTTAACTTTTTCATTGCTTGATACTTCATGTTTTCTAACCCTGTAAAACAAAGAATAGTTTTGTTAAAACACTGATGATGAACAACAATAATGTAAATAAAACAATCACGAGAGAAGATTTTGGATAAGCCAGAAGCAAGTTACAACGAGGTCGTCGAAGCGGAACCCCCTCATAACTCGGACTATCTGTAAATACGAACATCAGGAGCTAGCACATAACTAACTAAAACTTGTGCTTGCCAAAAAACTTCTAATAAACGTGGGCAGATTCATAACAAACTGAAATTTAGAACCAACCTGTGAGAAACAAATACATGCTTCACCAAAGAACAAAATCATCCACTTTACCTACAATATGTTACCTAAGTGAACACATCAAATCTTTGGCATGCAAGACGATAATGTTGCATTCCGCTGTGATCTTTGTTTTTTATTTTCTATAGAGCCCGTGTTCTTTAAACGGTGTGACGCCAAATCACTGTCAGATTTTGATAGAAAAAATAGGTGTAGAAGAAACTATAGGACATTCAGTCTAGTGTAAACTGTGAAAAATATACTATAAATTTACAGTTATTAAGAACACAGATGTATATATTTTCATTGTCAGGAGCCCCAAAGTCTGAAAAGCTCTCCGAATCGTTAGTCAAGACAATGATTTTTGTTGTATACAGTGATAATTTATGTTCTGTCATTAGATGATAATATATGTTTTGTCATTAGACAGTGATAATTAATTGTTTTTTAATAGACAACGATAATTTATGTGAACCGGACAAACCCAGTGGCCAAAGGAGTCATCTCACCGCGAGAATTCATCAATGTCGCTTCAATAGAAGACACTGCTGACTTCTATCTTGTCGTTGGTATGTTTTTATATATAATCACTATCACATCAGTAGAAGACACTGCAGACTTCTATCTTGTCGTTGGTATGTCTGCATATAAAATCATTATCATATGAGTAGAAGATATTAATATTTTGTTGGTGGCATATTTTTTCGAATTATCCTTTTATCTTGCGTGACTTGAATGTTTTCGTGCTGAAAGTTTACATCAGTTTTCATCTACTGAGTAGGCAGATGCTGGTTACGTCGCGTGGGCAGTTTATCTGAAGAAAGTGGTTTGTCCATGTTACACTTCTCTCCACTCAGTCAGTTGACCCTGGGACTAGAGAAAAAAAACAAGGTCCATGTGTCTGAAAATCTAGCACAGCTGCAGAAAGTACCAGAAGGTAGGAAAGAACTTCGCCCAGTCCCTCCATGTGAATTTTTCTTTTCGGGCTTACCCCCGTAACCTTTGACTCTCCCGAACTACCTTTCAAGGAAGTGGATTTGACTTGGATAGTAGCATGGCTTACTTTCATACAGTGGCAGATCAGTCTACTGAAGCACAGTACTTCAGAAACAGAAATTTATATAACAGAAATTATGAGTGAAGACTAGAGCTCAATATTGAACATCCTGTACTTATAACAGGTAAAATGTAATGGTTTATCTGAAAGTATAAATAGCATGAAAAACAAGGTTCAAAACATGCAAAAAAAATGCGTCCAGATAGATGAAGGTAAGCACAAAGTGAAAGCAAGTGATTCGCTGAGAAATGAGATAAAGGGACGATGACTAACAGTACCAGACAGGTGGTTAACAATATGGGGTCATGCACCAGATGGCCCCAGTTTGCTCCTATCGTATAACTATGGCCTTAGGCCACCCAGATGGCGCAGAAAATAAAAGTGAGAAAACTGTATTGGAACAGAAGGAAGGCTCAGAATGAGCAGAGAATACTGAAAGGACAAGACTGCTAGCTTAGCTATGCCTAGACAAGGAATCTTTCAAAACCCTCACGCGCCTGGAGAAGAAATGACAGAAAGTGCTGGAAGATTAGCCTATAATGGCCTGCGGCGAGAAATTACAGTGAAACGACTGGGTCTAAGACAAAAATAAAATCTGGGCATCGTTAGCAGAGACAGAAAGAAGTAGCAAATAGGTAAAAATGTAAAGTAAGATCAAAGAAATATGAATATTACTGTTTGGTTTGGCCAGCATCTGAACGACATATCCAAGAAAGCACTGACAGCGGTCGCCAAGCACTTCTATCAGGGAGATCACCAAGGAAAACTGGAAATTTTAGTCATTGCAATCCGTTCTTGTTCTTTGGATGAACACAGCTCTCGAAAACCTCTGGAACAGCGCCTTTTTTCAGATTAATCGTCTCAACCCTATAAGAATTAACAGTAAATTCAGTACGTAGGACTGCTGGTAGCAAACGATGACTCTAGGAACCTTTGTCGGTTCTTCACTATTTTCTTGGCTGCCTCCCATGTCAGTCCTTTACTTACTAGCATTTCTGTCTGTTGTACGTCTCAATGTCTGTTTGGGTTGTCTCATGCTTCTTTTATCCTGTGGAGCCAAATCTGTTCGTGGTAAGGATTTGTCTGTCATTCTTACAAGGTGGCCAGTCGTTTGCCACTATTTCCTTTCAATCACAGTCGACAGTGGTGCCATGTCCGTCTCTCTTCACTATAGTTCATTATTTATGCTATTTGGCAAGAACATTCCTTTAATCTTACGTACACACCTGGTTTGGAAGGTGGCATTGTGTATGTGCAGTTACCTGTGTCATTTTCCAGCGTTCACTTCCACTTAATAAGACACTTAAGACGTTGCTTTTGAATAGTTTGCATTTGGTTTTCTGTGTTATCTTTCTGGACCTTCGTATATAGCAAGCTTTCATCAACATCCATCATAGATCCAGTTTCCTGTCTAACTTCGCCCCTGCCGCAGACATTTTGGATTTCTCTTGCCTCAGTTTCTGTGGCTGCCGTTTTATTTTTTGTTTGTTTGTTTAGGGCTGGGGTCGCTGGTCCCATACACCAAGCTTCTTAGTCGCTCTTACGACATACATGAAAAGTAGTAGTAGCTATATTCTTTACTCCCTAAACAGATAATTGACCCTGCACACAACCTTCTTAGTCGCTCTTACGACATACATGAAAAGTAGTAGTAGCTATATTCTTTACTCCCTAAACAGATAATTGACCCTGCACACAACCTTCTTAGTCGCTCTCACGACATAAATGGAAGATAGCAGAGACTGAATTTTTTACTCCCTAAACAGGTAATTGACCCTGCACACAACCTTCTTAGTCGCTCTTACGACATACATGAAAAGTAGCAGAGGCTGAATTCTTTACTCCCCCGACTTAGATCAGGCCTCTAAGCCTCGTGGACGATCACTGAGATATTGTACGTTCAGGGATAAAAGACATGGACACTGCTGTAAAATTGGTTTTAGTAATAAAGGTAGGCAGAGGTTAAGGTTCAGTTCACAACAACAACAACAACAACAAAGAAGAGTGATGAAAATTAGCACAAACTAGGATGGCAGAAAGTAGATGAGCACATATAAATGAAGAATATACAACAGTGTAGTATTGTGGTAAATCCGCTTGTCAAAGTTCACATACAAAAATAACATACCAGATAAAAACACCAAAAACATAAATAAATTAACATTAAGTTATTTGGTAGATTCCTCGTAAAAAGGACGGTCACAAAATGCCAGGCATCTGGTCGCTTCCTGCACATATAAAGTGATCACACAATAATTAGTGTCTGAGTATATAACTATACACGGAGCCACTGCAGTAAAGCTGTGATACTAAAATGTATAAACTAGAGAAAAAGTAGGAACAGCTTTATTACTTAACGAGTACTTATTCGTTAAGTAATAAAGCTGTTCCTACTTTTTTCCTAGTTTATACATTTTGATATAAAGTGATTAGTTGTATGCCTCCGTCGATGACTATATAATAAACAGGTAAACTGAGATAACAAGAAATTCTGTGAAACAATATTTTCTGTCTTACTGAACTGCAGAGCATTTTTCTCTTTGTTACTGTTAATATTTAATGAAATATTTTCGTCCATCACGTTATCAGGTTGTGCAGTCGAATACCCAGAATTCAGAACTGATGATAGCTTCATCAGAGGAATAAATGGTTGTATGCTGATGCAGATTGAAAAAGACCCAAGGTAAGATAATTTCAAATGACAGTTTTTGCACCTCCAGTGCATACAGAAAGCAATCAGTTCTGAGTTTCTAAAGATTCGTGACGATTTCTAAGTAAAGCAAACTGTGATAAACATCGAAGTTTTAAATGACTTCAGAATGAAACAAAGAAAACGTCCTTACAAAACTGTTTTTATATAATGACCAGATTATTTTCATTATGAAGTCTATGGCAAGTCTAAAAAGAAATGGAGACAGTATACATCCTTTTTTCACGCCTGTTTCAATCTGGGACCATTCGCTCATTCCTTCTTCTGGTTTGACTGCACAAACATATCCGTTGTATAAATTTTTAATGACGTTCACAATTTTAGATCGCATTCAGTATAATCTTAAAATTCTCCACATTGAATCTCTATGTATGCTATCAAATGCTTTTTTAAAGTCTATAAAGTTCAGAATTATTTTTTTTATTTTCAGTATGTTCTTCAAGTATTATTCTGAGAGTAAAGATCTGGTCGAGACAGCTTCTCCCTTTTCGAAATCCTCTGTTCTTCTCTCTTTGCAGTATCCACTATTTCTTGAGTTCTATTCAGAATAAATTTGCAAAATACTTTTGACACAACTGATAGTAAGGTTACTTTTCTCCAGTTATTGCAGTCGCTAAGGTTGCCTTTTTTTGGTATTTTAACAATGATTCCTTTTTTTCATTTAGAAGGGACCTTTTCGTCTTTCCAAATTTTATTAAACATTCTCTGCAGTTGGCTCATGTTGTCACTGTTAATAGCTTATAACATTTCAGTTGTTATTTCATCTTCACCTGCAACTTTTTGTTAGCCATTAGATTCACTGCTGTTTCAGTTTCATTCAGTGTAATTTCATCTAGGTTGACATTTAGTTGTGGGATTGGTAAGTCGGTTTCAAGGTTTATCATTTCTTTTGGGTGTTGTTGATTAGGTATTTATTGGAAGTGTTGGCCTATCTTTGCTTTTGGTCTTTACTTGATGTTAATAGGGTGCAAGTTTTGATAAAGACTGGTCTTTCTTTAGATGTAATTGTACCTGTTAGTATTTTTGTATGTTATTTATAATTTTGCCGTATCATATCTTTGCTGCTTTCTCTGCTTCTTTCGCCATATTCTCTATTTATTCTCTTTTATCCCTTCTAACTGAACTTTTTACTTTTTTGTCTAGTTCTTTGTATGTTGCTTTTGCCAAATCTTTTCCAAGATCTGTCTTTACATTCAACATGGCTAATTTGACTGCTCGTTTTTCACGTCTGTGATATCTGTCCATTTCTCGGATTACTATAGCAGTTTTCTATGGTGCTGCCATTGTTCTTACATTCCAAAATCCGATCTTTGTCACATATTTGGGGGCCTGTGAATGTATTCTTTCGATCTTTGTCTGAGTACTTCTGAGTTGGTATCCCTGATGCTCAGTTGATTTTTTTTTTTTTTTTGCAAATTTCCTTAATTTCTTTTTTCCGTTTCTAGAGTCGCCTCTAAATGGGTCTCAGGCTAAGGTTGTCAGCCTTATGCCTAACTCCTGGTTCAAATGTGGAGGGTGTCATGTTGTAATTAATCTAAATGTAATTTCTTTCGCTTTTGAAGTTCCTTTAAAGTCGAGGAGGGCCTATATTTCAAGAAGTGTTGGTAGAAATGCTGTAAGACATGTAAGAAGAGAGGACCTAAAATAGTAAAGAAGTGTTGGTAGAACTCTGCTGTAAGACATGTAAGAAGAGAGGACCTAAAATAGTAAAGAAGTGTTGGTAGAACTCTGCTGTAAGACCATCTGGTCCTGACTTGCCTTCCTTGTACAGCTTGAGTTAAATTTTCTGCTGTCAGTGGTGTATCTGGAGTAAAATTTTCTAACATTAGTGGTGTATTTAGATTTAAATTTTCTGCTGTTAGTGGTGTATCTGGTTTTCTAACATTAGTGGTGTATTTAGATTTAAATTTTCTACTGTTAGTGGTGTATCTAGAGTCAACTTTTCTACTGTTAGTGGTGTATCTAGAGTCAACATGTTAGTTTTGTATCGAGAGTTACATTTTCTACTATTAGTGGTATTTCTAGAGTTAAGTTTTATAATTTTAGTGTTGTATCGAGAGTTAAGTTTTCTAATGTTAGTGGTGTATCGAGTGTTCAAGTTTTCTAATGTTAGTAGTGTATCGATTGTTAAGTTTTCTAATGTTAGTGGTGTATCTAGTTCATGTCTGTCCGCGTCACACAGTTTTTTTAGTGTACTGCATGTATTTGTCTTGTATGTGTGTTTATGTTTTCTCCTCAGTGTATAGGCTTTTGTAATATTCTCTGAAAGCCTGTTCTGTGATCTGTATGCCAATTTCATTTTTGTCATCTAGATCTATTATCTGGCCTATTTGTCTCCTGCGTTGAATGTTTTGTTCTATCCATAAATACTTCTTGGTGGGTGTTTCTTGAGTGATAGTGTTGAGTCTAGTCCTCAGTAGTATACTCTGACATCTGTGTTGTCTCTGTTTATCCAGTTCCTCTTGCTGTGTGAGTAGGTGCGGTGAGCTTTTGTCTGTCTGCTTCGTTAGTCTGATTGTTTCTTCAATTATTTTCACCTATCTTAGTCTTTCTCTGTGTATCTGGGTTGAGAGTATCTGTGCTCTATCCGTTATTGTGCTCTTTAGTATTTCCCAGTCTTGCTGAATGTTGTGTGTGGGTATCTCGTATGTGAAAGTGTGGATAAGCTGTGTTATGTGTTCTACAAATTGTTGGTTTTGGAGAAGTGTGTTGTTAAATTTCCAATGTGGTGATCGTTTGAAAGGTCTATTTGTGTCGCATTTACTGTTGTGACTAGTGCTTTGTGATCTGTGAACTCTAGGGTGTATGTGAGATGTCTGCTTCGCGTTATGATGATCTGTGAACTCTAGGGTGTATGTGAGATGTCTGGTTCGCGTTATGATGATCTGTGAACTCTAGGGTGTATGTGAGATGTCTGGTTCGCGTTATGATGATCTGTGAACTCTAGGGTGTATGTGAGATGTCTGGTTCGCGTTATGATGATCTGTTGAAGAAGCACAAATTCTGTCTAGTCTGGTGTATCTATTGTGTCTTGTAAAATCTCCATTTGCTTTTTTTCGTCTCTCCATATTCTAACAGTATGAGCTCTAAGTTGACCTCCTATGATGTCTGCGTCTGACATTACACAGAATCTCCTCCTGGTATAATTTTTTTTTAAATGTTAATACACCACAAGAGTGTGTGCTAGATAAATGTACCACCTCGCGGTGGTATGGGTTAATGAATACATATTGCTGAGGAAGCTCTACAGATAGTATAATGTTGTGTTCTCTATACGTACGAGTGAGTAGAGAGTCCAAATTTTCATAGAATATTTGCTGATGCTTGTGGTTAGATGGAGTGTGTATCTTGACTATGATGTATGTGAAACTTGGAATGGCCATTCTTCTTGACATTTTCTCGCCTCTTGTTAGAAGAAGAAGAACGGGCTATTCAACTGAAGTCCAGAATATCGTCCTTTTCCTAAAAATAGTGCTTATTTTTATATACTTGTAGTTGGTTTTTTTTGCACAAATTTACAACTGAACCAAAAATTATCTAAATAAAATTGTTTTCTGAAATGATTAAATCCCCTTTTTCCAAACATTAAAACAAATATATGAATAATCCATCATGATCATAATCGTCAACATCATAATTATAGTTTTCCTATACCATGTGCTGCATAATGCTAAGAGAGAAATTCAGGAATCACCCGAATGTGTTCTACTTGTCTCCCAATAGACCTTGAAGAGCGTCCAAAAACGTTTATCTGGTTTCCATCTGTATAATATTCTTCATCACTTTCGACACAGCACGGCGCTTATCTTTGTCATCTGATTTCAGTTTGTCACACACAATGTTTTATCTTACGTGCGGCCGCCGTTTCAGTGCCTTTAGACCTTGAATAATCTGTTCATTGTTCAAACACAAACAGAAAATAAAATAGTCTGCAAGCATGGCAGTCTACAGAAATTAATTCGAAAGATTTAGAATTTCCACTACTACATTTAATTTTCTACTAATATTCATTACATTAATGTCCAAAACTGTTGACAACTTTTTAGAGAATGCATTGGATTTTAAGATTTCCATTTTATTTCTTTTACTTCTCAACCTAAGACACGGAAGAATGACAATAATACAGTGTTATGCACCCACGAATGATGCAGATGATGATGTGAAAGACGACTTCTATCACCAACTACAACAAATCATCAACAAAGTCCCTAAACACGACATCTTAATTGCTATGGGGGACTTCAATGCTAAGATAGGGAAAGATAATACTGACGGTGAAAAAGTAATGGGGAAAGAAGGAATTGACATGATTAATTAGAATGGAGAAAGATTAGTTGAAATATGTCTAACAGAGGGCACGGTTTTTGGAGACACAATATTCCCACACAAAGAGATACATAAAACAACGTGGATATCTCCAGATGATAGAACTAGAAACCAGATAGATCATTTTTGTATTAGAAAGCAATACAGAACATCTCTCATACATGTAAGAGCTTATTATGAGTGCAAATGTCAGCAGTGATCACAACCTGTGCATAGGGAAAATAAAACTAAAATTGAAAAGCCAACACAAGAATTCAGTACACAGAAAGATAAAAAGTCACAGCCTCTATGAAGAAAATACTAACATTAATTTCAATCAAGAACTTGCCAATCATTCCAGAACATACAGTGAAGTTGAGGAGATAGGTATAGATGAATTATGGAATTCTTACAGCACAGCCATAATCACAGCAGCAAAAAGCAAGTGCTGGACTGAAAAAACCAAATAGAAAAGCATGGATATCAGATAAAACATAGAAGTATATACATGAAAGACGAGCAGTCAAATTAGACATGTTGAATGCAACAACAGATCTTGGAATAGATCTGGTGAAAGCAACATACAAAGAACTAGACAAGAAAGTAAAAAGTTCAGCTAGAAGAGATAAAAGAGAATACATAGAAAATATGGCGAAAGAGGCAGAAAAAGCAGCAAAAACAGGAGACAGCAAAACTTTATATAACATACGAAAGAGGTTATCTTATATCTTATATACTTCCCGTGCCGTTAACACGTCACATAGGGCTCGCAAAGTAGTTAGACAATTTTTCCTATCTTTGGCGAGTCTTTCAACCTCATCAAAGGATTTTACTCTTAATAATGTTATCTTCAGAGTTGCACGCGGTCTGCCTCTTTTTCTTCAGCCTGTTGTGTTCCACTTGATAGCTTGTTTTGGGATTCTCTGATCATTTCTTCTCATCAAGTGACCAACATATGTCCATCTCCTTTTCCTGATCACCCATGAGACTGGTTGTTGTTCAGTCATCTGTCTTATCTCTGCATTGTTCTTGAATTCGTTCCACTTGATGTCGAGTATTTTCCTTAGGCATTTGTTTTCAAAAGAGTCTAATTTCTTGTCTATTTCTTTAGTTGTTTTCCAGCTTTCGCATGCATAAATGAGGGTGGATATTACATTTGAATTGAATAGTCTTAACTTGGTTTTTGTGCTTATAACTTTTGAATTCCATATGTTCTCAATATTCTTGAAGATTGATCCTGATTTTGAAATTCTGATCCTAACTTCCTTTCTAGTGTCACCATCCTTGTCTATGTGGCTGCAAAGGTATGCAAATTGATTGACTTCTTCAATATCTGTCCCTTCTATGTGTATTTTTCCATTTTGATTGAGAGGAATTTTCATTATTTTTGTTTTGTCCTTGTTAATTTCAAGTCCTATTTTGCTAGCCAGTGAAGTCAAGCTATCTGTTTTTTCTTGCATGGAATTCATATTATTACTGATAAGAGTTATGTCATCACCAAAATCAAGATCTTCTAGTTGGGTCCCATGTACCCAGTCAATACCTGTGTTACCTGTGCAGCATTTTTTCATTATGAAGTCTACTGTAATCCCAAAAAGTAAAGAAGACAGTATACATCCTTGTTTCACACCTGTTTCAATCTGGAACCATTCACTCATCCTTTCTTCTTTCTTGACTGCACAAACATATCCATTGTAGAAGTCCTTAATGATGTTGACAATTTTAGATGGTATTCCATTCATTCATTCATTCCTTTGCATGTCCCTTGCGGAACTTTGCCTCCCAAACAGCACTCCTGTAGGCCTCTCGGTTGTGAGCAAGATGGCCTGCTGCTGCTGCATCCATTTCCAGATCATCAACGATGTCTTGCAGCCATCTTCGTTTCGGTCTTCCTCTTTTTCTTTTTCCCATTATGTATCCTTCCAATACGGTCTTCTCTAAATTATCGTGACGTTTAATGTGGCCAAAATATTTAAGTTTTCTCTCTTTAATCCTCTTTACTAGCCAGCCTTCTTCAATATTAAGCTCTTGTAGTATAGATATATTTGTTCTTTTTTGTGTCCACGATATTTGGAGAACTCTTCTATAGCATTTACATTCAAAGGCATTTATGTGCTTCTCAGCTGTTTTGTTAAGTGTCCAGGTCTCACAGGCATATGTTGCGATAGGAAAGATGCATGCCCTTAAAAATCTTATTTTTGTGGTTCTGTCTGCTCCTCTCCACAGATTCTTTATTTGTTTTACTTTCTGAAGAGCAATAGATGTCCTCCTTTTAATTTCCCTCATTGTATCTCCATTATTAGTTAGTAGTGATCCAAGATATTCAAAACTCTCCACTTCTTCCAGTTTTTCCTCATTGATACATATTTCAGTTGCCTTGTTTGTTTTGTCAGTTGTCATCACTTTAGTTTTCTTTCCATTAAGAGAGAGGTTCTGCTCTTCGCTGTTCTTGCGGACTGACATAATTAGTTTTTCCATTCCTTCTTGTGTTGTGGACAGCAATACTGTGTCATCAGCATATCTAATCTCTGGTATTTCATAACCTCCAACTGTTATGGCATCGTAATATTCTTTGTCTACATCTTCTCTAACATTCCTCATTATATTTTCAGTATACAAGTTAAATAAGTAGGGTGACAATATGCACCCCTGACGGACCCCTTGTTTTATGTCAAACCAACTTGTTGTTTCACCATTTATTCTTACTGCTGCTTGTTGGTCTAAATACAGCAGTGATGTTAATTGTATCAAATGTGTTGGAAATCCCATTTTTTCCATTATTTCCCAAAGTTTCTGGTGTTGTACACAATCAAATGCCTTTGAGTAGTCTATAAAGGATAAATATAGATTCACATTAAACTCCCTGCATTTCTCTATTATTAATCTTAGATTGAATATATGATCTCTTGATCCTCTTCCTTGCCTGAAGCCAGCTTGGACCATATTGACTTCTTCTTCTATTTTCTTTCGAAGTCTACCCATTATGATTTTTAAATCACCAGGATCTGATGAGATAACAGCTGAATTTATTAAAGCAGGAGGAATAGGAGTGTGCAACAATCTATCATGCACTATGTAAAAAGATATGGCATTCAGGTATTTGGCCAAAAGAATGGAAAAGAACTGTATTCATACCACTGCCAAAAAAGGGTAACCTGAAATTATGCACCAACTACAGAACTGTTGCCCTGATTAGTCATGCCAGTAAAATTCTGTTAAAAATCATAATGGTATTCCATACAGACATAAAATTCTGCATAATGAATCGTTGTATATGCTATCAAATGCCTTTTTAAAATCTATGAAGTTCAGTATTAATGGTTTCTGCTTTTCAATATGTTCTTCAAGTATTATTCTGAGAGTAAAGATCTGGTCGAGACAGCTTCTCCCTTTTCGAAATCCTGCTTGTTCTTCTCTCATTGCAGTATCCACTATATCTTTGAGTCTATTCAAAATGACCTTGCAAAATACTTTTGACACAACTGATATTAAGGTTACTCCTCTCCAGTTGTTACAGTCACTAAGGTTGCCTTTTTTTTTTGTGGTATCTTAACAATGATTCCTTTCTTCCACTTAGAAGGGACCTTTTCTTCTTTCCAAATCTTGTTAAACATTCTCTGTAGTTGTCTCATGTTGTCACTACTGATAGCCTTTAGCATTCCGGCTGTTATTTCATCATCACCTGTAGCTTTTTTGTTAGCCATTAAATTCACTGCTGTTTCAATTTCATGCAATTTAATTTCATCTAGCTTGACGTTTAGTTGTGGGCCTGGTAAGTCAGTTTCATGGTTTAACAATTCTTTTGGGTGTGGTCGATTAAGTATTTCTTGGAAGTGTTTAGCCCATCTTTTCTTTTGGTCTTTATTTGATGTTAATAGGGTTCCATTTTTGCTAAGTATTGGTCTTTCTTTAGATGTAATAGTACCTGTTAGCCTCTTTTGTATGTTATATAAAGTTTTGCTGTCTCCTGTTTTTGCTGCTTTTTCTGCCTCTTTTGCCATATTGTCTATGTATTCTCTTTTATCCCTTCTAGCTGAACTTTTTACTTTCTTGTCTATTTCTTTGTATGTTGCTTTCATCAGATCTTTTCCAAGATCTGTTTTTACATTCAGCATGTCTAATTTGACTGCTCGTCTTTCATGTATATACTTCCATATTTTATCTGATATCCATGCTTTTCTATTTGGTTTTTTCAGTCCAGCACTTGCTTTTGTTGCTGTGATTATGGCTGTGCTGTAAGAATTCCATAATTCATCTATACTTATCTCCTCAACTTCACTGGGTGTTTTGGAATGATTGGCAAGTTCCTGATTGAAATTAATGTTAGTATTTTCTTCTTGTAGGCTGTGGCTGTTTATTTTTCTGTGCACTGATTTCTTGTGTTGGCTTTTCAATTTTAGTTTTATTTTCCCTATGCACAGGTTGTGATCACTGTTGACATCTACACCCCTATAAGCCCTTACATGTATGAGAGATGTTCTGTATTGCTTTCTAATACAAAAATGATCTATCTGGTTTCTAGTTCTATCATCTGGAGATATCCACGTTGTTTTATGTATCTCTTTGTGTGAGAATATTGTGCCTCCAATGACCATGCCTTCTGTCAGACAAATTTCAATTAATCTTTCTCCGTTCTGATTCACCATGTTAATTCCTTCTTTCCCCATCACTTTTTCAACGTCGGTATTATCCTTCCCTACCTTAGCATTGAAGTCCCCCATAGCAATTAGGATGTCGTGTTTAGGGACTCTGTTGATGATTTGTTGTAGTTGGTGATAGAAGTCGTCTTTCACATCATCATCTGCATCATTCGTGGGTGCATAACACTGTATTATTGTCATTCTTCCGTGTCGTAGGTTGTATCGTGTTCTTATTATACGACTGTTCACCGGTTCCCATTCTACAAGGCTCTTTGCAGCTACACATGACATAATGATGCCCATCCCATCCCGGATTTTACCATCATTTCTGCACGAATTTATTATCAACTTACCGTTTTCCGCCGATCTTTTACCTGCTTCTGGCCATCGCATTTCGCTGATGCCCAGTATGTCTAGATGGTATCTCTCCATTTCTTTGATGACCTGAGTAGTTTTTGTTGGTGCTGCCATCGTTCTCACATTCCAGAATCCAATCCTTGTCACATGTTTGGGGCCGACGAATGAGCTCTTCGGAGTTGGCATCCCTGATGTTCGGTTGGTTTCTCTGCGAGTTTCCATAACGATATCTTTTTTTCCCATCTGGAGTTGCCTCTAGATAGGTGCCAGGATAAGGTTGTTAGCCTTATGCCCAACTCCCGGTACATGATATGTAACAGATCAAGCGGAATTCTGCTGATTTCTGCATGCCGGGGAGAGCGTTAAAAAAAAACGTCCGCCATCTAAAAGAGGCTAACAGGTACTATTACATCTAAAGGAATACCAGTTCTTAGCAAAGCTGGAGTCCTATTAACATCAAATAGAGACCAAAACCAAAGATGGATTGAACACTTCTAAAAAATACTTAATTGACCACACCCAAAAGAATTGTTAAACCATGAAACTGACTTACCAGCCCCACAATTAAACGTTAAGCTAGATGAAATTAAATTGCATGAAATTGAAACAGCAGTGAATTTAATGGCTAACAAAAAAGCTGCAGGTGAAGATGAAATAACAGCCGAAATGCTAAAAGCAATCAATAGTGACAACATGAGACAACTACAGAGAATGTTTAACAAGATTTGGAAAGAAGAAAAGGTCCCTTCTAATTGGAAGAAAGGAATCATTGTTAAAATACCAAAAAAAAAAGGCAACCTTAGTGACTGTAACAACTGGAGAGGAGTAACCTTAATATCAATTGTGTCAAAAGTATTTTGCAAGGTGATTTTGAATAGACTTAAAGATATAGTGGATACTGCAATGAGAGAAGAACAAGCAGGATTTCGAAAAGGGAGAAGCTGTCTCGACCAGATCTTTACTCTCAGAATAATACTTAAAGAACATATTGAAAAGCAGAAACCATTAATACTGAACTTCATAGATTTTAAAAAGGCATTTGATAGCATACACAAAGATTCATTATGCAGAATTTTAAGTCTATATGGAATACCATCTAAAATTGTCAACATCATTAAGGACTTCTACAATGGATATGTTTGTGCAGTCAAGAAAGAAGAAAGGATGAGTGAATGGTTCCAGATTGAAACAGGCGTGAAACAAGAATGTATACTGTCTCCTTTACTTTTTGGAATTACAATAGACTTCATAATGAAAAAATGCTGCACAAGTAACACAGGTATTGACTGGGTACATGGGACCCAACTAGAAGCTCTTGATTTTGGTGATGACATAACTCTTATCAGTAATAATGTGAATTCCATGCAAGAAAAAACAGATAGCCTGTCTTCACTGGCTAGCAAGATAGGACTTGTAATTAACAAGGACAAAACAAAAATAATGAAAATTCCCCTTAATCAAAATGGAAAAATACACATAGAAGGGACAGATATTGAAGAAGTCAATCAATTTGCATACCTTTGCAGCCACATAGACCAGGATGGTGACACTAGAAAGGAAGTTAGAATCAAAATTGCAAAAGTAGCATCGATCTTCAAGAATCTTGAGAACATATGGAATTCAAAAGTTATAAGCACAAAAACCAAGTTAAGACTATTCAATTCAAATGTAATATCCACCCTCATTTATGCATGCGAAAGCTGGAAAACAACTAAAGAAACAGACAAGAAATTAGACTCTTTTGAAAACAAATGCCTAAGGAAAATACTCAACATCAAGTGGAAGCAGTTTAAGAACAACGCAGAGATAAGACAGATGACTGAACAACAACAGCCTCATAGGTGATCAGGAAAAGGAGATGGACATATGTTGGTCACTTGATGAGAAGAAATGATCAGAGAATCCCAAAACAAGCTATCACGTGGAACACAATAGGCCAAAGAAAAAGAGGCAGACCGCGTGAAACTCTGAAGAGGACATTGTTAAGAGAGGCCAAATTAACAGGCATAAAATCCTTTAATGAAGTTGAAAGACTCGCCAAAGAGAGGAAAAATTGTCGAACTACTTTGCGAGCCCTATGTGACGTTTAACAGCATGGGAAGGATATAAGATATAAGAAGATCTGTCCTTAAGCAGAAGAGGATGGTTTGCTGATGTCTTTGTAGTTGGTGTATTGGATCTTTTTCGTTACATTTCAGTTGATTTTCCATTCAGATCTGCACTGGTTATGGTTTATAGTTTTTGCTTCTTGGTACTTTACTGGATGATATGTTTGATCTTGATTGCTGCCAGCTTTGGATAGGCTGTGAGCTATTTCATTGCCAGCTATTCGACAATGGGATGATACCCATTGTAGGGCCATGGTTGTTGCTTCAGTTATGTTGTGATTTCCTGTATGTTTGCCTGTGGGTTGTTTGTTGTTTTTAGAGATTCTAGAAGTGCCCTGCAGTCTGTGAAGAAGGCTATTTTGTGTGGTGGGTGCTTTTTTTCTGTTTTAAGTGTTATGAGGGCTTCAAGGAGAGCTGTTGTTTCTGCCCTGTAGATGGAGGAAATCTTTCCTGTCGTGATATCATTTTTGTTTGTCTCCCATCTGTGTATCTTATGTAGACGCACCCACTTCTATTTTTTACTGATTTTTTTTAGCAGATCCATCTGTGTACACATGTGTCCATTCAGCTTGGTCGTATGTGCTGTCAATCAATTCCTGGGTCAGTGTCTTCATCCGAAGTGTTGTTAGATAGTCCTTTTTGTGTATGCCTGGTACTTCTGTGAGGAGTGTTATCTTTTCACAGTGACTGTGCTCCACCACAGTTTGGAGTGGTATGACTGCAGTAAAATTGGGTGAAAGTAGATAGAAATGTATGCTGCAGTTTTACAAGGTGGCAGAGGGAGTGAGTAAAGAGAGAAAAGTGAGAAAAAAAACGAATAGAAAGTATGAGAGTAAGATGAGAATGTATAATTGAAAAACATACAACATCCAATATTTCAGCGTCAGCCTTATGCGAAAATTACATACACAAACAAAACACGACATATAACTAAAGGAAAAACTTATTTTAGTGGCATCCTCCTTAGTATGAAACACAAAAATGCGTGTCCCATTGATGAGGCATAGAGACCACGGGAGGGGGGAAGGGGGGCAAAGGATAGCAGGTGGAGCCAATCGGAAATAATAGGCGGTGAAAGGGAGAGAAATAGGTGGGGGAGGGGAAAGGGAATAGCAATAGACACCTGTAGGTCGCTAGAGAAGCAGGTGTTGGGTGAGGGGGAGGGGAAAGAGGAAGCGGAGAGATAAATAATGAAGAACTGCAGGAACGATTAGCAGTGGCCATAAACACCCGTAGGCCGCTACAGACGCAGATCGCGGTTGGGAGGGGCGAGGGAAGCAATGAGAAAATATGAAACTGTTGAATGAAGGACAAGACCCGGATGGACAATAAACATCTATAGACCACAAGAGATGACGAAAAGGTGGCGGTGGGAATAGGGGAGCTTGAAGAGAGAAACAAGAAAGTAGAGCAAAAATAACAGGAAAAAAGTGGAAAACTAAAGAAATTAAAGTAAAATGAAGGCATTGTTAATTTCAGCTGGGTGGAGACAGACATACCGGAAAATAAGGCGCTGCTCTAGGACCATCCGAGATCATATATCAGCAGAAGAAGAGCGGATCACACTAACAGAAATGTCCTGTTTTCCCTGTGGTTGGTAAGGCAAAAATGTTTAGCCACAGGTATCCAAGCCCTCTGAGAAATGTCGTTAAGCTGTTGACGAAAAGGGTCTCCTAAGCGTAAACCGGTTTTCCCTATATACTTCATATCACCACGTTTGCACATAACAGCATAAACAGGACTGCGTGAAGTGCAGGTAAAGCCCTCCTGAACTGATAAAGTGGACTTATTGAAGAAGATCTAGCTGGCCTCGACAACAAACGGGTAAGTAGTATATCTATGACGTCCACAACGTCTGGTACCATAAAAAGTGCCATCTGTTTTAAGGCGACTTCGAACTAAAAGATCCCCGAGGTTCTTGTCCCGTCCGTAAGCCACCAATGGGGGTTCCCAAAAGAGATCACGTGTATCTGGCTAGGTCTGGGGGAGAAGGAGATGGCGAAACAGTATGTTCTTAACTGCCAAACTATGAGGGTGGTGCGTGGTAGGGCCGATAGTAACGACAATGTCAGGAAAGTTAGCAGAAGTAGTAGAGACATGGGAGGTGAAAGAAATGGCAGGATTGTACTCCGAAATTATCAAGGTCTTCCTCTGACATTGATGTGACCCCAATGCTGTCATCTATGTAGCGTCTATAGAAGGCTGGAAAAGGTCCTCTATAGGCTCTCAGAACCTTGTATTCGAAGTGACATATGAACAGACAGCTGAGGCCCATTTTGGTACCCATGGCTACGCCACTAATTTGGTCGAAGTACAGGCCATTGAATTAAAACGAATTGAGTTGGAGGACAAGTCGTGTAAGGCGCAGAATAGTAAACATAGGAATAGAGGAATGGCGTCTTTTGTTCAGAAAGAACTTGATGTCCTGAAGTCAATGATCATGCAGGATGGATGAGTATAAGGACACTACCTCAAGAGTGAATGAATGAATGAATAATCTTTATTTTTGAAGGGTAAAGAATTGGGCATGCAGGCCCGTCTTACATTCTGCCCTTCATCACTCCATTTTTCATTCTTCCCACACACTCGATTTAATATAAATATACAAATTAAAGTAGGAAAAAACATCAAAAGAGTGTAAGATTAAACTATTACATTCAAAGTAAAAGAGAAGAAGTAATTAAACTAATAAAATAGCTCTCACACACATAGACATACACATAAACAAAAATACATTGTAAATACAGATTTTCTAACATATGTTTTTTAACAAACATTAACATAATTTCTAACAATATCTAACAAGTTACTTTTCGAACTATGTCATTTTAGTTCGAAAAGTAACTTGTTAGATATTGTTGGCGAGTCATGTGTTGAGAGAGTGGTGGTTATTCTATGGAGGCATATAATTACAAGCAAGTAAATAATGAAACAGGTTTGAGTTAAAGGATGGAGTATTACCAATGGATTTTAAATGGTAGGAGAGGGTGTTCCAGAGCTGTGCTACAGAGTATGCAAGGGTTTTCTTGTATAGATCAATCCTGGGTTTAGGAAAAACAGTTTTTTCTAAACACTGGCTATGTTTAGTGTTATACGTAAACAGTGATCACAAGTAAGGCGGAGCATTGTGCGACAGAATTTTGTGAACAAACTTAACTTTGTTAAAAATGATTCTATTTTTGAGGGATAGAATTTTGAGTTATTTGTGTTGATCTACAGTCTGTACTGGGTGTTTGTCACAAATCAGATTTAATTCTCGCTTGTGAAGTGAGTGGAGCCTTTTTGTGTTTGAGACTGAGCATCCATCCCAGATTGTGGAACAGTAATCTAAGTGTGTTTATAGGTGTGATATGTAGTATATCTTTCTTGCGTCTTCGTCGATAAAGTGTTTAATTTTGGCTAATTGGTAAACTTTCTGCGCAATCAAGTTTGTTAGGTTATGTACGTGAGAATTCCAAGTTAATTACTGATCAATGATGAGTCCTAGAGGTTTATGTTCATGAACATTTTCTATTGCCTTAGTCCCAGCACAAAGCTGTAGTGAATTTTTTGTTGCATTCTGCAGTTTCTGTCTTGTAGTGAAGAGCATGGATTTTCTTTTGTTGGTGTTTATCAATATACCATTTTTATTACTTCATTTAATCAAACTGTTTATATCATTTTGGAGCGTTGTCTGTATTTTATTGATGTCATAGTCACTATTGTAAACAGTACAGTCATCACATGAAAAGTGCTTTAAATGTAGTGGTAAGTAGTTAATATAAGTAGCAAAGAGAAGAAGACCAAGAATGGAGCCTTGAGGAATATCAGTATCAACCACAGACGAGCCAGATATTTTGTTTCTAAAGCAAACTACTTGTTTTCTACCTGAGAGAAAAGATGTAACAAATTTTATTAGGTCAGGGTGTAATCTATAACCTTCCAGTTTTTTTGCAAGAATTTCATGATCAATCATATCGAAGGCTTTCTTGAAATCAACAAAGACAGCACCACACAATTTGTCATCAGTTATATTAGACAGCCAGTTTGCTGTCATTTTAGTTAATGCTGTGTGGCAGGAGTAATTTGGTCTAAAACCTGACTGACTGTCTATTAGTAGATTGTTTTCTTGCATGTGGTGCAGTGTTAACTTTTGTATATGCTTTTCAAGAGTTTTAGATAGTGATGACAGAATGGATATGGGTCTATAGTTTGAGAGGTCACTAGTCTGTCCAGATTTAAAAAGAGGAAAACCTTTGGCGAATTTAAAAGTGTCAGGGAAATAATGTTTGTCAATACAGAAATTGTATAAGTATGTTAGTGTATCTATGATAATTGGTGCAGCGTAGCATAGTATCTTGTTACTAATGTCAATACATCTTGCTGATTTAGTGTTCTTTAAGGACCGGATGTAGTCATAAACCTCACCGAATGTAAGGAAAGGAATATTAATTTGTTTTAGCTTTACACATTTACTGTCGCTGAAAGTTTTCAACACACTCAGGTCGCAATAAGGGATCGGTAATGAAGATTTTAGAATACTAATTTCTTCCCTAAAATGGTCACTGAAGTTAGTGCAAGTATGTTCACCATTAAGTGTTTGTAGGTCAGATTGCTTCCTTTTATGTACAAGAGAATTAATCGCTTTCCAAAACTGATTTACTATCAGTTTTGTCTTTCACTAAATTTCTGAAGTAATTTTTCTTTTCCTGCCTAATTAAATACTGCACCTTATTCCTATAAATTGAGGATACGGTAGGTGTGACCAGCAGGAGTGTAAGGGTCTCAAAAGCTGTGAGAGTGTGATTCGTGTCCGTAAGATAAGCGGATAGACTAGTGACAAGAGGTTGAAAGATGCTGTCAAGAAAGTCGGAGATTTGTTCTGTAGGGCATGAACAAGTAAACACTGTGGGCCTTTCCGGGTTGCCTGGTTTATGTATCTTAGGGAGTAGATAAAAGGATGACTTCCCTAAGCAGCTGTCGCGGATGAGTAAATGAGTAGCAGAGGGAGAAAGACCAGTCTTGTGGATGACTTCGTTGATCGTGTCACGAACATGGTGATTTTGGGCCAAGGTTGGATCTTGAGAGCAGGAGGCATAGAATTCAGTGTTGCTAAGCTAGTCCATGGACTCTTGGATGTACAATTCTTTGTTCCAACAAACAGTAGCCCCTCCCTTGTCTGCACTCCTGATCACGATATCTCGTCTGCGCTGAAGTTGTGAAAGTGCGCGCTGCTTCCCGGGGGTCAGGTTAGAGTGTCGTACACGTGGAAGGCGAAGCTTGCGGACTTCATGGAGGATGTGATCAATGTAGAGGTCCAAGGAACGAGATGCTCCTGCTGAAGGTGTCCAGGTGGATGGTTGTTTAGAGAAGCGAGAAAAAGGGTCATCATCAGAAGCAGACTGGAATGATGACTGTTGGGCCGCGAACTAGAAATGGAATTTCAAACGCAGTCTCCGATGGAAACAGTGGACATCCTGAAAGAGTAAAAACTGGTCAGCAGGTGGATGAAGGGGGACAAACTGTAAATCCTTGCCCAGAACAGAAAATTCATCAGCCGGCAGAGGAATACCAGGAGGGATACAGACCACCTTAGTGATACTTCAGACCGTCAAGTTCTTTCTGAACAAAAGACGCTATCCCTCTATTCCTGTGTCTACTATTTTGCGCCTTACACGACTTGTCCTCCAACTCAATTCGTTTTAATTCAATGGCCTGTACTTCGACCAAATTAGTGGCGTGGCCATGGGTACCAAAATGGGCCTCAGCTGTCTGTTCATATGTCACTTCGAATACAAGGTTCTGAGAGCCTATAGAGGACCTTTTCCAGCCTTCTATAGACGCTACATAGATGACAGCATTGGGGTCACATCAATGTCAGAGGAAGACCTTGATAATTTCGGAGTACAATCCTGCCATTTCTTTCACCTCCCATGTCTCTACTACTTCTGCTAACTTTCCTGACATTGTCGTTACTATCGGCCCTACCATGCACCACCCTCATAGTTTGGCAGTTAAGAACATACTGTTTCGCCATCTCCTTCTCCCCCAGACCTAGCCAGATACACGTGATCTCTTTTGGGAACCCCCATTGGTGGCTTACGGACGGGACAAGAACCTCGGGGATCTTTTAGTTCGAAGTCGCCTTAAAACAGATGGCACTTTTTATGGTACCAGACGTTGTGGACGTCATAGATATACTACTTACCCGTTTGTTGTCGAGGCCAGCTAGATCTTCTTCAATAAGTCCATTTTATCAGTTCAGGAGGGCTTTACCTGCACTTCACGCAGTCCTGTTTATGCTATTATGTGCAAACGTGGTGATATGAAGTATATAGGGAAAACCGGTTTACGCTTAGGAGACCCTTTTCGTCAACAGCTTAACGACATTTCTCAGAGGGCTTGGATACCTGTGGCTAAACATTTTTGCCTTACCAACCACAGGGAAAACAGGACATTTCTGTTAGTGTGATCCGCTCTTCTTCTGCTGATATATGATCTCGGATGGTCCTAGAGCAGCGCCTTATTTTCCGGTCTGTCTGTCTCCACCCAGCTGAAATTAACAATGCCTTCATTTTACTTTAATTTCTTTAGTTTTCCACTTTTTTTCCTGTTATTTTTGCTCTACTTTCTTGTTTCTCTCTTCAAGCTCCCCTATTCCCACCGCCACCTTTTCGTCATCTCTTGTGGTCTATAGGTGTTTATTGTCCATCCGGGTCTTGTCCTTCATTCAACAATTTCACATTTTCTCATTGCTTCCCTCGCCCCTCCCAACCGCGATCTACGTCTGTAGCGGCCTACGGGTGTTTATGGCTACTTCTGATCGTTCCTGCAGTTCTTCATTATTTATCTCTCCGCTTCCTCTTTCCCCTCCCCCTCACCCAACACCTGCTTCTCTAGCGACCTACAGGTGTCTATTGCTATTCCCTTTCCCCTCCCCCACCTATTTCTCTCCCTTTCACCGCCTATTATTTCCGATTGGCTCCACCTGCTATCCTTTGCCCCCCTTCCCCCCTCCCGTGGTCTCTATGCCTCATCAATGGGACACGCATTCTTGTGCTTCATACTAAGGAGGATGCCACTAAAATAAGTTTTTCCTTTAGTTATATGTCGTGTTTTGTTTGTGTATGTAATTTTCGCATAAGGCTGACGCTGAAATATTGGATGTTGTATGTTTTTCAATTATACATTCTCATCTTACTCTCATACTTTCTATTCGTTTTTTCTCACTTTTCTCACTTTAATCACTTTCTCTGCCGCCTTGTAAAACTGTACCACACACCTCTATCTACCTTTATTAATGAAATGTTAAAACTATAAAAAACAAAAAAAATTCAGCTTAATTAATTAATTCAAATGTTATAAGCACACAAACCAAGTTAAGACTATTCAATTCAAATGTAATATCCACCCTCATTTATGCATGCGAAAGCTGGAAAACAACTAAAGAAATAGACAAGAAATTAGACTCTTTTGAAAACAAATGCCTAAGGAAAATACTCGACATCAAGTGGAACGAATTCAAGAACAATGCAGAGATAAGACAGATGACTGAACAACAACCAGTCTCATGGGTGATCAGGAAAAGGAGATGGACATATGTTGGTCACTTGATGAGAAGAAATGATCAGAGAATCCCAAAACAAGCTATCAAGTGGAACACAACAGGCTGAAGAAAAAGAGGCAGACCGCGTAAAACTCTGAAGAGGACATTGTTAAGAGAGGCCAAATTAACAGGCATAAAATCCTTTGATGAGGTTGAAAGACTCGCCAAAGACAGGAAAAATTGTCTAACTACTTTGCGAGCCCTATGTGACCTTAAACGGGACGGGAAGGATATAAGATATAAGAATTAATTAATGAGCACACAGTTTAGTGTTTAGAAACTGGAACACTATTAACATCAAATAAAGACCAAAAGCAAAGATGGGCTGAACACTTCCAAGAAATACTCAATCGACCACACCCAAAAGAATTGTTAAACCATGAAACTGACTTACCAGCCCCACAACTAAATGTCAATCTAGATGAAATTAAATTGCATGAAATTGAAACAGCAGTGAATTTAATGGCTAACAACAAAGCTGCAGGTGAAGATGAAATAACAGCCGAGATGCT
Organism: Achatina immaculata; assembly: GCA_009760885.1. NCBI lineage: Eukaryota > Metazoa > Mollusca > Gastropoda > Stylommatophora > Achatinidae > Lissachatina > Lissachatina immaculata. The sequence goes on along the minus strand of CM019717.1, from coordinate 67,551,842 downwards.
AAAAGCTATCAATAGTGACAACATGAGACAACTACAGAGAATGCTTAACAAGATTTGGAAAGAAGAAAAGGTCCCTTCTAATTGGAAGAAGGGAATCATTGTTAAAATACCAAAAAAAGGGCAACCTTAGTGACTGTAACAACTGGAGAGGAGTAACCTTAATATCAGTTGTGTCAAAAGTATTTTGCAAGGTCATTTTGAATAGACTCAAAGATATAGTGGATACTGCAATGAGAGAAGAACAAGCAGGATTTCGAAAAGGGAGAAGCTGTCTCGACCAGATCTTTACTCTCAGAATAATACTTGAAGAACATATTGAAAAGCAGAAACCAATAATACTGAATTTCATAGATTTTAAGAAGGCATTTGATAGCATACACAGAGATTCATTATGGAGAATTTTATGTCTATATGGAATACCATCTAAAATTGTCAACATCATTAAGGACTTATACAATGGATATGGTTGTGCAGTCAAGACAGAAGAAGGGATGAGTGAATGGTTCCAGATTGAAACAGGCGTGAAACAAGGATGTATACTGTCTCCTTTACTTTTTGGAATTACAATAGACTTCATAATGAAAAAATGCTGCACAGGTAACACAGGTATTGACTGGGTACATGGGACCCAACTAGAAGATCTTGATTTTGGTGATGACATAACTCTTATCAGTAATAATGTGAATTCCATGCAAGAAAAAACAGATAGCCTATCTTCAATGGCTAGCAAAATAGGACTTGAAATTAACAAGGACAAAACAAAAATAATGAAAATTCCTCTCAATCAAAATGGAAAAATACACATAGAAGGGACAGATATTGAAGAAGTCAATCAATTTGCATACCTTGGCAGCTACATAGACCAGGATGGTGACACTAGAAAGGAAGTTAGGATCAGAATTTCAAAATCAGGATCAATCTTCAAGAATCTTGAGAACATATGGAATTCAAAAGTTATAAGCACAAAAACCAAGTTAAGACTATTCAATTCAAATGTAATATCCACCCTCATTTATGCATGCGAAAGCTGGAAAACAACTAAAGAAATAGACAAGAAATTAGACTCTTTTGAAAACAAATGCCTAAGGAAAATACTCGGCATCAAGTGGAATGAATTCAAGAACAATGCAGAGATAAGACAGATGACTGAACAACAACCAGTCTCATGGGTGATCAGGAAAAGGAGATGGACATATGTTGGCCACTTGATGAGAAGAAATGATCAGAGAATCCCAAAACAAGCTATCAAGTGGAACACAACAGGCCGAAGAAAAAGGGGCAGACCGCGTGAAACTCTGAAGAGAACATTATTAAGAGAGGCCAAGTTAACAGGCATAAAATCCTTTGTTGAGGTTGAAAGACTCGCCAAAGACAGGAAAAATTGGCGAACTACTTTGCGAGCCCTATGTGACGTCTAACGGCACGGGAAGGATATAAGATATAAGATAAGTTTAGTGCAAGTCACAGCTAAGTGCTCCACTATTTTCTTACTATTTTGTTCATTCTTATTTGTTGTAGATCATCCATGATAAGTTGTATTTTATCTTATTTCCATATGATTGCGGTGTAAACTTAAATGTTACAACTGTTCTTACTTTTGTCTTAAATAGTTATAACGGTGCGGCACATAAACTATCAAAATTAAGTGCACATTTCATTGGCAAAATCCACTTTAAATAGTCATTAAACTCTGGACAGAAGTCTAGATTTTGGATTTAATATAGAAAGCCAAATTTAATAGCATCCATTAGCACTTCTATGAATGCCTGCACAATGAATCTGCCAAGACATAGCAAATCTGATACCATGAACAAAACATTTAATATGGAACTCATGTGGATGAAACTGTGTAAGTGATGATAAATATGTCAAAACTAGGAGAGCCAACAATGCCTCTCTCTCTCTCTCTCTCACACACACACACACACACACACACAGACAGACAGACAGACAGACAGACAGAGTGAATTCATTCCGGGTATTAGTAATTGGTGAACGATACAACTCACAAACCAAACACATAAATCATACTGATCTCGATTTGAAAAAACCACCACAACTGCTAAATCCACATACATACAGCTCAGTGAAGACATACATTCTGTCATCAACAAGAACTAAACACCGTAGCTGCAACTACTATCATGCAGGACGTAAACTACAACTAGAAAAATCTCTCACACAAGGTCTTACTGCAAACTCTCAAGGACCCCATCGAACACTCATCATACCGCCTAAACTGGCCAATCACATCAAGACTTAAATTAGCCACGTGATCGAACGTCCCGAAAATTCTAGGGATTTCCCGGAAATGACTTTTATTCTAAGTCGCTTCAACAGCGATCGATAAATTTGCCCACAAAAATAACAGTTTTATCTCTTATACTGTAACATACAGTTCATGTGATGCAACAAACGACACAAACTAGAAATGAAGGTTTTTATATCTAATGGAAATTCATTTGTCAAGTAAATATCAATAGAAAGAAGGCCCGCCTTGCTAAGGAGAGATACATAATGCAATAATCACACACGAGATATCTGAACAAGTTGTATTGTAGAGTTTTATACAAGTATAAAAAATACTGAGACTTATCTAACAGTTTTAATTGGTTCAGTGTAACGGGTAATTTTGTTGATAACATTTTCTTTGATTCCAGCAAGCCTGGCTTTGTACGGGTCTCCATGGTAACTGAGATGGATCTTAAAGGGAAACTACCACGTTACATCTTGGACACTGCCATACCCGGTGCATGGGTTAGCTCTTTTACCGCCTGGAGAAAGTTCCTAGAAAAAGAAGGATACCTCAAATAATATGAATTTCTTTGTCGTTTTCATCTGTAATATTATAGTTCTGTGTTTAGACAAACCATTCCTGTAAGAAATATGAATATAAACAGTTGAGACAGATCACTTATTAAAGATATGATTACAAGATGTACATTACCATCATTGTTAGAAATTTTGCATTAAATTTAGAATTATTTATATTATACATGTTTCTGTATTGTTTTGAAATTTGTGAAGATAATACTTAAAAACAATTTCCCTAACACTTCATTTTCCAGTTTCATTTACTCTAACGTTTTAACTGATGACTGCGCTGTGTAATCCAGGATAAATATTTTTTTTAAGTATTCAGTTTTAGTTTCAGATTTCTTTTTTTTTTTAAATGCCATAATTCAATCGTATATAAATTTGAATTGAATACATACATACATACATACATACATACATACATACATACATACATACATACATACATACATACATACATACATACATACATACAATCTTTTAAACATGGAAAGGGCTTTGGTTAATTGGGAGAGTGACTTAAGAAAAGAAGAATAATGCGAAGTACTACTATATAAGTGCTTACATAACTCTCATTTCCTCAGTGGTTGCATATCTCTCTGCCTCCCCAGTGACCTGGATAAGCTGACCCCAAAAGACACCAATTTTTAAATGGCATTATTATTTCTTCAATGTATCCACTCTCAACTTATTTACAACATGTTCTCTAGTTCACCTATGAGTATGCTCTGTCTTATATTTTCATCGTAAACCATATCATCATTCATATGTCCTGGAAGTGTTAACAGTTGTTATTTTGTGAAACACAACCATTCTTGTTATGGTCACGTTAACAAGATTGATATCCGACTGAACCTTTCAGCAGATCTCACCACAGTCGACCTGTATCTGAACTAAAAGTATATAGAAGGGTTAGGGTATTGGCCAGATTTGCTTCATTTATTCTGACTACGAATACTCATGTTGACAAGATCACGCACTTGAAAAGAATAGGAGTACACGAAAAATCAGAATTTTTTCTGAAATTTTGTTGAAATACGCATAGCAACAAACTTCTGTATCTAATTTTCTTAAAGTAAAATATTATTATGATATGTCACCATTTCGCTGTTTCTCAAACATAGAAAGTGAAACATGTTCTTGAGACATATTGAATGATTGACTGATTGATCTTTATTTCAAAAGGGTTAAGAATTGGGCACGCAGGCCCGTCTGACATTCTGCCTTTATCATACATCTTTCACTCTATTCCAGACATTCTACAAATCATGTAACAAACATAATTAACACTGAAGCTGAGAGACATAAAATAAAATATAACATGTACGTTTCGCTCTTATCCATTCACTCAGTACAGAAGGAACTACTTACATATATAAATGACTATCTACTAAACAAAAAATTCCAGGACTATTCAGAATAAACAATTAACTGTATTCGGTGTCTGTAAGAGTAGTTTAAGATAACTTTTAAGTTTTATGATTCATGAAGGCATGTAGTCGACATCAAATAGATACTGGGAAAGTTTGTAGTTGTAGGAAGGAGTATCATTTATATATTTATATTTTTTATACAAGATGGGAGGGTATTCCAGACAGATAGGTAGGCAGGTAGATAGACAGACAGGCAGGCAGGTAGATAGGCAGGCAGACAGACAGACAGGCAGGTAGATAGATAGACAGATGGGTTGATGGAACTTCATCATTTGTTTGTATTGTGTTTATCGTAAGTTCAACTCCAAAGAAGTTGAACTTTGAATCTTGTTTATCTAACTCTGAAGGTTAAGACATCAGAAAGCGTGAATACAATTAGTGGAAATATTACAGGTTTTGGAGTTGGTTTCAGTGACCATATCGATATTGTTTTCTGGCCGTATTATGCAAATCAGGTGAGCGTGTCATTGTGTGATTGGTCCAGCAGGTGGATGTACTTGTTTGACTTGCATGAGACTGAGAAATGAGTGTTTGTTTTCAAACACTCGTTATACTCATTATGCTCGTTATGCCACATATCTCAGAAAGACCAGACTTCACTTTATTATTTTTCTGTGTAGAGTTAAAATTCTTCACTAGAAGAAACACATAAAACTGGATATGTTCTGGAGTCTGGAATCCATTGCCCATGGACACTCGGCTGTGTCAGACATTTTGAGTCTATGCAGGTGGCTCAGTAGTCTGCAGTAGCCTGTTCTTAGGCGGTAGAGGACGGTTTGCTGATGTCTTTGTAGTCCAATCCACCAAACTGTTAAGGAGATAATGCCAGCAAAAGAAAATAGAGGAATAAAAATAACCAAGAAAAATATAGCACAGTAAATAAAGAAATAAGACACAAATGCAGAGAAGCAAAAGGAAGTGTGTTTAAAAGAACAGTGCAGAGAAATAGAGGACTCCCATAATAAAGGCAGCAAAAACATGCATAAACGAATTTGTGAACGCACAAGCAGGAAGACAAAATATACCACAGGATGCCTGAAATCGAAAGAAGGTAAAATGTTAATGGGAAAGGAAGACATTGTGAACAAGTGGACAGAATACATAGGTGAGTTATATGGAGGAGAAAGACCAGAATTAACACCAGTTACCGAAAACTGTGAGGGACCACCAATACTTGAAGATGAAAACGTAGATGCCATCAAACACATGAAGAAAGGAAAAGCGACTGGGCCTGATAATATAACAATAGAAGAAATAGAGGCAATAGAGGAGATAGGAATAAAAATAATAACCAAGTTACTGAATGACATTTACAACAGTGGTTATATGCCCAGTGACCTGCTTAAATCCACATATATAGCCTACCAAAGAAACTAGGTGCAAAGAAATCTGATGACCACAGGAATATCAGCCTCACATATCACATAACAAAGCTACTCCTAAGAATTATTATGAGAAGAACAAAGACAAAAGATAAAAATGTAAACAGCAGATGAACATTTTGGATTTGTTGAGGGAAAAGGAATACATAATGCCATTTATGCTTTATGAACACTAACAGAAAGAGCTTTAGAAGTACAGAAAGATCTCTACTTATGCTTCGTGGATCAAACCAAGGTGTTCGACAAGGTGAAACATAATGAAATTATTAAAATGCTTGAAGACATCAATATAGACGACAAAGACCTGCGGATTGTAAAGCATCTATATTGGCAGCAGGATGCAGCGATTCGAGTTGAAAATAAAACTGGAAATTATCAACCTATAAAACAAGGGGTACGATAGGGATGTGTACCATCTCCAGACCTTTTTTTCTCTGTACAGCGAGAATATTCTAAGAACGATCGTTACAGAACCAGGTATAAAAGTTAGAGGATACAATATTAACATCTTTCGGTATGCTAACGACACAGTACTGATAGCTGAGAACCAACAAGACCTGCAAAATCTCGTGGATACGATCGCTAGAGGAAGTGAACAGAATGGCGTTACTTTAAATATCAAAACGACAGAGACTATGGTTATATCTAAGAAACAGAATCCACCAAAATGCAGTATAAAATTAAACGGAATTATTCTAAAGCAGATGCAAAAATTTAAATACCTTGGAGCAGTAATAACTTCAGATGGGAAATGCAGAACAGAAATTAGGAACAGTATAGGCCAAGCAAAGACTGCATTTCAGAGAATAACAAACATATTATCCAACACATCCTTATCAATGAATGTTAGAAAACGAGTCATAAAATGCTATATTGAACCTATCTTATTATAAGGAAATGAATCATGGACAATAGGCAGGTCTGCACAAAAAAGAAGCAGCAGAAATGTGGTTTATTAGAAGAATGTTAGGAATCCCCTGGACAGAAAAAAATAACTAATGGAGAATGTATGAGAAAATCTAGAGAGACAAAAAAATCTTGTCCAAAAAAAAAAAAAAGAGAGAGAGAGAGAGAGAATGTACTTTCATAGGACATGCCATGAGAAGAGGGGGCGTTGAAAATAATATAACAGGACAAATAGAGGGAGGAAGAGCCAGGGGAAAACCGAGAGAAGTGATACTGGACAGTATGTCGTGATAGCGTGAGAAGAGATAATCAGCTGAGCTAATGACCTGAATGAAGGACGGGGTACTCTGGAGAAGCTTAATAGTCAATCCCAGTCGCCACGGCACCTGATGATGATTTGGAATGAGATCTTGAGAAGTGTGAGAAATCGCATTGGGTTTTCAAATTAGAAGTTCAACAGTACCTCAGAAATATATTTTCTTTTCATGACTTACTTGATATATTTTGTAGAGACAGAAGTCATGTCTCAGTGACTTACTTGATATATTTTGTAGAGACAGAAGTCATGTCTCAGTGACTTACTTGATATATTTTGTAGAGACAGAAGTCATGTCTCAGTGACTTACTTGATATATTTTGTAGAGACAGAAGTCATGTCTCAGTGACTTATTTGATATATTTTGTAGAGACAGAAGTCATGTCTCAGTGGTTTACATAAGATATTTAGTAGAGACATAAATCACTTCTCAGAAAGACCAGACTTCATTTTATTATTTTTCTTTGCAAGAATGCGGCCTGGTTAGCTGAGTGGTTAGGGGCTTGGTTTACTAATCAGACGGTACTGGGTTCAGTCCTAGCAGTGGTTAGGGGCTTGGTTTACTAATCAGATGGTGCTGGGTTCAGTCCTAGCAGTGGTTAGGGGCTTGGTTTACTAATCAGACGGTACTGGGTTCAGTCCTAGCAGTGGTTAGGGGCTTGGTTTACTAATCAGATGGTGCTGGGTTCAGTCCTAGCAGTGGTTAGGGGCTTGGTTTACTAATCAGACGGTACTGGGTTCAGTCCTAGCAGTGGTTAGGGGCTTGGTTTACTAATCAGACGGTACCGGGTTCAGTCCTAGCAGTGGTTAGGGGCTTGGTTTACTAATCAGACGGTGCTGGGTTCAGTCCTAGCAGTGGTTAGGGGCTTGGTTTACTAATCAGACGGTGCTGGGTTCAGTCCTAGCAGTGGTTAGGGGCTTGGTTTACTAATCAGATGGTACCGGGTTCAGTCCTAGCAGTGGTTAGGGGCTTGGTTTACTAATCAGACGGTACCGGGTTCAGTCCTAGCAGTGGTTAGGGGCTTGGTTTACTAATCAGACGGTACCGGGTTCAGTCCTAGCAGTGGTTAGGGGCTTGGTTTACTAATCAGATGGTGCTGGGTTCAGTCCTAGCAGTGGTTAGGCGCTTGGTTTACTAATCAGACGGTACTGGGTTCAGTCCTAGCAGTGGTTAGGCGCTTGGTTTACTAATCAGACGGTACTGGGTTCAGTCCTAGCAGTGGTTAGGCGCTTGGTTTACTAATCAGACGGTACCGGGTTCAGTCCTAGCAGTGGTTAGGCGCTTGGTTTACTAATCAGACGGTACCGGGTTCAGTCCTAGCAGTGGTTAGGGGCTTGGTTTACTAATCAGACGGTACTGGGTTCAGTCCTAGCAGTGGTTAGGGGCTTGGTTTACTAATCAGATGGTGCTGGGTTCAGTCCTAGCAGTGGTTAGGCGCTTGGTTTACTAATCAGACGGTACCGGGTTCAGTCCTAGCAGTGGTTAGGGGCTTGGTTTACTAATCAGACGGTGCTGGGTTCAGTCCTAGCAGTGGTTAGGGGCTTGGTTTACTAATCAGATGGTGCTGGGTTCAGTCCTAGCAGTGGTTAGGCGCTTGGTTTACTAATCAGACGGTACTGGGTTCAGTCCTAGCAGTGGTTAGGCGCTTGGTTTACTAATCAGACGGTACTGGGTTCAGTCCTAGCAGTGGTTAGGGGCTTGGTTTACTAATCAGATGGTGCTGGGTTCAGTCCTAGCAGTGGTTAGGGGCTTGGTTTACTAATCAGACGGTACCGGGTTCAGTCCTAGCAGTGGTTAGGCGCTTGGTTTACTAATCAGACGGTACCGGGTTCAGTCCTAGCAGTGGTTAGGCGCTTGGTTTACTAATCAGATGGTGCCGGGTTCAGTCCTAGCAGTGGTTAGGGGCTTTGTTTACTAATCAGATGGTGCCGGGTTCAGTCCTAGCAGTGGTTAGGGGCTTGGTTTACTAATCAGATGGTGCCGGGTTCAGTCCTAGCAGTGGGAGTTTTTATGGTACACACCAAAAAGGCCCTGGGGTTCTACCAGCCTCTAAAGACGGGTACCAGAGAAATGTGGGAAAGTAAAGCACCATATCAGACTTTCATGTGCCGAAGCTCATGGAAAATACGGGCCTAACACCGTTTTCCCCAATATGCCTTAATGGCATGGAAACAGGATTTTACCTTTACCTTTTCGCTAGAATTAAGATGCTTCACTAGAAGAGACACATAAAATTCATTTGTATCGCCATGAGGTGTAAAAATCAAAGGAATAATATTAAAACAAGTGCACAAATTCAAGTACTATGGTACAACGAATTCAAGTAGAACCATAACATCAGATGATGATTCAAAAATATAATACGTCAGGCAAAGATAGCATTTCAGAAAATGAAGACTATTTTGTGCAGTCCACTTTTATCAGTAGATACTAGGAAAAGAATCTAGAAATGCTGAATCATGCCAGTTCCTCTCCGTTTTGAAATTTGCTTATCCATTTCAATAAGCCACTGTCGCAAGAACACTATCTTGCCTTCAAATTGTTCAACAACAAACAAGAGCTCAAAAATACACAGATTAACCAAAATTTGAGTAACAAACAGATCTTACGATCTCAGAGGAGTACTTATTACAACAGTCGTTCTCACTAACCGCTATAAAGCGAACTATATATATATAATGTCTTACCTTACAATCCAAATGGAATAACCTTACCTAACTTTCCTTGTTCAACAACATGACGTTGACTAACACTAACTTAACAACATAACGATGACTAACACTAACTTAACAACATAACGATGACTAACACTAACTTAACAACATAACGATGACTAACACTAACTTAACAACATAACGATGACTAACACTAACTTAACAACATAACGATGACTAACACTAACTTAACAACATAACGATGACTAACACTAACTTAACAACATAACGATGACTAACACTAACTTAACAACATAACGATGACTAACACTAACTAACAACATAACGATGACTAACACTAACTTAACAACATAACGATGACTAACACTAACTTAACAACATAACGATGACTAACACTAACTTAACAACATAACGATGACTAACACTAACTTAACAACATAACGATGACTAACACTAACTTAACAACATAACGATGACTAACACTAACTTAACAACATAACGATGACTAACACTAAACTAACTTAATCACCATCTATTAATACCTCAGACCTACAAGATGCTATTGTGTCAGAGCAATGTCAAAAGTCTGTATAATATCTACCACAAGACGTAGACAACCACTACTTTGCGAGCCCTCTCTCTCTCTCTCTCTCTCTCTCTCTCTCTCTCTCTCTCTCTCTCTGAACCTTAAGTGCCCAGGGCACATGGGGGTTCCCCAAGGGTTTTCCACAAATGCCTGTCCTTCGCCTTTTTTTCTGCTCTTGCCCAGGTGAGCCCTCTATTGCTCAACATCCTTTCTGTTGTTCTTCTCCATGTCTCTTTTGGTCTACCCTTACTTCTGCTCCCCTTTGGTGTCCATCTTAGTGCTATTTTTGATAGTGAGTTGTCAATCATTCGGAGTACATGTCCCAACCATCGCCAGCGTCTTTCCTCAAATGTGACGTTTAACGGTACGGGAAGGATATAAGATATAAGAAGATTTATTTAATGAAATCTAAAGAAGTTGTTTATTTGTTTCCAACCTTCAGGACATATCCTGCTCGAGGTAGCTCGCAAAATGTTCTGTCCTGTGTGTTTTGAGAAGGGGGTCAAAGTGTCTAAGGAAGAGATAGCATTTTTCTGAGGAAAGAATTTCGACGTCTATGAGATTACTGTGCTGATGCTTTATGAACTGTTAGGATATATCATTTGGAAATGATACAGAATTATGAACAGTTAACCTTCTGTGTTTCGTCGAGAGTTCTGACTAAATGGGGTGTAGGTCTGTGTAAAATCACAATAAACCCCATTGCCTCTGGTACCGATCCATACCTTTTATTTTGTTCTCTATTTTTCTGTTATTTATTATTTTTGTGGTCTAACGCCTGGGAGAGTGAGTTTGCTTGGGGTTATGACGAGGGTAAGAACAATAAGGTTACACACTTGAGTCCCCTGGCTATAGTTAGGCAATGGATGCGACAATAGGTCAAAGTCCTCAGCTTCTAGAAGACACAAATCGTAAGTCCTTGTCCTGCTATCCGTCCTGTCTACAAAGCCCCCACAGTCATAGCCACTCATTGGGACATGACAAATACAACCACGTGCTCGTCAGCATCATCTATCAGTAATGTATTATTATTCATCTCTCCCCACGAATCCCACACCACCGTAGTAAGGAACCAATTGACGACGTTTGTCCTTTTATAGTTTTGTAGTAGGGCACCAAAGTGAGACATAATTACTGACTGGATTCACACAAACATTTCATAGCTTTGACACGTGACAGCGAAGGCTGTAAGATATACTGCTACAAACAACCAAGGTTCACAAGTACACAGTGTTATTACATGCAGAAGTCTCAAAACATCCAAGGACGATTTAAACATTTAATGGTGAAACGTGATGATAATGGATCTGTGCAAGTGCAGCTGATGATGATGACAATCAGTATCTCAAATTAATGATGGAACACAAGAGAATAAGAATATATTGGCAACAAACAACTTAGGCCAGTTGTTCCATCACAAACACACAAAAAAGGTGACATCATCATGTCTCTCCTTGACTCTACATTAGGTCATGTTTAAGAAAAACACGATAGATCACTTCCAGATCCAGGTTCAGACTCTAATGCTTTCACACAAGACAACACCCCCCTCTCCCCCAAATCCCTTCCAATTCCCCCTGCGCCTGATTTCATGGTCGGGGCTCGTGCAAGATATGATAACTAGAATCTTCTATAGGTTTCACTGCTCAGGGGAGATCAGCTCCGTAACTTTAAATGCTTGAATCAACCCCGATAAATCTGAACAACAAGGGAAGCAACCAACACAAAAAAATCTAAATCGCGTTCTGTGATCTAGGAAGAAAAACGAGAATAAATGAACCTTGAATTCGCCTAAAATGTACAGCGCCGAAGGCGCTAAAAATTAATTAAAATGAAAATAAGACTTAAATAATTGTGTATCTTCTGCACAGGGAAGGATTTAGGTAATGTAACTAAAATAGTTCTAAAGATCGAAATGCGCGCACGCACGCATACACATATTTTTTTCCTTCCAAAATAAAAAACAACCAGCCGCTTCAAATATATAGCACTACTCGGCCTTTTGGCTAAGATCAAAGTGCTTCTCGGCCTTTTGGCTAAGATCAAAGTGGCTGAGGTCAAAGTGTCCTCTTAGCAGGTACCCTGATCAACATGCCCTTTGGTTAACAAAAGCGTCGTTAATTTTTTAACTAAACGAGATGCCCGAGGCCTGCCCTGCACATTGAATGCCGGGGGTATGGTCCACATCTCGTTACGGGTGGACCCGGTTTGCAGTACCACCGGGTCACGGCCTGTTGTTTTCGTTGTCTTAAAAAAAAAAAAAAAAGAAACAAATAGCTATATAGCACTACAGTGAAAAAATAGCTATATAGCACTTCTTACATCCTTCCTGTGCCGTTAGACGTTACACAGGGCTCGCATAGTTGTTTGCCAAGTTTTCCTGTTTTCAGCGAGTTTTTCCAACTTCATCAAGGAATGTAATGCCCATTAAACTGACTTCTCTTAAAAATGTCCTCTTTAGAGTTTCACGTGGTCGATCTCGTTTTTCTTCAACCTGTTGTGCTCCATTTGACAGCTTGTTTTGGTATTTTCTGATTGTTCCTTCTCATCACATGGCCTACATATGCCCATCTTTTTTTTCTGATCACCCATGAAACAGGTTGTTGTTTGCTCATATGTCTTATCTCTGTGTTGTTCTTAAATTCATTCCACTTTATACCAAGTATTTTCCTGAGGCATTTGTTTTTCAAAAGAGTCTAATTTCTTGTCTATTTCTTCAGTTGATTTCTAGCTTTCGCATGCATAAATGAGGGTGGATATTACATTTGAATTAAATAATCCTAACTTGGTTTTTGTGCTTACAACTTTTGAATTCCACATGTTCTCAAGATTTTTGAAGGACAATGCTGCTTTTGCAATTCTAATTCTAACTTTCTTCCTGGTGTCACCATCCTGGTCTATGTAGCTGCCAAGGTATGCAAATTGGTTTACTTCATCAACAGCTGTTCCTTCTACGTACATTTTCCCTTCTTGATTAATGAGAAATTTCATAATTTGTATTTTGTCTTTGTTAATTTCAAGACCTATTTGTAGCATTACAGTGAATCAAATAGCTATATAACACTACAGTGAAACAAACATATAACAATAATCATTTTTAAAAAGTAGCCTTCATATTTTTTTTCTGTTTTAGTAAAATGTATAAATATTAATAAAAACTCGTTACCACTTTTCATCATAATCCCAACATGTTGAATACAGATCCACCACAGCTTCACAGTATTGAAGCAGTGCTCATAAAGAAGAAGGCAGTTGGGACAGCAAATCCAGTCAGTAGTAGCAGACCTATTTCTTTGGACAGTATAAATCTTTGGAGCAGTAGTTACCAAAACTGTGAATTTATCTTTAGTTTTCCTGGACATAATGCCAATGTGGAAAGGGTATTTTTCACTCGTGAATGTTTAACTGACAGAAGAAAGAAATTTTCTACACATCTCAACAGTTGAAGCAATAATTAAATATGCATATATCGACTGAGCTGGTCAGAATTCTAAGATTGTACCAGTCAGTGGTAAAATCTTTCCCGAAGTTTGAAGTCGGATAAATACTAGGAACAAGACGCAGGATGCCAGGATAATGCAGAATCTTGAAGGCAAATATCCGACAATACAATACATTTGTACTCAGATTAAAAAATTTCTTCATTCCATGAATTAATTTTGAGCTATTTTAATTTCAAAATGCACGCAAAGGGTAAAACATTAAAATATTTGTAATACATACATGACATACTAATAATTTCTGCTCTTCTGGACTTAACGATAACATTAGTTTGGCGTAATTTATATTCTTTCCTTGGATAAGCTATTTGAAACCAACATTCCTAGATTTGAGGACATGTCTGCTATTGTTTGTTAGTAATTAATGACGATACTCGAATAGTTTTTTCCCTCACTATGAGAAAACTGTCCCGGTTTTTACTTTACAGAATCTGGCAACCATAGCCATGGGTTAACAACAATTCTGAAAGGAAAATAATAATTATTTAACAAAGGATAAATAATAATAATAATAATAATAATAATAATTTTTCGAACGGCAACAAAAATGTATACACATCAGTCTTCTAAATGTTTTTACAGGTTTATTCTGTCATCATTCAGTCATTTGCATGTCTCTTGCGGAAATTTGCCTCCCTAACAGTTCTCCTGTAGGCCTCTCGGTTGTAAGCAAGATGCCCTGCTGCTGATGCATCCATTTGCAGATTATCAACGGTGTCTTGCAGCCATCTTCGTCTTCGTCTTTCTCTCTTACTTTTTTCTAGTATGTACCTTTCCAAGACAATATTCTCTAACTTCTCATGACATTTAATGTGTCCAAATTAAGTTTTCTCTGTTTAATCTTCCTAGGAAACTAACCAACCTTCTTCAATATTAAGTTCTTGTAGTATGGATATATTTGTTCTTTTTTCTGTCCATGATATTTGAAGAACTTTTCAGTAGCATTTACATTCAAAGGCATTTATATGTTTCTCAGCTATCTAGGTCTCACAGGCATTTGTTATTATGGGAAAAATGCATGCCCTTAAAAATCTTATTTTTGTAGTTCTGTCTATTCCTCTCCACGGCTTCTTTAGCTGTTTTATTTTTTGAAGAGCAATAGATGTCCTCTTTTTAACATCACTCATTGTATCTCCAATATTAGTTAGTAATGATCCAAGATATTCAGGGATGGCGACTGCAGTAAAACTGGTTCAAATATTAAAGGTAGATAGAGGTGTATGGTGCAGTTTTACAAGGTGGCAGAAGGAGTGAGTAAGTGAGAAAAAAATAATAGAAAATATGAGAGTAAGATGAGAATGTATAAATGAAAAACATATAACATCCAATATTTCTGTGTGAGCCTTTTTCGAGGGAGGATAACATACACAAAACAAGACAAAACACATAACTAAACAAAAAACTCATCTGTGTGGCATCCTCCAGAGAGTAGGAACACAAGAATGCGTGTCCCTCAGACCAGACGAGGCATAGAAACCACAAAGGAAAGCAGATGAAACCAGTCGGAAAGAAGAGGCGGAGAAAAACAGGTTGTGGGTGGGTGGGGAGAGAGAAAAGAGGAAGGGCAGTAGACACATGTAACCCGCTAGAGAAACATGTGTCAAGAAGCTGGGGGGGGGGGGGGGGGGAGAAGCAAGAAGATAATATGAAACTGGTGAATAGGACAAGACCTGGAGAGGCAATAAACACCTATAGGCCTCCAGAAAAGAAGAGAGGGTGGCGGTAAGGAAAGGGAGGGAAGCTAAGAGAAAGAAATACGAGATTATAAATCGCAGAAAAAAGGGAAAAACTAAAGAAGTTAAAGGAAGCTGAAGACACTGTTAATTCCAGCTGGGTGGAGACAGCCAGCCTGGAAAAAAGGCGCTGTTCTAGGACCCTCCGAGATCATACATCAGCAGAATAAGAGTGGATCGCACTAACAGAAATGTCCTGTTTTCCATTGTGGTTGCTAAGGCAAAAATGTTTAGCTACAGGTGTCCAAGCCCTCTTAGAAATGTCGTTAAGATGTTGGCGAAAACGATCTCCTAAGTGTAAACCAGTCTGCCCTGTATACTTCATATCAGAAAAGTTATTTTTATTACCCAAGATATTCAAAACTCTCCACCTCTTCCAATTTTTCCTCATTGATATATATTTCAGCTGCCTTATTTGTTTTGTCAGTTGTCGTCAGTTCAGTTTTCTTTGCATTAAAATAGAGGTTTTGCTCTTCCCTATTCTTACGGACTGACATAATTAGTTTTTCCATTCCTTTCTGTGTTATGGTCAGTAATACTGTGTCATCAGCATATCTAATCTCTGATATTTCATAACCTCCAATTGTTATGGCATCATAATATTCTTTGTCTACATCTTTTCTTACATTCATCATCATATTTTCAGTACCAAGTTAAATAAGAAAGGCGACAGTATGCACTCCTGACGGACCCCTTGTTTTATGTCAAACTAAGTTTTTGTCTCACCATTTACTCTTACTACTGCTTGTTGGTCTAGATATAGCAGTGATAGTAATAGTATCAGATGTGTTGGAAATCTCTTTTTTCCCCCATTATTTCCCATAGTTTCTAGTTTTGTACACAATTAAATGAATAGTCTATAAAAAATAAATATAATTCACATTAAATTCTCTGCATTTCTCTATTTTTAATCTTATATTGAATATATGATTTATTGTTCCTCTTCCTTGTTTAAAACCAGCTTGGATTATTTTGTCATATATATATATATATATATATACTGTATATGTATATTTTCGTGCTTGTAAAACAGCAGTTAAAATGAAAGGTGTAACTGCTGTAACAATATATTACGAGTATACTACTGCTGATTTATTTAATTTTACATTTATAAAATTATCTAGGAAATCCAACAACGATTTTCTTAAGAACCAGCAGACAAGAAAACTGCAAATAACTACATAAATTAAGAAGTAATTCTGTGCTAAGTTTTATTATAGTAAAAGTAAATGGGGGTACTCTGTGAAGGGACTCGCCGACGCCTCGTGTGTGACGTACACGTTTAGCGTGTGAAACGTAAAGACTGTTGCTAAACGTAGCGTTTCCGGGCGAGAAATCAAATTCCTGCTCAGTGTTCGTGGACCAGAGAGAGCTAGAAGTTATTTGTTGTTGGTACATTATATGACAAGCAGCAGTCAAGTTATTTGCTGATATCGTTCTGTTTGAACAAGCAGCCTGAAGTTATCGCTCATTGCTCGAAGTTTGTAGATTTCTGTGACAACAGCAGAGTGAACTTTGTAGATTTCTGTGACGAAAGCAGTGTAAACTTTGTAGATTTCTGTGACAACAGCAGAGTGAACTTTGTAGATTTCTGTGACGAAAGCAGTGTAAACTTTGTAGATTTCTGTGACAACAGCAGAGTGAACTTTGTAGATTTCTGTGACGAAAGCAGTGTAAACTTTGTAGATTTTTGCGACAACAGCAGAGTGAACTTCGTAGATTTTAGTGACAACCAGCAGAGTGAACTTTGTAGATTTCTGTGACAACCAGGAGCATGAAGTTATTGATAGATTTCTTTGATAACCAGAAGTATTACAGCTTTCTGTGACCCAGCAGTGTAAAGTTATCATTCTGTGACAAGGCTATTATGGTTTATTCTTGAAATAAAGAGGAAAACTCCATTGCTTCTTTGACAAAATGTGTGAAAGCCTGAGGATTCTGGGTGCTCTTTGCAGGGTTGGACTTTATGCTGTAAGACGTTTTTAAACAATCTGTACACATTAATTTGTTTGCTGCTGTACAAAACTGTTGCTGATTACTTTCATCTTGGTCGTAAATGCTTCGAAAAAATTAAGCTTTAACTAGCTTGGTATATACAGATAAATCATATATTTGGAATATTTTATGCACAATATTTGCATGATTCTACTACTTTTTAAGTTGATGTTCCTTTTTCTCTCATCTGCTGTTTCCTCAGTCTTGTGTCATTTATCTTGAAGATGTGTTCAAATAAATCAGTTTTTCTCTCAGTTTCTGTCACTGATGTTGTACTAAATGTCTTTGCAGCTTCTTTATTATATGTGGTCTGGAATTAACTTGTAAGGATTATGAATTAGATTTCATATGTCATACAGTGATCTCTTGGATTATGGTTTTAATCAGAATCATTTCTTTCATTTGGTAATCATGGTATCACATTTTTTTAAAAAAGCGGCAGCATCATTTTCTTTATTTTAGTCCATAAGTCACTGTCTTTTTAAACTGCAGAGAAAAGTTGGTTCAGGAACAAATGAACGAACAAACTTTATTTTAGAAGATTTAAGAATTGGGCACGCAGGCCCATCTACCATTCTGCCCTTCATCATACAACTTTCAGTCACAGATATTCAGCACTTGTTATTGAACATAATATGCATGAAAAAGCAAAAGTGAATAAGTAAATAATTAATAAACCCTTTCTTTCCATACACTCCATGTTCTGCTTTATGCAGCTAATGAAATAATAATGAAATAAACTTTATTACATTCTCATATTCATTATAAACTCACACATTTTTGGAACAGCAATATAACAGATACAACAATCAAGTCATACTTTAGATTAAACTAATTTAGACTTTGATAGTACATATGCCTATACTTTTCTTAAATCAAATACATATCGGTGCATTTATTCATGCACACATACCACATATAAACAAACAAATCCACACATGTACATATAAACACATACATTCACATATATAGATATGTGCACACACACATGTGTGTATGTACACATAAAGACATGTGCACATACACACATATACATACCAACATACATGTATACACAAACACACATTCACATATGTGTATACACAAATACATATACATACCAACACCTATTCATACGTATACATAAAGTATGCACAAATGCAAATACATATTAGGGAAGCATATCTCTCTCTCTGAACCTTAAGTGCCCAGGGCACATGGGGCTTCTGCAAGGGTTTTCCACAAATTTTCTGCTCTTGCCCAGAAAGCATAATAGGGAAGCATATAGTCCATCTCAAACAGATACTGACAAAATTTGAAGTTATAAGAGTGAATATTACTTATAAGTTTTACATGAGTTGGTATGGTATTCCAAAGATGGGCAGCTGAGTAAGAGAAGCTTTTTTTAAAGATGTCAAGCCTTGGTTTTGAGAGAATACAATTGCTTAAGCGTTGACTGTGTTTTGGTTTGGATTTGAACAGTGACCATAAATAGGGTAGAGCATTGTGCGATAGTTTTATGAATTAACTTGGTCCTGTTGAATGGAAATCTCTTCTTGAGGGGTAGAATGTCAAAATGTTTGCCATTATTTGTAATGTGTGCTACATGTTTGTTGTCTATAAACTTTACTGCTCGTAAAGTCTTTTCATGTTTGATATGGAGCAACCATCCCAGATTGTGGAACAGTAGTCCAAATGTGTCTGTATTTGTGATATGTAGTATATTTTCCTAGTGTCTGTGTCGAGAAAGTGTTTAGTTTTGACAAACTGGTAAACTTTTTGTGCAATGTGTTTGGATAGATTGTCTACATGATGTTTCCAGCTGAGGTGGTGGTCAGTCATGAGACCTAGAGTTTTATGTTCACCAACATTCTCTGTTTTTGAAGTTCCAGCATGGAGCTGTAGTGTTGTTGGTGAATTTGTCGGTTTCTGTCTTGTTGTAAAGAGCATGGATTTTGTTTTGCTGATGTTTATGAGCGTTCTGTTGTTGTTGCTCTAATTAATTAAACTGTTTACTTCAAATTGAAGAGATGGCTCAAGATTAATACAATCATTGTCACTAGTGTAAACTATGAAATCATCAGCAAAATGACCATAAGATGATTTTTTGAGATGAAGTGGAAGATTATTGATGTAAATGGTAAAAAGCAGAGGACCAAGAACAGACCATTGTGGAGCACCATTATCAACCATAGATCGACTTGACTTAGAGTTTTGAAGGCAGACTACCTGCTGTCTGTTGGAAAGAAAAGATGTAATAAATTTTGTTAAGTCCCTGTGTAATTTATACGTCTCAAGCTTTCAAACTATGTGTCACTGAGTGATCACTATCCAATCTGTTGCACATAGACATGACATAGCTTGAAAATTCCCCCAAAATAAACATACCATTATTAAATTTAGAAGTTTTAACAAATTCAGCTTAGAAGCATTTCTGAAAGAGTTACAAGCAGCACCTCTAGATCATGTGAACCAACCAACTGACCCCGATAAGGCCCTGGAATACTGGATAATAACCTTTCAGGAAATATTTGACAAGCATGTTCCTATTAAGGAGGTGAGAGTTAAACATCAAGTGAAGTCCCTATGGATAACACCTGAGATATTGCAAGTCATGAGGGAAAGAGATCAGGCCCATAAAAATAAGGAATTCACTAGCTACCAATTACTTAGAAATAGAGTTCAGTACTTAATTAGGCAAGAAAAGAAAAATTACTTTAAGAACCTAGTTCAGAATAAATCAGACAGTAAATCTGGAAAGCAATTAACATTCTTGCAAACAAGAGAAAGCAGTCTGACTTGCAGAGTTATAATCATTTTCCCACTTATGAAGAGTTCAGCAATCACTTCAGAGAAGTCAGTATCATCTTCACTACCGACCCCTGCTTGTGACTTAAGCAAATGAAATAAATTTATATGTTGCAAATCTAAAGCAACCAAGTATTCCTTTCATGTCAGTTAGTGAAGTTTACAATTATCTTTCATCTTTAAAGAACAATAACACAGCAGGACTTAATGAAATTAGCAACAAGATATTACACTACTCAGCCCCAGTAATACTAACTCTACACTAACAAACATTTACAATCAGTGCATTGCTCACTGTCATTTGCCTAAAACTTTTAAAATTGCAAACATATATCCCTTTTTTAAATCTGGGTCAGAGAAAATTCTCCCAAGCTATAGACCAATTTCTATTCTATTGACTTTGTCAAAACCCCTAGAAAAAACACATACAAAAAACAATATTAAAACACTGTCAGTCAGGTTTTAGGCCAAAACATTCCTGCCACGCAGCTCTTACAAAAATGGCATTATATTCATCATCATCATCAGGTGCCGTGCCATCTGGCATTGGCTATTATGCTTCTCCAGAGTACACGATCCTTCATGTAGGCCATCAGCTCAGTTGGTGATCTCCTCTCACACCATCCCGTCAGATTGTCTAGTATCATTTCTCTTGGTCTTCCACTTTATCTTCTTCCCTCTGTTTTTCCTGTTATAATATTTTCAGTGCCCCCTCTTCTCACTGCATGTCCTATGAAAGTACATTGTCTCTCTCTTATTTTTTTGACAAGATTTTTTGTCTCTCCAGCTCTTCTCATACATTCTTCATTAGTTATTTTTGCTGTCCAGGGGATTCGCAACATTCTTCTAATAAACCACATTTCTGCTGCTTCCAATGATTTTTGTGCAGACCTGCCTATTGTCCATGATTAACTTCCATATAACAAGATAGGTTCAATATAGCATTTTATGACTCATTTTCTAACATTCATTGATAAGGATTTGTTGGATAATATGTTTCTCATTCTCTGAAATGCAGTCTTTGCTTGGCCTGTTCTGTTCCTAATTTCTGTTCTGCATTTCCCATCTGAAGTTATTACTGCTCCAAGGTATTTGAATTTCTGCACCTGCTTTAGAATATATAAGAAAGTATAAACTAGGAAAAATGTAGGAACACCTTTATTACTTAACGACTACAAAGTTGTGACATTTCGGTGTGAGCCTTAATCATACAAAAAACATACAGGACGAAGAAATAGAGAGAGGAGATAAAGTATAGATTCACATGAATACTATTTTTAAAAAATTGAAAAATTAGAGTACTTAGCTGTAAATTGTAAGGTGTGTGTGTCAGGAATGGATTTAGTAGAACGTGGAGACTGTTTAAATGGAGACCTGTGATATGTGGTCGGTGGGTTGTAACTGGGGGTGGTGGATGGGGAACCGGGGAGGTAAGAGAGGTGATACAATGTTGACCTAGCGAAGAGAAGTTGAAATAGATGATTAGGGAAGAGGGGTTGCAAAGTGATGCTGTGAGGAGGTTTGACAAGTAAGAAGGGGTGGAGCTTAGTGGAAAGATACTATAATGATTGAAGAGAATGCTAAGTGTAGCTGAACAGTGAGCATGTGGCTCCAGCATCCCATAATTTTGAATGCAGCGGTTCTCAAGCACCAGGTGGCTTGTGTCATCTGCGTAACATTGTTTGATGGCTGTTACCAGAAAATCAGATTTGCCTCTGTGGTTGGGGGCCATTGAAATGGTTTGGGACTGGTTTTGAAGCATGCTGGGTGATGTCGTACAGATGTTTTTGCATGCGGTCTCCTAATCTAATCCGAAACGTCACAACTTTGTAGTTGTTAAGTAATAAAGCTGTTCCTACATTTTTCCTAGTTATCACAGTTTTACTGCAATGCTTCATGTATACTTATACACTAATTATTGTGTGTTACATACCGAAGGTTGTTAATATTGTATCCTCCAATTTTTATGTCAGGTTCTGTGATGATCGTCCTTAGAATATTCTCGCTGTACAGAGAAAAAAGGTCTGGAGATAGTACACATTCTTTTCGCACCCCTTGTTTTATAGGTTGATATTTTCCAGTTCTATTTTCAACTCGAATTGCTGCTTCTTGGTGCCAGCATAGATGTTTTACAATCCTCAGGTCTTTGCCATCTATATTGATGTCTTCAAGCATTTTAATAATTTCATTATGTTTCACCTTGTCGAATGCCTTGGTATAATCAAGGAGCATAAGTAGAGATCTTTCTGTACTTCTAAAGCTCTTTCTGTTAGTGTTCGTAAAGCATAAATGGCATTGTGTGTTCACTTTCCTTCAACAAATCCAAACTGTTCATCTGCTATTTCCATTTTTATCTTTTTCCTTATTCTTCTCATAATGATTTTCAGAAGTAGCTTTGTTATGTGACATTTGAAAAGGATGGAAGGAAACTGTGGAAACTAATCAAACAGTTAAATGATGAGAGTACTGGAAGAAGTACAAAGGTTACACTAATAGAGGATGGGAAAACTCTTACAGGTAAGCAGGTAGCAGATCACTTTGCTCGCATGTTTGCACAGGACTGCAGCATTGATATCCATCCAGAGAAGGAGTGTACAATGCGCATCGAGCCACAGAAAGAGGAGGAACAAGTCAGAAAAGTGGAGGTCATGGATGCACCAATCACACACAGTGAGTTAGACCTAGCAGTTAGTAAACTGAAACCAAGGAAATCACCAGGACCAGATGGAGTGTCCAATGAAATGATCAAGAACCTGGGAATGGCAGCAATGGGAAAGCTGTTGGATATTTTCAATATGTGCTGGAGCACAGGTAAGTTACCTCAAATCTGGAAGGAAGCAAGCATGGTACCACTGCTAAAACCAGGGAAAAACAGTGATACTGCCTCCAGCTACAGGCCAATCAGTCTCACTAGCTGCCTATGCAAAACGATGGAACACATCATTGACCTGAGGCTAAAATCGTAGCTAGAAAGTGAAAACCTTCTCGTTCCACAGCAAGCAGGATTTAGGCAGTACTACAGTACGGAAGATCAAGTGACCTATCTCTCTCAAGAGATTGAGGATGCATTCCAAGAGAAAAACCTTGTACTAGCAGCGTGGATAGACCTGAAGAAAGCCTTTGATAAAGTATGGAAAAAAGGTGTGCTGTGGAAACTAAGAAACTGCAATGTGAATGGAAGACTGTACAACTGGATAAAGTCCTATTTACACAATAGAAGAGCTAGAGTAGTAATGGATGGACACAAAAGCCAGAAAGTACTTCTGCGACACGGTGTACCACAAGGAGGAGTCCTTTCGCCTACACTATTCTTCTCATAATGATTTTCAGAAGTAGCTTTGTTATATGACATGAGAGGCTGATATTCCTGTGGTCATCACATTCCTTTGCACCTGGTTTCTTTGGTAGTGCTATAAATGTGAATTTAAGCAAGTCACTGGGCATATAACCACTGTTGTAAATATCATACAGTAACTTGGTAACTTGGACAGAATATGGGTTATCTAATATAAACGATGAAAAATTATGTAGTGCTGTCCTTGTTGACTTTAAAAAAGCATATGACATGATTGATCATGAAATCTTAGTTAGAAAGCTTGAGATTTATAAATTACACCCTGACATGACAACATTTATTGCATCTTTTCTTTCCAACAGACAACAGGTAGTTTCCCTCAGTTTCATCTGTGGTTGATAATGGTGTTCCACAAGGGTCTATTCTTGGCCTTCTCCTTTTCACCATCTACATCAATGATCTTCCACTTCATCTCAAAAAATCATCTTGTGACCTCTTTGCTGATGACTGCACAGTTTACACTAGTGACAGTGACTGTATTAACCTTTAGTCAGCTCTTCAAATTGAAATAAACAGTCTAATTAACTGGAGCAGAATGCTCATAAACACCAGCAAAACAAAATCCATGCTCTTTACAACAAAACAGAAATTAACAAAGTCATCAATAACACTACAGCTCCATGCTGGAACTTCAAAAATAGAGAATGTTAGTGAACATAAAACTCCAGGTCTTATGACTGACCACCACCTCAGCTGGGAGCGTCATGTAGACAATCTAACCAAAGTCATTGCACAAAAAGTTTACCAATTTACTAAAAGTAAACATTTTCTTGACATTGACACCAGAAAAATATACTACATATCACAGATACAAACACACTTGGACTACTGTTCCAGTCTGGGATGGTTGTTCCATGTCAAACATGAAAAGACTTTATTCACTTCAGAAATGAGCAGTAAGGCTTATAGATGACAAACATGTAGCATGTATTACAAATAAGGACAAACATCTTGATATTCTACCACTCAAGAAGAGATTTCTTTTCAACAAGGCCAAGTTAATTCATAAAATTCTATCACACAATGCTCCACCCTATCTTTGGTTGTTGTTAAAATCCAACCCAAAACACAGTCAACGCTTAAACAATTGTATTCTCCCAAAACCAAGGCTTGTCATCTTTAAAAAAAGCTTCTCTTACTCAGCAGCCCGCCTTTGAAATGCCCTACCAACTTATGTAAAACTTACAAGTAATATTCTTTCTTATAACTTCAAACTTTGTCAACATTTGTTTGATATGGAATATATGCCTCCCTAAGCATAGTCTAAAGTAGTTTAATGTGTGGCTTGATTGTTGTAATTTTAACAGCTTCTCTATAAATTTTAGTTTTGAATGAATGTAAGAATGCAAGTTTATTTCATGCTGTTGCATAAATCAGAGTGTGGAGTGTATGGACAAGAGATAAGTTTATTATTTATTTATGTAATCATTTAATTAATTGTGTCTTCATTACTATTAATGCTCATTAATAAATGCTGAATGACTGTGACTGAATGAAAACTGTATGATGAAGGGCAGAATGTTAGATGGGGACTGAGTGAAAGCTGTATGATGAAGGGCAGAATGTTAGACAGGCCTGCATGCCCAACTCTTAACCCTTTGAAAATAAAGTATGTTCGTTTGTTAACTGGGATTACATGATCAATCATGTCAAATGCTTTTTTTAAAGTCAACAACGACAGCACCACATTTATCATAATTTATATTGGATAACCAACATTCTATCATTTTTGTGAGAGCTGTGTGGCAGGAATGTCTGGGGCTAAAACCTGATTGACAATGCTGCTGTGCTACCTGCTTTGGTACATGAAAGAAAATGGTTCCTAGAAAATGTCAGCTATGTTGTGTCTTTATAGAGGCCAGCTTAGAGTAAACTTTTTACAATTATGCTGGTGACTTTTTTTTTTCATTTTCACATTCTTTCATTTATTCATTGAAATTATTTAAGATTATAATGGTAAAAACATGCAGCAAAAAAAAAAAATCACACTTCTTTCTTTACATTAAATTACAGCTGTACAGGCGTATATGCTGCAAAGGACCATCCCCAGTTAGACCAAATTTTTCCATTCTATGCATTGGGCTGGAAAATGCTGGGAAAAGTTCAGTTCTGGCCACTCTTAGTGAAGATGATCTCCACAAGATTGAACCAACTATTGGTATAGTAATTAATTACTATTAATGATGAATCAACTGCTTTTGAACCAACAATTGGTATAGTAATTAATTACTATTAATGATGAATCAGCTGCTATTGAACCGTCAATTGGTATAGTAATTAATTACTGTTAATGATGAATCAGCTGCTGTTGAACCAACTATTGGTATAGTAATTCTTATATCTTATATGCTTCTCGTGCCGTTAAATGTCACATAAGGCTCACAAGGTAGTTCACCAATTTTTCCTGTCTTCGGCGAGTCTTTCAACCTCATCAAGGGATTTTATGCCTATTAATTTGGCCTCTCTTAACAATGTCCTCTTCTAAGTCTCACACGGTCTGCTCTTTTTCTTTAACTTTATAGCTTGTTTTGGGATTCTCTGACTGTTTCTTCTCATCACGTGACCACATATAGTAATTAATTACTATTAATGATGAATCAGTTGCTATTGAACCAACTATTGGTATAGTAATTAATTACTATTAATGATGAATCAGTTGCTATTGAACCAACTATTGGTATAGTAATTAATTAATATTAGTGATGAATCAGCTGCTGATAAATGTAGTATTAACTGCTAACAGATGCAGAGCATCAACAAAAAATTTACACTTTTTTGTTGTTAATGACTCCTATATTTATCTTACATTTAATAATTTTATAAGTAATAGTAAATGTTACAATTAAAATTAAATGTTAGAAATATGATAGGTTGCATGCAGGAAACTACTGTAGAGAGTGGAACAACAACTCCCTAGTTCATCAAAGGAAGTGCCCACCCCTACCCCCCAGACAAGTGTTTTGGCCCTGATAAACTCTCATTGGGAGGGGGGCCTTAATAGGGCATGTTTAAGTGATATTCTCAGATGTTCCAAAAGAGTTCATTTTGGAGGTTCTGTTTGAATTTTTTTTTTGTTAAATGTAGTCTTATGTGTTCCTTTGCATTTCTAGGACCATTTCAGAATACTTTTCAGTTTTCAGATTATGAATCTGTCATATTCATTTCTGTGGTCAAAGATCACATAAGAAAAGAAAAAGACTACAGAGTTATGAGCTGATAATATGATTTATCTATAGACAGTTATGCAGGATAATTTCAGTATTTCTTGAACCTCTTGATATGTAGACATATTAAATTCATTTAAATTCTAATTAAATTCTCTACAACAAAAATGAAATTACTGCAGAAAAAACTGTTGAAATATACTTTTGTTGAGCGAGAAAAATTGAGTCACTACAGAAAAACAGTGGAAAATATACCTTTTGGGGGTGCCACCATTATCAGTAACGTGGGGTCACCCAAGCTCTTTGGGGTGCCACCATTATCAGTAACGTGGTGTCACCCAAGCTCTTTGGAGTGCCACCATTATCAGTAACGCGGGGTCACCCAAGCTCTTTGGGGTGCCACCATTATCAGTAACGTGGTGTCACCCAAGCTCTTTGGGGTGCCACCATTATCAGTAACGCGGGGTCACCCAAGCTCTTTGGGGTGCCACCATTATCAGTAACGCGGGGTCACCCAAGCTCTTTGGGGTGCCACCATTATCAATAACGTGGGGTCACCTAGGCTGCTGAAGATGGAGTGTGCCAGTCTACAAATAGAGATGATACACCTGTGTTGCCATAACATGTTCTGTCAGACTAAAGAGGTAAGACAAACATGGTGAAAAACTGTGGAAAAAGAAAATCTGAAGACAAGAGGCAACTGAATGTAGTTCAGATAGGCTGAACTGGGGGAGAATTTTGTGATTTATTTTCAGTCAAGATATGAGAAAGACTGAAAGAATCTATTTTCATTCAAGATATGAGAAAGACTGAAAGAATCTATTTTCATTCAAGATATGAGAAAGACTGGAAGAATCTATTTTCATTCAAGATATGAGAAAGACTGAAAGAATCTATTTTCATTCAAGATATGAGAAAGACTGAAAGAATCTACTTTCAGTCAAGATATGAGAAAGACTGGGAAAATCTATTTTCAGTCAAGATATGAGAAAGACTGAAAGAATCTACTGCTGATTTTTGTTTTCTTGTTTCCAGCACCAGATAGTCATTGCAGATAGGAATGATTGTACCTCTGCTAACTGTAGGAGCAAAAATGGAATGATTGTGCCTCTGTTAACTGTAGGAGCAAAGAAGGAATGATTATACCTCTGCTAACTGTAGGAGCAAAAATGATTATTCTTATGCAGCAGTACATTTATCAGGACCAGCAAACCAGATTTTCTACTTCTTCCAGTGTGCCTAGTAAGAGGCTTAGGTTAGTTAACAGGGCAGGACTGACCACGGTCCCCGTGGAGTTTGCTGAAAGCCTCTAGATGGACCCACTCAGAGACTTTTCTCTAGCAGCCACCAGCAGCTTTCAGTGCTTGTGCTTGTGCTTGGAAACATTCAGTTTATCAGTTCCTGCTCATAGTTCCAGTGAGATAACTCACCAACCAGCAGCTTTCAGTGCTGTGCTTATGCTTGAAAACATTAAGTTTATCAGTTCCTGCTCATAGTTCCAGTGAGATAACTCACCAACCAGCAGCTTTCAGTGCTTGTGCTTATGCTTGGAAACATTCAGTTTATCAGTTCCTGCTCATAGTTCCAGTGAGATAACTCACCAACCAGCAGCTTTCAGTGCTTGTGCTTGTGCTTATGCTTGGAAACATTCACTTTATCAGTTCCTGCTCATAGTTCCAGTGTGAGATAACTCACCAACCAGCAGCTTTCAGTGCTGTGCTTATGCTTGAAAACATTAAGTTTATCAGTTCCTGCTCATAGTTCCAGTGAGATAACTCACCAACCAGCAGCTTTCAGTGCTTGTGCTTGTGCTTGGAAACATTCAGTTTATCAGTTCCTGCTCATAGTTCCAGTGAGATAACTCACCAACCAGCAGCTTTCAGTGCTTGTGTTTATGCTTGAAAACATTAAGTTTATCAGTTCCTGCTCATAGTTCCAGTGAGATAACTCACCAACTATCAGCTGTACATGTGGCAAACTGAATTTTGCTTAGATCACCAACTAGCAGCTGTAAATATGGCAAACTGAATTTTGCTTACATTATTTACTTCTTGATAATGAACATTCATCTACAGATTAGTGTTTAATGTATATAAAAGCTTTATATTAATTTGATATCACACATTTTACTTATCTGAGACAGACCGGCCTGAAAAAATTTTATTGTGTGAAGTTTGCAAAGTTTGTTTTGTACGGTATCTCATATTTTCAGTCCTGCATCCTCTAGGTTTTAGCATCAAGGCACTATTATTTGATGACTGTATTTTGGAAGTCAAAGAGCTTGGAGGTGAGTATATTGACATGTGTTGAGTATACAAGAAATCATGTTTTTTTATTTTTTATTTTTTTAAAATAGAATCACATCTATAATTACAGGTGTGAAAATATTTCCTACTGGAAGTGAGTTAGCGGTCATTCTCTGATATAAAATAAAACAGTGCTGACAATAAATCCTTTGTAGCCATTTTGTTTCAAATGGTACAAAGTGAAACTATGTGTTCTTAACTAAAATTATCTTTCAGCCACAGCAGACACAGAGTACTTACCATTTGGTGGTAGAATGTACAGGAGACTACTACACAAAGTGTAATAACTACAGGAGACTACTACACAAAGTGTAATAACTACAGGAGACTACTACACAAAGTGTAATAACTACAGGGGACTACTACACAAAGTGTAACAACTACAGGAGACTACTACACAAAGTGTAATAACTGCATCGAAAAAGTAGTTGTTATTTTTTAACTAAATGAGATGTTCGAGGCCTGCCCTGCACATTGAATGCTGGGGGTATGGTCCACATCTCGTTACAGGTGGACCTGGTTTGCAGTTCCACCAGGGCATGGCCTGTTGTTTTCATCGTCTTGTTGAAAAAAAAACAAAACTACACAAAGTGTCCTAACTTAAACAAATTCTTTACACTGCAAGTGTGTGAACTGTTGGATTTTTTTTTGTTGGTCACTTTTCCTTACTTATCTTGAAGCTGAACCACCGTCTCCTGTGTAACACTGAATTTATAAATTAATTTTACCTCTTCTGTCACACGGGACCTGTGATAAAATTTAATCTATTTAAGTTTCAGGGGTTTTTTTACTGTTTTTTGCACATGTTTTACAATGGAAATGAAGTTTTTCCTGCTTTTCGGTGCTCTTGCACATCACTTTATGTGCTTTTACTTACAAAAGTATGCTAATACTGTTACAGATCCTTCTCCTCCAATTTCTTCTATAATCCTGCCACATGCTTTAACTGTTTGACCACATTGTTCTTCTTGCTCTTGAATGTGCACTACTCCCCCAACCCCCATCTAAATTCATATATGTATGTCATATGTAAGCTGGTATGAGGTCTGCTTTTGCTGCTGAGTACACCACATGTTTTTCATGAAAGCATCATACACTTGATCAAAATCTTCACTTGTTCTTCACCAACTAATGGGATCCTTTGATTTGCTTCTACATTTTCTGAGTGACAGATTTTTAAAAAAAAATTACTTTGGCTTGAAGTTCATGCAAGATCAAATAAGAGGTCAGCCGGCCACTGAAGCATTGTTCACCACATCTACTTCAGTAATTCTTAATATAGTTGTAACATCCTGAATGATACTAATGGCTTGTCTGTTTTTAAGCTTCTTACTTTATTAAGCACCCTCAGCTATAGTCAAAATCCTATGATACAAACTATGAAGTATTTTTTCAGTATTTTTGTGATTTATTCTGACATGGAGTCAGTCTATAGCTGTAGCCACATCATCTAGTGTGATACTGAGCCATATGCATTGCTTCAGTCAAGCAATATATGTCTTCCCTTCAGGATTTTGCATACTGGATCTTTCAGATTCACTGAGGCATGTTAAGACATCTTTAAAAAATCTGGAATGCTTCCTTTCTGCTCACATGTATTAATAATCTGTTTGGTAAAAGATATGTTATTATTCATATGGCTCTGTGCACCAGTTTTCAAATTTAAATCTCTGAAAAATATCTTCCTCTGTACATCCAGAACTGAAATGGTTTGAACATATTCCATGTAGCTTTTAGGAGTTTTTGGGGCATCTTTTATACACTTTGCATGTAGCAACATTTGGGTCAAGAGTGACAGACGTATAAAAGAGAGATAATGACCTGTGTACCATACATACTTGTTTCACTTTATTTATCCTTGACTTATGTATGGTGACCAGTGATCTTTACTCAGTAAAGAAATCGGACCTAAGCATTGTTATTTTGTGCCATTTTCATGTTTGCACTTTTCATTTTTTAAATATTATGTTGTTATTAATACAAGTTACAGGTTTTGTAGTAACTTATTAATTTTATACTAAATAATTAGTAACAGCTTTATTAACAAGCACACAGTTGCAATGCATTTGTTTACACTTTATTCATATCAAAGCCATAGTGGATGAAGAAACAGAAGAAGAAGGCAAAGTCTAACTTAACATGTATGATATATAACAAATAACATGAAAAAAAAACAGGTAGCACTAAGCTGTTCAAGCATAACTATTCTTGGGAACTACAACAGTGGTTTCCCGTTGCCTTCTGTCGGTTTGTGTACGGACTCTACGCTAGCCTTTGGACTTCCCGTCCTACCCGCAAGGCAGCGGGAGCGAGAAGTTTTAAGGCGCCTCTGACCCGCCTGGTATTCCCTTCACTGAGCACCTGAGGCACTTTATAGGAGTAGTAGAGCCACCTACTACCCCACCTCGCTCTCTGAGTCTACTGCCAGTTGGTCCGCACCTGCCAGTCGGCACGGCACATGATGATGATGATGATGATGAGCACTAAGCTGTGATTTAGATGAAACTGTTTGAGAGTGCATGTTGTAAAAATCCACTTCACATTTCCTCCCATCCTGAGACCTGCAAGGACTCCATCTTGTACTTTCAGCTCCTCTGTCTTTGCACCTATACCAGGATGGCTCAAACTTTATGGACCAATCCAGTAAATTACTGGAATTTTTTTCATCATTGCCACTATCTTGAAAAAGTCCTTCACAAAGCCTTCAGAAGTATAAGTAAACCTCCAAGAAACATTTGGGGGAAAAAACCTGCCACCCTATCTGACTGAGTTAAATTTATGCATCCTTTCCATCCCATGACATATCTAGAGAGTTAGACAGTGATAGTATATTATATCCTAATGATGTCCATATTATCAATACATTCAAAGTTATACCAGACAGTGGCACACAGTACAGTCCACTTGTTGCAGACTCTCAAAAACCACTCTGTACATCTCACTGCCAATCACAGTTCAAAATAAATCATCAATAGAAATGTAAGAACCAGCAGCACAGCATATTAATCAAAGAAAATACAAGTCATTTGGCCATCAGGGATTCTTTTCTGACAGGAATCCATGTTCACCAAATATCCACTACAGATAAGGAAGTCTTATTAATGGTTCCACGATCAGGAACAAATAATGTGAAAATTTCTTAGTGAGACTTTTTTTTTTTTTTGCACAGTTCTGATGTAAAGAAGACTACTATGCATATTGACATTAATGACAGAGTGAATGGCTTGAGTCTCAGAGCATGTGACATAAACATATTGACATTAATGACAGAGTGAACAGCTTGAGTCTCAGAGCATGTGACATACACATATTGACATTAATGACAGAGTGAACGCTTGAGTCTCAGAGCATGTGACATACACATATTGACATTAATGACAGAGTGAACGGCTTGAGTCTCAGAGCATGTGACATACACATATTGACATTAATGACAGAGTGAACGGCTTGAGTCTCAGAGCATGTGACATACACATATTGACATTAATGACAGAGTGAACGGCTTGAGTCTCAGAGCATGTGACATACACATATTGACACCCACCACCAGGCAGCAAAGACATCTCAACACTTCCATATACATTTCATCCATTATCCCACCTTGTGTTGGAGCTGGACATTGCTTGGTGGACCTAAATTTATGTCATCATAAGAACATTATGTTCATAAACAACACACCAATCTTTACCTTAGCTTCAGGTGCACCCAGAAAACATCTCTGCAGAGACATGCTTCACACCACCAAATTTAGGGGCACCATCCTTACCAAAGCATAAAATGACCCAAAGAACCAAACTTGTTAGAGCAGCCCAGTTAGACAGCCAAACACAATTTCAACACCACACAAAAGTCAGTGTTTCTATAACACAAACTCCACCTCATCCTCTGAACCACAAGAAACTTCTAGAATTCCATCATTTGCCCCACAGTCATTGCTTTCTTCCTCATGCAGCTTTCTCTCTGTGACACCTTGTTCCCATCTTCACCCATCAGGCAGCTTCATGCTAGCCAACAAATGAATATTCCCACTAACAGTTCCCAGGCTTACCCTCAGCTAAGAGTGCACTAATGACAAAGTAAGAACTCACTACTCAGCACAAACACCAGAACCTTACATCATACTTCCTCGAGTCCACAGCTGCGGTATTTATTACAGTTTAGCCTTGCAGCTCTGCATCATGCCTATATGATGTCAGTTCTGCATAACCAACATGGTGTGCCAGCCTAGCAGCCTTATACACCATATAATTAAAAGTCTTATCACATCATGTTAAACATCTGTCTGAAGTATTAAATCCACAACATGAAGATCAGTGCTGAAAAAATGGAAGTCATGACCACAACAAGTGAGGATATACCAGCAAAGATATCCTGGAGAACCAGCCCTTAAAACAAGTGAAAAATTTCAAATACATAGGCGGCACTATATCATTCTCAGGGAAAATTGATGCTGAAATTGAGAACTGAAGCAGTAAAGCAAATCAGGTCATTGGACCTAAGTCACCTTTACTGAAAAAACAAATACATCACAATTTAAACAAAAAGAGCACTGTACAATGCAATTTTCATCCCAACTCTATGCACATGGACACTAACAATCAAAAACAAAATCAGCAGGAAATGAGATGTGGAGAATACTAACTATAACGAGAAGAGACCAACTCAGATACGATACCATCAGGGCAAAGGTTGGAGTAACACCAGTACTTCCAGATGCAGCAACTCAAAAGGTTTGGCCACATTACACAACTACTGCCAGACAGTATACCAAAACATTCACGCTGAGAAATGTAGGAAAACACAGGAAGAGGCCGCCCATGCAAGAGATGGAAGAAGGAAACTACAGAAACCTTAAGTATCCCATTATATGAAGTACATTGTTGAGCCCCATCAAGATGTCTGTTTGTCCCTTCAACACTGAAAGGCAAATGAGGAAGGAGACAAGACAAGACATCTTTACAAGACACAGTAACTATTTTTTTCAGCTACAGATTTACATTTTGATCACTACTTTTGCACTGTTACATTTTCTTATTGACCATTTCTTTTTCTTACATCATTTATTCTTATTTGGCTTGTACTAATACTTTGAAGGTTGCTGTGTATATTAGAGCCATAGTTATATCAGTTGTTGTGAGTCTATGTCTCACCTGATAGTACAACTATTTCTATTGCTAGAGTGCTGTCATGGCACTGTGATATGAATCATGGACCTCAGAGCCTAAGATCATTATGGAGGACTACCTCAAGGCTCTCCTGTCACCAGTGCTTTTCTACATATACACCACCAGGATTTCACAGCTACACCAAACTAGCTCTAAAGAATACTCATATGCAGATGACATCCTGACGTATGTACATGAAAACTGCAGAGCATATTTGCCCATTCAGAAAAGTATTGACCATATCATGAGTTGGTGTGAGGGCAACAACGCAGTGATAAACCCCACCAAGGCCAAAGTCCTGTGGTACTCATTAGATAACAGATCTGCTAAGAACACCCTACTGGCAGTGCAATGCAATGGTAAAACCTCAAGAGGGAACAATTTTTTAAATACCTTGGGATCGTGTTTGACAGAACATTATCTTTCAACCACCATGTGGATGTGATTATTCAGAAAGAGGTCTCAGTGCAGCAAAGGCCATGGCTGGTTGTGGTCTGCCACAACAGATGCTCTTCCTGCTGATGATGTCATTGGTTGAGTATGGCCTTGGCATTCTGACTTTGTCCATGACTCAGATAATCAAGCTTGAAAGAATCCAAAATGAGATCATGAGAGCAGTTTGGGGTGCACCAGGGATACTCTGATCATAGATATGCGCTACTTGCTGCATATGCCCAGCGTGAAAGTAAGGCACAAGTATGCACAAGTAAAAACATGCCTCAGGATTGCCACCATAGCAACCAGAGCTGAAATCAGCAAAGGGCAAGCGCATCAAGCATGGGAGTTAGTGGATGGCAGAGGCAGAAGAGACATGGTCAGCAGTCTGTGACACAGAGCAGATCTCCTTAGAACTAGAATGGACTAGAGTGCCAAATATGCAGAATCTAATGAAGGTCATGATCCAGCTTGGCTGTGATTGCTGAGACTGGGCTTAGGCTAAAATAGAAGCCCTGTTCGGGAACAGATTCAGCGTCATTCCAAACAACATGACCCTGTGACTTTCACAGTAGACCTAAAAAGTGGATGGATATTTTGTCTGCAGTAACAACAAACCAGTTCCAAGTAAATTAGGAGCCTATGCAACCACCACATCTTTGAGTATGAGAATAGAGGTGCAGGCAGCATCAGAAGCAATTTCATGGTTGGTGAAGCAGGACAACTGACATGGGGTTGTTACAGACTCCCAAAGTATGTTATGGAGAATTGAGAGACATTTCTTCCACATTTAGTGAGTCTAGAGAGCTCTCAGTTTTGATCAACTGTCCAGGCTATGCGGAAGTTGCGAGGCAGTGAGAAATCAGACAAGCTGGTGGGCATGGCATCAGTTCAGGGCATTCTAAGAATGGACAAGGAGGAGATTACAAGAGCCATCTTCCAATAGGCTGCATATGGAGGATGACATCAGGTTGAATGACAGCAGTCACATCAGGAGGATGATCGAAGTGAGGAGAGGGGAAGTGGAAATTTTTCCTGAATGAAGTGGTTTAGTATATGTTACCCACAATCACTATGTGACTGGTTCCATCAGCATGTGCATGCTTCAGTGGGTGTTGGAATTAAAGGCGGAGCACATATGGGAATGCTCGGCGTGCAGGGATGCACTAATTACAGATGAAAAGAGATGACAACTGCAGTAATAAAACTGGTTCTAATAATGAAAATAGATGGGTAAATGGTTCAGTTTTACAAAATGATAGAAAGAATGAGGAAAGTGGAGAGAAACAAGAGTGGCAGAAAGTAAGATGAGCACATAAAAATGAAGAATGTAGAACAGTCCAATATTTCATCAAAAGCCTTTTCCAGTTTTTATCTGTTGCGCTGTTTTTGTATATGATCTTTGAAAAAGACTTTTGCTGAAATATTGGATTGTTCTGCGTTTATTTTTGCCACATAATGGATTATGGTCACTATCGCAGTCAACCCCTGGCATGGTTTTAGTTGTTAATAAGGCATTTCAGAATCTTTTATTAATTTGATTCAAGGTCTTTTTTGTCTTGGTTGCTCCTTGTAGCTGTTCTTATTAAACCATGTGCTTCCAGTATTCATGTTGTGCATTTTTTGCCCATTTTATTAATGTATCTCCTCACTTATTTCTCATTCCCAGCACATTATCCCCTGCTACATCTTTTACTTTTTCATTTCTGACTTTGGCATTAAAATAACTGCATATGATACGAGGAGAAGTCACTAAGTAACTCGCAGATTGAAATATTTTATCATTGGCAGTTATGAGGTAGTATTTAAATATATTCTTAGATAGTACCATCATCCAAGTTTATAATAGTTGTATGTAGGGGGCACTGGGAGTTACATGCACAAAGCAATAACAAAATGGCTACCCAACTATTAATGTGTACCAAAGAAGAACAGAGAAGAGTATTGCAATTTTTGTGGGCTAAAGGACATTCATTTGAGGACATTCATAAGGAAATGATTACAGTTTATGCTTAAAAGTGTTTATCATGTAAAGCAGTCTATAACTGGGTAAAAGAATTTTCTCAGGGATGCACCGAAATTGTTGACAAAGTCCGACTTGGCCGTCCTGTTCAGATTGCAACAGAAGCAACTGTGCAACATGTGAATGAGATTATCAGAGCTGATAGACAAGTAACAATAGACAGTGTAGCAAATGCAGTTGGATGTTCACATGGCTTAGCCTACAGAATAATGCATGAGCAATTGAATTTTTGGAAAATTTGCTATGTTGGGTACCCAGAGATCTGAATGATGAACACAAAAGGAACCATTTTGGTTTGTCATTGCAGCATCTCTGTCATTAGCATTTGAAGGTGAAGACATGCTCCAAAGGATTATTACTGGAGACGAATCTTGGGTGCACCACTACCAACCTGAATCAAAATGTGCCTCAGTGCAGTGGAAACACCCATCATTGCCATGCACAAAAAAATTCGAGATTACGCCTTCTGCGGGGAAGGTTATGCTAACAGTGTTCTGGGATTGTCAGGGAGTATTGTTAACCTAGTTCCAGAAGTATGATGACGGTGTGAATTCTGTATCGTAATGTGAAGTTCTGTCGATGCTACGTGATGCAGTTCGAAGAAAATGTCCTGGTCTGCTGGCTAAAGGTGTGCATCTTAATAACAATGCCAGACCACATACAGCTCAGTTAACCCAAGAGAAAATTAGCCAATTGGGTTAGGAAGTTCTTGAACATCCACCCTATAGTCCTGACTTAGCTCCAAGTGATTTTCACCTGTTTGGTCCATTGAAAAACCACCTTGGCAGGAGAAGATTCTTGAGTGACGAAGAGGTGGAGACAGAAGTTAAAAAATGATTTAGAAATCGGACTCCCGATTTTTATGCCATGGGTATTGCATCACTGATTACACAATGGGACAGATGTATCAATGTTGGTGGCAATTATGTTGAGAAATAGGGGAATAATGTAGGTTCAAAAATTAAAAGTTTTCAAATTACTGTTGCATTTAGTTTTTTTGTAACAGTCATTTGCGAGTTACTTAGTGACTTACTCTCGTATTAACTTCTTGTGATTTGGTGTGGCTTATATCTTGTTCTAAGTCATAAAGTATTTGAACATCTTTAGAACTGTCTACTGTTGGAGCATATGCTTGTACAGTATTTACATTTATAGATCTTCCCTTCAATTGAACTAATAATAGTTGACCTGAAATATTCCAGAATCCCTTAATTGTTTTTGACACTTCCTCATCAAAGATTATCCTTACTTCTCTTTCAAATATCCTTTCCTAGGTGTATAATTGTGTGCTGTCCTGACTCAATTCTGCCTTCTCCTGTCCATCTCACTTCACTCATTCCTGGGATGTTAATTTTCATTCTTCTCATTAATAAAAATGTAATAAATTTTCCAGTTTTCCTGTCTGATATAATGTTCTTATGTTTCATGTCATAACTTTGAATTTGTTTTGCCAATGATAACTTGATGACATTCTTTCATCGCTATCCCAGTAAAATACCTCACATGCTCAGAGAAATAGTTGTCAGCAGAGTAAGAAACCTCTTAACACCTCTAACCCCCTTCTGCCTTGTGGGTAAGACAAAATCCAAAAGCTAGTGAGAGATTGTACACAAACCTCCAGAAGGCAGCTTGAAACCATTGTTGTAATTACCAAGAACTGTCATGCAGATCTACAAACAACAAAGTGAACAATGTTAATGAGTGTTCAGATAGAGAGCTTTATCAGGGAGGACATTTCATGAGCCAGACTTTGACTACTGCTCCATAATGTGGGAACCAGCCTTACTAGTCATAAAAGGGAACCTAATCTGAAGGAAAATCTCATCCATGGTCACTTTAAAAGAGATCACAGATCCTATCTTTTCTTTTGGAACTAGAATGTGCAAGCACCCTTGCTGTGTTACCTCTCCTGCAGTTTTGGTAAACAAAGTCAGTTTCTGTCCTCTGTACTGTCCTCACACTTAATGAAGGACTCAAGTGTCGAGTCTCACATTGTTTTACATTGTGGACCCAAAAGTTCTGGGAATTTAAACATTGCACTGGAACTGGAAATTAAACGGAACTATTCTAAAGCAGGTGCAGAAATTCAAATACCTTGGAGCAGTAATAACTTCAGATGGGAAATGCAGAACAGAAATTAGGAACAGAATAGGCCAAGCAAAGACTGCATTTCAGAGAATGAGAAACATATTATCCAACACATCTTTATCAATGAATGTTAGAAAATGAGTCCTAAAATGCTATATTGAACCTATCTTGTTATATGGAAGTGAATCATGGACAATAGGCAAGTCTGCACAAAAATCATTGGAAGCAGTAGAAATGTGGTTTATTAGAAGAATGTTGAGAATCCCCTGGACAGCAAAAATAACTAATGAAGAATGTATGAGAAGAGCTGGAGAGACAAAAAACCATGTCAAAAAGATAAGAGAGAGACAATGTACTTTCATAGGACATGCAATGAGAAGAGGGGGCATTGAAAATATTATAACAAGAGGAAAAATAGAAGGAAGAAGATAAAGAGGAAGACCAAGAGAAATGATACTGGACAGTCTGACGGGATGGTGTGAGAGGAGATCACCAACTGAACTGATGGCCTGCATGAAGGATCGGGTACTCTGGAGAAGCATAATAGCCAACACCAGTCGGCACGGCACATGATGATGATGACTAGAACTGGTTGTTGCCTGCTCATCCACCACTATATGGGACTAGCTATATGCTTTGTGAATCAATGTGTCAGCAGTCATCAAGATGAGTGGTCATGTTTTTAAGTTATGTGCTTTTTTTCTGAGGTTATGTTTGAGTGATCTGGCAGAATTTCTTTACAACTGATATGACAGTTTTCAAGGACCAAAGAATATGCATCAAATTTTTTTTAACGTAAAAAAAAACTGCTGCAGAAACCCACCGAATGCTACAGGAAGCCTTTAGTGATAAAACCATGAGCTAAAACAAGAATTTTTATGGTATGAATGCTTCAAGGAGACAGAACCACAAAAATAAGATTTTTAAGGGCATGCATCTTTCCCATCGCAACATATGCCTGTGAGACCTGGACACCAGTAGGCTTGGTTTGTGAAGATATATTTGCAGATATATTTTATCATTTTCACTTGAGTATTTAAATTCACAGTATATATAATGAATCACAAAATTATGTGAGACTGACAAAATGGCTTCAGAAATGTATAGATTTGATAAGATTTCTTGTGATGATCCAATCAGTTTTATTAAAGTCTATTTCCGTAAGAGAATTTCATTAAGATCCATGTATGACTAACTATGAACTATTTACAGTCTTCTTTCTTTTATCAGTTGTGTGAAGATAAAAACAACATTAGAAATCCATTTGAAGAGATTAATCCACCAATCTTTTAACAGAAATAATTCTCACACTTTCTGCACATTGGTCTACTTTTCTTCTGTAATTGTGTGTTCAAAAATGAGAACTGAAAATGAATTAGAGTCAGCCAAGGTAAACAAACTTCTTGTATTGTCTGTTAACCTTTTTTTTAAATTCTTCTACAGGTTTTAAAAAAATAATTGACATACTATTAGTTTTATTAAATATTCAGCTAATAATGAAGTGTTTATTTATTAAATGTGCACTAGCAGTAAGGTGTTAATCTATTAAATTTACAGGCGGCCATAAAGTTCGTCAGTATTGGGAAAGATACTATCAGGTATTCCAAGGTATAATTTTTGTCTTAATTTATTAAATTTACAGGTGGCGATAAAGTTCGTCAGTATTGGGAAAGATACTATCAGGTATTCCAAGGTATAATTTTTGTGATAGACAGTAGTTCTAATGAAGATAGACTCCAGACGTCAAAGACGGAACTTTATAAAGCATTGAACCATCATCAGTTAAAGTCCTTACCGTTGCTCATAGTTGCCACCTTCCAGGACAGAGAAGGAGCTAGGAGTCCTGAGGAGGTATTGTTAGTTTTTAGTCATTGTCTGTATTGTTGTCAGTTCTGTTATCTAATGTCTGTCATTTTCTTCATCTGATAGGTGTGTGTGTCATTTCACTTATTTAGTGTCTTATCATTTTCTTCATCTGATATGTGTGTGTGTCATTTCACTTATTTAGTGTCTGTCATTTCTGCATCTTATTATGTACAAAGATGAGGCACAAAATAACTAATTTTACTATTAAAATTCTAAATTGAGAAGTAGACATTTGTAGTACACATATGTTATGTCCTCCCTCTTTAGGTACATGTGTGTGTGTGTGTGTGTGTGTGTGTGTGTTTTTTGTTTTTTTTTTAGCTATTTTGGAAATATGACATCAGCAAACCAGATCCAAGATGGTTGCTCTCTTGGAAGCATGCACAAGAGAAAAATTACACACATTTTTTAATTTCTCTGATAATGAGGCTGAAAAACCTCCAGATATTGATTGGAGTATTGTTTAAAGCATACTAAAAGATCTTGTCAGCATGAAACTTATCAAGCTGAAACCATTTGTTAAAGAGCTACTAGAAGACTACCAACCAGGTTTCAGAAAGAACAGATCAACAATACATGGTGTGATCAAAAAGTATCTGGACTGAGGGCATAAGTCTGGAACCGACTGATACAACAGGAAGGGAATAGGCACAGGTCGACCTGCATGTGGCTTAAGTCACATCTCCTCAGCTTGTCTGTAGTGTTCTTACTTATCTGAATCTGTTCATCACAATTGTCATATCAGAAAAACTGAATCAGTGAAATAGGCCTGTGTTTCGACTGCTCATGATCTGCTTGAATGTATCAAAAATGATGAAAACTTTCTAAAAACAATCATAACTGGTGATGAATCATAGGTTTATGGGAATGACCCTGAAACCAAGGCCCTGCCTACACAGTGGAAGACCCCAACATCTCCTGACCCAAAAAATATGACAAGCACAGACATTTCAAGACATTGCTGACTGTTTGTTTTTTTATTACAGTGGAATTGTACATCATGAATACATTTTATCAAATTAACTAATCAGCAAGGAATACTACAGTGAAGTTTGTGGCTTTTGATTGACATAGTTCATTGCAAAAAACCGACATTGCATGAGAGTGACGAGAGACAAGTCCATCATGACAACACACCTACCTATGCGTCGCAGCTTGAGCAGCAGTTTATTGTTAACCATAGCATTCCACAAGTCCAAGAGCCACCATATTTGCCTGATATCACTTCCTGTGATGTTTTCTTATTCCCAAAAATAAATTCCACTTGAAAGGAAAAAAAGATTTCAGGATGTCAATAAGATACAACAGAATGTGATGAGGCAGCTGTTTTCCATATCAAGATTACTTCAAAAAGGATCTTTGAACAGTGAAAACAGCGTGGGATTAAGTGTGTTGCTTTGAAAGGGGACTATATCGAAGGTGATTAATTTACAGATCAGTAACTCTTGTAGTTTTATTTTTTAATAAATCCAATCCTGATATTTTTTTATCACACCCCGTATATTAGATAATTCCTGCTGTAACAAAAATTTGAGAGAAGATTGGGACCATGGCAAGAACAGCAGATTTTCATTGATTTAAAGAAAGTTTATCATAGCTTATTTAAAAAAAAACAGCCTGCAGACAGTTATGAAAAATTTGGGATTTTAAAAAAAACATGAAAAAGCTGTGATTAAAAAAAACACATATATATATATATATATGTATGTATGTATGTATGTATGTATGTATGTATGTATGTATATATGTATATATATGCATATATATATTTATATATATGTGTGTATATATATGTATATATATATTTGTATATATGTATATATATGCTGATGACACAGTATTACTGTCCACAGCACAAAAAGGAATGGAAAAACTAATTATGTCAGTCTGTAAGAATAGTGCAGAGAAAAACCTCTATCTTAATGCAAAGAAAACTAAATTGATGACAACTGACAAAACAAATAAGGCAGCTGAAGTATATATCAATGAGGAAAAATTGGAAGCGGTGGAGAGTTTTGAGAATCACAAAAATAAGATTTTTAAGGGCATGCATCTTTCCCATCGCAACATATGCCTGTGAGAGCTGGACACTTAAAACAGCTGAGAAACACATACATGCCTTTGAATGTAAATGCTACAGAAGAGTTCTCCAAATATCGTGGACACAAAAAAAGAACAAATATATCTATACTACAAGAGCTTAATATTGAAGAAGGCTGGCTAGTAAAGAGGATTAAAGAGAGAAAACTTAAATATTTTGGACACATTAAACGTCATGATAATTTAGAGAAGACCGTATTGGAAGGATACATAATGGGAAAAATAAAAAGAGGAAGACCAAAACGAAGATGGCTACAAGACATCATTGACGATCTGCAAATGGATGCAGCAGCAGCAGGCCATCTTGCTCACAACTGAGAGGCCTACAGGAGTGCTGTTTGGGAGGCAAAGTTCCGCAAGGGACATGCAAATGAATGAATGGAGAGTTTTGAATATTTTAGATTATTACTTACTAATAATGGAGATGCAATGAAGGAAATTAAAAGGACATTTATTGCTCTTGAAAAAATAAAACAACTAAAGAAGTTGTGGAGAGGAACAGACAGAACTGCAAAAATAAGATTTTTAAGGGCATGCATCTTTCCCATCACAACATATGCCTATGAGACTTGGACACTTAACAAAACAGCTGAGAAACACATAAATGCCTTTGAATGTAAATGCTACAGAAGAGTTCTTCAAACATCATGGACACCAAAAAGAACAAATATATCAATATTACAAGAACTTAATATTTAAGGTTGGCTAGTAAAGAAGATTAAACAGATAAAGCTTAAATATTTTGGACATATTAAACATCATGAGAATTTAGAGAAGACTGACTTTGTAGGGTACATAATAGGAAAAAGAAAGAGAAGAAGACCAAGGCGAAGATGGCTGCAAGACATCGTTGATAATCTGCAAATGGATGCATCAGCAGCAGGGCATCTTGCTTACAACCGAGAGGCCTACAGGAGTGCTGTTTGGGAGGCAAAGTTCCACAAGGGACATGCAAATGTCTGACTGACTGAGCCAGTAACCTATGTCTCATCTCCTGTTACAATATTCATAATCAATTTTCCATGACCATTTGCATTGGCAAGCAGTTCTCTTTCTGATCATCAGTCAGCAAATGCGGCATGAATTTTGCACAGATGCGATGCATCAGAAGCTTTTCAGTCAACATTTTATGACAATATCCTATTCTGATACCCATTTCATTATCAACTTCTCAAACAGTTAAACAATGATTTCAGTGAATCACAGCATGAACTCTCTCAACATAGTCATTGTCTATTGATGTGAAAGGTCATCCAGGCCTGGGATCTTCACCTACCAGTGTTCTGCCCTCTTTAAAGCACTTAAACCACTTACAGCACTGTGTTTGGCTCATACACTCCTCTCCATATGCTTGGTTAACCAGTTGTCATATCCCTAACATTTTGATCAAGTATACAGCAAAATTTTACATGCACACAGATTTCTTCAAGCTCCTTCATTGTCACTTTGTCACTAATCTGATAAATGGCTTGTGCACATGCTCACTTTGTTGGATGTATCTTGAGCCTAGTTTTTTGTCAAGACCTGCTACTAGCTGTACTCAATAGATGCACTGCCCCCTCTCTGCCAGTTGACACACTATTTAAAAAATTTTCTTTTTTTTTAAAAATACACTTCATTGTGATCCAGCTTAACATTACTAAAGTTGTTGTGAAACACTTATTATGGTTTGACTTAACATTGCTTATTTCAGCTATCAAATTATTTAGAAGTTAACACAGAACTCAGTAACCGTGAGTGGCTACTCAGAGGTTGTAGTATACGTGACAAGGCAGGCCTTGGCCAAATCTTCCATGAATTCAATGAGATTCTTATGAAGAACCTGGATGCAGAGATAGAGCAGCGCAAGAATTCTCCTCAGCATGGCAGCC
The DNA here is from genome assembly GCA_009760885.1 of Achatina immaculata. Classification (NCBI taxonomy): domain Eukaryota; kingdom Metazoa; phylum Mollusca; class Gastropoda; order Stylommatophora; family Achatinidae; genus Lissachatina; species Lissachatina immaculata. The sequence continues at coordinate 67,507,338 of CM019717.1, read as the reverse complement.
GGTTATGATCACAGTGTTTCAAGACTTTCCTTCACTCATTGCCTTGTCAGAGATGATAGATGTAATCAAATATCATTAATGGTGATTTTTTTGTTATTTGAATTCTTTGTATTGTGGAAACATTTTACACAAAAAAATTTAAATGTTTTGTTTCTATTGCAGAAATTTGATGTAATTATTTCCAGTTACAGATCATGCTGCTAAATATTTTATGGTGATGTTTAGATTCTTTTTTGTATGTTTCAAATGATGCCTGCTACTTTCTTTCAGACACTGAAAATATGCAGTCAAAAAATCAAATTTTTCACTATTTTCATGTTTTTTTTTTCATTCATATTTTTTTTCTTATATAAGCTCATATTCAAAATGTGATGTGGCTGTATGTGTGTGTATGTGTATATACAGTATAGATGTGCTGCAGTAAAATTTATAATTGATCAAGTTTGTTTTCTTCTGTTAATTTCCTTAGGCATTTTTAAAAATTGAATTCTCTTGAGTGGCCCATTTCCAGATTAAACAGGTTGGTGGCAGATTTAAGCATGATATGTTTAAGTGGAAAATTACGTGAACATTTTTTATTTTAGTTAAGCACAGATTTTAGTTGGGGAAATAGACCGCCAGTACAGGACATCCAAAGACTGTCAGTACAGGACATCCAAAGACTGTCAGTACAGGACATCCAAAGACTGCCAGTACAGGACATCCAAAGACTGTGTCAATACAGGACATCCAAAAGGCTGTCAGTACAGGACATCCAAAGACTGTCAGTACAGGACATCCAAAGACTGTGTCAATACAGGACATCCAAAAGACTGTCAGTATAGTGCATCCAACAAGTGTAGAAGATAATCTTGGTTTAAAGACTGCTGTGTATAGACCTTACTAAGTTGCTGAATAATTGACAGTATGTTCATGAAATTATATATTGAGAAACCATATGAGCACAAGAATGAAAGGAAGAGCTGTGAGAGTTTGCACCAATTTTTATTGACGGATGCCAGTAAATGAGTCATAACTAGTCATTGGATAGTTTCAGAGAGGAAATTTTTATCACTCACATTACATTGCTTACATATTACATGGCTATAAATGTGTCCAGTTTGTTTAAAGGTTTTACTGAAATCTGGAACATTGCTGGCACAGTCTAATGTATTGTAATCAGTAATGCAAGGAGCATGGTAGCTGCAAAGTATAGTAATATGCCATGTATAATAATGTAGTATTCAGCTGAGCATGTTGAAGGTTTGAAGGCAGATGATGCTTCACCACTTCCTGCAAAATACAGACATTTCATTGGACACAGCAAGAGTAACACACTGGAGCTGAAATCAACCACATCTGTAAAGAAAGTGCAGCACAGTTCCACAAATTACAAGGGTCTTGGCACTCTGGAACAGCAGCTATTGAACGTTGGCCAGGTTGTTAGAAGTCCAAGACATCATATGATGATTAACCAACAAATTACAAAAAAGCGTAACTACTGGATTATGAATTCCAAAAAGCAAGGGAGATAATATACATCCTTGTTTTACCCCTGTTTCAATCTGGAACCATTCGCTCATTCCTTCTTCTGTGCTGACTGCACAAACATATCCAGTGTAGAGGTCATTAATCATGTTGACAATCTGAGTATACATCTGAGTATACAGTAGACAAAAGTAGAGCCTTTTTGTTTAAAAATGTGAGTGTGCTGGTTTGCCTTCATGTCTGGCAAAGTGGAAGAAAACTGCAGATCATAATTTTGCAGTTCTGAGTTTTAACATTTTTATGATTGGCTCAGATAAAGAATATTTTGCTGCTGTTTGCCATGATTTTTTCAATGTTAAGTTTTTAATTAATTTTGCCTTTTATCTTTAAATGTTACTTCTGCCTTGGAAAAGGCTTAGAACATTTAAATTCTGAAATTAACACATAGAATAGTTTTTGCTTCTTACAATGAAAGAAATAAATTTTTTCAACTATTGCCAACGTAAAAATTAACTGATTAATCAATTCATGATTTAATTTTTTTGATTAATCAGTGTTTATGATCAGTAGCAGTCCTTGTGTGTGTGTAAATAAATAAATATATATATATATATAAATGTATCTGTGCATGCATGTATGTATGTATATATGAAGTGCTGACAAGTTAAAAGAGCTAGTTTGAGTGTCTCTACTTAAGGACAGTGTTTATTAGTGAGACAGGATAGGAGGCTATGTAATGTTGAGAGTCAGTATCACTCAGAGAAGTGTGTCAGCTTAAAATTTTAACATTGTATCTCTCATGTAGTGTAATGAGATGTCACACAATAACAACACCACTCTCTGCCTTGAAGTGCAGACTTCCTGTACAAATGTACTTTACAGATTTGTCCTGTGTTAGTATTACTTAAATTGTAGCCATGTTAAATGATACTTTAAATTGGTATGCATCAAAACATATAAGCTTCGACATTTTGCAGTGTGAGTGTAGAAAAAAATTGTTTTAATAAATTTGAAAAAGAAAAACATGACCTTTGAGTCTTGAATCCACATTCCTTGGCTTTGGAGGCTTACATCTTACCTAGTAGGCTATGCAGTACAGTTTCTAATTATGAAGAAGCTAATATATATTTGATTAATTCTTACATGTGCTGAAGAACCATAGCATTCACACTCATTTATTTTGTAGATTTTAACATGTTAAATTCAGCTACATAAAACTTGTCAGCATTTTGCTGTTTGCACTTTGAGAAGCACTCAGTCTTTTAAAGATATCAAATAATTTTTGTTGTTGCCTTGCTGGAATATACATAGTAATTTTTTTAATCTTGAAGACAGAATTGAGCATAAATGTGTACAAATCACAATTGTACAAGAATTATAAAATTGTGGTGGTTACATTTATTGTGATATTGTTGGGATATACTGAGAAAGAATATTTTAAAATCTTTTCTGTTGAAAAAAAATTATCCAAGTTTGATATTCTGATGAGAAGTCACGTGATAAAATCATTCTGAAACAATGTCTCTGAAAAGATCATTTAATGAGAGGGTTAGAGTTTGCTTCTATTTTTAGCATGCATGACTTTCTTTTGTGGAGCTAAATATTTTTTACTTCTTGTATAATTCTGTGCTGTTCTCTGCTGTGCATACAAGTTGTTCTCTTACTTTTCTCTTTTTTTTTCCATCTGTATATTTTCAGATCGATAAGATTAAAGTTGAAATGCTACAAAAACAATACAAAAAGTTGGAACACTACAAAAAGTTGGAACACTACAAAAAGTTGAAACACTACAAAAAGTGGGAACACTACAAAAGGTTGACACTACAACTGTGAGCTTTATCACTGAGTAAAGTTGCTGCTACCTTTGTAAAATATTTAACTGTTCAGTGCAGAGAGCTTTGTGACAAGGAAATAAAATGTCATAGACAAATAAAGAGCTGTTACAAATACAGCAGAAGTGATCTCAACAGTAGGAAACTGAAATAATCCTTTTCATAGTTGTCTTGATATTGCCATGGTTGTTGTATAAAAAATATCCATAATTTAAATCCATTTTTTTATGAGACATAGAAGGTTCACAAGTTAAGACAAGAGAAGCTACAGAAAAGAAAGTAAAAACTAAAATAGTGTTTAGATGAAAGTTCTTAGAAAAATTTTCAGACATTTCACATTTATATAACACTAAATTTTTGGGGACATATGATATCTTCTGAGAAGCAAACATTCACTGGAAAAGTAAAGGCAAGAGAAGATTAAAGAAAAAACCCTGAATAAAATGACATTATGAAAAGACATACAGCAGCCATAGAGGCACCAAAGACTATCAGCCAAACAGCAGACAGAAGGGCACCAAAGACTATCAGCCAAACAGCAGACAGAAGGGCACCAAAGACTATCAGCCAAAGAAAGTGATTGCCCGCTCTTATTTGTACATGGTATATTGATGATGCTTATATGCTCCTTTTATATTAAAAATAATTAGATTTCTTGCATAATATATATTTAATGGAAACATGCTAGAGACAAGTTTTATTTTTTTTTATTTTCTTGGAAGCGAAACAAGTGGTGGAAAGTTTCTTATAATTACACAGTTGAATAAATGTAATGCATGAAACAGAACATTGTTTTTATATGTGACATGATTTGCCGTGATGTTAAGCCTTCTTTATCCCTTATTTTTTATCTCATACAGTGTCATAGACTGATGTATATGTACTACTGTGTAGTTTGTACTATTTATAATTGTGATATGATGCTATATTTGACTGTCGTTATCAGTAAAGTGTTTTTGTACATCAAATGTAATGGATACATCACATTTTAGAAGAATCTTACTGCTAGTGAGAACATAATATCTGTGTAACCTTTCATGTTTTATTAGTGTTATCATAATCTTTGATGTTTTATTATGTTGAACTTGTCATTTAATTAAATAGCGTCACATAATTCTTACATTTTTATTGGTCCTCTCCATCATCTTCTGGACGTGGTCAGGGTTGGTGGTCATGGTTCTCTATATATCTCAGTCCTTCATGTTACCATCAGCCCAGATGGTGACCTTTTATTATGCCACTGCATTAAACTGTCCATGCTTTTTATTTTCTTTGGTTCTTCCCTGCCTCTCCTCTCATTTATCTTTTCTGTTGTTATGATGATGTAAGTTTTTGTGCATTGTTCTTGCTCTTAAAAGATATGTATATTATTAACAGTCCTGATATTTTATGCACAGTGCTGATACGCCATGTCACAATCAGCACCTGGTAGAGTTTCTGTTGAAGTTATACTTGATCTCCACCTTTTTTGCACTAAAATGTAATCTGTTTGATTCTTGGTTTTACCATTAGGTGATGTCCATGTGTAAAGTCTTCTTGGATGTTGTCTAAAACGTGTTAGCAATCGTTAGCTCATTTTCCGATGCAAAATGCCACGATTGTCACCTGCCTCATTTCTATGTCCTGCACAAAATTTCCCCAAAACATATCCTTCGTCTTCTGTTCTTTCTGTACCAATCTTTGCATTAAAATCACCCATTATTAATGCAATATCACTTTTTCGTATCTGGTCTATTGTCGTTTGCAGTGTGTTATAAAAGTCTTCTACTTCCTCTTCTTCTGCTGCTGATGTAGGTGCATATATCTGGATGATTGTTACATTTCTAGGAGTGCCCTTAAGTCTGATAGTGAGAATTCTGTCACTTACTGGATTGTAACCTAGTAGTGCTTTTGATGTTAATTTGTCCAAGTAAAAAGCCACTCTATTCTTTCCTCCTATTTCTCCACCAGAGTATTTAAAAATGCCATCATTTTCACTCTTGAAGTGTCCTGATCCTTTCCATCGATGCTCGCAGATTCCGAAAATGTGTATCCTCTCGTTCTTTCCATTTTGTCACTTATTATTTGATACTTTGCCTCATACATAGTTCTCACATTCCATGTTCCTACTCTTCTTAGTTTTTCTTCTTAGTTTGATGCAGGGGTTTTCCTTAGTAACAGCGACTTAGTTTGATGCAGGGGTTTTCCTTAGTAACAGCGACTTAGTTTGATGCAGGGGTTTTCCTTAGTAACAGCGACTTAGTTTGATGCAGGGGTTTTCCTTAGTAACAGCGACTTAGTTTGATGCAGGGGTTTTCCTTAGTAACAGCGACTTAGTTTGATGCAGGGGTTTTCCTAAGTAACACCGTCAGGATTTTGTCCGTCATCACAATTACTAGTACTGACCTTTGTCTCACACTCTTCCCCAGTTTTTCTTCTTCTTCTTCGTTCGCATTGTCTGTCTGTACCTGCAGGCCTGTCTCTTGGATAAATTTCACTGTTTTTTGTAATTCATGTATGGAACTGTAGAGCTTATCTTCTTTAGTGGTTTCACTGGGCCAGTAATTATTTCTCATTGTTTCATAGTTGGTGCAGTTCTGGAGGATATGTTCCACAGTTTGGGGCACCTGGGCACATGTACATAGATTAGTAGTACCAACCTTAAACTTTGTATACATATGACTTCAGAGTCGGGTGTGTCCTGTTCAGAGACGGAAGATGGTGACTTGTTCCTTTCTGTTTAGCATGTGATAGTCATCTTGTGGTGGTGTTTGTGGCCTCCTGTAGGTTTTTATCATGCTTTTCTTCTGATTATAGGTGATTGGTATGTCTGGTTGCTCCATTTCAGTGCCCTCTTTGGTCAGATGGTCAGCTTTCTCATTGCCTGGTATCCCACAGTGGGAGGGAATCCATTGCAAAGTGACTCCATGTTGTAAGCCAATTTTTGACAAGGCATCTTTAAGGTCTGGTAGTTTGTTGCACTGAAGAGCTTCCAGTACTGATCTTGCATCTGTGAGAATTACTACAGGACATGTATCAATTCTGGAGTCTGATAGTTTTTTAACTGCAGCAATAATTGCCCTAACTTCTGCATCAAAGTTGTTGCAGTATTTACCAGTGGGTATGGAAATCTTGTCAATGGTGTTGTTTGGATATTCAATATATGCTCCTGCCCTTCCATTCTTTATGGCATTATGTGCAGGTGTCTATACAGATCCATCTGTATACACACGTATCCAGGTGTCACATGGATATTTGTCATCTAGCACACTAAGTGTGGCTGTTGATCTTACAAGGCTGCTTTGCATCTCACCATTCTGCACACCTTTCACTTCAGTCTGAATAGTTATTTGTGTGTAATCTGCTTCTTTCCATGGTGTATGCTCTGGTACAGATGATAATGGAGCGACTACAGTTGGAAGGTCAGGTATCAGCTTACGCATACGCTTGGCCTGGTGAATGAAGCTGCTTCTTTTAAGCCATCTTAATGCCAAGTTATTGAATCTCTCCTTCAGGGGATGGCTTACAGAGCTAAGGAATTTCTCTCCCATGGTCATGACCTTTGTGTCTCTACGTTCCTTTAATGGTTGAACACCAACTATTTTCTGCATTTCTACTATTGGTGTGGACCTCATGGCACCTGTGATAATCCGTAGTGACTGATTTTGAACCTTGTCTAGATTATGCAGCGTAGTGTTTGATGCTGTGCACCAAGATGTTGAGCCATATTCTAAATGTGGTAGAATACTTTGCTGATATACATTCTTGAGGATTCTTTCACTTTCCCCAGTGTTAAAATTAGATCTGTCTGGCCTGGGGGACTCACCACCAGATCTTTTTTCTGTCTTACCGTCTATGTTGCTGTTTGAGTTTCTTGGTATGTTTTCAGAAGGTAGTTTACCATTGCTTTCCTTCCAGGCAGTGACTGTACTAGTCAGTGATCTTAGCCATTGTCCCTACATTGAGATCATCTGCCTACCATCATTGAATGGTGACCATAACCAACATTATCTGTCAGCTGCTCTCCAATTTCATCCACCACCTGCTCCTGTGGCTTCGCATCATCCTGACTGGGGGGTAATGTGGGTACTCCACCTTGCTCAGGGGTTCCCGTAGACTAAAGGACCATGAGTTATTAATAGCAGACATGAAGATAAAGATAAAAAAGACAGGATCAAGACCGCTCTACTTTGATCTTACATAAATGCCAAAACAATACAGAATATAAGTGAAGAACTATTTTGATATACTGAAGGCTGTACAGGAGGAGATGACACCAAAAGAATTGACTATGCAGGCCAGAGATACTTTAATAACAGCAGCTAAAAATATAGTTTCAGTAAAGAAAATACAAAAGAATGAGTGGATTACAGCAGGCACATTACAACTAATAAAACAATGTAGAGAAATGAAGACGAAATGGAAAACGACAAATAACAGCAAGAAGGAATATAAATCTTTAACAAAAAAAATAAAAAGAAACATAAAAGACAAAAAAAAACAGTACATACAAGATTGCTGTGTAAGAAGAGGACATCAGAAGCGTGGAAGAGATAGTGAAATGTTTAAAGAAATGAAGACATTGATGAGAAATTTCACGCCTAAGCTAAATGTAATTTGTGATGAGATGGGGAATACCTTGACAGAGACACAGGAAATTTTAGAAAGATGGAAGGAAGATTACAGAGGAATGCGTGATACAACTGACTGTGGGGGCAGAAATGAATAGTGTGAATTATTATTGGAGGAGAAGGAACCTGAACCGACAATAGAAAAAGTTTTATGGGCAATAAAGAATCTGACAAATGGTAAATCACCAGGATATGATGAGACAACAGCTGAACTTTATTAAAGCAGGAGGAAAGGAATGTGCTACAATCTATCATGCACTATGTAAAAAGATATGGCATTCAGGTATGTGGTCAAAAGAATGGAAAAGAACTGTATTCATACCACTGCCAAAAAAGGGTAACTTGAAATTATGCACACACTACAGAACTGTTGCCCTGATTAGTCATGCCAGTAAAATTCTATTAAAAAGCATAATAGGTAGACTTCATTAGAAAATAGAAAGAGAAATCAATATGGTTCAAGCTGATTTTAGACAAGGAAGAGGAACAAGAGATCATATATTCAATATATGATTAATGATAGAGAAATGGAGATAATTTAATATGAATCTATCTTTAATGACTATTCAAGGCATTTTATTGTGTACAAGATCATAAACTTTGGGAAATAATGGGAAAAATGGGATTTCCAACACATGTGATACAAATTAATATCACTACTGTATCTAGACCAACAAGCAGCAGTAAGAATACATGGTGAAACAACAACTTGGTTTGACATAAAACAAGGGGTCCGTCAGGGGTGCATACTGTCACCTTATTTATTTAACTTGTATACTGAAAATGTAATGAGGAATGTTTGAGAAGATGTAGACAGAATATTACAATGCCATAACAATTGGAGGTTATGAAATACCAGAGATTAGTTATGCTGATGACACAGTATTACTGTCCACAACATAAAAAGGAATAGAAAAACTAATTATGTCAGTCTGTAAGAATAGTTGAGAGCAAAACCTCTATCTTAATTGAAAGAAAATTAAATTGATGACAACCAACAAAACAAATAAGGCAGCAGAACTATGTATCAATTAGGAAAACTTGGAAGAATATCTTGGATCAGTGCTAACTAATAATAGAGATACAATGAGGAAAATTAAAAGGAGGATATCTATTGCTCTTCCAAAAATAAAACAACTAAAGAAGCTGTGGAGAGGAGCAGACAGAACTACAAAAATAAGATTTTTAAGGGCATGGATTTTTCCCATCGCAACATATGCCTGTGAGACCTGGACACTTAACAAAATAGCTGAGGAACACATAAATGCCTTTGAATGTAAATGCTACAGAAGAGGCTTTCAAATATCATGGACACAAAAAAAGAACAAATATATCCATACTACAAGAACTTAATATTGAAGACGGCTGGCTAGTAAAGAAGATTATACATAGAAAACTTAAATATTTTGTATATATTAAATGTCATGAGAATTTAAAGACCATCATGGAGGGTACATAATGGGAAAAAGAAAGAGAGGAAGACCGAGGTGAAGATGACTGCAAGATTCTCTGACTGTTTCTTCTCATCACATGACCAACATACATCTGTCTCCTTTTCCTGATTACCCATGAGACTGGTTGTTGTTCGATTATCTGCCTTATCTCTGCATTGTTCTTGAATTTGTTCCACTTTATGCCAAGCATTTTCCTTGGGAATTCTGCTAAGTATCCAGGAGTAAATCAAATCAAACCTTTTATGTCAAAACTGAAAATTCTGGGAAATTGTTTCATAATTATGTCTGGTGACATACTGAAAGTGACACTTAAAAATGTAATAGCATTATGGTTTATAATAAAAGATAAGCAGTTCCTTCCTTCTGAAACCATACATAAGTGTCACATTTTTTACATCTAAACACATATTTTTTCATCTTTTTTTTTAACTGGTCTGATAGTGTAGTTTTACTGTTTTGCCTTTTATTTGTAGTTTCATGATCCACTTGCGTGACAAGGAAAAAACCATAAACTTTGCTGCAACAAGCATGTTGTCACATCACCATGTATTTACAAATTCTAACATGCTCTTCAGTTAGATCTAACTGTCCATATTTAGATGCCCGTTGCTGTTCTATTATATCTGGATTCTTGTTCCTCTGGTTAAGAAATGAAATATTTGCTTTTACCCTTTTAGTGTCTAAAAATTTTTAAAGAAAATAAAAAATGTTTTTCCAATCTTTACTGGTCTTTCTCAAAACATGTCTGTCTGTCAACTGATAACTTATGTCCACATCATCTATATACTGATTATAATTCCTGACAAGATCTGATTGTCTAACAAATAAGCCCCTAAACTCCCCATTTACTTTAGTTCTAAACACATAACTAAACTGTGGCTATTAGCTTTGTGAATCATTGATATGTACATTACAGTTTTGTTATCTCTCCACTTTATTGTAAGACTCTCATTATTCCTTACCAATCTCATGCCCCTTCTGGCAGAATTATTCTTCCTTTCTGAAAACTTAACTCTTTCCACCAGCGTTACTTCCAAAATGTTCCTTAGTTTCTGATGACGCTGACATTTTGGAGAAGGGGTCCCTGTGTAAAAGTTATTGTACCAAATTAATTCCATGATCAACACGTGTGTATCACACATTAAAATAAGTGGAAATGAATGAAGATTCCATAAATGAAGTTATTTGTCATAAAAAAACAAAGAAAAGAAAAAAAACTGGTGTGAAACGATGGAACGATTTTTGGCGCTAAAAAAATTTTAGGGCTGAACAATAAAATCTACTTTATACTTACCTTAGCTGTGTCATAATCCAATATAGAATACATAGTCATTCAAATTTCAACACAGAAAAGTCAATATTTATGGATTTTTGTGACATCCAATAAATCTAACAGATCTACAGCTACTAGAAACACATATAGTAAGCTAGATCTAGTCGGTTGGTGTGACCATTTTACCATTCAATCTCGAAATAAACTTGAATTTTACCCCCTATCTATGTATCAAAAATGGCATCCTTATCACCCATGTTTAAAACACTAATTTAACTTTGAATCCAGAAGAGTTCTAACTGGTTAAATGAAAAGTAACATCATGTTTTCAACGAAAGAAACTCCGATGCCACATAGGGCTCTCAAGTGGAAAGAGTTAAATAAGTATCACATTTTTGACATCTGACATTTGCTTTTTTTTTTTTTTCCACTGGTCTGATAAAACATTTTGCATGGGCCCTCGCTTTCTATTATCCTTATCATAACTGAAGGTTACGAAATTATATCAAATATTCAAAATAAATATAGTTTGAATGCAAATATTACATGGAGAATAACAATAATAGCTATTTCAGAGCAAAGAAGACATCACTACTGACAAAACTTGAGGTATAAGTAATCTGTAACTTAACACTACTGAAAGGCACTGCAGAAGCATATTCAACTTTCTTATCTCATAACTAAATAAGATCTTACCATCACTATCAGTATTAGATTGCTTGCATTTACTACACTATTCATTCTCAGTCTTAGTTTACTATAAATAGCAGCCCACAGTTATTGGTTGTTGTGAATAAAGTCCCAAACCCAACCATTCTTCCTGATTCAGAAGTAAATTTTAGCCCTTGTATTGCATTTGCTAGTCAAATATTTTCTTCATCAGAGTCATGGTTGTCTCCTTGTGTATCTTCTTCACTTGATTTGAGATCAATTTCAGGCTCATAATTTGAATGGACTCTATGCAAAATATTGGGTGGTGCCAGGCCAACTGATAAATTTTATATTTGAACTGGCTTGGCTGTTGATGTAAAATAGTCATTGGATGCTGGAGAAGGAGATGATGCCATTATCACTGCTCATTTGCAATGGATCATTGGCCCATGTGCATTGCACTAGCACTGTTTTTACTACAAAATAAAATCTGTGACTGAAGTAATTTATGTCATTTTAATGTTGATCAATAAGGTCAGGTTTCATCTCAGAATATGATACTGGCATGGTTGAAAGACTCGCCTAAGACATGAGAAATTGGCGAACTACCTTGCAAGCCCTATGTGATGTTTAACGCCATGGGAAGGATGTAAGATAAGATGGTTGAGTAACTTCAATGAAATGGGAAGTGCATTAGATGTGAAACATGGAGCTCCACAAACTATGTGCATACCTGAGAACCTACAGAGGATGAGAGCTTTTCAACAGAGTCCAAAATATTTGGCATGCCAGCAGTCTCATGTTTTAGATGTGAACAGAAAGACTTTATGTTGAAGATCAGATTTCATCTGTACATGTTTTGTGGTGTGGAATTGTGGTCTTTGGGATTGTGGGGTTGTATTTCTTTGTGGACAACCAATGGGAAACTGACTATAAATCATTACATCACAATATTAGAATTCTTTGTTGTGCTACGTCTAAGACACAGGATGAAAGATAGAGGTGTGAAGAGGAAGAAGGAAGAGCCAAGGATGAAAGACAGGTGTGAATAGGGAGAAGGAAGAGCCAAGGATGAAAGACAGAGCTGTGAATAGGGAGAAGGAAGAGCCAAGGATGAAAGACAGAGGTGTGAAGAGGGAGAAGGAAGAGCCAAGAATGAAAGACAGAGGTGTGAATAGGGAGAAGGAAGAGCCAGGTGGCTGGTTGGTTGACTTCAAGGTTATCAAAACCAACAGCTGACTGACACAGTTAGTGTTTATACTCTTCGGTGATTACTTAAACAGAGAGCAGAGCATTTATGGGGTGCCCTGAGTGCAATGATGCTAATTCCTAGATTCAAGGTTTAAGACAGCTTGAATAGATTGAAACAGATATCTTCTCTGAAGTAATTTTCAAGAAATAAGTTTAGGAGTATTTGATAATGAATGATGCATTCTATTCTATTTATAAGTGGTTTCAGTGATTTCTCCTGCTGTGGATTCAGATGTATATAACCTTTTTAAATGTGTTAATTAATGAATTGGTTGTAAATGACCAACATGGCAGTCTTGAATTTTCTCTGTTTACATTTTTTCATGCAATATTTCAAAAGCAAAAATATCATAAAGCATATTTTTTTTGCATGAAAAGTGAAATTGAGACTTCCTTTAATAAATAAAATTTAGAATATTAAAATTTAAAAACAAATAATATGTTACTAAAGCTGATCACCGGTGATTGAAAGTCCATTTTCCCATTCGTTGAGTTACGTACATGTGTTATTCTCATGAACAAATTTCTTTTATTGTCTCTTAAATTCATGCAGTCATGCTTATTGTGTTATACATTCATTGCACTTATATAAAAACAGTTAACTATCCTGACAGTTGAAACAGTATCAGATTTTTTTTTTCACTGTCTGTGTCATTAACAAAGTATCATGTTGTACATTCATTACTGGTACAGAGTCCTGTTTTTATCTGTCATATTTGTTTCAATGACATTATTCCAAGGCAGCATTTAATATATAAATTGTGTGATGGCATCATTTATGTTTTCAAACAGTAGGTAAAAGTTAGTAAACTGTGTTTATAATTAAACCGAGTTTTACCCAAACTTCTTCTTGAGCTTTTCAAGCCATTAAGGCTCATTGCCGCAGATAAAGTTTGCCTCCATTCCTCTCTATTCCTAATCTCTCCCCAGTTGGTGACACCAGTTTCTTATATATCCTCTTCTGTGTTGTCTTTCCATCTCTGTCTTGGTCTACCCCTTCGTCTTGTTTCCTTCATCTCTTGTGCATACATAATTTGCATTTGTCTTTTCTCTTCCATTCTTTCTACATGCCCCAGCCAGCGTAGTCTGTTCAGTTTCAAGACATTTATAATTGGTTGAGATTTAAATAAGCTGTTCAGTTCAGTGTTCTTTCTAGCTCTCTATTCTCCACTGTTGGTATCCTTTGTCGGCCCAGAGATTCTTTTTAGGATCTTGTTCTCAAAAATCTGCAGTTGTTGCTCATCTTTCTATGTCATACTCCATGTTTCTGATCCATACTTGACAGCTGGTCTTATTATAGTTTTGTAGATTGTTATTTTGGTGTTTTGGGACAGGATTTTGGATTTTAACAGGTGTTGCAAGGCAAAGTATATTTTATTTCCTATCTGTACTCTGATTTTAATTTCCTTGCTTACTTTGTTGCTTCTGTTGAAGGCTGTGCCTAGATATTTGTATGTTTCTGCTTTCCTAATAATAATATCACCAACTTTTATATAACCTGGATCATTCTTCCTCTGGTCTCTTGATATCTTCATATACGCTGTCTTATCTTGGTTAATAGTCAAGCCCACTTTTAGTACCACATCTCTCAGGTGTATGCCAGTATTGATGACTTCTTGCATAGTATCCCCCACCAGGTCGATGTCATCAGCATATCCTAGTATTTTAGCTTGTTCTTCTGTACTGCTTTCTTCTTTCACTTTTCTGATTACCTTTTCTAATACTAGGTTGAATAGTAATATATCCCCTTGTTTTAAACCAGTTCTTATAGAAAAGGGTTCTGACTTTCTTCCTTTATATATTACTATATTTTGTGTATCCTCCATACATATTCTGATCTGATTGATTAATTTATTAGGTATCTCAAATTCTTTCATAGTTTTCCATAAGCTGCATCTGTCTATGCTGTCATAGGCTTTCTTGAAGTCAATGAAGATATTATATATTTTTCCATATTCCCAGTACTTTTGTGCTCTTTGACGTAGATAAAATATTTGGTCTATGGTTGATTTATTCTTCCTAAAACCTTGCTAGTCTCCCAGTATGGTTTTAACCTATTTAAAAGTATAATATGAGGGGCATTTAGAAAGTAATGCACCACATCGTTTTTCTCAGGCGCTGTTTATTTGAAAGGCATGAAATTTATACACAATATACATGGATATGTCATGTAAACATTGCTATTGTTCAGCATAATACCCATCAAATTGTATGGCTTTACACCACCACAAAATAAGTGAATGTATTCCTAGCCTGTACCAGGTCTTTTCTTGATTCTTATATCTTATATCCTTCCCGTGCCGTTAAACGTCACCTAGGGCTTGCAAGATAGTTCGCCAATTTTTCCTGTCTTTGGCGAGTCTTTCAACCTCATCAGGGGATTTTATGCCTATTAATTTGGCCTCTCTTAACAATGTCCTCTTCAGAGTTTCACGCAGTTTGCCTCTTTTTCTTTGGCCTGTTGTGTTCCATTTTATAGCTTGTTTTGGGATTCTCTGTTTCTTCTCATCACGTGACCAACATATGTCCACCTCCATTTCCTGATCACCCATGAGACTGGTTGTTGTTCAGTCATCTGTCTTATCTCTGCATTGTTCTTGAATTTGTTCCACTTGATGCAGAGTATTTTCCTTAGGCATTTGTTTTCAAAAGAGTCTAATTTCTTGTCTATTTCTTCAATTGTTTTCCAGCTTTCACATGCATAAATAAAGGTGGATATTAAATTTGAATTGAATAGTTTTAACTTGGTTTTTGTGCTTATAACTTTTGAATTCCATATGTTCTCAAGATTCTTGAAGATCGATGCTGCTTTTGCAATTCTAATTCTACCTTCCTTTCTGGTGTCACTATCCTGGTCTGTGTAGCAGCCAAGGTGTACAAATTGATTGACTTGTTCAATATTTGTCCCTTCTATGTGTATTTTTCCATTTTGATTAATGGGACGTTTCATTATTTTTGTTTTGTCCTTGTTAATTTCAAGTCCTATTCTGCTAGCCAGTGAAGACAGGCTATCTTTTTTTCTTGCATGGAATTCTCATTGTTACTGATAAGAGTTATGTCATCAGCAAAATCAAGATCTTCTAGTTGGGTCTCATGTACCCAGTCAATACCTTTGTTACCTTTGCAGCATTTTTTCATTATGAAGTTTATTGTAATTCAAAAAATCAAAAGAGATAGTATACATCCTTGTTTCACACCTGTTTCAATCTGGAACCATTCACTCATCCCTTCTTCTGTTTTGACTGCACAAACATATCCATTGTGGAAGTCCTTAATGATGTTGACAGTGATGTTCTCTTGATTATGTAGCCATTTCTTCGCTGCATGAATCACTCCTTTGTCACCTTCAAATCTTAACCCTCGGAATGCATCTTTAAGTGGACCAAACCGATGGAAATCAGAGGGTGCCAAGTCAAGACTATAGGGTATATGGGGTAGTACAGTCCAACCCAATTTGGTGATTGCTTCCCGTGTTGCCAGACTTGTGTGAGAGTGCACATTGTGGTGAAGGAGAAGCAGGTTTGCTGGATTCTTGTGTGGCCAAACTCTGCGAAAACGTTGAGTTTTTTCAGTAATCTAAGCTTTTGAATTGATTGTCTCTCCTCTTGCCATAACATCCACAAGAATCACACCTTCAGTGTCCCAAAAGACAGTGATCATGACCTTTCCAGCTGAAGGAGTTGTCTTGAATTTCTTTCTTCATGGTGATTGCGGATGATGCCACTCCATTGACACTCTTTTTGTCTCAGGTTTTGTCACCTGTTATGATCTTAGCCAAAAAGTTCTCTCCCTCAGCACTGAAACGCTCCGATAATTCAGAAGAAATTGCTTTCCTTTGCAGTAGATGGTCATTTTTGAGACTATGAGGAACTCATCTTGCACAAACCTTAGAAAATCCGAGAGCTTTTATTTGCACTTCCATTGCTGACTGACAGCTTTAAAGCCAATTGTTGAGTAGTGATACGCCTATCAGTAAGAATAATACCCTCAGCGCATTTCAACATGAAATTCTGTCACACAATGCTCCACCCTTGCTGTGGTCGTTGTTCAAATCCAACCCAAAACACAGTCAACACTTAAGCAATTGTATTCTCCCAAAACCAAGGCTTGACATGTTTAAAAAAAAGCTTCTCTTACTCAGCTGCCCACCTTTGGAATGCTCTACCAATTCATGTAAAACTTATAAGCAATATTCGTTCTTATAACTTTAAACTTTGTCAACATCTGTTTGATATGGACTATATGTCTCCCTAAGCATAGTTTAAAGTAGTTTAAAGTATGGATTGAGTGTTGTAATTTTTTTTTTTTAATACTGCTTTTCTATAAATTTGTTAGTTTTGAATGAATGTAAGAATACAAGTTTATTTCATGTTGTTGCATAAATCGATGGACATGAGATAAGTTTATTATTTATTTATGTAATCATTTAATGTGTCTTCATGATTATTATGCTCATTAACAAATGCTGAATGACTGTGACTGAGTGAAAGGTGTATGATGACGGGCAGAATGTCAGATGGGCCTGCGTGCCCAAAATTCTTAACCCTTTGAAAATAAAGTTCGTTCATTCAACATTTCTGGCTTGGTGACTGTGGCAGGACGTCCACAGCACCGTCGATCATGCAATTCCTTATCTCCACTTATTGATTCTTTGATTCTCTGAACCCAGCAACTGACTGCAAAACTTCCATACACATCACATAGATGCTTGTGAATGTTCACAACAGTTTCCCTCTCTGCAATGAGAAATTCTATCACATTTCGCTGCTTATACTGCAAGTTGCTAACACACTCCATTTCAACAATCAGGGCAGCCATATTCTTTGACCAGTTGTGGTGAAATTTGGTTCACACAATTGGCACATGCCATATTTAAAGTGTGCAAAATTTCATGCTTCTATCTTCATTATTAGCTGAAAAAAATGATGTGGTGCATTACTTTCTGAAGCCCCTCATAGAAGCTTGTTTGTAGTAATGATATTCCTCTGTAGTTTTCACACTTCCTCTTATCACCTTTTTTTGAATACTGGGATCAGTAACGATTCTCTCCATTCACTAGGGAGTTTTTCTTCTCTCCATATTTGTTGTATTAGTGCACATATCTGTTCCTGTAGAACCCAAACATACGGTCAAATTATTTATTGTTAGCAGACATAAAAACATCAGAAATTGTGCATTGCATTTTAATTTCATCTATGTCTTTTCTGAAAGAAAGATGCAAGCATTTATTAAGACCACATAAGATAGTTAATTGTCATTAGAGCCCTGTACCAGGGTTTTCAGTGCAAAGTGATCTGTGGAGAACACACCTCCGATGGCTTTAGGGTACAAACAGGAGTGAAGCAGGAATGAAGCAGGGATGTGTACTATCACCAACATTATTTATCTTGGCAGTAGACTGGTTAATGAAGGAGGCAACATCAGACAAACACAGAGGATTACAATGGACATTTAACACAGTGCTGGAGGACCTTGACTTTGCCAATGATATTTGTCTTCTATCAAGCAGGCACAAAGTTATGCAAGATAAAATAAACAAGCTAACTCAGAATGCTAACAATATAGGATTAAAGATCAATGTAGGAAAGACAAAGTTAATGAAACAAAATGTGAACAAAAATGTACTGACAGTAAATAACAAGCTAGTCAATGAATTTGTATATCTTAGTAGTAGAGTAGTAGAAGATGGAGACATCACAGAGGACATCAACAACAGACTTGCTAGAGCAAACCAGGCTTTTGCAATGCTGCGTACTATATGGAAATCTAAAAATCTAAGCATGAAGATGAAAATCAGAATATTTAAGAGTAATGTTCTAAGTCATTGGAAGGAGCAGAAATGTGGCTTATTAGAAGAATCCCCTGGACAGCAAATATAACTAATGAAGAATGTATGAGAAAAACTGGAGAGAAAAAAAAAATCTTGTCAAAAAATAAGAGAGAGATAATGTACTTTCATAGGACATGCAATGAGAAGAGGGGGCATTGAAAATATTATAACAGCAGGAAAAACAGAGGGAAGAAGATCAAGATGAAGACTAAGAGAAATGATACTGGGCAGTCTGACAGGATGGTGTGAGAGGAGATCACAAACTAAGCTGATGGCCTGCATGAAAGATCGTGTACTCTGGAGAAACATAATAGCCAATGCCAATCAGCATGGCACCTGATGATGATGATGATGATGTTCTAAGTGTACTACTCTATGGAAGTGAACACTGGAAAATCACCAAAACTATAGAAAACAAGCTTAATTCTTTCAAGACTAAATGTTTACGAAGATTTAGAAAAACATTTTGTTCAAACACCATAAGAAATAACATCTTGTTGGCAGAAATGCAGATGAAGCCACTGACAGCAATTATTGAGGAAAGACGCTGGCGATGGTTGGGACATGTGCTCTAGATGACTGACGACTCGTTACCAAAAATAACACTAAGATGGACACCACAGGGGAACAGAAGTAAGGGTATAACAACAGAAAGGATGTTGAGCAATAGATGGCTTACCTGGGCAAAAGACAGGCATATGTGGAAAACCTTTGCAGAAGTGCCTTGGCACTTAAGGTTCAGAGAGAGATAAAATGCAGTTTACAAGCATTTATATGTCTTCTTCTTCATTCGCAGTAGCATTTATATGTAAAAGCTTCATTTGCTGGTCTCATTATTTGTGACACTTTTTTTTCATCGGTTCTCATGTACTTCAATTGGTATATTGGTTTTTTTGGACAACTATTGTTATAAATTATTTCTCAGTTTTGTGTTGTAGATGTCCATCAGTTAATTTTAAACTAACCCCACCCCCAGATGACAGGCTCAAAATATCAAAGCAGGAAGAATTCCCAATAGATGCCAGTCATAAAAAAATCAACATAGGAAGAATTCCCAATAGATGCCAGTCATAAAAAAATCAACATAGGAAGAATTCCCAATAGATGCCAGTCATAAAAAAATCAACATAGGAAGAATTCCCAATAGATGCCAGTCATAAAAAAATCAACATAGGAAGAATTCCCAGTAGATGCCAGTCATAAAAAAATCAACATAGGAAGAATTCCCAGTAGATGCCAGTCATAAAAAAATCAACATAGGAAGAATTCCCAGTAGATGCCAGTCATAAAAAAAATCAACACATGAAGAATTCCCAGTAGATGCCAGTCATAAAAAAATCAGCATAGGAAGAAATTCTCAGTAGATGACAGTGTTAACAAAATCAACACATGAAGAATTCACAGTAGATGATGGGGTTAAAAAAAAATACCAACACAGGAAGAAAGTTCAAAATTCAGACTCCATCTTCATTGCGTTCGGGACAACCCCATATATGCTCCGCCACATGCCGCAACATCCATCTTTGCTAATAGTTCCTGTCAAATGTTGGTTGTTTACAGTGTGTCTTCTGCCACACAGTTCGGATTTCCTGCACTTTTAATTTGTCCTAGCTCCACCGTCTCCTCATAGCTACATTGTTCATCTATTCCTGCTTTTCATTTTCCCAGTCTGTCCAGTAGAGCCCTAGCTGTCATCATTGGAATATGGTCTTGGCCTGTTCATCCTGTCCAATGTACAGCTGAATAAATTAGAGCATGTACAGAACGAGGCAATGAGAGTGGTGTTGGGTTGCACCAGGGATACTCCAATGGTGGCCATGAGGTTTCTGCTTGATAAGCTGAGTGTGAGGTCTAAACACAAGCATGCTCAGGTATGCTCAGGAATGCTGGCATGAAGAATCATCTACTGAGAATTCTTCCTGTGTTGATTTTTTACAATGGTGTCATTGTAAACATAATCTTTAGGAAGAAATTCCCAGTAGATGATAGTTAAAAAGAAAATATCAACACAGAAAGAAATTCCCTGTAAATGACAGAGTTAAAAAGAAAATATCAACACAGAAAGAAATTCCCTATAAATGACAGAGTTAAAAAGAAAATATCAACACAGAAAGAAATTCCCTATAAATGACAGAGTTAAAAAGGAAATATCAACACAGAAAGAAATTCCCTGTAAATGACAGAGTTAAAAAGGAAATATCAACACAGAAAGAAATTCCCTATAAATGACAGAGTTAAAAAGAAAATATCAACACAAGATTTCCTGGTAGCTGACAGGATTTTTTAAAATATTGAAACAGGAAGAATATTAAGTAGGTGACAAGTTCAGGCAAAGAAGAGGTCTCTTGCTTTATTTTTCTGTGCTACTTGGTCAGCTTTGCCAGTAATTTTCTCATTTTGAGTTTGCTCTTTTTCCACTTGAATTTTCCAGTGATTATTTAATTCTCAATCTACATTTTTCTAATGATGTGCTTATATAAATTTATATGTTTTTTGTCTGAAGTACAAGGTGTATCCAGTAAGCAATGATTCCATAAAATTTGATTTATTCAAGATATATTTACATACATGTAAAATTCCTTGAAATAACATCCTTCAGCATCAATACACCATTGCCAGCAGTTCTGCCACGTGTCGTAGCTTGCCTGGAAGTCTTGAACAGGGACCTCCTTCAAAGCGCTCGTCACGGCAGCTTGCATGTCATTATCATAATCAGGTGCTGTGCCTACTGGCATTGGCTGTTATGCTTCTCCAGAGTACACGATCCTTCATGCAGGCCATCAGCTCAGTTGGTGATCTCTCACACCATCCTGTCAGACTGTCCAGTATCATTTCTCTTGGTCTTCCTCTTGATCTTCTTCCTTCTATTTTTCCTGTTGTTATAATATTTTCAATGCCCCCTTTTCTCATTGCATGTCCTATGAAAGTACATTGTCTCTCTCTTATTTTTTTGACAAGAATTTTTGTCTCTCCAGCTCTTCTCGTACATTCTTCATTAGTTATTTTTGCTGTCCAGGGGATTCACCTCAACATTATTCTAATAAACCACATTTCTACTGCTTCCAATGATTTTTGTGCAGACCTGCCTATTGTTCACGATTCACTTCCATATAACAAGATAGGTTCAATGTAGCATTTCATTTATAAGGATGTTTTGCACATGTTTCTCATTCATTGAAATGCAGTCTTTGTTTGGCCTATTCTGTTCCTAATTTCTGTTCTGCATTTCCCATTTGAAGTTATTACTACTCCAAGGTATTTGAATTTCCGCACCTGCTTTAGAATAGTTCCGTTTAATTTTGTACTGCATATTGGTGGATTCTGTTTCTTAGATATAACCATAGTCTCTGTCTTTTTGATGTTCAAAGTAAGGCCTTTCTGTTCACTTCCTTTAGCAACTTTATCCAAGAGATTTTTATGAATGCTGTGTTAAAAGAAAGAAAAATAAAATCAAATGAATAAAGCACTTAGCTGTAACTTGTAAGAAGCTGTGGCTTGTCTGACACTGTGTGTCAGAAATGCGCATAGTGGAGTGTAGAGAGTATTTAACTGGAGACTGGGATGTGCGATAGGTGGATCATAATTGAGGATGGTGGGTGGGGAAACCGTGGAGGGGAGAGAGAGAGAGTGATATGTAGAACTTTTGCAGTTCCCACTTTTTTCCTAGTTTATGTATTTCCCTGATGGTGTCATTTCTAATTTTATCACTGACAGTAGACCTGGACTGTATAAAATATTAGAGTATATTTGTTCTCCTCAGACATCTCATTTCTGTCTTTATGATTTTTCTTTTGTTTTTTTTTTGCTGTTAGTTTTCATGATTGATACCATTAGCACTGAAGTGGAAGATGGATCAAGTTGTATGGTGCTGATTTGTGATGTATTTGTTTTTCAGTAAAGGTGTCATTTGTCCAATGACCTGATTTGCTTTATTGCCTCTGCTCTTAGTTTTGACATCATTTTTCCAAGAGGATGATATTGTACTAACTAGGTATTTTAAATGCTTCACCTTTTTCAAAGGCTGGTAGTCCAGAAAGATCTTTGTTAAGATCTCTTCTTTGCCAATGGTTGCAACTTCTATTTTTTCAGCACTGATTTTCATGTTGTTGTTTCTACATGCCCTTGCTAAATTGTCCAGGTTCAGGAAAAATGCTGTTTTCTAACTCAATTTATTACAAACCTGAGATCTTTTTAATAACAATGATATTGTTATAAATAGACATGATAGACTCTTTCAGCGAAGTAAGATTATTCTTTCATCTGTTTATTTCTGGGCCGTGTCTAACAAATATGCAATTTTTATCTTTCCATTTCCCTTTTTTGTCAAAGTTCTTTTAGCAAAATTTAGGAGACATTCATTCTGTTTAATTAATAATTAGACTTTTAAAATAGGTAGCCCAGCTCTGTTTATTTCTGGAATACATAGTTAAAATGTTTGGCTTATGATTTATCCATATAGGAACATACTAATGAAGAAGTAGGAAAGAAAAGGCCTAATTAACATGTATGATACACATAACATATTCCTTTATTCGTTCATTCATTTACATGTCCCTTGCTGAACTTTGCCTCCCTAACAGCTCTCCTGTAGGCCTCTCGGTTGTGAGAGATACCTTGCTGCTGATGCATCCATTTGCAGATCATCAACGATGTCTTGCAGCCATCTTCACCTTGGTCTTTCTCTCTTCCTTTTTCCCATTATGTACCTCTTCCAAGACGGTCTTCTCTAGATTATCATGACATTTAATGTGTCCAAAATATTTAAGTTTTCTTTGTTTAATCCTCTTTATTAGCCAGCCTTCTTCAATATTAAGTTCTTATAATATTCATATATTTGTTCTTTTTTTGTGTCCATGATATTTGAAGAACTCTTCTCTAGCACTTACATTCATAGGCATGTTTCTCAGCTGTTTTGTTAAGTGTCCAGGTCTCACAGGCATATGTTGCGATAGGAAAGATGCATGCCCTTAAAAATCTTATTTTTGTAGTTCTGTCTGCTCCTCTCCACAGATTCTTTAGTTGTTTTACTTTCTGAAGAGCAATAGATGTCCTCCTTTTAATTTCCCTCATTGTATCACCATTATTAGTTAGTAGTCATCCAAGATATTCAAAACTCTCCACTTCTTCCAATTTTACTCATTGATATATATTTCAGCTGCCTTATTTGTTTTATTGATTGTCATCAATTTAGTTTTCTTCACATTAAGATAGAGGTTTTGCTCTTCACTGTTCTTACAGACTGACATAATTAGTTTTTCCATTCCTTTTTGTGTTGTGGACAGTAATACTGTGTCATCAGCATATCTAATCTCTGGTATTTTATAACCTCCAAATTGTTATGGCATTGTAATATTCTTTGTCTACATCTCTAACATTCCTCATTATATTTTCAGTATACAAGTTAAATAAGTAAGGTGACAATATGCACCCCTGATGGACCCCTTGTTTTATGTCAAACCAAGTTGTTGTTTCACCATTTATTCTTACTGCTGCTTGTTGGTTTAGATACAGCAGTGATGTTAATTGTATCAAATGTGTTGGAAATCCCATTTTTTCCATTAATTCCCAAAGCTTCTAGTGTTGTACGCAGTCAAATGCCTTTGAATAGTCTATAAAAGATAAATATAGATTCACATTTAATTCTCTGCATCTCTCTATTATTAATCTTATATTGAATATATGATCTCTTGATCCTTTTCCTTGCCTAAAACCATCTTGGACCATATCGACTTCTTCCTGTATTTTCTTATGAAGTCTACCTATTATGATTTTTATCAGAATTTTACTTGCATGACTAATCAGGGCAATAGTTCTGTAGTTTGTGCATAATTTCAAGTTACCCTTTTTTGGCAGTGGTATTACTACAGTTCTTTTCCACTCTTTTGGCCAAATACCTGAATGCCATATTTTTTACATAGTACATGATAGATTGTTGCACATTCCTTTCCTCCTGCTTTAATAAGTTCAGCTGTTATCTCATCACATCCTTCACTTCTTTACCATATTGTTCTGGTATTTTTGTAAGATCAAAGCGGAGTGGTCTTGATCCCGTAACTGTCTTTTTTATCTTTATCTTCATGTCTGCTATTAATAACTCATGGTCCGTGTCACAATCAACACCTGGTAAAGTTTTTGCTGATGTTATACTTGATCTCCACCTTCTTTGCACTAAAATGTAATCTGTTTGATTCTTGGTTTTCCCATCAGGTGATGTCCATGTGTAAAGTCTTCTTGGATGTTGTTTAAAAAGTGTGTTAGCGATCATTAGCTCATTTTCCATGCAAAACGCCATTAGATTGTCACCTGCCTCATTTCTATGGCCTATGCTAAGTTTCCCCACAACATATCTTTCTTCTTCTGCACTTTCTGTACCAATCTTTGCATTAAAATCCCCCATTATTAATACAGTATCATTTTTCCGTACCTGGTCTAGCGTCGTTTGCAGTGTGTTATAAAAGTCTTCTACTTCCTCTTCTTCTGCTGCTGATGTAGGTGCATATATCTGGATGATTGTTACATTTCTAGGAGTGCCCTTAAGTCTGATATTGAGGATTCTATTACTTACTGGATTGTAACCTAGTAATGCTTTTGATGTTAATTTGTCCATGTAAAAAACCACTCCATTCTTTCCTCCTAATTATCCACCAGAGTATATAAAGATATTATCATTCTCTCTCTTGAAGTGTTCTGATCAATTCCATTGATGCTGGCATATAACACATTCATTCATTCATTTGCATGTCCCTTGTGGAAATTTGCCTACCTAACAGCACTCCTGTATGCCTCTCGGTTGTGAGCAAGATGGCCTGCTACTGATGCATCCACTTGCAGATCATCAATGTGTTGCAGCCATCTTCGCCTTGGTCTTCCTCTCTTTTTCCCATTATGTACCCTTCCAAGACGGTTTTCTCTAGATTATCATGACGTTTAATGTGTCCAAAATGTTTAAGTTTTCTCTCTTTAATCCTCTCTATTAGCCATCTTCAATATTAAGTTCTTGTAATATGGATATATTCATTCTTTTTTGTGTCCATGATATTTGAAAAACTCTTCTGTAGCATTTACATTCAAAAACATTTATTTGTTACTCAGCTGTTTTGTTAAGTGTCCAGGTCTCACAGGCATATGTTGCGATAGGAAAGATGCATGCCCTTAAAAATCTTATTTTTGTAGCTCTGTTCCTCTCCACAGATTCTTTAGTTGTTTTACTTTCTGAAGAGCGATAGATGTCCTCCTTTTTTAATTTCCCTCATTGTATCTCCATTATTAGTTAGCAGTGATCCAAGATACTAAAAACTCTCCACTTCTTCCAGCTTTTCCTCATTGATACATATATCAGCTGCCTTGTTTGCTTTGTCAGTTGTCATCAATTTAGTTTTCTGTTATAACACATAGGAGGAAGAAAAAGAGGGGGAAGAGGGGTATGTGATGACTGCCTTGGCTTTGTGTTAATTTTATGTTTAGTGTTATATACCAACAAACTATTCTATTTACTTGTCCAATCTTAATCATGTATAGACTGGCTGGCAGTTAATAAGCTTTTGCTTATTTATAATTATTATACTTGATATTTGTTAATAGTTGCTATATTTGAAACTTCTGCTGCTGCATATAGTTATGCTATTCAGTGTTTGCGTTATCTGTTTGTGGTTAACATATGTGATGTTTTTATATTGTATAAACTTATGCTCTGGTTAAATAGCTTGGGAAAGTGAAGTACTAATTGAATCAGCACAGAATATTGTCATTATAATATTTGTTTATAGTACAAAGGTTAACCATAAATAAAAATAGAAGTCTTCTAATTTTTTTTTCAGCTGTTTATCATACTCATTGTTAATTATGACTGAGATGAAGAACCAGCCTTTAATTCCTTAGTCTAAGTTTCTTGGTGATGTAAGAGTGAAGAGTTATTTGTCTTTTATTACAACTTTTCTCTCATGAAGAATTTCTTTATAGCAAGAAATCATCTTAGGAGCACTTCACCTTGCCTTGCTGATAGTGTTCACCATGTTCTGTGAAATAATCCATGATTTCTGGATCTTTGTGATGCTGTTGTTGAGAATTTTTGTTGTTAGAGTTATGGTTATTAGTGTGCATTTATATATTTAGTTTATATACTTTCACACAGTAACTGTGTGTATATTCATATATCTATATATACTACATGATGCTGACAGCTGGCAACCCACAAAGTTAGCATGATAAGATTCAGGCCACAATATTTCCATGATCAAGCTCATAAAATGAACAGATAAGTTGAGATTTACGGCCCTATTCATGCCTCTATAAAGAAATATTTCTCTCTTTCTAGAATGTTTCATCAATAAAAATCTGAATATTATCACCAGAACAAGTCTGTCTGCCTGCCTGCCTGTCTGTCTGTCTGTGTGTGCTTGCCAGCCTGCCTGCAATGTCACATCTGTAAATATGCATGAGACTGTCGTGTCCCAAAAACAAATTTGAGATAAATTCAGTTTTGGAAGTAATACAGAATAATACTTCTCTTGAAGAGTTGTGTATATGATATCCATGGATGGGAATGTGTGTGTGTGTGTGCATATATGTGACATATGTGCATATCACTTAACAAAACAGCTGAGAAACATAAATACCTTTGAATGTAAATGCTACAGAAGAGTTCTTCAAATATCATGGACACAAAAAAGAACAATGTACAAGAACTTAATATTGAAGAAAGTTGGTTAGTAAAGAGAAAGCTTAAATATTTTGGACACATTAAATGTCATGAGAGTTTAGAGAAGACCATCTTGAAAGGGTATATAATGGGAAAAAGAAAGAGAGGAAGACCAAGGTGAAGATGGCTGCAAGACATCATTGATAATCTGCAAATGGATGCATCAACAGCAGGAATCATGCTTACAACCGAGAGGCCTACAGGAGAGCTGTTAGGGAAACAAAGTTCCGCAAGGGACATGCAAATGACTGCGTAGGAGGTATCATTGCTGTTTTATTTAATTATATTATGTTTGTATATCCAGTAGTATTCATTGTCTTGCTTAATATGACCTGTTTTTGATATCTAAAAATATTTTTAAAGTATTTTTTAAACAGCATCCATATTTTACATTTCAAGTCTTCCTGTGCTAATTATGCACTTAAAAATAAAAGAATAAAGTTTTCTACAGTGATATAATGCTGCTAGTGTTTCTCTGTGTATGAGAGAAGGTGGTATTTAAACTGGAGAGATTGTGTGTGACCTCACTTTCTAGTAAGAAATAATTACTACATTCATTTTTCAGTTTTTTCCTTTTTTTCTACTGCACTATAACATTCATATGTGGACAGCAACATTTTCTGCATCGTGAAAATTGGCATGTTTATGTTTAATATTTTTGTCATTATTATTTATGCCATTCATTACTCTGGAAAGAAGAATTGTTTTAGTTTACTGCTGAAAATAAAATTTATTCAAATTTTTTTGACAGGTTCATTTTCTTGACTTGTGTGTTAAGATAACAGTGAAATGTTCTTTTCATTTTCATTTGTACTTGATGTCAAACTTGTCAAGTCTATGAAGGTACATTTTTGTTTTTTTTTACATATGGCTATGAAAACACATTTTCGTGGAAAAAATGTAACAGATAAATTGAACAGCTGCATTTAGATTCCCTTAAAAACTGCAATTTTTTTCAGTGCACTCATTACAGCTTCACTTCATACTCTGAAGAATGTCACAAAATATTATTAAATGATACAACTGTCAGTTCAGAGTTTTCACAATGTTATAAAAATTTATCTAAAGAAACGTTATTAGTGAAAATATTAAATGATAGCAATTATGTCAGCAGAGTGAAACTCTTGGTATAATTGTTTGAAAATTAGATACAAATCCTGGCCCCATACTGTTGGTCATGTGATCTTCATTTGCAATAAGAATGTCTTATCTATAAAATTGCACTGTCTATCTGCAAGTAATTTTTTCATAAATGTTAAACAACATAGAATGATATCAAATTAGATCAGTACTTTAAAGTGAACTCATGGTCATCTTTGTAAAATTATAAACTGCTTTATTTCACATCAGTAAAACTACATTTTTAGGAAATAACAAGTCACAGAACTGAAATTTTCAAGCCAGTGTAAGATTTTCTTCTTGCTCATGTTATTTTTACACAATGATAGTCTTGTAGATGTGATATCATTTTTGTACATATTGACCATCTTTGGCATTATATTTTAAAAACATTTAAAAACATTTTAAAACTCCTTTTTCAAGTTGTTTGAATGAATGTGTTGCACATAAATTTGAAATGCATCATTTCCTTCATTTGTGCTCAATCCTTAAACAAATATATATTTGAAAATAAATATTCATTTCTTGTGTCATAATGTTGATGCTTTTGTTGAACAAATACCTTAGTTCAGATTCTTAACAACCTTAATCCTGATCTTTCAATAAAACAATTACCGGTGAATTAATAAAAGTAACACTCAAGACGTATATACTTTATTTGAAGAGGACATCTGTCGCTCTTCAGAAGTAAAACGACTAAAGAATCTGTGGAGATTGATTGATTGATTGATCTTTATTTCAGAAGGGTTAAGAATTGGGCACGCAGGCCCGTCTGACATTCTGCCCTTTATCATACATCTTTCACTCTATTCCAGACATTCTACAAATATGCTGTTCATGTAACAAACATAATTAACATTGAAGCTGAGAGACATAAAATGAAATATAACATTTATGTTTCGCTCTTAAGCATTCACTCAGTACAGAAGTAACTACATACATATATAAATGACTATCTACTAAACAAACATTTCGGGACTATTCAGAAAAGAATTAATTGTATTCGGTGTCTGTAAGAGCAGTTTAAGATAACTTTAAAGTTTTATAATTCATGGAGGCATGTAGTCGACATCAAATAGATATTGGGAAAGCTTGTAGTTGTAGGAAGGAGTATAATTTATATTTTTTATACAGGATGAGAGGGTATTCCAAAGATGAGCAGCAGAATAACTAAAGCTTTTCTTGTAAAGATGAAGTCTAGGTTTTGGAAGATATATGTTGTTCAAGCGTTGTCTACACTTTGGGCTAAATTTAAACAGGCTCCATAGATAAGGCGGGGCATGCCGTGAAAGAATTTTATGTACTAACTTGGCTTTGTTGAAGAGGAATCTGTTCTTAAGAGGCAGTATTTTGATACGTTTGTGTTGGTTAGTTGTTTGTGCCTGATCTTTGTCACTAATAAGCTTTACTGCTCGCTTTTGGAGTGAGCAAACCCTCGTTGACACTAAGCAACCATCCGAAACTGTTGAGCAATAGTCTAAATATGTTTGTATATGAGATATGTAGTGTGTCTTCCTTGTGTCTTGATCGATGAAGTGCTTAATTTTGGCTAACTGGTATACTTTTTGTGCGATGAGTTTTGTTAGACATTGCACATGAGAGTTCCAGGTCAGATGTTGGTCAATAATAATACCTAGTGTTTTGTGCTCGCTAACATTTTCTATCTGTGATGTTTCTGTACAGAGCCGAAGTGTTGTTTTTGTAGTTTCTGTCTTGTTGTTATGAGCATTGATTTTGTTTTATCGGTGTTTATAATCATGCCATTATTTTTGATCCATCTAATTAAATTGTATAACTCAACCTGAAGAGTTGATTCTAGATTAATACAGTTGTAGTCAATGGTGTAGACTGTGCAATCATTGGCAAAAAGGTCACAAGAAGAGTGTTTAAGATGAAGTGGAAGATCATTGATATAGATAGCAAAGAGCAACGGGCCTAGAATAGAACCTTGCGGAACACCAGTGTCAACTTTAGCAGAACTTGATAGAGAATTGTTGAAGAATACTACCTGTTGTTTGTCTGAAAGAAACGATGCAATTAATTTTATTATGTCAGGGTGCAATTTATAAGTCTTTATTTTTCTTACAAGAATATCATGGTCAGTCATATCAAATGCCTTTTAAAAGTCGACAAAGATGGCACCACATAGTCTGTCGTCATTTATGTTTACTAGCTAGTTTTCTGTCATTTTGGTAAGAGCTGTGTGGCAGGAATGATTGGGTCTAAAGCCTGACTGACTGTCTATGAGTAAATTGTTCTCTTGCATGTGTCGTAGAGTTATTTTGTGTATGTGTTTTTTCAAGTGATTTTGATAATGACGATAATATGGATATTAGTCTGTAGTTGGTAAGATTATTGGATGAGCCAGATTTAAAGCGAGGATACACCTTAGCAGTTTTAAAAGCCTCAGGGAAATAACATTTTGCAATGCACTGATTGTAAATATACGTTAGTGTATGTGAAATGACAGGTGCAGCATAACGTAAGATCTTATTACTAATATCATCAAGCCCAGCTGTATTGTTGTTTTTTAAGGTTAAGAGATAATTGTGCACTTCACTGACTGTTAAGAATGGAATGTGTAACTGTTTAAAATCAGTACATCTGCTGTCCAGGAGTGTTTGTAGTTCATGTAAGTCGCATACAGGAGCTGATATTGATGATTTAAGAACATTGATTTCTTCTCTGAAGTGTGTACTGATATGTGCGCTAGTGTATGCACGATTGATGGCTTGAGAATCAAATTCTTTTCTTTTATTTGATAGGCTATTTATGGCTTTCCAAATTGATTTACTGTCTGATTTATTCTGTACTAGATTCCTGAAGTAATTTTTTTGTCTCTTGTCTTATTAAGTATTGAACTTTGTTTCTGAGTGAACGGTAGGTCCTAAAGTCCTGACTTTGTGCGCCCGGTCATGTTCTCTCATGGACTGTAATATTTCAGGTGTTATCCAAGGTGACTTCGTCTGGTGTTTTACTCTCACCTCTTTCATGGGGACATATTTGTCTAATATATCTCTGGAGATCTTTAGCTAATATTCTATTGCCTCATCAGGGTCAGTTAGTTGGTACACATGTGTAAGTGAAGATTCTTGCAAATCATTAAGGAATAATTCTAGGTTAAATTTTCTGAAGCTTCTAAATTTCATACTGATGTGATTGTGCTTAGGAAGTTTATACCCCCTTCTTGTCCACATACAGCAGACTGGGTAATGATTACTTAACGAGTATGAGGGATGTTCCATTCAATGATGTTTTCTGGGTGGGCTACATATATATGATCTAATAATGTGGATGATACTTCTGTCGCTCTAGTTGGTTTGGTGACAATTTGGCAAAAATTATAGGATAATATAATATTGCTCCAAGTTGGATTTGATTGTGTTAGATCTATGTTGAAATCTCCAAGAATGATAATGTCTTTGAACTTAAAGGTTGAAACCTCATCCATCATAGTCGTGAAGTGATCATACCACAGGGATGATGCATTTGGATTATGGTACAAAAGTCCAATAATTAATGGACTCTGGTTTGGCATTTTAACTTCTGCCAAAATACACTCTACCTCTGATGATTCGAGGTCTTCTCTACGACTAAACTGGATAGTTGTGGAGACCTGTTTCTAGTTTTCTAGTTCGGTCACGCTGGATCAGGTTAAAACCGTTAATTCTAATATCTTCATTGGTTATGTTCCTGTTTAAACGGCTTTCAGAGAAGCCAAAAATGTGGAAATTTTGATTTAATGTGTGTTAATTCAGGAATTTTACCTAATAGGTGATATACATTCAGATGGCCTATTCGAAGTCCTTCTTTAAGTAACCATTTTTCGGTAGGTGGGGTCATTTTATTTTCCTGTCTACTGTTATTGGTTTGAAAGTAATTCCTAGTATGATACTTAATACTGAAGTAAATAAACTTTTAAATACTACACAGAAGCACACTCTGTATATTAAACTTTCAACTGGCACACAACTCACCAGCTGAAATAATTGGAAACTGAAAGAGAGACACACCTAACTACTGAATAATTAAATGCTGAAATATGCGATTTCACTAACAAGTTGAGTAATTAAGCATATAGTTCTCACAAACAAATAGATACAACTCACAAACTGCAAGGACCTATAGAAAGTTAACAAGAATTAGAAAAATAGATACAAAAGAAAAGGGGCAAGAAATAAAATGCAATAATAAAATGTAAAGAATTCTAAATAAACTTAAGAAAAAAGATATCAGTCACTATGTCTTGCTGAGTAATAATTCTTTTTCGACATTGCGGGTTGAAGTTTGTGATGGATTACGATGATATTGCCATCAGTTTAAGGCATGTGGTGTCTGTAAGGTACAATGCCATGTGAATTATGCAGAGATAACATATAGGCATAACTCAAGGCTGCATGGCTAAACTTCAACAAATACTGCAGCTCCAGATTTCTTTGAGGATATTGCATGGAACTTGCTCATGTGTTAAAGTCTTCCAATGAGCTGTGCGACTGTGGAAGAACCCTGATGTTGTTGACGCTCGTATCAGCTCGTCTGACCATCTGAGACTGACGTGAAGGTAGGGGTGGAAACATTGTGTCATAGTCGATGGTTTGCTGTGGATCAGGTGGTGCAGATTTGGAGGTCCCTATGGTTTTAGTGCTCGGAGTAGAGCTGGCTTTATGGGGGTTTTTTGTTGGATGTGGGTGTTGTTTGTGATATGTCTCTCTGTAGTGTACATTCTGGAAACTTTAGATTTTTGGCAAGGATGCTGGTACCAAGTTTTGATGTATGTATGTGGTCCCTGTACATCCGTTTCTTCGGGGCACCAGAGGCTGAGATGAAGAGCACAGTGTGGTCTATGAAGACAATGTTGTTAACACGACAGTATGACTGAAGTGCCTTGTTGTTGATGTCTACCAGGCGGCGTCCAGGACCGGAGCAGGGTGGAACGATGGAAGATAGGAAGATTGCTGTACTCTGATACTTTTCCTTGATGGCGGAAGTCAAAGCCTGCATGTCGGAACGTCTGATGTTCTGGCCATTCATGCTGTCATTTATGCCAACATGTACGGAGATTTTCCTCACGCATTGGTCTATATTAAAACTTCTCAGTGTTTGCGTTATTTTCGCAATACCAGCTCCTGGTACTGCAACTACTGAGACAGTCTCCTTGTCTGCTATGGACATCCGCTCGCCATACACACCCTTTAGCAGTGAATCCCCAATTATTAAATGCGTTGTGCTGTCCATGATTTTGTGAATGGGAATTTGCTGCGTATTTCGTTCACGTTGTTTTTGGTTAGATCGTGACTGGAGGTGGGATGCGTTGTTTGACTGAGATGATTGTTGCGTCCTGTCTGCTGAGTATCTGGTACAGAGCTTTGTTGAAGAGCGTCGAATCTGTTGGTGATCTGGACCTCGATGGGGTATTCGTATTTTGTGATATGCTGGTCTTGCTCATGTGATAAAGAGTCACTGACTTCACTCTGTTTTTGTTGGTCATTTTTCTGATGAAGTTTGTTTATGCTGGCTGGCGACGATGGCTGAGCCTTCGGCTTCATGTTGAGATTAGTTTGACTAGCAGCCACTGACTGACTGTGACTACCAGTTTCTGTCTAGTTGCTTTTCTGTAGTTTTTCACTGTTTGTTGATTGAATGAGCAGCTTCAGCTTGGTATTTTCTTCTCTAAGCTGTTCAACCTCTTTTTTGATATTGTCATTCTCCTCACTGAGTGACTTTACAACTTCTGACTTCATGTCACTGATAAGTCTTTAACAGCTTCTGTGAAGTCATGGCCACAGAGACAAGTAAGTAATTTTGTACCTGTACCAACAGCTTGATGAGAACTAACAGTCTCACTAAGTCTAGGTACATTGCTCTCCAAAGATTTTTCAGAGTTTGATTCCATTATTATATCAGTTTTGCTAGAACTGTTAGCTGGGTTGTCTTTATGAGTGAAGGTGTCTGAAGACAGTGGAGCTTTCTCAGTAGGAGCTGTTGCTCCTTGTTCTCCAGCAGTATCTGGGATTATTGGTTCTTCTACAACAAGTGTTGATAGTGATTCATGTTTGCTGGGGGTTTCTTTGTTGGTGATAATAACAGCGTTTTCTGGCACAGACTCTTCTGCTGTCATGATTTCCATTCTATCGCCGACTATGTCAGTAGACTTCTTTGCAGGACTTGCAAAGCTTGCAACCATGTTTGTAATTGTTGTGTTTTGTTCATCTGGGATATCTGCTTGAGAGAGCTGACTGGCCATCACTTCCTTGATTGTGTTTAGTACATCTGGGTGATCTGCTTGAGGGAGCTGACTGACCATCACTTCCTTGACTGTGTTTATGTTTCCTTCTTGCAGCTCCATAAACTGTTTTGTTAGCCAGGATTCAATGGCTTCAGTGTCACCTTGTACCATCACTTTGTTCTTCGTGTGGTAAAGATGAACTGTGAGGACTGGTGTTTTTATGATGTCCTCAACATTAGCGCCTTGCTTGTCATACCTCTCCTCTCTTTCTGCTTGATAGCCCTTCCTAAGAGCTGGCCTCAGGGACTCGTACTGAAGTGTGTTGTGACATGTCACAATGACACATTGTCCATCGTTGGTGTATTTTATTGTTAAGCCTGGTGGGTTACTACATTTCTTTAGCTTTGTCCCCACGGCTTTGTGTTTGTTTAGGCTATAGTTCTTTGTTGTGGTAGACCGGAGACCATCCCGCCGGCTGGGCTTGCTCGTCACCTCACAGATTAAACCTTCTGTCCCGCATTCTATCATTGTTGCATATCTTATATCTTCTTATATCTTATATCCTTCCCGTGCCGTTAAACGTCACATAGGGCTCACAAAGTAGTTCGCCAATTTTTCCTGTCTTTGGCAAGTCTTTCAACCTCATCAAAGGATTTTATGCCTGTTAATTTGGCCTCTCTTAATAATGTCCTCTTCAGAGTTTCACACGGTCTGCCTCTTTTTCTTCGGCCTGTTGTGTTCCACTTGATAGCTTGTTTTGGGATTCTCTGATCATTTCTTCTCATCATATGTCCATCTCCTTTTCCTGATCACCCATGAGGCTGGTCGTTGTTCAGTCATCTGTCTTATCTCTGCATTGTTCTTGAATTCATTCCACTTGATGCAGAGTATTTTCCTTATTCATTTGTTTTCAAAAGAGTAATTTCTTTTCTATTTCTTTAGTTGTTTTCCAGCTTTCATATGCATAAATGGGGGTGGATATTACATTTGAATTGAGTAGTCTTAACTTGGTTTTTGTGCTTATAACTTTTGAATTCCATATGTTCTCAAGATCGATGCTGCTTTTTGCAATTCTGATCCTAACTTCCTTTCTAGTGTTACCATCCTGGTCTAATGTAGCTGCCAAGGTATGCAAATTGATTGACTTCTTCAATATCTGTCCCCTCTATGTGTATTTTTCCATTTTGACTAAGGGGAATTTTCATTATTTTTGTTTTATCCTTGTTAATTTCAAGTCCTATTTTGCTAGCCATTGAAGACAGGCTATCTGTTTTTTCTTGTATGGAATTCATATTATTACTGATAAGAGCTATGTCATCAGCAAAATCAAGATCTTCTAGTTAGGTCCCATGTACCCAGTCAATACCTGTGTTACCTGTGCAGCATTTTTTCATTATGAAGTCTATTGTAATCCCAAAAAGTAAAGGAGACGGTATACATACTTGTTTCACACCTGTTTCAATCTGGAACCATTCACTCATCCCTTCTTCTGTCTTGACTGCACAAACATATCCATTGTACGAGTCCTTAATGATGTTGACAGTTTTAGTTGGTATTCCATATAGGCTTAAAATTCTCCGTAATGAATCTCTGTGTATGCTATCAAATGCCTTTTTAAATCTATGAAGTTCAGTTTTAATGGTTTCTGCTTTTCAATATATTCTTCAAGTATTATTCTGAGAGTAAAGATCTGGTCGAGACAGCTTCTCCCTTTTCGAAATCCTGCTTGTTCTTCTCTTATTGCAGTATCCACTATATCTTTAAGTCTATTCAAAATGACCTTGCAAAATACTTTTGACACAACTGATATTAAGATTACTCCTCTCCAGTTGTTACAGTCACTAAGGTTGCCTTTTTTTTATATTTTAACAATGATTCCTTTTTTCCAATTAGAAGGGACCTTCTCTTCTTTCCAAATCTTGTTAAACAATCTCTGTAGTTGTCACTATTGATAGCTGTTTAACATTTCAGCTGTTATTTCATCTTCACCTGCAGCTTTGTTGTTAGCCATTAAATTCACTGCTGTTTCAACTTCATGCAATTTAATTTCATCTAGGTTGACATTTAGTTGTGGGGCTGGTAAGTCAGTTTCAAGGTTTAACAATTCTTTTGGGTGTGGTCGATTAAGTATTTCTTGGAAGTGTTCAGCCTATCTTTGCTTTTGGTCTTTATTTGATGTTAATAGGGTTCCAGTTTTGCTAAGGATTGGTTTTTCTTTAGATGTAATAATACCTGTTAGCCTCTTTTGTATTTATATAAGTTTTGCTGTCTCTTGTTTTTGCTGCTTTTTCTGCCTCTTTTGCCATATTGTCTATGTATTCTCTTTTATCTCTTCTAGCTGAACTTTTTACTTTCTTGTCTAGTTCTTTGTATGTTACTTTCACAAGATCTTTTCCAAGATCTGTTTTTACATTCAACATGTCTAATTTGGCTGCTCATCTTTCATGTATATACTTCCATGTGTTTCTGATATCCTTGCTTTTCTATTTGGTCTTTTCAGTCCAGCGCTTGCTTTTGTTGCTGTGATTATGGCTGTGGTGTAAGAATTCCATATTTCATCTATGCCTATCTCCTCAACTTCACTGGGTGTTTTGGACTGATTGGTAAGTTCTTGATTGAAATTACAGTTAGTATTCTCATCTTGTAGGCTGTGGCTGTTTATCTTTCTGTGTACTGATTTCTTGTGTTGGCTTTTCAATTTTAGTTTTATTTTCCCTATGCACAGGTTGTGATCACTGTTGACATCTGCACCACTTATAAGCCCTTACATCTATGAGATATGTCTGAAGCATAATTTCTTAGTAATACAACACTGTGGTAAAATCATGGATTTGATTGACTAAAAAATGTCAAGTCACAAGTCAAATTCAAGTAAATCATTATACTTCCAGTTTAGTATTTAAAGTGAACTGATCCTGAATAGGTTGTTCTTAGTCTACAGCTCTTGTAGAACAGAAAGGAAGGATATTAAAAGTTAGAAAGACCCATCATCTTTGCACAGTTTACGTCATATGCAGGAAACTCTCTGCTATAGAGAGCGGAACAACAACACAACTCCTTCAGATCATCAGAGGAAGTACCCCCCCGACAAGTGTTTTGGCCCTATTAAACTCCTGACACTCTAATGGGGATGGGCCCCTCTGGGTCATGACTCCCAGAGGTCTCGTGAGTTGTTGCTTTTTTTGTCCCAGGATTGAGTTGGCACTGCACTTTTGAATTGTGTCTTTAGCGATTTAGCCATGGAGGACTGCTATTGGCCATGACAACAAAATTATTTATGTTCTCAATGCTTGTTTCACATACTCTACAACCAGTATGAAGCCTTTTCTGCTGTTTCTGAAAGGGTTTTCAGTGCCCTTACTCTTGCTTGTCTCTTTATGCCCAGTTGCTTACATAGGTTGTATGCTGATGTTGCTATGAATCCTCTCGCTCCCACTTCTACAGCTATCACTTTTGCCCTGATTCCTGCCCCCTGCCTCAGTTGCTTGACCAGGTCATTGTACTTCTCACATTTGAATAGATGCTGCTCCTCTATTCTTATTTCGTATGGAACCATAAGCTCAATCATTATTAGTTCCTGTTTTTCTGTGGAGTACACTACAATGTCCGGACGCATTCCTGTGTTCTTAATGGCAGTGGCATATTCTCTTCTTCCTGGTAGGTCCACTATCACATCCCAGTCATTTCCACTATTTAGAAGTGATGGTAAGGGAATGTCCCTGATTTCAATATTCGATGTCGTACCAGCGCCTATGAAGTATTTAGATTGGATCTCAACTATTTTGTTGTTATTTGCTTTATCTTTTGCCCTGTCTACAATGGCTACTAATTCCTGCAGCACTCTATTGTGCCACCAGATGTAGCGTCCTTGACCTAATGATACTCTGCATGCTGACAGCGCATGTTCCAATCTTTGCCTTTCGTTGCAGAGAAGGCACTTTGTGTCTTCTGATAAACCTCATTTGTATAGGTTGGAGCCTGTAGGCAGAATGTCATACGTAGCTCTGATGATGAAACTGAGTCTCAAGGGTGCCATGTGCCAAATGTCATTCCATGTTAGTGATCTCTGCAGGACTTCCTCCCATGTTGTCCACTGACCTTGCTATACCTGTTGGACTGCCTTCTGAACCCGCTTATCATCCACTGAATTCCTTACTTCGCTGATGATCATATCCCTTCTTTCCTTACAGGAGGCCTTTGAACACCATTTGATTTCACCATGACCAAATCCCCTTCTGTTGGTCTAGGTGTACCCTATTACTTCTTTCAGCTCCTGTGTTTCCCTGGCTGCGTCACTTCCTCACTTACTTTCCACTTTCATCCAGTTTTAAGTGTTGGCTGCACTTCTCGTACTACTGGAACTGTAGATTCTTGTAGCATCATTGCAAGCCTTGTCTTTCCTACCTTGTATTCTTCAAGCACAGACTTGAATGGTAGCTGCAGTTTGCTCTTCTTGCAGTACAGTGCTACATCAGTTAATCCTGGTGGTACGCCCAGCCACTTTCTTATGGATTTATTTTTCTTTCTTTCGACTTTCTCTACTGTCCTGGTAATTACTTTGTAGATGAGTAGTCACCACATCAATTTTGGAATCAGCATGAACTGGAGGCACCATATTTTGAACTTCCCCAGTAGCTTCTTTTGTCTATAATGTTCTGTCCATTCTGTGCCATTTCTATGCCCTGCTTCACTGCGTTTGATTCTTTCATGGAAGTATCATATACTCTGCCAAGGCTCTTCACTGGCTCTTCCCCTACAGTCGGGATTATTTGATTTACCACTGTGTATGATCTTTCAAAAACAAAAACAAAAACAAAAATAATGAAAATTCCCATCAATCAAAATGGAAAAATACACATAGAAGGGACAGATATTGAAGAAGTCAATCAATTTGCATACCTTGGCAGCTACATAGACCAGGATGGTGACACTAGAAAGGAAGTTAGGATCAGAATTGCAAAAGCAGCATCAATCTTCAAGAATCTTGAGAACATATGGAATTCAAAAGTTATAAGCACAAAAACCAAGTTAAGACTATTCAATTCAAATGTAATATCCACCCTCATTTATTCATGTGAAAGCTGGAAAACAACTAAAGAAATAGAAAAGAAATTAGACTCTTTTGAAAACAAATGCCTAAGGAAAATACTCGGCATCAAGTGGAACGAATTCAAGAACAATGCAGAGATAAGACAGATGACTGAACAACAACCAGTCTCACGGGTGATCAGGAAAAGGAGATGGACATATGTTGGTCACTTGATGAGAAGAAATGATCAGAGAATCCCAAAACAAGCTATCAAGTGGAACACAACAGGCCGAAGAAAAAGGGGCAGACCGCGTGAAACTCTGAAGAGGACATTATTAAGAGAGGCCAAGTTAACAGGCATAAAATCCTTTGTTGAGGTTGAAAGACTTGCCGAAGACAGGAAAAATTGGCGAACTACTTTGCGAGCCCTATGTGACGTCTAACGGCACGGGAAGGATATAAGATATAAGATAAGATGATCTTTCTATCACTTTCCCCTTTCTGAGTGACAGGCTTCTTGACTTCTTTGGCTTGAAGCTCATGCGGCACCATATGATAAGGTTGTCCAAACCCTCTAACATCTTTCGTGCCTGTGCTTCACTGGTTGTTATTACTGTTGTGTCATCCATGAATGCTTTTAGTGGTGGCATCTAACATCCATTTCTGAACCTTGGGTCTTTTGCTACTCCTTCTGCTGCTTTCAAGATTACTTGCATGGCGAGTATGAACAGTGTGGAAGATATTGTACAGCCCATTGCAATTCCTACCTGGAGCTCAATCCATCTTGTAATATATCCTGATTTTCCAAATCTCATGAGAAACCTTGTGAAGTACATTTTCAGCATTTTTGTGAATTCTTTTGGCACATGATACATGTCTAGTGGTAGCCATATCATCTGGTATGGTACTGAGCCATACGCATTGGCTAGGTCAAGCCATATTACCTGTAGATCTTGCTTTCCAGATCTTGCCTGCTGAATAGCTTCCAAAATCACTGAAGCATGCTCCTGGTGAATCTGGAATTCCTCCCTTCTACAAGGGTGTATCAACGTAACCATTATCTAGGATGTATGTTGTTAGTCTCCTTGCCATTACAGAGAAAAATATCTTTCCTTCCACATTCAGAAGTGAGATCGGTCTGAATTGGTTGATTGCAATGGAATTCTGCTTCTTTGGGATGTATACTCTGTTGCCTCCCTGCTGCCTGACTCGACCTAAATATTCTCTGTACTGTGGTTTATATCCTAACAGAGATATTCTAATGTCTTATCTGAGACTGGCGTCGCAGTGCACCGTTGAGTGTGGTGGGCAGCAATGAACCACTACATCCCTTCTTCGTTCTGTGTATCGTCATGCCACGTTGAGTGTTAAATGTCCTGCCACAGATGTATGGATACTCCATCCGCTGTTCTGTGTATCTTCATGCCACGTTGAGTGTTAAATTTCCTGCCACAGATGTATGGATACTCCATCCGCTGTTCTGTGTATCTTCATGCCACGTTGAGTGTTAAATTTCCTGCCACAGATGTATGGATACTCCATCCGGTGTTCTAACTCGAATTAATTGGGGCGGGCATGGTCGTTTCCGTATAGTCACCTGTGGATCCATTATTCCCCCCCCCCCACTTTTTTTCCGTGAATCCTGGGGGCATTTCTTCTTTTTGGACTTTGTAGCGATAGTATGACGGCTGACAGGGTTGCTGGCCCGAACAGCCCAGTTCAAGGACGCTTTCCCCAGAGAGGATTCTGGTCTTTCCCAGTGTCCATCGGTCTTTCCCGACTGTCCATCGATCTTTCCCGATTGTCAACGCCATTACCATGCTCTGTATGCAGGAAACTCTATTATAGAGAGCGGAACAACAACACAACTCCTTCAGATCATCAGAGGAAGTACCCCCTCCCTCAGACAAGTGTTTCGGCCCTATTAAACTCCTGACACTCTAAGGGGGGTGGCCCCCTCTGGGTCATGTCTCCCAGAGGTCTCGTGAGTTGTTGCTTTTTTGTCCCGGAGTTGAGTTGGCACTGCATTTTGAAGTGCGTCTTTAGCGATTTAGCCATGGAGGATTGGTATTGGCCACGACAAGCAAAATTATTTATGTTCTCAATGCTTGTTTCACATACTCCACAGCCAGCATGAAGCCTTTTCTGCTGTTTCTGAAAGGCTTTTCAATGCCCCTAAAAGGGATGGCGACTGCAGTAAAACTGGTTAATATAAATAAGGTAGATAGAGGTGTATGGTGCAGTTTTACAAAGTGAGGGAGGAAGTGAACAAGTTGAGAAAAAAACGAATATAAAGTATGAGAATGTATAAATGAAAAACATACAACATCCGATATTTCGGCGTGAGCCTTATTCGAGGATACATACAAAACGAAATACAACATATATAACTTATCTGAAGAGTCTTGCTCCCAGTGAAGCAGAAATGTGTGTGGAAGAAGGAGGAGGAGAAAAAAAAAACCCACGCTGCCTACAGACAAAAGATTCCCGATATAGCCAATCATAGCGAAGAAGCGGAGAGAGAGGAGGAGAACAAGTGGGAGAAAGGGGTTGGGGGAAGGTAGCCTCTAGAAGTGTCGGGGGGGGGGGAGGGGAGAGAAAAGGGGACGCGGAGAGATAATGAATGAACAACTTAAACACCTACAGGGAGGAAATGTGGAACTGGTGAATAGGACAAGACCAATATGTTGACAGAGAAGGAAATATTCCATGTCGTACCAGCGCCTATGAAGTATTTAGGTGGGATCTCAACTCTTTTGCTGTTATTTGCTTTATTTTTTGCCCTGTCTACAATGGCTACTAGTTCCTGCAGCACTCTATTGTTCCGCCAGGTGTAACGTCCTTGTAGGCAGAATGTCATACGTAGCTCTGATGATGAAACTGAGTCTCAAAGGTACCATTTTCCAAATGTCATTCCGTAGATGCTCTTGTCTCTTCTTCGGTATCTCCGTCAGTGTACAGTGAATATTAATATCCTGACCTTCCTTCAGATACCGTTAACAGGCCATTTGTATTTCACTACTCCCTAGTTCTTGACAATGAGATCAATTCACAGTTATCTTCTTCTTCATAGTACGCACTTCACAGTCATCAATGATATCTTTTGTCAGCCAGCGTCTCTTATAGTATTTGTAATATCGTCATTGCCTGCCCCTACGATTGTTCAACGAGCTACCTGATCCGTTTTTCTCTTACTTGTGTTGCCTGTATAGCTTGATACTAAAGAAAACATCAGTCAACAAATTTGAACTGCCATTATTATCTTACACACGAATAGTACTTTGGGCAGAAGTATATATAAACCTAAATATATAAATATACACAAAGCAACTGTAGTAAAGCTGT
Organism: Achatina immaculata; assembly: GCA_009760885.1. Classification (NCBI taxonomy): domain Eukaryota; kingdom Metazoa; phylum Mollusca; class Gastropoda; order Stylommatophora; family Achatinidae; genus Lissachatina; species Lissachatina immaculata. The sequence goes on along the minus strand of CM019717.1, from coordinate 67,464,553 downwards.
AATAACAGCATGTTACAACTATTTAAAACAACAAAAGCAGGAACAGCTTTATTAAGTAACTATAACACAGGTGTAACATTTTGGTTTACACCTTAATCGTACAAAAACATAAGACAAACAAAATTATAGTAAGTAAATCTTATCTTATATCCTTCCCGTGCCGTTAGACGTCACATAGGGCTCGCAAAGTAGTTCGCCAATTTTTCCTGTCTTCGGCGAGTCTTTCAACCTCAACAAAGGATTTTATGCCTGTTAACTTGGCCTCTCTTAATAATGTCCTCTTCAGAGTTTCACGCGGTCTGCCCCTTTTTCTTCGGCCTGTTGTGTTCCACTTGATAGCTTGTTTTGGGATTCTCTGATCATTTCTTCTCATCAAGTGACCAACATATGTCCATCTCCTTTTCCTAAGTAAATAGAAAATATAAATTCACAGTAGTCATATACAGCAAATGAGAATGGGGGAAAATAATAAAAAAGAATTTTGCACTTGGCTGTAGCTCTCATCACATTGTTCTACAGCAGTTTTTTCCAACATGTGGTGTATGCCCCCACCCGGGTGGAGGGGGGAGGTGGCATGAATATTTTGAGGGGCGTTTAGAATATATTTATGTTATACTTTTTCAGAACTTGATTGATTATTATGTTGCGGGTAGGGGGCATCAAAATCTTTGAGGTCTCGAGGTGGATCATGATCCAATAACGGTTTTGAAACACTACTGCCATTTTTCTTTCTCTTCTTTCCACCACTTTTGTATTTATTATATTCATGCACTGTTTGATTATTTGATAAATAAGGTAGTTGAGAAAGTTATAGCTGACAAATAGGGTAGTTATAGAAAGTTATAACTGATAAATAGAGTAGTTATAGAAAGTTATAGCTGATAAATAGGGTAGTTATAGAAAGTTATAGCTGATAAATAGGGTAGTTATAGAAAGTTATAGCTGATAAATAGAGTAGTTATAGAAAGTTATAGCTGATAAATAGAGTGGTTATAGAAAGTTATAGCTGATAAATAGAGTAGTTATAGAAAGTTATATCTGATAAATAGGGTAGTTATAGAAAGTGAAAAAAGGGTACTCAGCCTGAATGAGAAGAAAATAGAAACGGTCATCTCTAAGAAGAAAGGGATTCTGAGTTGTAAAATAACAGTCAACAACACAACAATGAATCAGGTACACAAGTTTAAATACTTATGGACATTATGTAACAGTATAGGATTAGGTAATAGGGTTGGATATATAATAAGGTAGTTCTCCCCTGCAGAGAGTTTTGCAAGTGTGTGCAGCTGGAAAATCCGTTGTAAAGTCGCACGCATTTGTACTTGTAATGAACGAATTGGCAGGAAGAGAAGTGAGAGGACTTCAAAAAGTAGATTCACGGAAGTTTTACTTTATAGTCAGTACAGTAGTTAGTTATTCTTGTCCTTGTAGAAATGCCTAGTGGTGGTCAAGATTGTCCTTTTCAGGACAGTTCGTCAGATTTTTAGTTTTAAGGGTATATAAATATCTGTAAGAAGCAATGTCCTTCACCATCTTGCCGTGTGGGAGGCTGTCCCATGGCGACATCCAGTCGCCCGGAGATCATTTCATATAATTGTAAAACTCCTTGGGTATTTCCACATAGTCCCATTCTGGCAGTATCCACAAACAAATGTACTTTCATTAATAAATTTGATTCTCTTGTAGTTCCCAGAGTTAGGTGGTTGTTGATTTATGTTTCTAACGCAACTGTGATGTGACATGTTCAGTTGATTTTTATATACAATTCACAGTCTTGCATGAACTCTACCTTCATTGTTCCTGTGTTGAGTAAAGTTACACAGAGTATATCAGTGTAACACAAATGAGGCTGCTAGATCAATCACAGAGACCAAATCTTCAACAAATTACAGCATCAGCATAGAGAAAAAAACCAAAACACTCAGGCAGAAGATGTGAAAATTCAGATTAAAAAAAAAAAACAACTAACAACAGGCTCAAGGTAAAGCTGGGGCGACCATCCCCAACCCAGCGCGTCACAGGTGGCGGATGGTGAAAGTCCTCCAGAAATGGAGCATCCCTGTGAATAAAGATTTACCCAAATAAGCAGGCGCGGACCACTCAGAGAGCGAGGTGGAGTAGTAGATGGCACTACTACTAATATAAAGTGCCTCAGGTGCTCAGTGAAGGGAATAACAGGTGGGTAAGAGGCGCCTTAAAACTTCTCGCTCCCGCTGCCTTGCGGGTAGGACAGGGAGTCCAAAGGCTAGCGTAGAGTCCGTACACAAACCGACAGAAGGCAACGGGAAACCACTGTTGTAGCTCCCAAGAACAATTATGCTTATTCAGAGTAATAGATTTGTCATGAACGATGTTAATGGATGTTCCTCTGGAACAGCCTCCTTCAGTAGGGCAGCTCACGAGCCACAGGTGAGGCCAGATCGTTATCAAACTACTGATGGCAAAACTAACAAATTCAAAATAGCAATATGGAATGTTAAAACTTTATTCCAGGCTGGAAAATTAGAAAATATAAAGAGGGAAATGGAAAGGATGAAGATCAACATTAGGAATGAGTGAAGTTAGATGGACAGGTGCAGGGAAAATAAACTCTGATAAATATACAATATATATTCAGAAAGTGAGAAACATGAACGAGGAGTAGGAATAATATTTGACGAACAAACAGCAAGGACAATTGTAGGATTTTTGAACTTCTCGGACCGAGTCCTGCTAGTTCAACTGAAAGGACGACCAATAACCATAAATCTGAAGAAGATGTACAGCTATTTTATAATGACAGAGACAGCCCTAAAACACACAGTCACATGAAATTATTATAGTCATGGGAGATTTTAATGCCAAAGTTGGTAAAGGAAGAACTTCATACATCGTTGGTGACTATGAACTGGGGGAGAGGAATGACAGAGGTAGTAGATTAATTGAATGGGCAAGAATACGTAGCATGGTTGTAGGAAACACCTGGTTTAAACAACATTCCCAAAGATTGGCAACATGGTGCAGCCCAGACAAAAAGACTTTTAACCAGTAGACTACATATTAATCAACAAACGATTCGTGAATTCATTACTGACAACAAAAACCATTCCAGGAGCCGACTGCAATAGTAACCATGACCCAATCTGTGGAAAAATTAGAATAAAGCTAAAGAAAGCATGCAGAAAAGTGAGAAACATCAAACAGAATACAGAACTCCTTAAAAATGACCAAGAACTGTGAGAACAATACAAAGTTATTACAACAAATAGATACAGTGCAATAGTAAAGATAAATAGTATAGATGAACAATGGGCAATGTTAAGAGATTCTATTCATCAAACTGTTAAGGAGATAACACAACCGAAAAAAGAAGCCCCCAAGATATGAATGGGACTGATAGATAAGAGGGGGAGTAAAAATAACCAAGAAAAATATAGCAAGATAAATAATGAAATAAGACGCAAATGCAGAGAAGCAGAGAAAGTGTGGTTAAATGAACAGTGCAGACAAATATAGGACTGTCATAATAAAGGCAGCAAAAAACATGCACAAACGAATTAGTGAACTCACAGACAGGAAAACAAAATATACCACAGGATGCCTGAAATCAAAAGAAGGTAACATGTTAATGGGAAAAGAAGACATCGTGGACAGGTGGACAAAGTACATCGGTGAGCTATATGGAAGAGAAAGACTAGAATTAACACCAGATACTGAAAACTATGATAAACCACCAATACTTGAAGATGAAATCATAGATGCCATCAAACACATGAAGAAAGGAAAAGCGACTGGGCCTGATAATATAACAATATAAGAAATAGAGGCGCTAGAGGAGATAGGAATAAAAATAATAACCAAGTTACTAAATGACATTTACAACAGTGGTTATACGCCCAGTGACCTGCTTAAATCCACGTTTATAGCAATACCAAATAAACCAGGTGCAAAGGCATGTGATGACCACCGGATTATCAGTCTCTCATGTCACTTAACGAAGCTACTTCTGAGAATCATTATGAGAAGAACAAGGAAAAAGATAAAAATGGAAAACGCAGATGAACAGTTTTGATTTGTTGAAGGAAAGGGAACACACAATGCCATTTATGCTTTACGAACACTAACAGAAAGAGCTTTAGAAGTATAGAAAGATCTCCATTATGCTTCATTGATTACACCAAGGCATTCGACAAGGTGAAACATAATGAAATTATTAAAATGCTTGAAGACATCAAAACAGACGGCAAAGACCTGAGGATTGTAAAACATCTTTATTGGCAGCAAGAAGCAGCAATTGGAATTGAAAATAAAACTGGAAAATATCAAACTATAAAACAAGGGGTGCGACAAGGATGTGTACTATCTCCAGACCTTTTTTCTCTGTAAAGCGAGAATATTATAAGAACGATCATCACAGAACCAGGCATAAAATTGGAAGATACAATATTAACAACCTTCGGTATGCTGACGACACAGTACTGATAGATGAGAACCAAGAACACCTGCAAAATCTCTTGGATAAAGTCGCCAAAAAAAAAAAGTGAACAGAAAGGCCTTACTTTGAACATCAAAAAGACAGAGACTATAGTTATATATAAGAAACAGAATCCACCAACATGCAGTATAAAATTAAACGGAACTATTCTAAAGCAGGTGCAGAAATTCAAATACCTTGGAGCAGTAATAACTTCAGATAGGAAATGCTTCTCGGCCTTTTGGCTATTTTAATCACCAACCCTCACCACACACGTGGTAAAATTATTTAGCAAGCCCATGCGGGCAATTTAAAAAAAAAGGGAAATGCAGAACAGAAATTAGGAACAGAATAGGCCAAGCAAAGACTGCATTTCAGAGAATGCAACACATCTTTGTCAATGAATGTTAGAAAACGAGTCCTAAAGTGCTATATTGAACCTATCTTGTTATATGGAAGTGAATCATGGACAGTAGGCAGGTATGCACAAAAATTTATTGGAAGCAGCAGAAATGTGGTTTATTAGAAGAATGTTGCGAATCCCCTGGACAGCAAAAATAACTAATGAAGAATGTATGAGAAGAGCTGGAGAGAAAAAAAAATCTTGTCAAAAAATTAAGAGAGAGATAATGTACTTTTATATGACATCCAATGAGAAGAGGGGGCATTGAAAATATTATAACAACAGGAAAAATAGAAGGAAGAAGATCACGAGGAAGACCAAGAGAAATGATACTGGACAGTCTGACAGGATGGTGTGAGAGGAGATCCACCATCTGAGCTGATGGCCTGGATGAAGGATCGTGTACTCTAGAGAAGCATAATAGTCAATGCCAGTCGGCATAGCACCTGATGATGATGATGAATAACAGGCTAAAATAATGTTTCAAAGGATGAAAAATATTTTATATAATCACTAACACTGAAAGTGAAGGAAAGGGCGCTCCAGTGTTATATTGAACCAATCCTGTTTTATGGATGTGAAACATGGACAGTCACCAGGGAAGAAAAAGCGCCACCTGGAGGCCGCGGAAATGTAGTTCCTTAGGAGAATTCTAAATATACCATGGATACGAAGAGATCAGACGAAGATGCCACTAAAGAGGCAGAAGAAGAGAGGACAAACAATTTTTTAAAAAATTCAAGAAGGGACAATCCAAATTCATAGGACACATCATGTGAGCAGGTGAATATTTGATAACAACAGAAATAAAAGCGACCGAGGCAGACAAAGTGAGAAGACGACATACGGATTGATGAAGTGCACTGAGAAAGAACACCCAGTCCAGCCTATAATTAACAGCCGGAATAGAGAAATGTGGAAAAGCTTGACCACCAAGGCCTGTCGGCCTGGCACTGGACAAATAGACCTCTCTCTCTCTCTCTCTCTCTCTCTCTCTCTCTCTCTCTCTGAACCTTAAGTGCCCAGGGCACATGGGCTTCCGCAAGGGTTTTCCACAAATGCCTGTCCTTTGCCTTTTTTTCTGCTCTTGCCCAGGTGAGCCCTCTATTGCTCAACATCCTCTCTGTTGTTCTTCTCCATGTCTCTTTTGGTCTACCCTTACTTCTGCTCCCCTGTGGTGTCCATCCTAGTGCTATTTTTGGTAGTGAGTTGTCAGTCATTCGGGCATATCTAGAGACTGGACAAATAGACATATCTAGAGACTGGACAAATAAACATATCTAGAGACTGGACAAATAAACATATCTAGAGACTGGACAAATAAACATATCTAGAGACTGGACAAATAAACATATCTAGAGACTAGACAGATAAACATATCTAGAGAGTGGACAAATAGACATATCTAGAGACTGGACAAATAAACATATCTAGAGACTGGACAAATAAACATATCTAGAGACTAGACAGATAAACATATCTAGAGACTGGACAAATAGACATATCTAGAGACTGGACAAATAAACATATCTAGAGACTGGACAAATAAACATATCTAGAGACTGGACAAATAGACATATCTAGAGACTAGACAGATAAACATATCTAGAGAGTGGACAAATAGACATATCTAGAGAGTGGACAAATAGACTCATCTAGATACTGGATAAATAGACATATCTAGAGTTAATTTATCTTAAATAATCAACTTCGAAAACTGACTGTTCTCAGAGGCAGAAAGGTTTCTATCATGAGAATAACATTTATGAATTACTATTATTTTGAAATGTGATTAACGCACATAACTACGGCCAACAAAATGGTTAGAAAAAGATTTATGAAAATGAACAGGTATCATAAAGTTCTTTGAATGCCATCTTATTGTGTGAGACCTATACAGTCATACCAAGGAGACCTGGCATTTGAGACCTGGGATTCCGGCCATAAATCGATTTTGTCGTATGTCAGCTGTTATAAGGGAAAATCGGTCTTCAGGTACATTTCAGTACTGTAACATGTTTTAAAATTATTAGACACGTTTGCTATTACTGTTAAAAGAATGCAAATTAACACAGTAACTGTGTGGAAATTAGTCACAAAGTATTAATCAGAACACATTAAATAAAATGTCATATTGTATAGTAATAACTTTTCAGTGACACACACATATATATAGACCCATATACACATTCATTGCATGCACTTTGTACTCATCAAGTGCTTATGCTGTCTGCTAAATCATCTCCTTTTCTCTTCTAGCGGTGAATTTATAGCGCATGTAGAAGAGCAAATGCTTGTGAATTAATCACAAAAATGAATCAGAGTCCCGTGGGATCTCAGCAGAAAGTACGAAGACTGTAACTCGACTGGCTTTAAGTCTGAAGCTAGACACTCACAACGGAGGCCAAATAACCCCAACCCCGAGGGTCATGAAACAAATATATGGCATGAAAAATATGAGATACACGTACAATTTGCAGATTTGTATCTTACATCCTTCCTGTGCCATTAAATGTCACATATGGCCCGCATGGTAGTTCGCCAAGATTTCCTGTCCTCGGCGAGTTTTTCAATCTCATCAAGGAATGTGAAACTCTAAAGAGGACATTGTTAAGAGAGGCCAGTTAAGTGGGCATAACTTGAAAAAAAAAAGTTATGCCCACTTAACTGGCCTCTCTTAACAATGTCCTCTTTAGAGTTTCACGTGGTCTACCTCTTTTTTATTCGGCCTGTTGTGTTCCACTTGACAGCTTGTTTTGGGATTCTTTGATTGTTTCTTCTCATCACATGACCGACATATGTCCATCTCCATTTTTCTGGTCACCCATGAGACAGGATGTTGTTTGCTCATCTGTCTTATCTCTGCGTTGTTCTTGAATTCGTTCCACTTTATACCGCTTTATACTTTATAAATGTGTATAGTTTTGTACTTTATAGATTTGTATAGTAGTATTAAAATTCTCATATAGGCAGAAGCGGCAACAAAATCCAATGATGCTTATGCTGTGGTCTATAAGTTTACATTAGACCTACATGAAAATAGGGCAGGAGTGTGTAAGGGATAGTTCCTCACGGTGAGAGGCAGCCACCTCACTTCTCTGAAGGGTCTGGATCCTATTTGCTTTCCCCACACCTACCTAGTTCACGTATGGCTCAACGAGCCTGCTTGTGTACGGCAGCGCCCGCTCATTCCCCCTCCCCGCCCAACGGCTTGTGCTGGCCGGCAAAACTACGTTAAGCAATCATACATGTATAAGGGAATGTCCATTCCCGGCACATGAAGTCTGGGAAGGCGAGTGAGGCTAAGGAATCACAACGATCAACGACTCACAAGACGAAAAAGCAAAGCGTGTGGCACACATGAGGCATCTCGGGACAAGTATAGGACAACATGGCTGGCCATCGTGGAAAAGATAGGGGCCTTACTGTGTATAACCCAAAGACAGCAATGGATCTACCAGTAAAAGAAACAAGCGATACAAGCAAAGTCTTAGGCCTCTGGAGCAGAGCTTGTTGTAGATACAAGCAAAGTCTAGGCCTCTGGAGCAGAGCCTGTTGTAGATACAAGCAAAGTCTAGGCCTCTGGAGCAGAGCCTATTGTAGATACAAGCAAAGTTTAGGCCTCTGGAGCAGAGCCTATTGTAGATACAAGCAAAGTTTAGGCCTCTGGAGCAGAGCCTATTGTAGATACAAGCAAAGTCTAGGCCTCTGGAGCAGAGCCTATTGTAGATACAAGTAAAGTCTAGGCCTCTGGAGCAGCGCCTGCTGTAGATACAAACAGAAAAGAGAGTTTATTTCTAGGGCAGGCCATAATGACGAGCATTAATGAGGAGGGGGTGGGGGCATGTCCTAAAGTTATCTAATGAGGGGGCATGTCCTAAATTCATCTAATGAGGGGGCATGTCCTAAAGTCATCTATCGAGGGGGGCATGTCTTAAATCTAATGAGGCATGCTCTGACAACAGTTGCTAAAAGCTAGAAAGAAACATCTACGCATATGTACATGGAATGTTAGAATTCTGCACCAAAGTGGAAAACTGGCAAATCTAAATTTGAAAGCTGGCATTATGGATTTAGACAGCAGCTGAAACTAGATGGAAGGACAAGGGGTATAATAAGGAAGAGAACCACGTATTTATCTATTCAAGTGGGGAGGAACATCAAAGAGGCGTAGGCGTATTAAGAACATCATTGGAAAATTCATATATGGATACTGGACGCACAACGACAGAATTATGTTATTAAAGCTAAGAGCAAAACCCTTCAACATCGCCATCCTATAAACATATGCACCAACAAAAGAATATGGAGAGGAAGAGCTAGAGGCATGCCATGATGATCTGCAAGAAGTTTTGAAACACGTCAGATCGACAGATAATCTAATAGTAATTGTGGACATGAATACAATAATAGGAGCAAGAAGTTATAAGAACGTTATAGGAAAATATCTTACATTTTACATCCTTCCCGTGCCGTTAAACGTCACATAGGGCTCGCGTGGTAGATTGCCAAGATTTCCTGTTTTCGGCGAGCTTTTCAATTTCATCAATGGATGCTATTCCAACTAATCTGGAATCTCTTAACAATATCCTCTTTAGAGTTTCACGTACTCGACCTCTTTTTCTTCGGCCTGTTGTGTTCCACTTGATAGCTTGTTTTGGGATTCTTTGGTTCTTTCTTCTCGGCACATGACCAACATATGCTCATCTTCTTTTTCTGATCACTCATGAGACAGGCTGTTGTTTGGTCATCTGTATTATCTCTGCGTTGTTCTTGAATTCGTTCCACTTTATACCGAATATTTTCCTGGGGCATTTGTTTTCAAAGAGTGTAATTTCTTGTATATTTTATACCGAGTATTTTTCTGGGGCATTTGTTTTCAAAGAGTCTAATTTCTTGTATATTTCTTTAGTTGTTTTCCAAGTATGGATGTGATTTTAAAAAAAAAAAAGCTTGAAGACAGACTAATGCACATTTGTGAGGAGAACAAACTAATCATCTGTAACACATTTTACAAGAGAAGCGATATTCAGCGTTATGGTTATAACCGAGAAGTGGATGGAAGTTTTTAAAATGACATCTATGCTTGTTTTATAGATTACACAAAGGCATTCGATAGAGTCAGGGACAAACAACTGATTAAATGTCTGAAAGAGATTAATGTTGATGAAAAGACATTAAGAAAATAAGCAAGCTATATCGGGAACAGACAACAGTTGTGCGCTCCAACGCAAACTACTCACCACCAATTGATATAAAGCGAGGGGTCAGACAAGGATGTATCCTTTCTCTATGTCTGTTTAACCTTTATACAAAGAAAGTATTCAAATAAATTAGTGAGATGCATTGAATAAACATTAATAGAACAGCAATCAGTAACATAAAATATGCAGATGACACCTTTCGTGCTGATGGCAAAGAACCAAAACTACCTACAGAATCTAGTGACACGAATAAACGATGAAAGTCAAAAGTACGGACTGGAAATAAATATCAGAAAGGCAAATGTCATGTTAATCAGCAGAGAAGAAAGAAACCCAGAAGTAAATATTAAAATAAATGGAGAATACTTGAACAGGTGAAAAACTTCAGGTACGAGGATTGATTGATAAGTTCTCGGCATAAGGTACAAATATTTGAAACATACATTTGATATTAGGTGTATTTGTAGATCAGGTTAATGTAAAATACAAAGTTTCAAGAAATTAACTCCAACCAATTTTTTTACAGGCTACTGAAGTGGTAAAGGGTGGCAGAAATTGAGAAAATGGATAAAATTTCTCATCGAGCAGTCATTTGCTACCTCTGCATCAATGGCTTATCGTCGAAGGAGATCCATGAGGGTATGGTAGAGACGATAGGGGAGAGTGCCCCTTCTTACAGCAAAGTGAAGAAATGGGCAGCTCAATTCAAACATTGAAGGGAGAGTCTGATCCCGTCCAGGAAGACCAAGAACGGTAGCCACCGATGAAACTACGGCAGAATCCATGACATGATAATGGAGGATCGACGACTAACTGAGCGATACATTGGTACTGAGTTGGGCATCTCCCATTCAAATGACAAAGGTCTCTGCTAGAAGGGTCCCGAAACTTCTTGGAGCTGATCACAAACGACAGCGTCTCAACATGTTAAGAGAAAATCTTGGCCATTTTTCTGCAGATCCTGAAAAGTTTATTCAGCAATTTGTGACTATGGATGAGACTTGGGTTCATCATTTTGAACCAGAAACCAAAGAACAGTCAAAGCAGTGAAAACACGATGGATCCCCACCTTCAAAGAAAGCAAGGGTGGTTCTGTCTGCAGGCAAAGTGATGGCTTCCATCTTTTGGGATTCAGAAGGTGTGCTATTGGTAGACTATCTTAAAAAGGGCAGAACGGTCGCCGGGGCCTATTACGCTAATCTTGTGAGGCAAATGCCGGTCAAACTGAAGGAAAAGCGTCGAGAGAAATTGGCGAGAGGAGTCATCTTTTATCAAGATAACGCTCCAGTTCACAAGCAATGGCTGCCATTCATGAATGCGGCTTCTAGCTTCTTGAACATCATTCTTATTCCCCAGAATTGGCCCCTTCGGACTATTACCTGTTTACCAAACTCAAAAGGAGCTCAGTGGTCGCAAATCTGCTTCAGATGATGACGTCATTCATGCTGTAGCGTACTTTCTACTGGCACAAGATGCTGACTTTTACAAAGAAGGGATCCGTATACTCAAGGATCGCTTTAGTAAGTGCATAAACTTGCAAAGGGACTATGTTGAGAAGTAACCCAAAAAAGTTGTCCACAAATAATCCGTTGTACCTTATGCCGAGAACTATCAATCAACCCTCGTATTTTGGACACATGATAACAGAATAATAGCGACAGAAGTCACAGAAGCTATCCGCCAGATGAAGAATAATAATGCACCAGATCCAGACAACATAATCAAAGATTAGTTGTAAGCACTAGAAGAGTATGGAGTAGAAGTAGTAATTAACCTTTTGAATGACATCCACAATGCTGAATATATGCCAAATGATTTAAGGAAATCAATATATATCGCTATTACAAAGAAATCAGAAGGGTACACGTAATACAATTTACACGTTAACAAGAGTCATAGAAGTTTGGTGATCTATATGTTTTATAGATTACTGCAAGGCCTTTGACACAACACGGCGCAATCGAGTAACGGTTAAACATAGATGGAAAGGACCTGAGAATTATTAAAAATATCTATTGGCAGCAGTCGGCAGCAATAAAGGTGGAGCAAGAAACTGGCAAATATCAAGAAATTAAAATTGGAGTGTGCCAGGGATGTCTGTTGTCACCTGATTTATTTTCTGTGAACAGTAAAAATATTATGCGGCATACGGACGAACTACCTGGAATATCTGTTGGGGTGGGGGGGGGATACAACCTAAATAACTTGAGATATGCAGATGATACAGAAAATAGTGGAAAATAACTACAATAACTGTTGGGCATAATAGTAAAAGATAGTGAGAACAAGGGCCTTACGAGGAGAAAACAGAAGCTATGATCATCTCAAAGAAAAAGTGATTCCTGAATGTAAAATAATAGTAAACTACACAATGCTGAAATAGGTGGACAAGTTTAGATATTTAGGGACACTACTGAACTCGGATGGAAGATGCCTGAGATAAAGAGCAGAATAATGCAAGCCAAAATCATGTTTCAGAAAATGAAGAGCTTTCTGTGTAATACATCACTGTCACTGGGAGAGAGAAAAAGAGTTCTCCAGTGCTACGTCCAGCCAATTTTATTTTACGGATGTGAGGAACAGAGTTCTCCAGTGCTACATCCAGCCAGTTTTATTTTACGGATGTGAGGAACAGAGTTCTCCAGTGCTACATCCAGCCAATTTTATTTTACGGATGTGAGGAACAGAGTTCTCCAGTGCTACATCCAGCCAATTTTATTTTACGGATGTGAGGAACAGAGTTCTCCAGTGCTACATCAAGCCAATTTTATTTTACGGATGTGAGGAACAGAGTTCTCCAGTGCTACATCCAGCCAATTTTATTTTACGGATGTGAGGAACAGAGTTCTCCAGTGCTACATGAAGCCAATTTTATTTTACGGATGTGAGGAACAGAGTTCTCCAGTGCTACATGAAGCCAATTTTATTTTACGGATGTGAGGAACAGAGTTCTCCAGTGCTACATCCAGCCAATTTTATTTTACGGATGTGAGGAACAGAGTTCTCCAGTGCTACATCCAGCCAATTTTATTTTACGCATGTGAGGAACAGAGTTCTCCAGTGCTACATCCAGCCAATTTTATTTTACGGATGTGAGGAACAGAGTTCTCCAGTGCTACATCCAGCCAATTTTATTTTACGGATGTGAGGAACAGAGTTCTCCAGTGCTACATCCAGCCAATTTTATTTTACGGATGTGAGGAACAGAGTTCTCCAGTGCTACATCCAGCCAATTTTATTTTACGGATGAGAGGAACAGAGTTCTCCAGTGCTACATCCAGCCAATTTTATTTTACGGATGAGAGGAACAGAGTTCTCCAGTGCTACATCCAGCCAATTTTATTTTACGGATGTGAGGAGCAGAGTTCTCCAGTGCTACATCCAGCCAATTTTATTTTACGGATGAGAGGAACAGAGTTCTCCAGTGCTACATCCAGCCAATTTTATTTTACGCATGTGAGGAACAGAGTTCTCCAGTGCTACATCCAGCCAATTTTATTTTACGCATGTGAGGAACAGAGTTCTCCAGTGCTACATCCAGCCAATTTTATTTTACGCATGTGAGGAACAGAGTTCTCCAGTGCTACATCCAGCCAATTTTATTTTACGGATGAGAGGAACAGAGTTCTCCAGTGCTACATCCAGCCAATTTTATTTTACGGATGTGAGGAACAGAGTTCTCCAGTGCTACATCCAGCCAATTTTATTTTACGCATGTGAGGCATGGTCAGTCACTAGTAAAGTACTTTCCACCAGCAAGTGCAAAAAGCATATGGGAAAACCTAGACGCAGGATTATGCAAAGAACTGGACAAACAGCTAAGAGGAAAAACCTGGAGCAAAAGCTGGAAGCATTTGGTAACATCATATATCTTCACTGCCACAAAGAGTTTGGAACCAAACAGGCAAAAAGAGAAAAAGTGACACCAAGAAAGTCCAGAAGACAGAGGAAAATAGAAGCAATAAGACAGCAGAAGAACCATGCCCGGAAAATGTTCAAGAGGGCACATGAATCATAAAAAGAAGGACTGAGACAGATTTGGCAGCATCTAAAATCCCATCACAATGCCCTTTGCAGAGCTGAAAGACTATTTAAAAAGAAGAGAAAAACCAGATACGCAAGAGAGAAGTTCTACAGAGATCCCTTCGGGTTTGCCAAGCATTTATTTGAACAGCCAAAATCAGGTACGCTGAAAGCAGGTAAGGAGGGAACATCTGAGCAAGACATGCTCTGATAAAAATCAGCATACACCTCTCGAGCAGATGAAATGTCTAGTGTGCAGACCACCAACCTTACAAGAAGTAGAGAGTATCGTAGGAAAAGCTAAAGGAAAGTCGGCACCAGGCCAAAATGGTGTCCCTTACATACTATACAAAAGATGTCCCGAAGTACTAAAGAAACTCCATAAACTTCTATGAACAGCATGGACCAAGGGAGTCATATGTAAAGAATGGAAAAAGGCTAACGGGGTATACATCCCCAAGGAGCAGAATTCCACTGAAATCAACCAGTTCAGACTGATCTCACTTCTGAATGTGGAAGGAAAGATATTCTTCTCTGTGATGGCAAAAAGACTAACAACATACCTCCTAGACAATGGTTACATTGATACATCCGTGCAGAAGGGAGGAATTCCAGATTTCCCAGGATATCTCGAGCATGCGTCAATGATTTTGGAAGCTATTCAGCAGGCAAAATCTGGAAAGCAATATCTACAGGTAATATGGCTTGACCTAGCCATTGCGTATGGCTCAGTACCGCACCAGATGATATGGCTAGCACTAGACATGTATCATGTGCCAAAAGAAATTACGAATATGCTGAAAAGGTACTTCACAAGGTTCCTCATGAGGTTTGGAACATCAGGATCTATTACAAGATGGATCTAGCTCCATGTAGGAATTGCAATGGGTTGTACAATATCTCCCATACTGTTCGTACTAGCTATGCAAGTAATCCTGAGAGCAGCAGAAAGAGCAGCAGAAGGCTTAAGATTCAGAAATGGATGTCAAATGCCACCAATAAAAGCATTCATGGATGACACAACAGTAATAACAACCAGCGAAGCACAAGCACGAAAGATGTTAGAGAGTTTGGACAGCCTTATCATATGGTGCCGCATGAGCTTCAAGCCAAAGAAGTCAAGACGCCTGTCAGTCATAAAAGGGAAAGTGATAGAAAGATCATACACAGTGGCAAATCAAATAATCCCGACTGTAGGGGAAGAGCCAGTGAAGAGCCTTGGCAGAGTATGTGATGCATCCATAAAGGACTCAAGTGCTGTGAAGCAGGTTATAGAAATGTCGCAGAATGGACTGAGTATCATAGACAAAATCAGGCTACTGGGTAAGTTCAAAATATGGTGCCTCCAGTTCACGCTGATTCCAAAAATGATGTGGCCACTACTCATTTACGAAGTAAGTACCAGGACAGTAGAGGCAGTCGAAAGAAAGATAAATAAATCCATAAGAAAGTGGCTGGGCGTACCACAAGGAATTAACTGATGTAGCGCTGTACTGCAAGAAGAGCAAACTGCAGCTGCCATTCATATCTGTGGTCGAAGAATACGAGGTAGGAAAAACAAGACTTGCAATGATGCTACAAGAATCTACAGATCCGGTGGTACGAGAAGTTCAGCCAACACTTAAAACTGGACGAAAATGGAAAGTAGGTGAGGAAGTGACCACAGCCAGGGAAACGCAGGAGCTGAAAGAAGTAATAGGGTACACCCAGACCAACAGAAGGGGATTTGGTCATGGTGAAATCAAATGGTGGTCAAAGGCCTCCTGTGAGGAAAGAAGGGATATGATCATCAGCGAAATAAGGAATTCAGAGGATGATAAGCGGGTCCAGAAGGCAGTCCAACAATCATAACAAGGGCAATGGACAACATGGGAGGAAGTCCTGCAGAGATCACTAACATGGAATGACATCTGGAAAATGGCACCCTTGAGGCTCAGCTTCATCATCAGAGCTACTTATGACCTTCTGACTACAAGCTCCAACCTATACAAATGGGGTGTATCAGAAGATACAAAGTGCCCTCTCTGCAAAAAAAAGGCAAACATTGGAACATGTGCTGTTAGCATGTAGAGTGTCTTTAGGGCAAGGACGGTATACCTGGCGGCACAACAGAGTGCTGCAGGAACTATTAGCCATTGTAGACAGGGCAAAAGATAAAGCAAATAACAGCAAAAGAGTTGAGGTCCCACCTTAATACTTCATAGGCGCTGGTACGACATCGAATATTGAAATCAGGGACATTCCCTTACCATCATTGCTAGATGGTACAAATGACTGGGATGTGATAGTGGACCTTCCAGGAAGAAGAGAATACCCGACTGCCATCAAAAACACAAGAATGCGACCGGACATTGTAGTGTACTCCACAGAAAAACAGGAATTAATAATGATCGAGCTTACGGTCCCGTATGAAACTAGAATAGAGGAACAGCATTTATTCAAATGTGAGAAGTACAATGATCTGGTCAAGCAACTGAGGCAGGGGGTAGGAATCAGGGCAAAAGTGATAGCTGTAGAAGTGGGAGCAAGAGGATTCGTAACAACATCAGCATACAACCTATGTAAGCAACTGGGCATAAATGGACAAGCAAGAGCAATGGCATTGAATACCCTTTCAGAAACAAGCAGAAAAGGCCTCATGCTGGCGGTGGAGTATGTGAAACAAGCACTGGGAACATAAGTAATTTCATTTGTCACAACCAATACCAGTCCTCCGTAGCTAAATCGCTAAAGACGCACTTCAAAGTGCAGTGCCAACTGGAAGATCACGGGTTCAAGCCCGGGACCGGGAAAAAGAAAAAACAAAGCAGCAAATCACAAGCCCTCTGGGGAACATCAGAGAGGCCCACCCCCCTTAGTGTGTCAGGAGTTTAATAGGGCCGAAACATTTGTCTGGGGGGGGGGGTACTTCCTCTGATGATCTGAAGGAGTTGTGTTGTTGTTCCGCTCTCTACAGTAGAGTTTCCTGCATACTGTCATTGGAAGAGAGAAAAAGAGTACTCCAGTGCTATATCGAGCCAATTTTATTTTACGGATGAGAAGTATGGTCAGTCACTAGTAAAGTACACCGCCAACTGGAAGCCACTGAAATGTGGTTCCTTAGAAGAATGTTACGGATTCCACGGACAGCGAAGAAAACAAACAAGGAGGTTCTGAGAGAGGCTGGACAGGCGAGACATAAGTCAGAGAAAGACAATCCAAATTCTTAGGACACCTTATACGGCGAGGCAAGATAGAATACAACGGGAAATATAGATGGTAAAAGAGATCGAGGTAGACAGAGAGAGAAAATGCTGGATGGACTAACTAGATGGCACAACTTATAAACAACACTCGGAGCAGAGAACTGTGAAAAAGCATGATAGCCAACCCCAGCCGAAGAGCAACAGATAGATGAGCAGAATGAGGAAGGTCCTTAAATCAAAATAAATATCGTAGCAATTAAGTTTACATATCGTAAAATGCTACATATACTCAATCACTCAATCAAGTGCCGTGCCGAGTGATGTAGGCGATCATTTCTCTCCACAATTCCCTGTCTTGATTATGAGATCCGCCGGCGACTTTCTTCCTAGCCACACTGACAGGCCATCAAGTAACTTCTCTCTCTATCTTCCTTTGTCTCTTCTTCCCCCAATTTGTCCAGTTGTCACAATGTGTTCCAATTTTCATCTTCTCAGAAAATGACCTAGAAATCTCGCTTGTCTGCCTCTGTGTTGTAATTTGACTTTTAACTCCAGCCTCAAGACTTCTTCGTTGGTTTTCTTCCATTTCTCGCTGTTATCTCTTATCCATGGACCGTGCTTCACATCTATAAAACAAAATTGGCTCGATGTAACATTTAAGTACTCGGAATTTGTTCCCATTGATATGGATCTGTTGCACAAGATGTTTCTCGGTTTCTGGAACGCTTCCTGAGCACGTCTGATTTTTATTTGTGACATTTTGCATCCGCTGTTATAATTGTTCCTAAGTACTTGAATATATAAACTTGTTTCAGGTCTGTGCCATAGATGGTAATGCTACATTTTGGTGGTATTCTTTTCTTTGAGATAACCATCATTTCAGTCTTCTTTTTATTCAGACTGAGACCTTTACTTTTACTTTCACGAACCACGATGTCCCTTCACTTTTAGCAATCAGAACTGTGTCGTCTACATATCTTAAGTTGTTAAGGTTATACCCACCAATTGATATTCCTAGCAAGCTCTCTATATTTCTCATTATGTTTTCGCTGTACATATACTCAGTATTCCTTTATGGTGCAGAAGCCTGAACTTTGAACAAGACACCAGAATAGAGAAATGATGCACTTGAAACGTGGTTATATAGTAGAACAGGGCGCATCCCAAAGAAGAAAAGAAAACAAACAGCGAAGTGCTAAACAACTGGAAGTGAAAAGAGAAATATTGAAAATCATAAAAACAAGACAGCTGAGATATTTTGGACATGTCAAGAGGCACGATACCATATTGAAGAGCTTCCTGGGGGCAAAATCGAAGGAATAAGAACAAGATGACAACAGCGACATAGATGGGTGGACAATATCAAGATACGGACAGTGACACGCTTGACCGAGTGCTCTACGAAGACAAGAAACAGAGCAGGGTGGAGATTCAATGCAGCCAACCTTCCACGGTGAGACGGCATAAAATGACGGTGATGCTCAGTCAGTCATTTACATGTCTCTTGCAGAACTTTGCCTCACTAACAGTACTCCTACAGGCCTCTCGTTGTAAGAAAGATGCCACTGCAAAGATTATCATGACGTTTAATGTGTCCAAAATATTTAAGTTTTCTCTCTTTAATCTTCTTCTCTAGCCAGCCGTCTTCAATATTAAGTTCTTGTAGTATGGATATATTTGTTATGTTTTGTGTCCATGGTATTTGAAGGACTCTTCTGTAGCATTTACATTCCAAAGCATTTATGTGTTTCTCGGCTGTTTTGTTAAGAGTCCAGGTCTCACAGGCATATGTTGAGATGGGAAAGATGAATGCCCTTAAAAATCTTATTTTTGTAGTTCTGTCTGTTCCTCTCTACAGCTACTTTAGTTCTTTTACTTTCTGAAGAGTGATAGGTGTACTTTTAATTTTCATCATGGTATCTCCATTATTAGTTAGTAGTGATCCAAGATATTCAAAACTCTCCACTTCTTCCGGTTTTTCCTCATTGATACATATTTCAGCTGCTTTGTTTATTTTGTCAGTTGTCATCAATTTAGTTTTCTTCGCATTAAGATAGAGGTTTTGCTCTTCGCTGTTCTTACGGATGACATAATTAGTTTTTCCATTCCTTTATGTGTTGTGGACAGTAATATGTGTCATCAGCATTTCTAATCTCTGGCATTTTATAACCTCCAATTGTTATGACATCGTAATATTCTTTGTCTACATCTTCTCTAACATTCCTCATTATATTTTCAGTATACACGTTAAATAAGTAAGGCGACAGTATGCACCATTGAAGGACCCCTTGTTTTATGTCAAACCAAGTTATTGTTTCACCATTTATTCTTACTGCTGCCTGTTGATCTAGATACAGCAGTGATGTTAATTGTATCACATGTGTTAGAAGTCCCATTTTTCCATTATTTCCCAAAGTTTCTGGTGTTGTACACAATCAAATGCCTTTGAATGGTGATGCAACATGAAAGTAACGGCCCAAGGCACAGAAAGCACCTTAGATGCGTTAGCACGTTCCAGGAGATTCACTTATGTGTGATGATGCTCTTCTCGTGGTGTATGTCGGATTCTTCAAAGACAACAACGTATGAAAGAGACGTTTCAGCACTAGAAGAATTCGACTTCCAATCTGGAGCCGGATATAAGAGAAAACGTCCGTAATAACAGAAGGCTGAAGTTTCACATTAAAACTCCAGGAAAAAATATTTGAAAGAGATTCATAATTCTCCTCATTTATAACTAATGTATTTGTTTTGTTGTTTGATTGGTTTATAGTTGTTATTATTTTTTGACTGTTTATATTTTATTACCCTCTTCATGTGAATCGGCCTGGTTGGTTGAGCAGTTAGTACTTGGCCTATTAATCCTGTGATTCCGGGTTCATATCCGACTTTTTTTCTGTTACCACCACAACAAAAATTTCGGGGTCTACCCAGCCTCTAAAATTTGATACCAGAGAAATCTGTGAAGGTAAATGCGGCCAGTCATGATACTGACCACATCACACTTTCATGTACCGAAGGTCTACGTATCTCATTATATCCTAATGGCATGGAAATGGGGATTTTACTTTGAACTTCGGCCATGCTCCGCTGCTACCCTAGAGATGGGCTTCCTTGCACTTAGGACACTCCCGTATGTGCTCGGCCTTTAACATAAGTGTTGATCGTAGTGTGTTGTAGGTGATAGTGCCAGTGGCACATTGATTGACTACAACTCGATCTTTACCGCAAAGTTCTGAATGTCTACCACTCATCATCATCATCAGGTACTGTGTAGACTGGCGTTGGCTATTATGCTTCTCCAGAGTACCCGATTCTTCATGCAGGCCATTCGCTCAGTTGATGATCTCCTCTCATACCATCTCGTCAGACTCTCCACTATAATTTCTCATGGTCTTCCTGTGAAGGAGACCGAACACTTGGTCGACGGGAGTGCGGCCGAAATCAAGGTGACCAGACTCAGTGGCCCGTTCACAAGTTTCCAGGCTTACGCAAGTATGCTAATGATGGTAATATCACGTTATCCAGGAATCTGGGATAGAGATGCGCGGAGAGTTTTGCGAAAAAAAACTTCTTGTTCTGTCAGGGTATGGCTAGCACGTATATTTATTTTCCAAGTGAGCTAAAGATCTTTACGTTTTGGGCAAACTGTGTATTTCTATTATTTAAAGGGGCGTGAGTATATTGTGTCGTGAGCTGTGATCTCAGAGCGTTGCTCAGCCGCCTCGTTCGTTTTAAGTCATGATTGTCTGTGATTGTAATATGTCAAGTGACGTCCCGTAATATCCGGAGTCCACTGTCGTAAGTACTATGTGTAGTAAACTTGATGTAGCAATCGTTAAAAGGTGAATTAGCGTATGTGACATTTGTTTTGCTAGTATATAATATTGATGTAATGTAATTAGGATATGACATTGATATAATGTATTTTATTTGGATCATGTACACTGTTGATATATCGATGTAAACGATAGCATCAATTATCTCGTTATATATACATATCTGCCTAAATAGATGTCAAGATGTCGTTGAGGGCTGCTATGGGAAAATTGTCATATACAAATAAGAAGGTGGGCACTCGAATGTATGCTTAAATTATATATACATATAATATATATATATATATATATATATATATATATATCCCATATTTTCCTTGACCTATCAGCACACTAGAGGGTGATATGGAGTATCACGCCTGGCCGCCTTTCCTTCCCCAACTCCAGAAGAAGTCGGGCACCCATTTCTACAGCTGGGTGACTAGGGCGCCTCCGGCAGGATTCGAACCCCCGACCTTCGCCATGAGAAACCAGTGCACTAACCACTTCGCCACTCAGATGCCCATATATATATATATTATATTACTTACTGTTGATCTGGGTCTCTCTGGTTATAGTCTAATGTGATCGGACGTGTTTATTTTAGCTCCTACATTTGGATTTTTGCCAGTGTCGTTTTATAAGATTGTGACGTGAAATGGATACCACTGGATTTCATTTGTGTTTGTGCTTGTGGTGAAATTTAAAAAATCCATGTAGTTTGTTAAATATTTTTCAAAATGTTAGAATAGTATATATAACATATATCCAATATGGCCTAGCCCGTGACCACGCGGCTCATTGTAACTAGGTCATCATGTGGCCCGGTGGGACTACAATGGCTGGCATAATATATTGCATCATAAGCTGACAATGTTATCTTGTAGTCGAGACGATGATGTAGAAGAAGCTAGTCAGACAAGAAGACGGGATGGACTGCGGCCGGCGGCTGTAAAGAATTATTCCCTGAACAAAAGAAAGGCGATAAATACCAAGCTCCGTGGCTGCGACAAAGTCCCCGGCCTGACAATAACACGGACCAACGATGGACAATGCTTGGTCGTTCTTGTCAACAACACGCTGGATTATGAGTGTGTGAAACAAGCGTTCAGGGAGTACTACCACGGCCACATAGAAAAGAGGGGAGATAAAAATGGTGCAAATGTGGAGGACTTTATGAAAACACCACTTGTAACTATCCACCTGTACCATACAAGAAATAAAATATTGGTTCAAGGCGGTGCTGATGATGTTGACTCTTGGTTGACAGATGACTTCAGTCGTATTCAAATGAGGCTTTAAAACCTTTCCTGCGACTGTCAGGTACAGTGAAGCCATCTCTGTCATCTGTTGCCATGAGTGACAGACCGGCCATCACCACCAGTGACGGACACGATACTGTCGTCACTGATATCAGTCAAGGGGCTACCACCACCAACAACGTGCAAGAACAATTCACCAGCAGCTACGAAGAACAAGACAACATTACAACCAACGTCGAGACAGTTACTACAACCTCCGACAGACACGATGATACTACCGCCACCACTGTCACTCTGATCAACTGTCCCAGTGCTGATTTTACTAACAAAGCCCTGTCAGATCAGGCAAGCACCTCAGCTGAACCCACTGACGTTCAAACAATGCCTGAACACTCCACCAGCAACAGTTTAGCTGATATGGAAAACCGAGACGACAGTGAAGCTCCAGGCCTGAGTTCTCTGCATCTAGTGTGTCTGATTCACCACATGTATCTCAGCAGCCTAGAGTTGTCGGGGAAAAATTAGCTACATTATGTAGCCAGAACATACTTCAGGTAGTCAAAGACCTCGTCATAAACCTTATTACCGACATGGCAGCGGAGATTAAGAACTCATTCAAGCTGGAGAATGACAGTCTCAGGGCTGAACTTACGTCACTGAGAGATGAAAATGCTAAAATGAGACTCATGATATCAGAATGGCAGAGTGAGCCACGCAGACACAGCAAGGATGTGTTAACAATTATTCAAGAAGTTACTGCTAACATAGACAATATGGCTGTAAATTCATGCACAAGTGCACCAGATATCAACACAGAACACACGCCACAGCAAGGAGCTGCACAAGAGAAACACACCAGCACCACAACACCTATAAAGGTAGCACCTGAAAATTTAACTTACCCTATTGATGTGCAGATAAGTAATAGGTTTCAGGCTTTACAAGATAGCCCCATTGTATATAACCATAAAGCACCAAGAACCCAAACAGAAATCTCAAACAAGACATCCACTCCTCAGTCACGGTCTCATAAACATCAACAAGAACAAGATACACAACAACACAGTAACAACATCAAAGAATATACGACACATTTGATAATCGGAGATTCCTTACTTAAAGGAATCTATGGTGAGCGCATGTCAGTTACCTCTGAAGACACTGTCTTAGTCATGCCAGTACTTAGAGCTGGTATTATAAAACTGACGCAGACACTGAGACGACTTGATGTCGATCTGAGAGTGAGGAGAGCGACCATACATGTTGGCATTAATGACAGCACGAACGGCTGGAGTCTTCGGCCCTCTGATATACAGGACTTGATATCCACCATCAAGAAAAAGATACCCTAACACTTCCATAAACATTTCATCCATCATTCCACCTTGTTCTGGTCCTGGACGTCGCATGGTGGATATAAACAACAAAATACTAAAAACATTCTGTCTACAGAACACAGTAGTTTTTATAAACAACACGCCATTTTTTACTTCAGCCACAGGTGCTCCCAAAAAACGCCTTTACAGGGACCACATCCACATTAACAAGACTGGCAGCAGCATCCTTGCCAAAAATATCAAATATCCAGCAAGAACTGAGCAGAACATAACAAAACCCTCAAATAGCCAGAAACAGTTTAGACGGCCACTCACATCTCATAGATCCAGAAACACACACTCTACACCAACTACAAGACTCCAAGGACCCTCAGAAACATCACCCGCTGCCTCTCTACCATTGCCCGCTCCATCCACTGACCCACTATACGATTCCATGTTCCCGCCCCTGCCTACACGGCAAGCTCAACAAATTATACCAACACTTAGTACAGCGAACAACATGGAGACTCCTGCACAATCACCACTTAGGAATACCACAACAACTGTACAGGACACAAACACAAGAACCTTGAATCATTATCCGTGGAACTTTCAGCTACAATATCTAATGCAGTTTAGTCCTGCAGCTCTGAGCCACGTGTATATGTCAACACTCAACACCCACATACAGACACTAGATAGCTTGAAACTTCCAGCACTTTTTAACTTCTGTAGATAAATTTAACTGAACAAAAACAAAAAAAACCACAGAAGTTCTTACAGCAGAACATACATTTCTTAGTGCTAGCTTACAGCTAATATTGTCATCAAGTCTTTTACAATTTACACTTACATAACATTCATTGCATTGTTGATTTTTGTACTTTTTTTCCATTATTTGTCAGTATATTATAAACTTAGTTAGATTCATTATCTCTACTAGCCTAAACGTATACCTATAATTGTATGATTGAAGTCTGACCAGTTATTTTATTTTTACTGAAATATAATATTTCTAACATTGTTATAGTGACTCAGAAAATGGAGGAGTGGCTGTGACACGATGGCCTACGTGTTGGCCACTTAAATGTTTATCATTTGTTAGGAAAACTCCCTGAGGTTATACATATACTTCAACAACATTTTCATATTTTTGGTTTCTCTGAAAGCAGATTACATAAAAACATCACAGACAATGATATACGAATAGATGGTTTTAATTTGATCAGGCGCGACCCAACTAGGAAGCTAGAGACAGGTTTAGTCGTTTACATTTCTAACACAATTAAATTTTGTAGAAGAGAAGACCTGGTTGAATGTATTATGCTAGAAATCAAAATATCAAATCTTAGTCCAATTCTAATTAGTTTTATATACCGAAATCCAAATGCTTCAGCTGAGTGGTATGATCACTTTGTGACCATGATGGATGATGCTGTAACTCGTAAATTCAAGGACATAATCATTCTAGGCAACTTCAGTATAGATCTTAATCACCCAAATCCTACATGGAAGAACATTTTAACATCTTACAACTTCTCCCAAATTGTTAACAAACCTACTAGAGTAACTGAATCATCATCAACACTAATAAATCATATTTATGTAGCTGATCCAGGAAACATTACTGAATGTACTGTCCCTCATGTATCGCTGAGTGATCACTACCCGGTCTGCTGTACATGGTCACATAAGGGGTATAAAATACCGAAACACAAACATACCAGCATCAAATATAGAAACTTTAAAAACTTTAACTTTGAATTATTTTTAACTGATCTAAAAGCTTCGCCTCTTACGTACGTTTTCCAGTTAACAAATCCAGATGAAGCTATTGAATACTGGATCAAGATATTTCAAAATATTTTTGACAAGCATGTCCCCATCAAAGAAATGAGAGTAAAACATGTAACAAAATCCCCGTGGATAACTCCAGATATATTGCAACTCATGAGGAAACGGGATGAAGCTCACAAAAGCAGAAATTTCGGTAGCTATTGTTAACTTAGAACTAAGGTGCAGTATTTAATTAGGCAGGAAAAGAAAAATTACTTCAGAAATTTAGTGAAAGATAAAACTGATAGTAAATCAATCTGGAAAGCGATTAATACTCTTGTAAATAAAAGGAAGCAAACTGACCCACAAACACTTAATGGTGAACATACTTGCATTAAATTTAGTGCACATTTTAGGGAAGAAATTAGTATTCTAAAATCTTCATTACCGACCCCTAATTGTGACCTGAGCGTGTTGAAAACTTTCAGCGACAGTAAATGCGTAAAGCTAAAACAAATTAATATTCCTTTCCTCACAGTCAGTGAGGTTTATAACTACATCCAGTCCTTAAAGAACACTAACTCAGCAGGATGTGATAACATTAGTAACAAGATACTACGCTACGCTGCACCAGTTATCACAGACACACTAACATACTTATACAACTTGTGTATTGACAAAAAATATTTCCCTGATGTTTTTAAACTCGCCAAAGTTTTTCCTCTTTTTAAATCTGGACAGACTAGTGACCTCTCAAACTATAGACCCATATCCATTCTGTCATCACTATCTAAACCTCTTGAAATACATATACAAAAGTTAACACTGCTCCAGATGCAAGAAAACAATCTACTAATAGACAGTCAGTCAGGTTTTAGACCAAATTACTCCTGCCACACAGCATTAACTAAAATGACAGAAAGCTGGCTGTCCAATATAAATGATGACAAATTGTGTGGTGCTGTCTTTGTTGATTTCAAGAAAGCCTTCGATATGATTGATCATGAAATTCTTGCAAAAAAGCTGGAAGGCTATAGATTATACCCTGACCTAACAAAATGTATTACATCTTTTCTCTCAGGTAGAAAACAAGTAGTTTGCTTTAGAAACAAAATATCTGGCTCGTCTGTGGTTGATACCGGTATTCCTCAAGGCTCCATTCTTGGTCCTCTTCTCTTTGCTACTTATATTAACGACCTACAACTACATTTAAATCACTCTTCATGTGATCTTTTCGCTGACGACTGTACTGTTTACAATAGTGACTATGACATCAATAAACTACAGACAACGCTCCAAAATGATATAAACAGTTTGATTAAATGAAGTAATAAAAATGGTATATTGATAAACACCAACAAAACAAAATCCATGCTCATCACCACAAGACAGAAACTGCAGAATGCAACAAAAACTTCACTACAGCTTTGTGCTGGGACTAAGGCAATAGAAAATGTTTATGAACATAAAACTCTAGGACTCATCATTGATCAGCATTTAACTTAGAATTCTCATGTACATAACCTAACAAATTTTATTGCACAGAAAGTTTACCAATTAGCCAAAATTAAACACTTTATCGATAAAGACACAAGAAAAATATACTACATATCACACATACAAACACATTTAGATTACTGTTCCACAATCTGGGATGGATGCTCAGTCTCAAACACAAAAAGGCTCCACTCACTTCATAAGCGAGCATTAAATCTTATTTGTACAAACACCCAGTAAAGACTGTAGATCAATACAAACAACTCAAAATTCTACCCCTCAAAAATATAATCATTTTTAACAAAGTTAAGTTTGTTCACAGAATTCTATCGCACAATGCTCCGCCTTACTTGTGGTCACTGTTTATGTATAACACTAAACATAGCCAGCGTTTAAAAAACTGTCTTCTTCCTAAACCCAGGATTGATCTGTACAAGAAAAGCCTTGCATACTCTGCAGTACAGCTCTGGAACACCCTCCCCTACATTTTAAAATCTATTGGTAATACTTCTTCCTTTAACTCAAACCTGTTTCATTATTTACTTGCTTGTAATTATGTGCCTCCATAAAATAACCAGCACTCTCTCAACACATGGCTTGTAAACCATCAAGTACTTCAATGACATAGTTAGAAAAGCAACTTGTTAGATATTGTTAGAAATTATTTTAATGTTTGTAAAAAAAAAAAAACATATGTTAGAAGATCTGTATTTACAATGTATTTTTGTTTATGTATATGTCTTGAAAATATTATAACAACAGGAAAAATAGAAGGAAGAAGATCAAGAGGAAGACCAAGAGAAATGATACTGGACAGTCTGACGGGATGGTGTGAGAGGAGATCACCAACTGAATTGATGGCCTGCATGAAAGATCGGGTACTCTGGAGAAGCATAATAGCCAACGCCAGTCGGCACGGCACCTGATGATGATGATGATGATGATGATATATGTCTGCGTGTGTATGTGTGCGTGAGTGCTATTTTATTAGGTTAATTACTTCTTCTCTTTTACTTTGAATGTAGTAGTTAAATCTTACACTCTTTTGATATGTTTTTCCTAATTTAATTTGTATATTTGTACTAAATCAAGTGTGTGGGAAGAATGAAAGATGGAGTGATGAAGGGCAGAATGTAAGACGGGCCTGCGTGCCCAATTCTTTACCCTTTAAAAATAAAGATTATTCATTCATTCATTCATTCATACTGATTGCTTGAGAGTAATAAGTAGTTCATGTGAGAGTTTTATATGCACTGGTTTGACTTATAATTTTATTAGTGGCTGATGTATGACAGGACTGTATTGTAAGATCATTGTGGTAATTAGATACTATAAGAAATCATCACAGCAGTGGTCACAGGCAAGAGGAATAGGAAGACCCTGGGTTGGAGAAATAGTTGGGGCGGGCAGTAGGAAGTGAAAACCTCTGATACTGCAGGCAAGAATAGCCGAGCTCCCAATTCATATGCATGCACAGGGGATCGGAGGAATGGGGTGTGAATTAGGAAGGGGAAGATAGTGATTTTCACCCAGTCACACATTGCATGCCCATGTTCATATAGTGCTTAGGGACCCCGGGGTCTGCGGTCCCAGAAAACACAGGCTGAGGATGGGAACAAGTACAGAATAAATGTGTATGGAATATATGAACGAAATATATATATATATATATATATATCACAAGAGCTAGAGATACATCAGTTACACATATTCATACATCCCACATACCCTCACAATTGCGAAGTAACCACTATACGATAACCACTATACAATTTACAATAATGATAAACAACAGTTAAAAACAAAAAAAAAGGTTTTATATTCCCCTGGCTCTTCTTCCCTCTATTTTTCCTGTTGTTATAATATTTTCAGAGCCCCCTCTTCTCATTGCATGTCCTATGAAAGTACATTGTCTCTCTCTCTTAATTTTTTTTTGACAATATTTTTTTCTATCTTCAATTTAATTTTTTTTTGAGAATATTTTTTCTATCTCCAACTCTTCTCATACATTCTCCATTAGTTATTTTTGCTGTTCAGGGGATTCACAACATTATTCTAATAAACCACATTTCTACTGCTTCCATTGACTTTCATGCAGACCTGCCTATTGTCCATGATTCACTTCCATATAACAAGATAGGTTCAATATAGCATTTTAGGACTTGTTTTATAACATTCATTGATAAGGATGTGTTGGATAATATGTTTCTCATTCTCTGAAATGCAGTCTTTGCTTGGCATATTCTGTTATTAATTTTCTGTCTTGCATTTCCCATTTGAAGTTATTGCTGCACCAAGGTATTTGATTTTCTGCACCTGCTTTAGAATAGTTCCATTTAATTTTATACTGCATGTTGGTGGATTATGTTTCTTAGATATAACCATAGTCTCTGTCTTTTTGATGTTCAAAGTAAGGCCTTTCTGTTCACTTTCTTTGGCGACTTTATCAATGAGAGAAGAGCAAGCAGGATTTTGAAAAAGGAGAAGCTGTCTCGACCAGATCTTTACTCTCAGAATAATACTTGAAGAACATATTGAAAAGCAGAAACCATTAAAACTGAACTTCATAGATTTAAAAAGGCATTTGATAGCATACACAGAAATTCATTATGGAGAATTTTTAGTCTATATGTAATACCATCTAAAATTGTCAACACCATTAAGGACTTATATAATGGATATGTTTGTGCAGTCAAGACAGAAGAAGGGATGAGTGAATGGTTCCAGATTGAAACAGGTGTGAAACAAGGATGTATACTCTCCTTTACTTTTTGGGATTACAATAGACTTCATAATGGAAAAATGCTGCACAGGTAACACAGGTATTGACTGGGTACATGGGACCCAACTAGAAGATCTTGATTTTGCTGATGACATAACTCTTATCAGTAACAATGTGAATTCCATGCAAGAAAAAACAGGTAGCCTGTTTTCACTGGCTAGTAAAATAGGACTTGAAATTAACAAAGACAAAACAAAAATAATGAAAATTCCCCTCAATCAAAATGGAAAAATACACATAGAAGGGATAGATATTGAACAAGTCAGTCAATTTGCATACCCTGGCAGCTACATAGACCAGGATGGTGACACTAGAAAGGAAGTTAGGATCAGAATTGCAAAAGCAGCATCGATCTTCAAGAATCTTGAGAACATATGGAATTCAAAAGTTATAAGCACAAAAACTATTCAATTCAAATGTAATATCCACCATCATTTATG
Organism: Achatina immaculata; assembly: GCA_009760885.1. Classification (NCBI taxonomy): domain Eukaryota; kingdom Metazoa; phylum Mollusca; class Gastropoda; order Stylommatophora; family Achatinidae; genus Lissachatina; species Lissachatina immaculata. The sequence goes on along the minus strand of CM019717.1, from coordinate 67,434,391 downwards.
CATATGAAAGCTGGAAAACAACTAAAGAAATAGAAAAGAAATTAGACTCTTTTGAAAACAAATGCAGAGAAGAGGGGTTGCAGAGAAAATAGCAGGGTTGCAGAGTGATGCTTGAGGAAGTTTGAAAAGTAAGAAGGGGTGGAGTTAGTGGAGAGGTATTATAATGATTGAAGAAGATGATGTTACGTGTAACTAAACAGCGAGTTTAACCCATGTGTTTCCCTCTTCTCTGCAACCCCTCTTCCCCAATCACCTGTTTCAGTTTCTCCTAGCTAGGTCAGTAGTGCGTCACTCTCTCTCCCCTCCCCAGTTCCCCATCTACCACCCCCAGTTACAACCCACCGACCACATGTCACAGGTCTCTATTTAAACAATTTCCACGTCCTACCAGATCTTTTATACATTCTGGTATCACAGCTTTACTACAGTGCTTAGTGTATAGTTGTATACTTATACACCAATTATTGTGTTAATCAGGGCAACAGTTCTGTAGTTTGTGCATAATTTCAGGTTACCCTTTTTTGGCATTGGTATGAATACAGTTCTTTTCCATTCTTTTGGCCAAATACCTGAATGTATTATCTTTTTACATGGTGCATGATAGATTGTTGCACATTCCTTTCCTCCTGCTTTAATAAATTCAGCTGTTATCTCATCATAAGAAACAAGGCAGCCAAACTATATATCAATGAGGAAAAATTGGAGGAATTGGAGTTTTGAATATCTTGGATCACTACTAACTAATAATGGAGATACAATGTGGAAAATTAAAATGAGGACATCTATCACTCTTCAAAAAGTAAAAGAACTAAAGAAGCTGTGGAGAGGAGCAGACAGAACCACAAAAGTAAGATTTTTAAGGACATGCATCTTTCCCATTGCAACATATGCCTGTGAGACGTGGACACTTAACAAAACAGCTGAGAAAAACATAAATGCCTTTGAATGTAAATGCTACAGAAGAGTTATTCAAATATCATGGACACAAAAAATAACAAATATATCCATATTACAAGAACTTAATATTGAAGAAGGCTGTCTAGTAAAGAGGATTATTAAAGAGAGAAAACTTAAATATTTTGGACACACTGAACATCATGATAATTTAGAGAAGATTGTCTTGGAAGGGTAAATAATGGGAAAAAAAAGAGAGGAAGACCAAAATGAAGATGGCTGGAAGACATCGTTGATGATCTGCAAATGGATGCATCAGCAGCAGGGTATCTTGCTCACAACTGAGAGGCCTACAGGAGTGCTGTTAGGGAGGCAAAGTTCCACAAGGGAATGAATGACAACACAAACAAGACAAAACATATAACTAAGTGAAAAACTTATCTTAATGGCATCCTCTAGAAAGTAGGAAATTTTAGAATGTGTGTCCCATAGATGAGGCATATAAACCACGGGGGATGAGGGGTGGAGCCACATAGGGAAACAGATAAAGCCAATTTGAAAGAAGAGGCAGAGAAAAACAGGTGGGGGGGGGGGGGGAAGGAGAAGAAAAAGGGAAGGGCAATAGACACCTGGAACCTGCTAGAGAAACAAGTGGCAGGCGGGGGGGGAGGGTTGTGGGGAGAGGCAGGGAAGCAGGGAGATAATATGAAACTGATGAATAGGACAAAACCCAGAGGTCCAAAATGAGAAGAAGAGAAGGTAGTGGTAAGGAGGGGGGAGCTAGGAGAAAGAAACAAGAAAGTAGAATATAAATCACAGAAAAAGGTGGGAAACTAAAGAAGTTAAAGGAAGCTGAAGAGATTGTTAATTCCAGCTGGGTGGAGATAGCCAGTCTGGAAAATAAGGCTCTGTTCTATGACCCTCCAAGATCGTACATCAGCAGAACAAGAGTGGCTCACACTAGCAGAAATTTTCTGTTTTCCCTGAGGTTGCTAAGGCAAAAATGTTTAGCCACAGGTGTCCAAGCCCTCTTAGAAATGTCGTTAAGATGTTGGCAAAAACGATCTCCTAAGCTTAAACCAGTCTTCCCTATGTACTTCATACCACAGTGTTTGCACATAATAGCATAAATAATATTGCATGAAGTGCAGGTGAAGCCCTCCTGAACTGATAATGTGGACTTAGGGAGGGAGATCCGGCTAGCTTCGACAACAAATGGGCAAGTGTTGCATCTACGACGTCCATAATGTCTGGTACCATAAAAAGTGTCATCTGGCGACTTCGAGCTAAAAGGTCCCTGAGGTTCTTGTTCCGTCTGTAGGCCACCAATAGGGGATCCCCAAAAAGTTCACCATGTCTAGCTCTGGAGGAGATGGAGAAGGTGAAACAGTATGTTCTTAACTGCCAAACTATGAAGGTGGTGCACGAGTACCAGTTTAACTCTGAACTACAGTGCGGTTTAGGAGTGAGGGGTTGTTGCCGCGATATAAGGCTGATGCGGTTCCAAGATGACGAGAAAACATGTTCTGGATAGTTGTTTTGACGGAAGAAATTTGGCATTTTGTGGGATTGATCATCGAAATGAACATCCTCAGTGCACATCCATCACAACCTAAGAAGCTGGGGAAAAGGAATAGAGTCCTTACACGATCTGGGATGGGAGGAAGAGTACAGGAGGTAGCTGTGAGAGTCTGTAGCTTTATAGTGGACAGAAGTAATAAGACCGGTATATACTCTTATTTTCTTGTTTCTTTCTCCTAGCTCCCCCTCCTTACCGCCGCCACCTTTTCTTCTCATTTTGGCCCTCTGGGCCTTGTCCTATTCATCAGTTTCATATTATCTCCCTTCTTCCCTGCCTCTTCCCACAACCCCACCCCCTTGACACCTGTTTCTCTAGCGGGTTACAGGTGTCTATTGCCCTTCCATTTTTTTTTCTCCCGCCACCTGTTTTCCTCCGCCTCTTCTTTCCAATTAGCTTCATCTGCTTTCCTTTGTGGCCGCGGCCCCCCATCCCCAACAAAGATAAGTTTTTCGTTTAGTTATATGTTTTGTCTTGTTTGTCCTCGAAAAAGGCTCATGCCGAAATATTGGATGTTGTATGTTTTTCATTTATACATTCTCACCTTACTCTCATACTTTCTATTCGTTTTTTCTCACTTACTCACGCCTTCTGCAGCCTTGTAAAACTGCACCATGCCCCTCTATCTACCTTTATTATTTGAACCAGTTTCACTGCAGTCGCCACCCCTTTTATCTGCTACTAGATGGAAACTGGAAAATCATCAAATCTGTAGAAAACAAGCTGAATTCTTTCTAGACTAAATGTTTACGAAGGATTAAAAGAATATTTTGGCCAAATACTACACAAAATAATGTTTTGTTCGCAGAAATACAGATGAAGCCACTGACAGCGATTATTGAAGAAAGACGTTGGTGATGGTTGGGAACTGTTCTCCGTACGACTGGCGACTCGCTACCAAAAATAGAACTTAGATGGACACCATAGGGGAACAGGAGTACGGGTAGACCAAAGGGGACATGGATAAGAACAGCATAGAGAATTTTGAGCAACAGAGCAGAAAAAAAAGGCGAAGGACAGGCTTTTGTAGGAAAACCCATGTGGAAGCCTCGTGTGCCTTAGATACGGTTCAGAGAGAAATATTTCGGATCACTTTTGTGTATTTGAAAAATATAAATGGTTGATTGTTGTCTGTCTTTTTTTTTTCTTCAGTTTCACTTGAATCTTCTTACATCCTTCCAGTGCCGTTAAACATCACATAGGGCTCGCATAGTTGTTTGCCAAATTTTCCTATTCTCGGTGAGTCTTTCAACTTCAACAAGGGATGTTATGCCCATTACCTGGGTTCTCTTAACAATGTCCTCTTTAGAGTTTCACATGACCGACCTCTTTTTCTTCGACCTGTTGCGCTCCACTTGATAGCTTGTTTTTGTATTTTCGGATTATTTATTCTCCTCACATGGCCTACATGTGTCCATTTTCTTTTTTTCTGCTCACCCATCAGGTTTTTGTTTGCTCATTCACTAAGAAATTTAAAAAAAAAAGAATTTGCAGTTAGTATTAGTTAACAGAAAGAGCAGAAGACGAAGGACATGTTGTAGGGAAATTTAGCATAGGACATAGAAATGAGGCAGGTGACAATCTAATGGCGTTTTGCATGGAAAATGAGCTAATGATCATGATCGCTAACATACTTTTTAAACAACATCCAAGAAGACTTTTCACATGGACATCACCTGATGATAAAACCATTAATCAAATAGATTACATTTTAGTCCAAAGAAGGTGGAGATCAAGTATAACATCAGCAAAAACTTTACAAGGTGCTGATTGTAACACGGACCATGAGTTATTAATAGCAAACATGAAGATAAAGATGAAAAAGACAGTTACGGGATCAAGACCACTCCGCTTTGATCTTACAAATATACCAGAACAATATGGTATAGAAGTGAAGAACCGTTTCGAAATCCTGATGGCTGTACAGGAGGAGATGACACCAGATGAATTGGCTACGCAGGCCAAAGATATCAACAACAACAGCTAAAGACATGGTTCCAGTAAAGAAAACACAAAAGAATGGATGGATTACAGCAGGCACACTAGAACTGATAAAACAACGTAGAGAAATGAAGACGCAATGCAAAGTGACAAACAACAACAAAGAGAAATATAAAACTTTAACAAAAGAAATACGAAGAAACATAAGAAAAGACAAAAAACAATACATACAAGATTGTTTTGAAAGAATAGAAGAACATCAGAAGTGTGGAAGAGATAGCGAAATGTTTAAAGAAATGAAGACATTGACGAGAAATGTCACACCTAAGCTAAATGTAATTTGTGATGAGATGGGGAATACCTTGACAGAGACAGAGGAAATTCTAGAAAGATGGAAGGAATATTGCAAAGGAATGTATGAAACAACCAACTGTGGAAACAGAAATCAACAGTGTGAATTATTATTGGAGGAGAAAGAACCTGAACCGACAATAGAAGAAGTTTTATGGGCAATAAAGAATCTGACAAATGGTAAATCACCAGGATATGATGAGATAACAGCTGAATTTATTAAAGCAGGAGGAAAGGAATGTGCAACAATCTATCATGCACTGTGCAAAAAGATATGACATTCAGGTATTTGGCCAAAAGAATGGAAAAGAACTGTATTCATACCACTGCCAAAAAAAAGAGTAACCTGAAATTATGCACAAACTACAGAACTGTTGCCCTGATTAGTCATGCCAGTAAAATTCTGTTAAAAATCATAATGGGTAGACTTCGTAAGAAAAAAGAAGAAGAAGTCAATATGGTCCAAGCTGGTTTCAGGCAAGGAAGAGGATCAAGAGATCATATATTCAATTTAAGATTAATAATAGAGAAATGCAGAGAGTTTAATGTGAATCTATATTTATCCTTTATAGACTACTCAAAGGCATTTGATTGTATACAACACCAGAAACTTTGGGAAATAATGGAAAAAATGGGATTTCCAACACACTTGATACAATTAACATCACTGCTGTATCTAGACCAACAAGCAGCAGTAAGAATAAATGGTGAAACAACAACTTGGTTTGACATAAAACAAAGGATCCGTCAGGGGTGCATATTGTCACCCTACTTATTTAACTTGTATACTGAAAATATAATGAGGAATGTTAGAGAAGATGTAAACAAAGATTATTACGATGCCATAACAATTGGAGGTTATGAAATACCAGAGATTAGATATGCTGATGATACAGTGTTACTATCCACAACACAAAAAAGAATGGAAAAACTAATTATGTCAGTCCGTAAGAACAGCGAAGAGCAGAACCTCTATCTTAATGTGAATAAAACTAAATTGATAACAACTGACAAAACAAACAAAGCAGCTGAAATATATATCAATGAGGAAAAATTGGAAGAAGTGGAGAGTTTTGAATATCTTGGATCACTACTAACTAATAATGGAGATACAATGAGGGAAATTAAAAGGAGGACATCTATTGCTTTTCAGAAAGTAAAACAAATAAAGAATCTGTGGAGAGGAGCAGACAGAACTACAAAAATAAGATTTTTAAGGTCATGCATCTTTCCCATCGCAACATATGCCTGTGAGACGTGGACACTTAACAAAACAGCTGAGAAACACATAAATGCCTTTGAATGTAAATGCTACAGAAGAGTTCTCCAAATATCGTGGACACAAAAAATAATAAATATATCTATACTACAAAAGCTTAATATTGAAGAAGGCTGGCTAGTAAAGAGGATTAAGGAGAGAAAACTTAAATATTTTGGACATTAAACGTCATGATAATTTAGAGAAGACCATATTGGAAGGATACATAATGGGAAAAAGAAAAAGAGGAAGACCAAAACGAAGATGGCTGCAAGAAATCGTTGACGATCTGCAAATGGATGCATCAGCAGCAGGGTATCTTGCTCACAACCGAGAGGCCTACAGGAGTGCTGTTAGGGAGGCAAAGTTCCGCAAGGGACATGAAAATGAATGAATGAATTAGTTAACTGCTTGTTTAGAGACTAACACATTAACTGTGTATCTTTACGGAAGAAAATAAAGAGAAGTCCATGAAAGATGACAAAAGCTCAACGGGGGCCAAGGCCGAAAAAAAAAAAGGTTGAGAATGGTCAACCTATTCCACTTTTATTTCATTTTTAATTCCATAAAATTAAAGTGCGATACTTATCTTTACCGAAGAAAGTAGGAATTAGAATTTTGACGACAATCTTTCATGTAGATCAGTCAAGATGGCGGCCGTGAAGTAGAAACTTCCTGGAGAAGGAAAATAATATCTTATGTAGCTGTCTGCACTAGTCATATTTCTTCTCTTATGCTAGCAAGTGCATTTCGCTTAAACTGAATTATATGTATAGTCACTGATAAGTCATGCATGTTTAATGTAAATGATTCTTTTGTTGATCAAACATTTACTGTTTAGGTCAACATTGATTGTGCTCGGGTTTGCTAGTCTATCCTACTTCGTACAATCTTAGATTAAAGAAAAAAATTAAGGTTTTTCACTCAATCAGAACTATACATGTGTCTTCGGGCCTATTCGTATGAATTTTGCACTCAACGACTTATGTTTCGGGGAAAATACCTGGTCTGTGTGCAGCCAAAAGTGGATCCAGTGTTGGGAACGGTTTTGAAATGTTAAAAATTCGTTCATTCTGTTCAGCTGATATTTGATAAAAGTATCAACAGTAATCCTGATGGATTTCTGATGTTGGAAATTAAAGTCAGATATACACTTAAAGACCTGAAAGCCAGGAAGACGAGAAGAATGGACAACATCATGATATTAGATGGCAGCAGCATAGAAACAAGTCTCCTAAATGATTAAGGACATAAATCATCAGATCTGTCTAGATCAGATCAGTTTTCAGTGCAGTTCCAAAATAACTTTGAACAACAGAATATGATCAACATTAGACAAGTCAGTTAATGAACTCATTCATTCATTCATTTGCATGTCCTTTGCGGAACTTTGCCTCCCAAACAGCACTCCTGTAGGCCTCTCGGTTGTGAGCAAGATAGCCTGCCGCTGATGCATCCATTTGCAGATCGTCAACGATGTCTTGCAGCCATCTTCATTTTGGTCTTCCTCTCTTTCTTTTTCCCATTATGTATCCTTCCAATACGGTCTTCTCTAAATTATCATGACGTTTAATGTGTCCAAAATATTTAAGTTTTCTCTCTGTAATCCTCTTTACTTTAATGAACTATGTTATGAAAATACTGATAAGAATCATCAGCTTGAGAATAAAAAAAAAATAGATAGCTGAAGAGAACAGTGTGGTTTTATAAATGCAATTTTTCTATTAAGAACAATAATAGACATAAATATGATACAGATGAATTGTAATAAGAGTAGTGGACTTTAGAGCCAATTCCTGAAACCTACACAGTGTAGATGCAACTTCTGAACTGTAGATAGTCACAGTAAAGGGGGCAACTTTTGAAATGTAGATAGTCACAGTATAGAGGCAGCTCTTGAAATGTAGATAGTCATAGTGTAGAGGCAACTCCTGATATGTCTCAGTGAGGAGTATTATCTTAAATTGTTCAGTAAATCTGAGATGCCGTTCTCAGATCTGAAAGTCAGTGCTTGTATTTTCCCATAGCATTCCCACATAGCAGTTCCACATAGCAATCCCACATAGCAGTGCTCACAAATAACACATTTTTAAAAATAATGACCAGCACTTGGAGAAATGAGAGAAATAAACAGTGATTTATACTTCTGAGTCATTGATTACAAAGAAGCTTTTGACAGAGACTTGAAGATAGGATACAAATGCTTGAAAAGGTTCATGTAGATGGTAAAGACATAAGAATTATTTAGATTACTTGTATATACTGAAATCAAAGAGCAGCAAAATAATAGTGAACACTAACATAGGTGAATATCAAGAGGTAAAATGAGGTAAGATGGACATGTTCAGTCACTTCTCACTATATAGGGTGCACACAAATAATGGTCAGTTTTGTAGGACTATATTTTCAACAAAACTGAACAGAAATACATGAAATACATGGTTTGTAAGAGAAATATTGGCAGTTTCATACTGACCTTAAATGCATTCAGTGTGTGCGTCACATGTGTCACAGCAGATATCCAGGCAGAATTGATGTGCCTTCACAATTCCAGCAGTGTCTTTGGAGGGACGTAAACATTGTCCCTGATGAACTTGACAGGAAGAAATTACACACTGTCAGGTCCAGTGATGGACCAGTTTTGTACTCACACACTAATTATGCTCTCACACATACTCTCACACATTAATTACCTGAAAACATTGAGATAACTATGTTAGAAGTATGACACAGTCATCAAGAACAGTGCACTGAAAACATTGAGATAACTATGTTAGAAGTATGACACAGCCATCAAGAACAGTGCACTGAAACTGATGAAGACCCTGATTTACCTTTAAATGGTGATCTTGGGATATTTCAAGCAGGTGAATACAGTAGAGAGGGCTTGTTGAGAAAACTAGTTTATAGTCAGCTCAGGAAGTGTAGTTCACTATTTATCCGATAAGATGCCAAGTTAAGCTTTCTGGGAGACAGTAGCAAGCAATTTAAAATCATTTCAGTAAATCTTTTGTACTTTTCCATGACTTTCTTCTTCATTGTAATCTGTGACTTTGTTACTTGAGTGACAGTTGTATTTTCACCTCCATGTACAATGCTTCTATTTTTATTATTTGTGTAAGTTGATACTCTCAGTAATTATGTGTTGAGATTTAGAGTTTTTATATAGAATGAATTTTACTGGTATTTATTTTGTGACTAATTTAAGCAGAAATGGACATATTTTGCTTATTCAGATGAAAGTATGGCTGCAAACTAATGGTGTGATGGCCAAAGCTCAGAGAGTTAGCTCTGATTATAGCTCAATAGATGATTTGTCCCTTCCTCGCGGGACATCAGCAACCCTGTGTATGGAACAGCATGGTCCACTTGTAGAACGGTGTAACAGTGATTCCAATTTAAATTTACTGAGCCCCCAAAGCTGGTCTAGTTTATCTGTTGATAGCACTATCTTCTGGCTGAGAGGTGCTGGAAAGACGCATGATGCCAGAGTTCGAGTTGAGTGGGACATCAAGGAAGATGTAGGAGCTCAAGACTGGATTGGACTGTTTTATGCAGGTAAAAACATGTAAAATTTGAAAATTATTACATTTTTGATCAGGCTGAACATATTATGTGACTCGGGGAGACTTCATAGTTTATGATTATAGATAGTTATTCTGAAAACATGGAAACATGAACATCAATGTAGTAACATTGGGTGTTATTTTAATGTTAGCAGTGCTGATAATACTGAGTGGTGATGTATGCAGTTGGCTTTAAAGTTAATTCTGTATGATCAACAGAGACTGAACCAATTTCTTGAAGTTGTAAAATAATTATGAGTAATCCTAGTTCTCAAATTACCTTTGATTTTTTCCATTTAAAAGGTGAAGAAGACACATCCAAGTTTCTTGATTGTAAGACAAGAGGATCAAGTGGGGGATCCACTGGAGCTATTATATGGGATCTAAATGCACTTGAACATTTGTTCTCAGAAAGTCAGTTCATTACTGTTTTCATTTTATCTGCCTCAGTTGTTCACGTTCTTCTGATAGTTATTCACCTCTGTTGTTTTATGTTTTTTTGTTAGTTATGTGTTTCTGTTGTTTATCTTCTTTTATTAGTTATGTATCTATATTTATTGTGTCTTTGTTGTTTATGTTTTTCTTTTAGTAATGAGTCTGTTGTTTATGTTCTTCTGTTAGTTGTGCACCTCTGTTTTTATGTTCTTCTCTTAGTTATGCATCTCTGTTGTTTATATTATTCTGACATAGGTGCTTCTGTTGTTTATGTTCTGTTAGTTATGCACCACAATTATTTATGTTCTCCTGTTATGTGTCTTTATGTTTTTCTTTTATGCACCTATGTTGTTTATGATGCTGTGTTAGTTATGCATCACTGTTGTTTATGCTCTGTTATTTGTGTGTTTCTGTTTATGTTCTTCTGTTAGTTATGCAAATGTACTGTCTATGACCTGTTAGTTATGGAGATGTAGTGTCTATGACCTGTTATGCACATCTATTGTCTATGACATGTTAGTTACACACATCTGTTGTCTATGACCTATTAGTTAAATTCCTCAGTTGTTTATGACCTATTAGTTATGAACATCTATTATCTATGACATATTGGTTATGCACATCTATTGTCTTTCACCTGTTAGTTACACACCTCAGTTGTCTAAGGCCTGTTAGTTATGCAGATCTATTGTTTATGTTTTTCTGTTAGTTATGCAGCTCTGTTGCTTATGTTCTTTTGTAAGTTATTCAACACTATTGTTTATTCTCGTCTTTTAGTAATGCACTTTTGTTGTTTATTGTCTTCTGTTAGTTACACACTTCTGTTGTTGCTCTTTTTAGTTATGCACCTCTGTTGACTGTGACTGTTAGTCACGTGCATGAGTTGTTTTATGTTCTTCTTTTGTCTGTGTTCTGTTACCTGTGTGCTTCCATTGTTTATGTTCTGCTAGTTATGTGCTTCTGTTATTATCTGTTAGTTATTTACTTATTGTTTATGTTCTTTTATTATTCAAATCTATTGTTTGTGGTGTTCTGTTGGTTATATGCCTCTACTGCTTATGTCCTTCTGTTGGTTATATGCCTCTACTGCTTATGTCCTTCTGTCAGTTATGTGCTTATGTTTATTATGTGCACTGCTGGTTATGAACTGCTGCTTATGTTCCTCTGTTGTTACATGCCTCAGGTGGTTATGTGTCTCAACTGCTTATGTCAGGGTTGTCCAGCTGGCGGCCACCAAAGGTTATTAAAACTTAATTTATTTGGTTAAATTTAACACTGTTAGCCACTACAAACTCCACTGGAAACTAAAGAATGGACTGAAATATTGCAGCTTTCTTCTCCATTTCTAAAGAAGGACTAAATGATGAATGAGACAGCAGGAAAATCTTTATTTTGTAATTAAATGTCATTTGATTCCTTTTGTGTGTGGTGACGACCGTAACAGAATTATAGAAAGTGGGTATTGACACCAAATAAAGAGAAGGTAATACGAGTTAAAATACAATGTTAAACAGTTAAGTAGGTTTCTGGGTCAGCAATGGAGAAATTGTCCACTCTAGTATATTATCAAATTAGCAGGAGGCACTGGAGAGGTAACACCTCAGGATAATTAAAGGACCAAAGATCACTACAAGTTTGTCACTATTAAAATGAGTAAGAAGAAATGTAAGATTGTAGGTGAAAATAGAACCTATCAGGAGTGTCAGGAAATTAATTGTTTTGTCACAAATAGCAATGGAAATCTGCAATGTTTTTGATGTAAAATGCATTGCTTGGAGATTTGAGGAAGAAACTGGAACAGTGAAGAGGAATGTTTTTCAAGGTAACACAGGCCAAGAAATCAACTTTGTATGCTTCTTATGTGGTTTCCTTTGAGTTTGTTAAAGTGAAAAAACCTTTTTCTGATGGAACTGTAGTGAAAAAGTGCACTGTTGAAATGATGAAGGCATTAGAGAAGGCTAGAGTGGGTGAAAATTTTCGACCAGTATCTCGTTCCCATCATGCTGTACAAATAAGAGTTATAGACTTGGGAGAGCAAGTAACAGAAACAGTGTTTGGTATTGCTCAAAATAGTTGCTGTGTTTTATTATGTCTTGATGAAAGTACTGATTAAACAGCTGTAAGTCAGCTTTTAATCTTTATACATAAGACTTGAGAAGATTTTTCTTCCATAGAAGAATCATCAGAATAATAAAATCTATCAGTAAATCTGGAGGTTTTAATAATTGCTCTGCAGTTGTGACAGATAGTACACTAGCAATGATAGGAGAAAAATCTGGATTTATAGGACTTCTTAAGGAAATTAGAATGCAGTATCCCACATTTCATTGTTTCATTCATTAAGGTACTTTGTGTGGAAAATCATTGAAAGAAAAAAAGGTAGTTAAAGGAATCAACATGATACAAGGTGGAAATATAGGTCTTTCATCCAGCAGCTACAACAGAGTTTGGAGGATATGGAATACAGGAACTTAGTTCTTTATGATCAAAAGAGATAGGGAATTCTGGAATATGTTTAGAGCAGTTCTTTGGATTAAGAAAAGAAAGCCCTGGATTTCTTAATTTGTTTTATTGAACACTACACAGTTAGAAGCAGAACTCCAAAGCATGGACATTCTTAAACAACTGGGATTTGTCAAGGATATCACTAGTGATCTGAATGAACCCAACTTGAAGCGCCAGGGAATGAACCAGCAGGTGTCAGACCTAATGGGAAGCATAAATGAATTTGGTAATAATAAGCTACAAATTTTAGTCTCGTTGGTTAGTGCACTGGTCTCTCATGGCAAAGTCAAGGGGTTTGAATCTAACTGGAGGCACCCCAGTCACCCAGCTGTAGAAATGGGTACCTGACTTCTCCAGGAGTTGGGGAAGGAAAGGCAGCCAGGCATGGTTCTCACCACATCACCCGCTAGTGTGCTGACAGGTCAAGGAAAATGTGGGCACTAACACCATATTCCTGTGTGCCTCTAAGGCATGACAGGGTTAGTTGTACCCTTTTTTTTTTTTTACACCTTTTAGGGAAAAAAAATGACAATGAAAAAAATGCTGCAGGTAGCATCAGAAGCAATTTCCTAGTAGGTAGAGCAGGATGACTCACATAGGGTTATTGTTACAGACTCCAAAAGCATGTTATGGAGAATTGTGAGACATTTCTTTCTCAGGGAATGGGTTCAGCTTCTAGAGGGCTCTTGGTTGATCAGTTTGACATGGATCTACTGCCCAGGTCATGCGGGAGTCAAAGGCAATGGGAAGGCAGACAAGCTGGCAAGAAGGGCACCCTAAGAATGGACAGGGAGGAGATTACAAGAGCCATTTTGGATTGGCTGCATATGGAGGACGACATTGGGTTGAATGGCAACAATCACATCAGGAGGATGATTGAATTGGGAGAGGAGAGGGGAAGTGGATGTTTTTCCAAAGTGGTTTAGTGTGCATTACCCACAACCAGTGTGTGTGACTGGCTCCATCAGCAGGTGCGTGCTTCATTGGGAATCCCTGGAGAATGGGGATGCCAGTCTCTCATTGCAAATTAGAAAAAATGATCTCCTGCACTTTTCAGGCTGTCAGCAACAAACAGAAAAATCTAAAGATGAAGAAATATTGGATTTTTCAGAATTTATTTGTGTGATCTGTCTGCTTATTTATTGACTTGTGGAGATTTCCATATACTTGTATATATTGATTATGTAGTTGTGTTCATTTTGGTCTCATGTGTGGTTCTGTTAGTCATAGTCTTTGTTTGCCTGTGTGGCTCTGTTGATCATGGTCTTTTACTGGTTGTGTGGTTCTGCTAGTCATGTTCTTTTGTTGGCCCTGGTTCTGTTGGCCATGGTCTTTTGTTGGCTCTGGTTCTGTTGGTCACTGTCTTTTGTTGGTCATGGTCTTTTGTTGGCCCTGGTTCTGTTGGTCATGTGCTTTGGATTGTAATGTTCGTCTATGGAGCCCATATTTCCTCAAAGGTATTTCTGTAAACTTAGGTATTCTCATCTACTTTCACATGTATCTCTTTATGTTTCTGTTTTCATAAATTTATATATAAAGCTATTGCCAGAACTTTGAGCTGAGGTTCGTTTACATTTCTCAAAAGCTCTTTATATTTTTCATGTGTTCTTATATGTTTCTTATATGTTTTATGTTTCTTATGTGTTCATGTTTTTTTCTCACAAATCTTGCTTGTGTCAATCAATCAAGTACCATACTGCATGGCGTAGACGATCATTTCTCTCCGCAATTCCCTGTCTTTAGACTTGATTATGAGATCTGCCGGTGACTTTCTTCCTAGCCACACTGACAGCCCATCCAGTAACTTCTTTCTCTGTCTTCCTCAATCTCTTCTTCCCTCAGTTTTTCCAGTTGCCACAATGTGTTCCAATTTTCCTCTTCTCAGAAAATGTCATGTCTGCCTCTGATCTTTGCTGTAATTTGCCTTTTAATTCCAGCCTCTTAAGATTTCTTCATTGGTTTTCTTAGCTGTCCATGGTACCTTCAAAATCCTTCTTATGAACCACATTTTCATGGCCTCAATTTCTCACTGTACTCTTTTATTCATGGACCATGCTTCACATCCATAAAACAAAATTGGCTCGATGTAACATTTAAGTACTCAGAATCTTTTGTTTCTATTGATATAGATCTGTTGCACAGGATGTTTCTCATTTTCTTGAATGCTGACTTGGCCTGAGCATGTCTGCTTTTTATTTAATTGTGACATTTCCTATCAGCTGTTATAATTGTTCCTAAGTACTTAAATCTATCAACTTGTTTTAGTTCTGTGCCATAGATGGTAATGCTACATTTTGGTGGTATTCTTTTCTTTGATATGACCATCACTTGCTTGTGTAGTGGGTCCAAACCTCCAAAAATTGCTAAGTTTTATTCAAAATGTTTTGCCACAAGAAAATATCTGTTTGATTGTTCACTAGAGTGGTTCATAACAATGTATTTCTTTAATTTTCCTTGTTGGCAGCAAAAGATACTGTGTGTTTCAAGTATATCAGTGGTAACTCCGGAGATGTTCTAGCCACAAGTGCTCTAGTTACAGTGCTCATTGTCAAGCATGACTTACTGGTAAAGCATTTGTTTTAAGAGTAGTTCTGTCTCATACATTCTACATGATTTTATTTAACTTTTTTGTGTGTGTATAAAACCCCCCAAAAGAGTGCGTTGTTTTTAACACTGCTGACAGATTCCTATTTAGTTTGTTGTCTTTTATTTCTTACTTATTTGGAATTTTAATCACAAATTATGGTATTTGAAATGAAATACTTGGGCATTAAGAATTTGCCTGGATGAAGTTGAGCAGAAATATTTGAACATTTTTAAATATTTGGATAAATTTCTAGACAAACCAAACAGTTCATTATCTTGACTAAATTGAATAGCTGAGCAGACATTTTACAATTTTTAGTTTCAAGATTTGTGCCAACGAGTGTAGCTCCTGCTAAACTGAATTTTCTTGTAATAAATCTTGTACGATTACGTGCATCATCATCATCACCATCATC
Source organism: Achatina immaculata (assembly GCA_009760885.1). Lineage (NCBI taxonomy): Eukaryota > Metazoa > Mollusca > Gastropoda > Stylommatophora > Achatinidae > Lissachatina > Lissachatina immaculata. The sequence continues at coordinate 67,418,860 of CM019717.1, read as the reverse complement.
ATGTGCTGTGCTGACTGGCGTTGACTATTATGCTTCTCCAGGGTACACTTCATGCAGGCCATCAGCTCAGTTGGTGGATCTCCTCTCACACCATCCCGTCAGGCTGTCCAGTATCATTTCTCTTGGTCTTCCTCTTGATCTTCCTTCTATTTTTCCTCTTGTTATAATATTTTCTATGCCCCCTCTTCTCATTGCATGTCCTATAAAAGTACATTGTCTCTCTTATTTTTTTGACAAGATTTTTTTTCTCTCCATCTCTTCTCATACATTCTTCATTAGTTATTTTTGCTGTCCAGGAAATTTGCAACATTATTCTAAAAAATCACATTTCTGCTACTTCCAATGATTTTTGTGCATACCTGCCTATTGTCCATGATTCACTTCCATATAACAATATAGTTTCAATATAGCATTTTAGGACTCGTTTTCTAACATTCATTGATAAGGATGTGTTGGATATGTTTCTCATTCTCTGAAATGCAGTCTTTGGTAGGCCTATTCTGTTCCTAATTTCTGTTCTGCATTTTCCATCTGAAGTTATTATTGCTCCAAGGTATTTGAATTTCTGCACCTGCTTTAGAATAGTTCCATTTAATTTTATACTGCATGTTGGTGGATTCTGTTTCTTAGATATAACCATAGTCTCTGTCTTTTTGATGTTCAAAGTAAGGCCTTTCTGTTCACTTTCATTGGCGACTTTATCCAAGAGATTTTGCAGATCTTGTTGCTTCTCAGCTATCAGTACTGTGTCGTCAGCCTACCGAAGGTTGTTAATATTGTTTCCTCCAATTTTTATGCCTGGTTCTGTGATGATTGTTCTTAGAATATTCTCGCTGTACAGAGAAAAAAGGTCTAGAGATAGAACACATCTTTGTTGCACCCCTTGTTTTATAGGTTGATATTTTCCAGTTCTGTTTTCAACTCGAATTGCTGCTTCTTGCTGCCAATAAAGATGTTTTACATCCCTCAGGTCTTTACCATCTATATTGATGTCTTCAAGCATTTTAATAATTTCATTATGTTTCACCTTGTCGATTGCCTTGCTGTAATCAATGAAGCGTAAGTAGAGATCTTTCTGTACTTCTAAAGCTCTTTCTATTATTGTTCATAAAGCATAAATGGTATTGTGTGTTCCCTTTCCTTCAACAAATCAAAACTGTTCATTTGCTATTTCCATTTTTATCTTTTTCTTGTTCTTCTCATAATGATTCCCAGAAGTAGCTTCATTATGTGACATGAGAGGCTGATAGTCTAGTGGTCATCACATTCCTTTGCACCTGGTTTCTTTGGTAGTGCTATAAATGTGGATTTAAGCAGGTCACTGGGCATATAACCACTGTTGTAAATGTCATTCAGTAACTTGGTTATTATTTTTATTCCTGTCTCCTCTAGTGCCTCTGTTTTTTCTATTGTTTTTTTTTTCTATTGTTATATTATCAGGCCCAGTCGCTTTTCCTTTCTTCATGTGTTTGATGGCATCTATGATTTCATCTTCAAGTATTGGCAGTCCATCACAGTTTTCAGTATCTGGTGTTAATTCTGGTCTTTCTCCTCTGTTTAGCTCACCGATGTACTCTATCCACCTGTCCACAATGTCTTCTTTTCCCATTAACATTTTACCTTCTTTTGATTTCAGGCATCCTGTGGTATATTTTGTTTTCCTGCCTGTGAGTTCACTAAATCGTTTGTTTTTATTCATATGTTTTTGCTGTCTTTATTATGAGAGTCCACTATCTGTCTGCACTGTTCATTTAACCACACTTCCTTTGCTTCTCTGCATTTGTGTCTTATTTCTTTATTTATCTTGCTATATTTTTCTTGGTTTTTTTTACTCCTCCTCCTCTTATCCATCAGTCCTAAGATGTCATCTGTCATCTAATTATTTTTAGGGGCTTCTTTTTTTGGTGATATTATCTCCTTAACAGTTTGGTGGATAGAGTCTCTTAACATTGCCCATTGTTCATCTATACTATTTATCTTTGCTATTGCACTGTATCTATTTGTTGTAATAACTTTGTATTGTTCTTGCAGTTCTTGGTCATTTTAAGGAGTTCTGTATTCAGTTTGATGTTTCTCACTTTTCTGCATGCTTTCTTTAGCTTTATTCTAATTTTTCCACAGAGTGGGTCATGGTCACTATTGCAATTGCTTCCTGGCATGGTTTTTATTGTCAGTAATGCATTGTGGAATCGTTTGTTGATTAATATGCAGTCTGCCTGGTTAAAAGTCATTTTTGTCTGGGCTGCACCCTGTTGCCAGTCTTCAAGGATGTTGTTTAAACCAGGTGTTTCCTACAACCATGCTTTGTATTCTTGCCCATTCAATTAATTTACTACCTCTGTTATTCCTCTTCCCCAGTCCACAGTCACCAACGATGTCTGATGTTCTTCCTTTACCAACTTTGGCATTAAAATCACCCTTGACTATAGTAACTTCATGTGACTGTGTGTTTTATGGCTGTCTGTATGTCATTATAAAATAGCTGTACATCTTCTTCAGAACTTTCAGATGTTGGAGTGTATAGTTGTATAATATTTATGTTTACTGGTCGTCCATTCAGTTGGGCTAGCAGGACTCGGTCTGAGATGTTCAAATATCCTACATTTGTCCTTGCTGTTTGTTCATCAGATATCATTCCTACTCCTCATTAATGTTTCTCACTTCAATTACATGGCAAAGCTCATAATATAGTACATGTGAAAATTAGCAAAACAGTAGCCAGCTATAGCAAAACAATATCCAGCTACTGTAACTGAATAAAGGAGTTACACTGAGTATCTTATGATTTGAAGGAATCAACTGCTAGCATTGTTCATCGAACTTTTGATTTTAATCTTATAACTGGGCAGATGAGAATATGTCTAGTAGCATTGTCCAACAAGTCCTGACTAGATTCCTTTTGGTTGTCATAAAAAAGGACTACTTGAAAATACAGGAGGTTAGTGTAAATGGAAAAACTAGCACAAACCATCAAGGAAGTGCACAGATACAAACTAGACATACTAGGAATACAAGAAGCAAAATGGACAGGACAAGGCAGAAGGAAATTAACAACACAGCACACAGAAGATACAATAATATGGTCAGGTAAAGAAGATCTTCATGAAGGAGGAGTAGCATTGATTATAACAAAAGAAGCATCAAGAGCATTGCTGAAATGGACCCCAATAAATGAAAGATTATTATATGCACGGTTCAACTCAAGATTCACGAAGCTGTCTATTATAGTTTGTTATGCACCAACAGAAGCAGCTGAAGAGGAATTAAAAGAAGATTTTTACAACAGCCTCCAAGCCACAGTAGAAACAATACCCAAGCATGATATGCTACTCATCTTGGGCGACTTCAGTGCAAAAGTAGGTGAGGGAAATGAAGATAGAAGAAGAATCATGGGAAGAGAAGGAATCGGAGAAATAAATGAAAATGGAGAAAGACTGTGCAGTTTCTGTGAAGAAAACATGATGACCATCGGTGGGACAATTTTCCAACATAAAAACATCCATAAGGTGACTTGGAGGTCACCAGATAAAACCACAGAAAACCAAATCGATCTCTCTCACTCTCTCTGAACCTTAAGTGCCCAGGGCACATGGGGCTTCCACAAGGGTTTTCCACAAATGCCTGTCCTTCGCCTTATTTTTTGCTCTTGCCCAGGTGAGCCCTCTATTGGTCAACATCTTTTCTGTTGTTCTTCTCCATGTCTCTTTTGGTCTACCCTTACTTCTGTTCCCCTGTGGTGTCCATCTTAGTGCTATTTTTGGTAGTGAGTTGTCAGTCATTCGGAGCACATGTCCCAACCATCGCCAGCATCTTTCCTCAATAATTGTTGTCAGTGGTTTCGTCTGCATTTCTGCTAATAAGATGTTATTTCTTACGGTGTTTGGCCAAAATATTTTTCTAATTCTTCGTAAACATTTAGTCTGGAAAGAATTCAACTTGTTTTCTATGGTTTTGGTGATTTTCCAGCATTCACTTCCATACAGTAGTACACTTAGAACATTACTCTTAAATATCCTGATTTTCATATTTATGCTTAGTTTTTTTTATTTCCATATAGTCTGCAGCATTGCAAAAGCCTAGTTTGCTCTAGTAAGTCTGCTGTTGATGTCCTCTATGCTGTCTCCATTTTCTGCTACTCTGCTGCCAAGGTATACAAATTCGTTGACCTCCTCCACTAACTATTTCGGAGAAATAAATGAAAATGGAGAAAGACTGTGCAGTTTCTGTGAAGAAAACATGATGACCATCGGAGGGACAATTTTCCAACATAAAAACATCCATAAGGTGACTTGGAGGTCACCAGATAAAACCACAGAAAACCAAATCGATCTCTCTCACTCTTTCTGAACCTTAAGTGCCCAGGGCACATGGGGCTTCCACAAGGGTTTTCCACAAATGCCTGTCCTTCGCCTTATTTTTTGCTCTTGCCCAGGTGAGCCCTCTATTGGTCAACATCTTTTCTGTTGTTCTTCTCCATGTCTCTTTTGGTCTACCCTTACTTCTGTTCCCCTGTGGTGTCCATCTTAGTGCTATTTTTGGTAGTGAGTTGTCAGTCATTCAGAGCACATGTCCAACCATCGCCAGCATCTTTCCTCAATAATTGTTGTCAGTGGTTTCGTCTGCATTTCTGCTAATAAGATGTTATTTCTTACGGTGTTTGGCCAAAATATTTTTCTAATTCTTCGTAAACATTTAGTCTGGAAAGAATTCAACTTGTTTTCTATGGTTTTGGTGATTTTCCAGCATTCACTTCCATACAGTAGTACACTTAGAACATTACTCTTAAATATCCTGATTTTCATATTTATGCTTAGTTTTTTTTATTTCCATATAGTCTGCAGCATTGCAAAAGCCTAGTTTGCTCTAGTAAGTCTGCTGTTGATGTCCTCTATGCTGTCTCCATTTTCTGCTACTCTGCTGCCAAGGTATACAAATTCGTTGACCTCCTCCACTAACTATTTCGGAGAAATAAATGAAAATGGAGAAAGACTGTGCAGTTTCTGTGAAGAAAACATGATGACCATCGGAGGGACAATTTTCCAACATAAAAACATCCATAAGGTGACTTGGAGGTCACCAGATAAAACCACAGAAAACCAAATCGATCACATACTAATAAACAACAAGTGGAAACGGTCACTACAAGATGTACGAGCAAGGAAAGGAGCAGATGTAGGAGGTTATCACAACCTTCTGGTAGCAAAAATAAAACTAAAATTAAGGAAAACCAAAATCGGAGAACACAGAAAGATACGTTTTGATACAAGAAAACTGAAAGACCAGCAAACAAGAAATGAATTCTCAATAGTACTTAAGAACCGCTTCAGTGTCCTACAAGACAAAGCAGAAATGTCCATACTAGAGTTCAATAAAACACTACAGGAAACAGCAAAAGAGGTGCTTGGATATCGGAAACGGAGAAAAGAGGAATGGATAAGCAAGACCACATGGGAAAAGATAGAGCAAAGAAAAGAAATCAAGAAGAAATTACTGAACACCAAATCACAACGGCTTAAAGAACAAGTTTTAAGTAATTATGCACAAAAAGACAAAGAACTGAAGGAATCATGCCATCAAGATAAACGTCAATACTATGACAACTTAGCAGAAGCAGCAGAGAAAGCAGCATATACAAATGACATGAAAACCATATATAAAATCACAAAGCAGATGACAGGTAACTTCAACACAAGATGTGAAAGTGTAGTAAGGACACAAAATGGACAACTGGTCAGTGGAGAAAGAGAAAAAATTGAAAGATGGAGGGAACACTTTAACACCCTACTAAACAGAACACAAGCAGCACAAACAATAGACATACCTGAAGCAAAAACGTAACTAAACATCAATACAGGACGAAAATAGTTGGTGTTCAAGCGCTAAAGGAACGTAGAGACACAAAGGTTATGACCATGAGAGAGAAATTCCTTAGCTCTGTAAGCTATCCCCTGAAGGAGAGATTCAATAACTTGGCATTAGGATGGCTTAAAAGAAGCAGCTTCATTCACCAGGCCAACCGTATGCGTAAGCTGATACCTGACCTTCCAACTGTAGTCACTCCATTATCATCTATACCAGAGCATACACCATGGAAAGAAGCAGATTATACACAAATAACTATTCAGACTGAAGTGAAAGGTGTGCAGAATGGTGAAATGCAAAGCAGCCTTGTAAGATCAACAGCCACGCTTAGTGTGCTAGATGACAAATATCCATGATATCCATGTGACACCTGGATACGTGTGTATACAGACGGATCTGCACACAATGCCATAAAGAATGGAGGGGCAGGAGCACATATTGAATATCCAAACAACACCACTGACAAGATTTCCATACCCACTGGAAAATACTGCAACAACTTTGATGCAGAAGTTAGGGCAATTATTGCTGCAGTTGAAAAACTATCAGACTCCAGAATTGATACATGTCCTGTAGTAATTCTCACAGATGCAAGATCAGTACTGGAAGCTCTTCATTGCAACAAACTACCAGACCTTAAGGATGCCTTGTCAAAAATTGGCTTACAACATGGAGTCACTTTGCAATGGATTCCCTCCCACTGTGGGATACCAGGCAATGAGAAAGCTGACCGTCTGGCTAAAGAGGGCACTGAAATGGAGCAACCAGGCATACCAATCACCTATAATCAGAAGAAAAGCATGATAAGAACCTACAGGAAGCCACAAACACCACCACATGATGACTATCACATGCTAAACAGAAAGGAACAAGTCACCATCTTCCGTCTCCAAACAGGACACAGCCGACTCCGAAGTCATATGTATACAAAGTTTAAGGTTGGTACTACTAATCTATGTACATGTGCCTAGGTGCCCCAAACTGTGGAACATATCCTCCAGAACTGCACCAACTATGAAACACTGAGAAATAATTACTGGCCCAGTGAAACCACTAAAGAAGATAAGCTCTACGGTTCCATACATGAATTACAAAAAACAGTGAAATTTATCCAAGAGACAGGACTGCAGGTATAGACAGACAATGCGAACGAAGAAGAAGAAGAAGAGATCAATACAGGACCAATAACAATAAGTGAAGTAAAGGAGGCGATAAAGAAACTAAAATCAGACAGGGCACCAGGTGAAGATGAAATGACTGCTGAGATGTTGAAAGCAGAAGAAACAGAAACACCAAAACAACTTTGCCGGATATTACAACAAATTTGGAATCTAGAAAAAGCCCCAGAGGAGTGGATAACTGGGCTCATAGTAAAACTACCAAAGAAGGGTGACCTCAGAGATTGCGGGAACTGGAGAGGCATTACCCTACTGCCACTCACCAGTAAAGTATTTTGCAGAATAATCATCAATAGAATTGTACCAACACTTGAGGAAAAACTTCGGAAAGACCAGGCAGGATTTAGGAAAGGAAGATCATGCATAGACCACATATTTGTACTTAGACAAATATTAGAACAGGCAAATGAGTGGCATAGCACAACATATGCATTATTCCTAGATTTTGAGAAAGCCTTTGACATTGTCAACAGAGATGTGCTGTGGAAAATCCTAAGATGGCATGGCCCCCCCCCACAAGATAGTAAATGTAATCAAAGCCCTATATGAGGGTTTTCAGTGCAAAGTGATCTGTGGAGAATATACCTCCAGCAGCTTTAGGGTACAAACAGGAGTGAAACAGGGATGTGTACTATCACCAACATTATTTATCTTAGCAGTAGACTGGTTAATGAAGGAGGCAGCATCAGACAAACGCAGAGGATTACAATGGACCCTTGACACAGTGCTGGAGGACCTTGACTTTGCGGACGACATTTGTCTATTATCAAGCAGTCACAAAGATATGCAAGATAAAATAAACAAGCTAACTCAGAATGCAAACAACATAGGACTAAAGATCAACGCAGGAAAGACAAAGTTTAATGAAGCAAAATGTGAACAACAGAAATGTACTCAGAGTAGATAGCAAGTTAGTGGAGGAGGTCAACGAATTTGTATACCTTGGCAGCAGAGTAGCAGAAAATGGAGACAGCATAGAGGACATCAACAGCAGACTTACTAGAGCAAACTAGGCTTTTGCAATGCTGCAGACTATATGGAAATAAAAAAAAACTAAGCATAAATATGAAAATCAGGATATTTAAGAGTAATGTTCTAAGTGTACTACTGTATGGAAGTGAATGCTGGAAAATCACCAAAACCATAGAAAACAAGTTGAATTCTTTCCAGACTAAATGTTTACGAAGAATTAGAAAAATATTTTGGCCAAACACCATAAGAAATAACATCTTATTAGCAGAAATGCAGATGAAGCCACTGACAACAATTATTGAGGAAAGACGCTGGCGATGGTTGGGACATGTGCTCCGAATGACTGACAACTCACTATCAAAAATAGCACTAAGATGGACACCACAGGGGAACAGAAGTAAGGGTAGACCAAAAGAGACATGGAGAAGAACAACAGAAAGGATGTTGACCAATAGAGGGCTCACCTGGGCAAGAGCAGAAAAAAAGGCGAAGGACAGGCATTTGTGGAAATCCCTTGTGGAAGCCCCATGTGCCCTGGGCACTTAAGGTTCAGAGAGAGAGAGAGTGTAAATGGAAGGTCAATATAAATAGAATTAGGTGTTCCAGATATAAAAATAGCAGTGTATTTGTGTGAAAAACATATGAGAACCAGGCAGTACTTGATGATGATTGTATGTAAAAACATTGTACTGATGTGTTGTGGTAATATATTGATCTGTAAAAACATTGTACTGCTGTATTTTGTGACTGTTTTGATCCTGAAAATCAGTAGTTGCTGCAAAAGGTTAATATCACAAATAGTTTTTGGGTATAAATAGTCATTTGCAGAAGTTTAAGACCATCCGTCATTTTCTTGAAATTTCACAGTTGTACGGAAAGAAGTAATGAATTTATTTGAAAAAAAATAATGACACAATAGGTGAATATTTATGCTCTCCAACAAAAACTACTGGTAACAGTATAGCCTCCTTTTTAAAAATTGTTTTTTTCAAATTACAGATAATGATGTGGCATACTTTCAGTTAGGGAACTGCAGTAGTCACATGAATTGTCATTGCACCAAACCTACTTTATTACTTCAATCAAAGCTTGGGAATTTGATGGCTGTTTTTCTGCAGCCTTATCTTTTAAGAGGGTCTACAAATTCTAAATGGGGTTGAGGTCGGGATTGTTACTTGGCTAGTAAAGCACAGTAATTTTGCTCCTTGTCATGTAGTCCCTCTCAGCCTTGGATCTATGGTATGGGGTGCCATCATGCATGAAAATTGAGCATCTGTGCACTAACACTGTCATATGAGTTACCAGATAAATACCACATAATGAGGACAAGTCATTATAGTTCCCTTCAACAGAAAGTGTAATGAAGCAGCGCCAGATTTTGACGTTGCACCCCATGTCATCTGACTGAGAATGTCTCAAGCTGCTGATGATGTATTTGTCATAAATCTTTTACCTTTTGGTCGTCAAATATGTATTACACATGAGACTAATTGCCATACAGTTGAATCATCAGAAAAAAAGAACTTGACTCCAATTCTCAACAGTCCATGATCAGTAACGCTTAGCAAATGAAAATCTTTTCTTTTTCATTAATGGGGTTAGTCTAGGTTTTTTGCAGGTTTATACGATTTTAATCCATATTTTTTGCTGAGACATCAGGAAGCAGTACTGATATTAATATCTGTCTGTGCTGATTGTAGAAGGGTCCTGTTTTCTCCTTGAAGAACGGATAACAATTGGCCATATAGTACTGTCATCACGTGGGGTTGTTTTCCTGGGACAACCTCTCCTTTAATATCTCCAGTATCTCAATGTTTCGTGATCACATTATGAACAGATGCCTTACTATCATTCACCTTTCTGCTTATTTCGCATTCAGAGCATCCTTCGTGACATGAAGTCACTACTGCTGTCCTCTGACTCACGCTTAATGTTTATACATAAAATATATACACAACCTCTCAGCATGAAAACCAGAAGTGGACTGATGCCCGAACACTTGCCCCTACTCTGTAAATAGCTGCTAATGTAATATGATGCAACATTGACATTTGTTTCAACAATACAGGGGATATATGATGCATTTGGCTGAAATTTCAAAAAAACAACAGGTGGTCTTAAACTTTTGCAAATGATTGTATATGACTAAATATGTAAATATACACAAAGCCACTGCAGTAAAGCTGTGACAATAAAATGTGAAAACTGTTTAAAACAAAAGTAGGGGCAGCTTTGTTAATTAACACTCACACAGTTGTAGTGTTTTGGTTTACATCATAATCATATGACAACATACAGGACAAAGAATTAGGGAAAGAAGATAGTATAAATTCACATGAATTGTATATGAACAAATAAGAGTGGGGAAAAAAGAAAAAAAAAGGGGAGCACTTAGCTGTGACTTGTAAGAAGCTGCATCTGAGAGTGCGTGTAGTGGAGTATTGTGAATATTTATATGAAGATGAGGTATAGTAATAAAGATGGGGTGGGGAAAGAGGGAAGGTGAGAGAGGGATATATTGGTAATCAAGCCCAGAAAAGGGTGGACAGAATAGATGATTATGGTTAGGTAGAGAGTTTGTAGTTTAGTACAGTGAGGGTTCTGGAATATAAAAGTTACAGGTGAGGAAAGACTTAGTAGAAAGTGAATATTATTATGGAGAAAGGGAATTTAAATATAGCTGAAGTTTTATTTCAGACTGTGTGGTTTCAAAATCCTGTATTCATATATGTAGTGGTTCTTAGCACCTGGTGGTTTCTGTCATCAGAATGACATTATTTAATAGCTGTTACCAGAAAGTTAAACTTGTCTCTGTGGTTGAGGTCATTGAAATGATTAGAGAATAGCTTAGAAACATGTTGGGAGATGTTATAAATATATTCTGCACGCAGTAACCTAATCTGAGACCAGTATTGGAGAGATCTAAGTGTTACAGCTATGTGCTCATTAACTAATAAAGCTGTTGTTACTCTTATTTTAAATAGTTTTAACAGGGTTAGTATCACTGTGATAGAGAACTATTTCTGTGATAGGCTGCTACTGGATAGTGGAAAAATGCAAGAGAAGGCTGCAACAAGACTAAATATTTATTATGACCAAACATTTGTACACATTCTGTATTTAAGTATGACCCAACACTTGAAACACATTCTACATTTAAGTATAACCCAATACTTATTGCAGTTTATATTTAGTATAATCCAACACTTAAACACAGTATCTATTTAGTATGGCCCAACACTTAAATACAGTTTATATTTAGTATGACCCAATACTTGTACACATTCTATATTTAAGTATGACTCAACACTTAAACACAGTCTATATTTAGTATGACCCAACACTTAAACACACTTTTTATTTAGTATGACCCAACACTTAAACACAGTTTATATTTAGTATAACCCAACACTTGTACACATTCTGTATTTAAGTATGAACCAACACTTAAAACACATTCTACGTTTAAATATAACCCAGTACTTCATGCAGTTTATATTTAGTATAATCCAGCACTTAAACACAGTATATATTTAGTATGACCAAACTTAAACATATTCTTAAGTATGACCCAACACTTAAACATACTCTTTATTTAAGTATGACCTAACACTTAAACACATTATATATTTAGTATGATCCAACTTGATGAGAAGAAATGATCAGAGAATCCCAAAACAAGCTAATCAAGTGGAACACAACAGGCCAAAGAAAAAAGAGACAGACCACGTGAAACTCTGAAGCAGACATTGTTAAGAGAGGCCATATTAGCAGGCATAAAATTCCTTGATGAGGTTGAAAGACTCGGCAAAGACAGGAAAAATTGGCGAACTACTTTGTGAGCCCTATGTGACGTTTAACGGCGCGGGAAGGATATAAGAACACTACATATTATGTATTTAAGTATGACCCAACAATTAAACACAGTCTATATTTAGTATGACCCAACATTTAAACACAGTTTATTCTTAAGTATGACCCAACACTTAAACACAGTCTATATTTAGTATGACCCAACACTTAAACACAGTATTCTTAAGTATAACCCGACACTTAAACAGTCTGTATTTAGTATGACCCAACACTTAAACACAGTCTATATTTAGTATGACTTATATTACCAGTGGCAATATATGGATGTTAAACATGGACACTTAACAAATCATTAGAAAAGAGAATAACAGCATTTGAAACAAAATGTTACAGAAGGGGACTTAGAACATCATGAATGGAGCGAAAATCAAATAAAGAGATATTGATGGGATTAGGTGTCACAGAAAACTGGCTGATTAACAGCATAAAAATGAGAAAGCTGAGATACTTCAGCCACATCAAGAGACACAACAGCCTGGGAAGGTTGATGGTAGAAGGCATAGTGCCTGGCACAAGAGAAAAGGGATGACCTCACCACAGATACACTCAAGACATGATGGAAAATCTGAATGTGTTATTGCAAGACACCAGTCAACTTGTGCAAGACTGTCTTACATTCAGGGAGGCTGTGAGAGGGGCAATGTTCTACAAAGGACATGTCACATGAATGAATGAACACTTAAACACAGTCTATATTTAGTATGACCTAACACTTAAACACAGACTATATTTAGTATGACCCAACACTTAAACACACTCTGCATTGAGTATGACCCAACACATATACATGTAGTGACCTAACACACTATTTAGTTTGATCTAATACTTATACATGCTCTTTGGTATAACCTACACACTATATATTTAATGTGGCTTAACACTTACAGAAATAAGCAAGGACACTGTGAATATTATGTAATTACTATTAGTAAATTTTTTTCAGTCCCAAAATGCATTTATCAATTTAAAGATGAATTTTTTAAGAGAAATGCAATTCTCATCAACACCGGAAGTAAATGGTGTTATACATTATGTTTTTTATGAGGGTAAATAAAAAAGTAACAAATTTTTTTATTTTAATAAAATATACAAATAAGACTGAAAACTCCTTATCACTTTTTAATATAGTCCCTATTGTGTTTGGTATAGGTCTGCTTGAATATCTCAAGGAAGAAAATCTTCTGACTGAATAAATAGTCAACTATGCCATGGTCTCTTTAATATCTTCATCCGTACAGAACTTCTTTACTCGAAGTGCTTCCTTGACAAGTCCAGACACCATGTGGTGTGAAGTTGGATGAATATGCAGGATATCTCCAAACACAGATTTGTAATTTGTTGAGCTGTTACATATACTGTGTGAGGCCATGTGTTATACTGTAACAACACACCAGAACAGCAAATCACATTTTGACCTCATTGTAGGTTTGAAGTGGTTCTCAAGCGGAGCACAGTATGCTTTGATGCTGATAGTGGTTCCTCTTGGCATGTAATTTTCCAAGATATAGCTTTCATAGTTCCAGAAGATCATGAGCATCAGTTTTCTGACCAACAAAGTTGTAAGGAATTTTCTTGGTTTCAGCAAGAAAGCGCTTTTTGCTGGCTTGCATTGTCTAGCTAAAAGTAATGTACCCAGCATTTGTCTCCAGTGACTATACATTGTAGAAAACCAATCTCCTTCAGCTTCAAAATATCACACACTCAAGAAACTAATAACTGCATGCTGTTCATATCTTGTGCATGCATCTATGATCTAGTCTGCTGTTTCATATTTCTAAAATAGCTGATGTGCATCCACACACATACATTTAGGGAGGGATGCATAACACATATGTAGCACATCTGTCTAATACTTGATTTAGATTTTTTAATTAGAAAATTTCAGGTTACTTTTTGAATTGCCATCATAACTTGATACACTTTGCAGCTTATGTTATTTATGAAATGCCAGACAGCTCTCTCCAGAAAAAAAAAATGCACATACAAAAGAAGTAATTGAAAGATTTAAAAAAACTGATAATGAAAATGGAAACAGAATTAATCTTCATTGTCAAATTCTCCCAATGTGAACAGAAAGACATATGGTTTAATAGCAAAAAAAGATGGTGGAAATGGATTGTTAAATGTACTCCAAAAAGGACCCCAGCAACATTACTAAAAAAAGTCACGAAATGAATGCATGAGGGAAATAAAAAGAGAAAATGACTGAAGACTACCAGATGAAGAGTTGTTAAAGCAGAAATGAGTAGCGTGCAACACATCTGGAGCACCATGCTGAAAGTTATATGGAGTTTTTCCATCACATTTATATATTTTATGTTAATAAAACATATTGTGGTTACTTCTTTGATCCAGCCTCACATTTGAAGTTATGTAGACAGTTGTAATAGCCAGTAGTTTATAAAAGAGACATACACACATGTAAATGTGTACAGTAATGTAGGTAAGAGATTGTCATATCAAATATGGAAGATCACAGTCCACATGCTATATTAGCAACAGACAAATGCAAAATTACTTATTTTAGTAATACACAATAATTAGTGTATAAGTATTTAACTACACACAAAGCCACTGCAGTAAAGCTGTGATACCAAATTGTATAAACTAGGAAAAAAGTGGGAACAGCTTTATTACTTAACAAGTAACACAGTTGTGACGTTTCACCGTGAGCCTTAATCATACAAAACGCACACGATGAAGAACTGGAGAGATGAGATAAAGTATAAATTCACATGAATGCTGTGTTAAAAAAAATCAAATAAAATGATTAGAGCACTTAGCTGTAACCTATAAGAAGATGTGGCTTGTCCGACGCTGTATTCAGAAATGTGTGGTGGAGTGTAGAGAATATTTAAATGGAGACTTGTGATGTGTGATAGTTGGGTCATAACTGAGGGTGGTGGTTTGGGGGGGGGAACCATGAAGAGGAGAGAGAGAGTGATACAATGGTAACCTAGCCGGGAGAAGTGAAATAGGTGATTGTAGGTGGGGTAGAGGGTTTGTAATGTGATGCTGTGAAGAAATTCTGAACTATGTGTAACAAGTGAGAAGGGAGTGGAACTTAGTGGGGAGGGATTATGATTGTGGAAGAGGAGAATGTTAGGTGCTGTTTGTTATTGACTTATAGACTGCACCCTGAATTAAAAAAAATAATTGCATCATTTCTTTCAGACAGACAACAGGCAGTATTCTTCAACAATTCTCCGTCAAATTCTGCTATAGTTGACACTGGTGTTCAACAAAGTTCTATTCTAGGCCCATTGCTCTTTGCTATCTATATCAATGATCTTCCGCTTCATCTTAAACACTCTTCATATGACCTTTTTGCCAGTGATTGCACAGTCTACACCAGTGACAACAATTGTATTAACCTAGAATCAATTCTTCAAGTCAAGTTAAATAATCTAATTAAACTGACCAACAACAATGGCATGATTATAAACACTGATAAAACAAAATCAATGTTTCTAACAAGACAGAAACTACAAAATGCAACAAAAACAGTGCTACAACTCTGTATAGAAACATTACAAATAGAAAACGTTAGCAAACACAAAACACTAGGTCTTACTATTGACCAACATCTGACTTGGAACTCATGTGCAAGGTCTAACAAAACTCATGGACAGAGTGAAAGTTATACGATAAAGGGCAGAATGTCAGATGGACCTGCATGCCCAATTCTTAACTCTTTGGAAATAAAGATCAATCAATCAGCATTTTGTATTTAGTAGCAGTTTTAGAGGCATGAAATATTTTTTAAAAAATTATGGAATCAGGTAAATTTGCTGTTTGTTATATTTATTTGTACTTTCAGACACCAACTCCTGCATCAAGCTTCCCTGCACATGCTCTCTTTTGTCTGACCATTGAAGGTTCGTTGCAATTTAAATAGATATTTTTGTGATACAAAACAGAATATCTTCATTCACCAAATCTTATTTTGATAGTGAAATAATCTGAGGACAGAGGAAAGATCACTGTTTGATTGTTATTTATGTGTAAGATAGTTCTGTGTTATATACTATTCAAAAGGGTTCTAAGGACTGTAAATGCGTCTCAAACAGCCTCTGGCAGTCAAGTCCAGCTCCTGGCCTTCCCGTGGCAGAACTGTTTAAACTGACAGGAGAAGAGGTGAGGGCGAATATCTGGCGCCTGAAAACCAGATACTTAGGGTAGATGAGTGGCACGTTTGGTAGCTCATGTGCTGCTGTTGGCGAGATTTTTCAGTTGCCGTGCGTGGAGCGGTGCTCCTCCCGGCCAATGAAGAAAAGTGCAAATGAGGTTGCCGCGCAGCATCACTGCGGAAAAGGTCGTAGAAAGGATAAAGCGAAGCAAACAGTCAAATCACGGCACCTCTGGTCTGGAGGTCGGCCACGTCCTGAGTGCAGTCATATCGGGTGAGATGCATGAACCAGCTTGTCCCAGAGGTTAAGACACTGCTGGCGAGACTCTTCAAATGCCACGCGTGGAGTGAAGCTCCTCCCGGTCAAGGAAGAAATGCGGAAAAGAAATAAAGGTTGCTGTGCGTTGCTGATGGGAAAGGTGGTGGAAAGGATAAAGTGAAGTTTAATCGATATGACAAGTAGTATCGCTACGAGAGCTATACATACCACGGCACCTCTGCTTTAGAGGCCGGCCACGTCCGAAATACACCTACACTGGTGAATTATGCCTAAACTGGCACACACCAGGGATGGAACTTGATGGCTAGACATGTCATGCCACCTCCGCTCTAGAGGTCGGTCACGCCTGATATACACCCATACTGTTACCTAAACCGGCTCACACCAAGGGTGAATCTTGAAGGCTATGCATGTCACAGTACCTCTGCTGTAGAGGTCGGTCACATCCCAAACACGCCCATACTGGGATAATATGCCTAAACCGGCTCAACCCAGGGGTGGAAGTCACTAGTGGCGAGGATTCGTCCTCCTGGACAAAAGCTCCATCCTGGTCACAACTAGGAAGGGTAGCGGCCATGACCGCAAAATGCTGAAGTCGGAGACACTTCGAGGTCTTCCGGTGAGAAAGTCCAACCTTAGACTAAACTGGTGCAATGAAAACCACGCAATCCCGCTTCTGAGACCCACCAAGAATGCAGGCTAAAGCCCTGTGATACTCTGAACCCCTTGTGGTCCTCACGTGGATCTCGTGTGGTCCTTTCACCACAGGCGTAAATTCAGTAGGATCACAGTGCGGTTTTGGTGGTAGAAGCGAACGAAGAAGAAGAAGAAGAAGAATGTTCAAAAAAAAGAAACACAACACTGCTGTAGTTATAATGGACACCAAATTTCAAATTTGTATCAAAATTTTATTTTTCAGAATTAATGTTTCAATCTTGGCATGAAGAAACTTCAAGACTTTAACAGTGAAAATATGTTCATTAAATATGGTTTGGACTTTTATTCTTTGCGATTGAGGCCTTCGTTTCAGCAATGGTGCTTCTAAATACATTAAATTGTCTGGCCACTACACTTTGTGACTGTCCAGTCTGTAAACATCCAATGATGATGAGTCATTCTGTAGTGAGATGAGCCATACTTGTGCATTGAATTTCAATTGAATTGATTCAAGGAACGTCAATCTTTTATAGGCATTCAGTAACATGGTCAGTGAGTTTTGCGTGGGATTCTTGTGAACCTGTCATGAGTTATTGTCAGAAATGCTGTTTTGACTAGTGTCACTTTTCTATGCTCATGAATCATCTGCTGAGTACAGTTCAGAGAAGCCTTTCAGAAACAGCAGAAAAGGCCTCATGCTGGCTGTGAAGTATGTGAAATAAGCATTGGGAACATAAATAATTTCATTTGCCACAACCAATACCAGTCCTCCATAGCTAAATCGCTAAAGACGCACTGTAAAAGTGGAATGGCAACTGGAAGATCATGGGTTCAATCCCAGGACCAGAAAAAAAGCAACAACTCACAAGACCTCTGGGAGTCATGACCCAGAGGGGCCCACCCCCCTTAGAGTGTCAGGAGTTTAAAGGGCCGAAACACTTGTCTGAGGGGGGGTACTTCTTCTGATGATCTGAAGGAGTTGTGTTGCTGTTCCGCTCTCTACAATAGAGAGTTTCCTGCATACAGATCAGCATGTGAAGCTGATGTCCAAGTGAACTTTTCAGGCAATTTGCCCTTGTCTGATCAGCAAACTTCAGTTTAAATCGCAACATTGTATTTGTTGCATTTCTTTTTTTGAACAGTATGTATAACCTATACATTTTACACATAACTAGTTATTGATGTGTTAGATGGTTTTATGTTATATATAACTAGTCACAGAAGTTCTGTCTATCTATGTCCCATAGAATTTGCATGCCTTAGGGGTGTGAAATGTTTGTCCCATAACATTTCTAGGCAACTAGCGCCTGTCCTCACTGCCTTTGTTTTCCAAGGGAAACTCCAGTTACTTATTTCTTTGAAGCTGGGTTGACCCCAGTGCTGGTCAGTTTGAAAAAATTTCACTTGAGTGCAAAGTTGAACTAGGGACTTTCTGCTTGGCAAGTGAGTGCACCACAACAGCTGGTTATAGAAGTACATCCAGAGAATCATTTTATTATCAGGAGTGAAGTTTGTTGCAAGTGTCATGAAGTGTCTTTTTTCAGAAAAAGATAAGTGTCATGGAATGTCATATTTCAGAGAAAAAGATAAAAGTTATAGGATGTCATATTTCAGAAAAAAAAAAAGATAAGCATGATGGAAATGTTAAATTTCAGAAAATAAGTGCCATGGGAATATCACATTTCAGAAAAGGATAAGTGCCATGGGAATGTCATATTTCAGAAAAGGATAAGTGCCATGGGAATGTCATATTTCAGAAAAGGATAAGTGCCATGGGAATGTCATATTTCAGAAAAGGATAAGTGTCATGGGAATGTCATATTTCAGAAAAGGATAAATATCATGAGAATATCATTTTAGAAAAGAAATCACAAGGAATCCAATAAAATTGTCTTTTTTACTCAAAACATGTTATTGCATTCAATGTATCATGCTGTACTGCAGTTATCTTTGTGTACTACTCTCCTGTTTTGATCTACACATTGTATTGTACCATAATATGTTTTGGCATAAATTTTCAAACTTCCACCATTCAGTCATTGACTTAATTTATTGATTTTAATCATTATCTTCATTCATTGGTTTCATTCATTGGCTTTAATCACTGGAATCTTTTATTGTATTCATTCATTGCCTTTAATCACTGGAATCTTTCATTGTATTCATTCATTGGCTTTAATCAGTGGTTTCATGCATTGTCTTCATTTGAAAACTTCAATCATGGACTTAATTCATTAGTTTTATAAACTGTTTAGTGTCATTCATGGATTGTCTTCATTTACTCGCTTCCATCGCTGACTGAAATCATTTTATCTTCGTTCGTTGTTTTCATTAGCTTGCTTTAGTATAACTGAACTTGTTATCTTCACTATTATTTTTCTCATTTACTTGCTTCATTTGTTGACTTAACAAATTCAGTAGCTTTATTCATTAAGTTTGGTGTTATGCTACTAGATCAGTAGTTGTGTTGCATGATTTATTATGTTACTGGGCTATTTGTTTGTTTTTTTTTGTTATTACTATTTTAATTAGTATGTTACTGTTACATTAGCAGGTTCATAATTGGGCAGCAACATCAGACTCGTGGAAATGCACATAATTGTCTAGCCTCACATTGTTCTCTTGCTTTTCTTTAACTTTATTTTGACCTTGTGTGTTATTTAAACTTTTTTTTTTTTAAAAAGATCTACATGCTAAAAATCTGAAGAAGGGCATGATCTTCAATCCTGACCCATATATTAAACTTCAAGTGCTACCACACAGTCAGCGAGAAAACACACAGAAGCATCACTACCAGGAACTTCGCTCCAGTGTTGTGTCCAACACAACAAGTCCTTCTTGGCCATCTGAGGTAATGTATCTGAACATACTCAGTTTATGTGCTTGATAGTGACATGTCAATTTTCTGTTTACATGGGTTATGGTTTTTGTCAGTGGTTATATGTGTAATAAGACTGACCTAGCAGTGCAAACGTAGCTTGTTGCTTCAGTAGTCAGTTATGAAGTGGTATTGGAAAGTTCTGAGACTGTACTTGCCATAGCTATACCATTTGACAAACACATACATGAACTGAGGGCCATTACTCTCAAGCCCGTTGAGTCAGTCTGCCACTTGGCACCTTGCTATCTACATGTGTTCAGATTGTACGTGTGGTTTTATGACCTTGTGTTAAGATCACAGTGTGATTGTCACAATGGCTGACAAGTCTGAGCAGTGTGCCTGCGTCAAATTTTGCATGTAGCTTCACAGATCTGGTACTAAGATCCTCAGAATGCTTCTTCAGACTTTTGGCAAACATCCTTTAGGTCAAACACAGGTTTTTTGAGAAGCACACAATAATTAGTGTATAAGTATACACCTATACACGAAGCACTGCAGTAAAGCTGTGATACCAAAATGTATAAACTAAAAAAAAAAGTAGGAACAGCTTTATTACTTAACGAACACAAAGCTGTGACGTTTCGGCGTTAACCATAATCATACAAACATGAACATGACAAAGAAATAGATGAGATAAAGTATAGATTCACACTAATCCTATGTTAAAGAAATAATAAGTAAATGAAATTAATTAACACTTAAATGAGTCTTTGAAGAACACAAGTAAGCGCTGCCAATACAATATTGGGAATGCGCCAGTTGTTACATTCAAAATGTATTTGTTCTGAAATGTGCAAAAATGTGCGTGGTGGAGTGTAGATTTTAGATGATGGTAGTGAATGGGGAGAGAGGAGAGAGAGAGAGAGAAAAAAGAGAAAAAATGTAACCTAGCTAGGAGAGGGTGAAATAAATGATTATGGTTGTAGTAATGTAGTAATGACACTAGAAAGGAAGTTAGGATCAGAATTGCAAAAGCAGCATCAATCTTCAAGAATCTTGAGAACATATGGAATTCAAAAGTTATAAGCACAAAAACCAAGTTAAGACTATTCAATTCAAATGTAATATCCACCCTCATTTATGCATGCGAAAGCTGGAAAACAACTAAAGAAATAGAAAAGAAATTAGACTCTTTTGAAAACAAATGCCTAAGGAAAATACTCGGCATCAAGTGGAATGAATTCAAGAACAATGCAGAGATAAGACAGATGACTGAACAACAACCAGTCTCACGGGTGATCAGGAAAAGGAGATGGACATATATTGGTCACTTGATGAGAAGAAATGATCAGAGAATCCCAAAACAAGCTATCCAGTGGAACACAACAGGCCGAAGAAAAAGGGGCAGACCGCGTGAAACTCTGAAGAGGACGTTATTAAGAGAGGCCAAGTTAACAGGCATAAAATCCTTTGTTGAGGTTGAAAGACTCGCCGAAGACAGGAAAAATTGGCGAACTACTTTGCGAGCCCTATGTGACGTCTAACGGCACGGGAAGGATATAAGATATAAGATAAGAATGGGGTTATAAAACAATGATGTATGTAGGTTCTGAATTATGTGTAAAGAGTGAAAATGGAGCTTAGTGGAGAGGGGTTATGATAGTGTAAGAGGAGAATGTTATGTGTAGCTGAATAATGAGTTTAAACCATGTGGCTCCAGTGTCCCACAGTCCTGAATGTAGTGGTTCTCAAGTGCCAGGCAGCTTGTGTCATCTGCATGACATTGTTTGATGGCTGTTACCAGAAAATCAGATTTCCCTCTGTGGTTGGGACAAAATTTCAAGAGGAAAATCATACAGATCCATGAGGTATGTCCTCCTGAGAATATAAATCCTGGACAGGAATGGTACTTGCACAAGCAAACATTGAGGTGGTTCTTCTGTTCACATTACATTTGACAGAAGATGCAGAGAACATGATGCTGAAATCAAAGCACTAGCCAGTGAAAACACTAGAGATGGTGACATTGTTACTTATGGATCGGTGGTTTAGGGCAAGAGGTGCGCCTAGGCTTCTAAAGTCAACTCAAATGCCAGAACAGTGAAAGAAACCAGCAGTGGTTTTGCTGCAATAACAAGCAGCCTCACAGTGGAAACCAAAGCTGTGACAGAAGCTCTGAGCTGGTTGCAATCACAAAACTGCATGCTTTCATACATCTTGAGTGATTCAATGAACATGCTGAAGAAAATTCAGGCTAGCTCTGTAAGATAATAGTGGATTGAATCCTTACAAATGCCACAGATCCTTTGATCATTTTTGTACCAGGCCTTGCGTATGTCAGGGGAAATGGATCAGATGTCATGAAGGAAAGCTAGTCATTTGATCAAACCGACATGTCTCATCAGTGTCATAAGAAAATCTGGTCAAACAAAGGACTTCACTGACAACTGTTAATCAGTTTTTGTTGTCAGTAATGAAGCAGAAGGTGAAAGGGGGGGGGGCAGAATTGAAACTTGGGGTGTTGAAGAATGAATGATTCATCAAGAGCTACAGATGAATGGCCAGTGAACAAAGAACAGGAGTCATTAGTTACTGTATGTTGAAGGGGATAATGAAGAGGAGATCAGAACACAAATGGATGTGTCCAGAGTGCATGGATGATGGTTCTTTAAAACAAACTAGGACTAATTATACCGCATTAAAAAAAAAGTAAAGTTATTTTTATTGTATCTGATGCAGGTCTATAGCATGTCCTTTCTCTCTTTACTTTCACTACTTCTTTATGCTACTTATAATTGTTTCTTTGATGGCAGAAAACATCAGATTTATTCATGCCTGTCATCCCCCACCCATCCCATATTGTGCATCTTGTGAAAAACAGTGTGGATCAAGTAGTTTAAATCTATAAACGAAGGTGCCAGAGGCAAATGGAAATTTGTTTTCTTTCTGAGCAAATCATTTTCCCATAATTATGACATGTATAGCGCATCTGAAGACTAGTTGCATAATGTTGAACTCTTTTTTTTTTTTTTTAAAATATTTTCTCATGCAAATAAACAATATCTAGGCATTGGACTTATCAGTGATGTTGAATTTATCCAGGAGTTATGGTCAGTAATTCATTGTACATGTTTATATGTTTTCTGATAGTACGTGCGTGTATGTGCTTGTTTATGTTTTCTGATAGTACATGTGTGTATGTGCTTGTTTTTGTTTTCTGATAGTACATATGTGTATGTGCACGCTAGTTTATGTTTTTTGATAGTACATGAGTGTGTATGCTTGTTTATATTTTCTGATAGTACTTTGTGTGTGTGTGTATGCTTTGCTTGGTTATTTATATTTTCTGATAGTACACGTATGTGTGTTTTCTGTCATCAAGGGTTATAATTTTTATTGATGGTTATATGTATGTTTACATGGATGAGTGGAGAGATGATTCATGTAAATATTTGTTTACATTTTATAGTCAAAGGAGTGATAGTTTATGTCAGTGTTTGTTATCTCTTATGATTAGTGGAGTGATAATTCCCATGAAGCATTCACAAAAAAGGTGATATTTTTATGCTGATTCAGTTCACATGGCATATATATTATGCTTATGGTGATGAAGAGACCTTATCTTATACATATATTGTGTTGATAGTGATGAAGATATCTTGTACACATATTGTGCTGATGGTAATGAAGAGACCTTATCTCATACATATATTGTACTGATGATGATGAAGAGACCTTATCTTGAACATATATTGTGCTGATGGTGATGAAGAGACCTTATCTCATTGTCATTAAATTATAAAATTTTTGTCCTTATAGTAAGAATCATTGAAATACATGGTCATTACTAAAGGTTGTCCAGCCAGATTTTGTGGGAAAGATATGAGGGAAATAGTCCAGAATTCTTGAAATTATAAATTTGATAATATGATAAATTTCATGTTCTTAGAACAAACGCAGCTGACTGTGAACATAGGAGTTCTAAGAAAGTGTCATCTTTTTTATTTTAGAACTAACTCGCTCATCACTTGTGAGGTTGAGGATAAAGAAATGTTAGGATCAAACTTACTCTGATATAAAGGGATATCTCATATTTTAACTTTTTCAAAAGTATCTCGTACTTCCACTTCTTGGGTGTTCACCTCATATTTGCTTTTCTTGAATTTTTAAAAAATCTGTTTTATAAATTCATATCTCAAGGTTAATATCAGTGATTTTGTTGATTTTTATCTGCTTTATAAATTCATTTGATTTAATCACATATTTTCTTGAGATTTAACAGTTTCATAAGTTATTGTCTGTCTCATATTTGCACAGCTTAGTTTTGAACTGTCATAGACTTTATTTAGTTTTTATGTAGTAAATTTTAATTATATATTTTGTTTGATAGTATGCATATAAGCACTACATTAGTAGTATGTGTATAAACACTACGTTGGTAGTATGTGTATAAACACTATCTTGAACTAGACAGTTTTTATTGTGCAGAGTTTAAAATATAGGAGTATCTTACAGGAATTTGTGGTCAAGTGCTGTTCATCCAAAAGACAATTTGACTGAATTAGGTTTTGGGTAATAGAAAGAAAATTAATCTTTGCATTTTGGTGCTTCTGTTTCTTCAATATTTTGCCTAATATTTTTATTTGTTCAACATAAATCTGTCATATTTCTGTTCATAGTTCATTTCTCCAATTATTTTCATTTATCCATGTTTAAAAATGTTCGTTTCTTCATTGTTTATGTTTGTTAACTTATCAGATACATTGATTGACTCTATTTTTTTCATGTATACATTCTAGTTAATAATGTTTAATAATCTGACGTGTTCATTTGTTATTAAGATTTTTAACTAATTTCTTAATCTCATTAATCTCTTGTTCTTCTTACTTGTCAGAAATTCAGGCTTGAAGTTCTCATAACTGACCTTTTGGAGATTGAGATCAAACATAAGCTGAGCAAAAGTAAACCCACCATGTCACGTTTCCTGGGTCGTGCTACCCTCCCCGTCCAGAATATCATAGACTGTATAAGTGCTGCAGAACAAAAGTAAGATTCTCTCTCATTAATAAATTGATCTGGTGGTTTATGTTCATTCTTACCTAGTTTATGTTTCTTTGAGCTAACACCCATTATATAGCAAAATTCTCTCAAGGTAACATTTCATCTTACTTAGAACAGATTATAGACCAAAATTTTCACAAGATAATGTTTCATCTTACTCAGAACAGATTATATACCAACATTTTCTCAAGGTAATGTTTCATCTTACTCAGAACAGATTATAGACCAAAATTTTCTCAAGGTAATGTTTCATCTTACTCAGAACAGATTATATACCAAAATTTTCTCAAGATAATGTTTCATCTTACTTAGAACAGATTATATACCAAAATTTTCTCAAGATAATGTTTCATCTCACTCAGAACAGATTATATACCAACATTTTCTCAAGGTAATGTTTCATCTTACTCAGGACAGTTTATATACCAATATTTTTTTGAGATAAACCACATTTCTACTGCATTAATCTTTCTCTCCATCTTTTTGCTTAGAGTCCAGGTTTCTGCTCCATACAATAAAACAGAGTAGGTATAACATTTTACAAATTTAAATTTTGTTTTTATGGACAGATTTCTGGATAACAGCACTGTCTTCATGCTGATGAATGTATGTTTTTCCATTCTAATTCTTTTCTTTATCTCCATCTCCCATCTTCAATTAATGTATATCCTAGGTAGCAGCAGTTTGTCATGTGTTCCACTCTCTCTTTGTTTATGGTTATATCCGTCAGTGGCTTCTGGTCTTTGCTGCTGAACACCATTACTTTGGTCTTTTTGATATTGATCTCAAGTCCCCGTTCTTGATTTGTGTTGTGTATCATTCATTCATTCATTCATTTACATGTCCTTTGCGGAACTTTGCCTCCCAAACAGCACTCCTGTAGGCCTCTCAGTTGTGAGCAAGATGGCCTGCCACTGCTGCATCCATTTGCAGATTATCAGTGTCTTACAGCCATCTTCATTTTGGTCTTCCTCTCTTTCTTTTTCCCATTATGTACCCTTCCAAGACGATTTTCTCTAGATTATCATGATGTTTAATGTGTCCAAAATATTTAAGTTTTCTCTCTTTAATCCTCTTTACTAGCCAGCCTTCTTCAATATTAAGTTCTTGTAGTATGGATATATTTGTTCTTTTATTGTCCATGATATTTGAAGAACTCTATTCTCAGTCAATCAGGTGCCATGGCGTGTGGCGTAGGCGATCATTTCTCTCCACAATTCCCTGTCTTTAGACTTGATTATGAGATCCACTGGTGACTTTCTTCCTAGCCACACTGAGTAACTTCTCTTTCTGTCTTCTGTCTTCCTCTGTCTCATCTTTCATTTTTCCAGTTGCTACAATGTATTCCAGTTTCCTCTTCTTAGAAAATGTCCTACAAATCTCATTTGTCTGCCTCTGATCTTTGCTGTAATTTGCCTTTTAACTCCAACCTCTCTTAAGACTTCTTCATTGGTTTTCTTAACTGTCCATGGTACCTTCAACATCCTCTTTATGAACCACACTTGCATGGCATCCATTTCTCACTGTACTCTCTTATTCATGGACCATTCTTCACATCCATAAAACAAAATTGGCTCGATGTAACATTTAAGTACTTGGAATCTTGTTTCCATTGATATGGATCTGTTGCACAAGATGTTTCTCATTTTCTGGAATGCTGACTTGGCCTGAGCACGTCTGCTTTTTATTTTGTTGTGACATTTCACATCAGCCGTTATAATTGTTCCTAAGTACTTAAATCTATCAACTTGTTACAGTTCTGTGCCATCGATGGTAATGCTAGATTTTGGTGGTATTCTTTTCTTTGAGATGACCATCACTTCAGTCTTCTTTTTATTCAGGCTGAGACCTTTACTTTTACTTTCATAAACCACAATTTCCAGAAGAGTCTGTATTTCTCCTTCACTTTTAGCAGTCAGAACTGTGTCATCTGCATATCTTAAGTTGTTAAGGTGGTACCTGCCAATTGATATTCCTGCCAAGCTCTCTATTTTTCTCACTATGTTTTCACTTTTCAAGGAGAAAAGGTCAGGAGATAGAACACATCCTTGTCTCACTCCCAATTTTATGTCTTGGAATGCTCCTATTTGGTTCTCAACCTTCATTACTGCTGATTGCTGCCAGTATATGGTTTTCATGAGTTTCAGATCTTTCCCATCTATGTTGATGTCTTCCAGAGTTCTTATAATTTCTGTGTGTCTCCTTTATTGAATGCTTTACAGTAATCTATGAAGCATAAGTTTAGGTATAGTATAGATGCTGTATCATCTGTATATCTTAAATTGTTGACATTTTCCACCCTATGTTCAGTCCTGATAGTTCGTCTGAGTGTTTGAAGATGTTCTTTGTGTACAGGTTGAATAGACATAGATACAGAACACATCGTTGTCTCACTCCCCTCTTTATGGGCACATTTGTTGATTTCACTGTGCTGTATCTTACTGATGCTTCCTGTTCCCAATAGAGATTTATTATAAATTGGATGTCTTTGCCACCAAGATCAATTTCCTCAAGATATTTTATTAGTTTGTCATGCTTCACTCTGTCAAATGCCTTAGTATAATCTGTAAAACAGGTACATATATCTTTCTGAACTTCCAGTATTTCTCTATTAGCTTTCTTATGAAAAAAAAAAGCCTCTCTTGTTCTGCTATTCTGTCTGAAACCAAACTGTTCTTCAGTGACTTCTTTATCAATTTTGTTTTTTGTTCTTTCAAGGATGACTTTGAGGAGAATTTTAGTCACATGACTCATCAGACTTACAGTCCTAAAATCTGAGCAGTCTGTGGCTTTTGCTTTCTTGGGTAATGCCACAAACTCTGAATGTTTCACTTCTTGAGGTTTATGTCCAAGATTGTGTATTTTATTACATATTTCTGTTATTTTTTTTTTATTCCAGATTCCTTCAGCACTTTTTCTATGGTAATGCCATGTGGTCCCATTGCTTTACCCACTCTCATCTTGTTTATTGCTCTTTCAACCTCTGATTTCGTTATTGGTGGACCATCTGTGTTTCTTAACTCTTTCTGTACTGGGGGGTTTTCCACGAAATGACCAAAGGGGGTAAATTTCATAGTGAAATAGGATGAATGTCACATTTAAAAGAAATACAAAGGTCTGATTTGTAGTATGACATATTATATGTTAGTTTAAACAGGAAAAATTGTATTTTGTTTTTCTAATAAAATTGTTAGTGTATTATTAGTATAGAACACAAAAAAAGAGCTAAAAACTGAGAAGAGAGAATGGAAAATGAAGAAATTGGAACAATGTTTTTTTCACTTACCCATCAAGTTAATCTGTTGTAGATAGTTTAATATATCCAAAACGAATAAAAATGTACACAAACATCTTTTCTTCACATATCCTCCAGAATTTACATGAAAACATACACTAATGAAGCATTTACAGCAAACTAAAAACACCAAGTGGGTAGGTAATATTTGCATGAAAAAAGTGGGCAGCGACTAATATTTTCCGGAAGACACAGGCCATTGTGTTTTTTTTTTAATTTGAGAAAGTGGAAGCATTCTATTTACAACATTTTATTTTTTTTTACATTCTAAGCACTAAAGTGATATTGACCAAAGCACTGGAAGATGTGGAAGATTTGGACACCCTAACAGTAGAAGTGAATTCTATTTGGCTTGGCCAATGTGCTGCAGTGGGCACATATCAAAGCATTTTTATGATACAAAATGAGATGCCTAGTGTCAGAGAATTTCACTGGTGCAGCTACTAATTTGGTTGGAACTGGTGATGGTATGGATTTCTCTATTATCAGTTGTTTCACGCTGGCTTCTGTGAGCTGATACAGCAACTGGCTCTTGAAATCTCACAGTCCTAGCATCTTACCACTGGTAAGTGTGCACAGTATATAGCTGTTTATCTGGGCAACCTCCAGTAGCCACATGAATACTTTCTTCCACCATTTGCAGGATTTTCTGCTATGGATGGCATAATATCCAATTTTCTGATCCATAACATCACATCCATTCATCGACTGGTTGTAGCTGTCAATAGCCGCAGGTTTGACCACCCTTTTGCAGGTTGTTATGGTCTTGACATCTGCTTTGGTTGACACAGCTAAAACCTCTTTCTTGGCTTTCTTATCTTTGAAAGTGACACACAGAAACCTGTCACTGCAGTTCAGAAACCATTTCATTTCAGTATGGTTCAACTTCAGCTGTTTGAGTTGCGGTGGAAAGTATTTTCTAGTGCGGATGAGAGTGCCAGTGTAGTAGGTCTTCTGTTCTAGCAGATGGTCCACCAACTCTCTGATTGTGTAGTATCTGTCAGCAAACACATGGTGTCCCGTACCAAATGGCTGAAACAATGTCTGGAAGACTTTCTTGGCCTGCCCACTGCTGTGGTCTGCTTCAGGGTTATATGAGGACTTTGCTTCAAAATAGAACAGGAGCTTCAGCACATAGCCAGTAGCACCATCACATAGCCAGTAGCACCATCACATAGCCAGTAGCACCATCACATAGCCAGTAGCACCATCACATAGCCAGTAGCATCATCACATAGGCCAAAAGCTTTGATGTGATACTTTTTTGGCTTATGTGCATTAAACTGCTTGTACTGCCACCTATCTTTGAAGCCTATCACCATTTCATCCAGGCTGAGGTTTTCGTAAGGATAGAAAGCTTTCCTACCCTCGTCAAGTATAAGATTTACAAAAGGTTCTATCTTATCCTTTCCTTCTACCTGATCTCCCCCACCATGCAGCATGGTGTGATAATATCCTGGAATCTTTGCCTAGTTAACATCTGGCCAAACCAGGCTTGACACATGTGAGGAGCTTGGTACCAGTAATCCCTAATAAAGGGCTTTTTCTGCATTCCCATGTTGATGAGAACAGCCAAAAATTTGTCCAGCTCCATCTCTGTGACATCTTTCCACCTGCCACACACTGAAAACTGGCTTCTTGGAGTGTTTATCGTGCATTCCATTCTTGCAAAATCATTGATGTGCTTCAGCAAGTAGCTCTTGATGCTGCTGCTAAAAATGGTGTAAAAGAGCTCAGTGCTGTACTCACGTCCAAGCCATCTGTAACACCAGGCTGATGCAGAGGTTTGAACACAAATGTAAAGTGTGTCATTCCCTCTCCTACAGATCTCCACTGACCATTGTTATCACCTGTGCTCCTTGTACAGGCTCCTGGCATTTCACAATCTCTATCATTACTTACTGTGATATTACAGCTAGTACTAGCAACAAGCTGAGAAGTAGTATCACCAGCTACCCTTCTAGCACGTTTTACTGCTGGACCAGAAAGCACATTATCCTCATCACTTGAATCAGCAGCAGCACGTGGGTCTGACAACTTAAAATCGCTATCTGCACCCTCTTCAGCGTGGTCTAGCTGCACCCTCTTCAGCATGGTCTAGCTGCTCTTAATTTAAATTTTGAGCTTGTAAAGGAGACATACGCCCCTCTGGACAAGAGGAACTAGCACTGGATGCCATCTTTGTAAGCAAAAAACCTAGCGATGATAACTTTAGGAAAAAAAAAAACAGTTAAAATTAAAACACAATGGCTCTGAATCACAAATCTCCCACGCTTCGTGTCGAGAATTATTTCAGGAAGGAAGTGATACCACCGGATTGGTCAGATTTTAAAGTATACGTTCAGTAACTTCAACATTAGAGACCAGCTCATGACATATACACAAGGCAAAAAAGCGTATACCGGGGATCGTCACACGAAGTATAGAAAGCGTTAAGGTTGGCTTTTTGCCTTTGTTATCTTCAAATAGGTCTTATATTTTATGCCCTTCTTTTTGCTATTTTATCATCTTCTATTATTATCTGACCTCTTTTATTCTTGATACTTCTCCTGCTGTTTGTATTATACAAGGTGTGTCTAGTAATAATGAGACTTATTTTATTCAGCCAATCGTCAGGGCCGGGGGGGGGGGGGGGGGTGGATTTTCTGGGCCTGAAGGATGTTAGGTAAAGGATGGATATCTCGTAATTTGGCTCTGAGCATTTACAGAGTGTGGATCACTTGTGAAGTGAACAGCTTTTTAAGCATCATGTAATGGTCAAAATGCAGAGGAATGTCGAGTAGTGATACACGATAAAATTTTGTGTTAAACTTGAAAAATCCATGACCGAGACACTTGCTATGATACAGAAAGTCTACAGAAAGGATGCTTTATTGAAAGCACAAGTGTTTTGGTGACACGACATTCAATGAAAGAAGCAAGAAGAGAGAGCATTGAAGATGAACAACACACAGGGTGCCCATTAACGTCTCACACCTCCGACAATGCTGATAAGATGAAAGCGGTTTTGGACTCTCACCAAGTCTGAGTCTTAGATTGATAACAGATCAGGTGGGACTTCCAAAATCCATTGTGCATGAAATCATCATGAAAGAATTGCACATGCAGTTTGTGCCAAATTGGTTCCTAAGGTTTTGAGTAACGAACAGAAGAAAAACCATGTGTTGATTTCTCGTCAGCTTTTGGGCCATGTGAGGAGTGAACATGATTTTTTGGAGAACGTGATAACTGGTGATGAAATGTGGGTCTTTGAGTACTATCCAGAGATGAAAAGACAGAGCTCTGAGTAACACACTACTGACTCTCCTCGATCACAAAGGGCTTGAAAGTGCAAATTAAAGATGAAATCGATGCTCATTGTCTGTTTTGACTCTAATGGTGTTGTCCGTGTCAGTGTAGCATTTTAAGTGGAAGTGTTTAAACGAATGAAGAACAGAGTCGCACGCTTCTGCCTGGAGATCGCCAACACTCGAGTTCTTCACCACGACAATGCGCCAAGCCATGCCTTGCTGCTAGTGAGAGAGTTTCTTGTGAAACAAACCATGGGAACACTGTGCCAACCTCCTTACAGCCCGGACTTGGCCCCCGGCTGACTTCTTTTTGCTTTCCTGGCTCAAATCAAGCTTCAAAGGCCACCATTTTGGGATTGTTAATGATGTGCAAACTGCCGTGATGAGTGCTTTGAAAGAGATCCCTATTCAAGACTTCCAGGTCAGCTATGACGCGTGGCAGAACTGCTGGCAATGGTGTATTGATGCTCAAGGATGTTATTTCAAGGAATTTTAAGTATAAGTAAGTATATCTTGAACAAATAGAATTTTATAGAATCAGTCTCATTACTTACCGGACACACCTTGTAATAATAATAATAATAATATAATTAACATAATATAATTGAATTTATTTCACTTCACCATTATGTGATCAACTTTATTGTATTTTAACATTGTATCATTAAATTAATTGTAGTTCAGTATTATATGACCAACATTTTTGTCCATCAGCATTGTATCATTAGCTTCATTTTATATTCAGAATTATATCACCGGTTTTATGATGGTTCAAAATTATATCATTAGCATAGCATTATTGTACTTCGATAATATAACCTGAGCTTTATTTGTGCTTCAGTATTATATCATGAGCTTTTTTTTTATGTACTTTAGTATTACATCAGGAGCTTTAGCTGTACTTTAGTATTATATCATAAGCTTTCTTTGTACTTAATTATTAAGTCATACGCTTTTTTTGTCCTTTATTAGTATATCATGAGCTTTCTTTGTACGTCAGTATTATATCGTGAGCTTTTTTTTTGTAGTTCAGTATTATATCATGAGCTTTTTTATGTACTTCAGTATTATATCATGAGCTTTTTTTTAACTTCAGTATTATATCATTAGATTTTTTGTGTGCTTCAGTATTATATCATGAGCTTTTTTTGTGCTTCATTATCATATCATGAGCTTTCTTTGTATGTCAGTATTATATTGTGAACTTTATTTGTACCTCAGTATCATATCATGAGCTTTCTTTGTACATCAGTATTATATCATGAGTTGTTTTTTTTTTTGTACTTCAATATTATATCATGAGTTTTTTTTTTATGTGCTTCAATATTATATCATGAGCTTTTTTTGTACTTCAGTATTATATCATTAGATATTTTTTTGTACTTCAGTATTATATCATGACCAGGATGGTGACACTAGAAAGGAAGTTAGAATCAGAATTGAAAAAACAGCATCGATCTTCAAGAACTTTGAGAACATATGGAATTCAAAAGTTATAAGCACAAAAACCAAGTTAAGACTATTCATTTCAAATCCACCCTCATTTATGCATGTGAAAACTGGAAAACTACTAAAGAAATAGACAAGAAATTAGACTCTTTTGAAAACAAATGCCTAAGGAAAATACTTGGCATCAAGTGGAATGAATTTAAGAACAATGCAGAGATAAGACAGATGACTGAACAACAACCAGTTTCATGAGTGATCAGGAAAAGGAGATGGATGTATGTTGGTCACTTGATGAGAAGAAATGATCAGAGAATCCCAAAACAAGCTATCAAATGGAACACAACAGGCCAAAGAAAAAGAGGCAGACCACGTGAAACTCTGAAGCGGACATTGTTAAGAGAGGCCATATTAGCAGGCATACAATCCCTTGATGAGGTTGAAAGACTCGCCGAAGACAGGAAAAATGGACGAACTACTTTGCGAGCCCTATGTGACGTTTAACAGCATGGGAAGGATATAAGATAAGATTATATCATAAGCTTTTTTTCGTTCTTCAGTATTATATCATGAGCTTTATTTTTGTACTTCAGTGTTATATCATGAGCTTTTTTTTTTTGTACTTCAATATTATATCATGAGCTTTTTTTTTTTTTGTACTTCAATATTATGTCATGGGCTTTTTTTTTGTACTTCATTATTATATCATGAGTTTTATTTGTACTTTTATATCACTACTGTTATTAATCTTCTGCATTATATTACCACTGTTATTATGCTTTAGTGTTATATCACCACTTGTTATTATACTTCAGCGTTATATTGCCACCTTTATTATGCTTCAGCATTATATCGCCATCTTTATTATGCTTCATCGTTATATCGCCACCTTTATTATGCTTCAGCGTTATATCGCCACCTTTATTATGCTTCAGCGTTATATCGCTACCTTTATTATGCTTCAGCGTTATATCGCCACCTTTATTATCCTTCACTTTTATATCACCATCTTTATTATGCTTCATCGTTATATCGCCACCATTATTATGCTTCAGCGTTATATCGCCATCTTTATTATCCTTCACTTTTATATCACCATCTTTATTATGCTTCAGCGTTATATCGCCACCTTTATTATGCTTCAGCGTTATATCGCCACCGTTATTATGCTTCAGTGTTATATCAGCAGCTTTATTATGCATTATTGTTATATTGCCACCTTTATTATGACAGGGGTTGTAAATTAATTGAATGAGCAAGAATACACAGCATGGTTGTAGGAAACACCTGGTTTAAATAACATCCTCGAAGACTGGCAACATGGTGCAGCCCAGACAAAAAGACTTTTAACCAGATAGACTACATATTAATCAACAAATGATTCCACAGTGCATTACTGACAACAGAAACCATGCCAGGAGCTGACTGCAATAGTGACCATGATCCACTCTGTGGAAAAATTAGAATAAAGCTAAAGAAAGCATGCAGAAAAGTGAGAAACATCAAACTAAATACAGAACTTCTTAAAAATGACCAAGAACTGCGAGAACAATACAGAGTTATTATAACAAATAGATACAATGCAATAGCAAAGATAAATAGTATAGATGAACAATGGGAAATGTTAAGAGATTCTATCCACCAAACTGTTAAGGAGATAACACCACCGAAAAAAAGAAACCTCTAAAAATAAATGGATGACAGATGACATCTTAGGACTGATGGACAAGAGGAGGAGGAGTAAAAATAACGAGGAAAAATATAACAAGATAAATAAAGAAATAAGACGCAAATGCAGAGAAGCAAAAGAAGTGTGGTTAAATGAACAGTGCAGACAGATAGAGGACTTTCATAATAAAGACAGCAAAAACATGTACAAACGAATTAATGAACTCACAGGCAGAAAAACAAAATATACCACAGGATGCCTGAAATCGAAAGAAGGTAAAATATTAATGGGAAAAGAAGACATTGTGGACAGGTGGACAGAGTATATCAGTGAGCTATATGGAGGAGAAAGACCAGAATTAACACCAGATACTGAAAACTGTGGTGGACTGCCAATACTTGAAGATGAAATCATAGATGCCATCAAACACATGAAGAAAGGAAAAGCGACTGGGCCTGATAATATAACAATATAAGAAATAGAGGCAATAGAGGAGACAGGAATAAAAATAATAACCAAGTTACTGAATGACATTTACAACAGTGGTTATATTCCCAGTGTCCTGATTAAATCCATGTTTATAGCACTACCAAAGAAACCAGGTGCAAAGGAATGTGACGACCACCAGACTATCAGCCTCTCATGTCACATAACGAAGCTACTTCTGAGAATAATTATGAGAAGAACGAGGAAAAAGATAAAAATGGAAATAGCAGATGAACAGTTTTGATTTGTTGAAGCAAAGGGAACACACAATGCCATTTATGCTTTACGAACACTAACAGAAAGAGCTTTAGAAGTACAGAAAGATCTCTACTTATGCTTCATTGATTACACCAAGGCATTTGACAAGGTGAAACATAATGAAATTATTAAAATGCTTGAAGACATCATTATAGACGGCAAAGACCTGAGGAATGTAAAACATCTATACTGGCAGCAAGAAGCAACAGTTTGAGTTGAAAATAGAATTGGAAAATATCAACCTATAAAACAAGGGGTGCGACAAGGATGTGTACTATCTCCAGACCTTATTTCTCTGTATAGCGAGAATATTCTAAGAACAATCATCACAGAACCAGGCATAAAAATTGGAGGATACAATATTAACAACCTTTAGTATGCTGACGACACAGTACTGATAGCTGAGAACCAACAAGATCTGCAAAATCTCTTGGATAAAGTCGCCAAAGAAAGTGAACAGAAAGGCCTTACTTTGAACATCAAAAAGACAGAGACTATGGTTATATCTAAGAAGCAGAATCCACCAGCATGCAGTATTAAATTAAATGGAACTATTCTAAAGCAGGTGCAGAAATTCAAATACCTTGGAGCAGTAATAACATCAGATGGGAAATGCAGAACAGAAATTAGGAACAGAATAGGGCAAGCAAAGACTGCATTTCAGAGAATGAGAAACATATTAGCTAACACATCTTTATCAATGAATGTTAGAAAACGAGTCCTAAAATGCTATATTGAAACTATATTGTTATATGGAAGTGAATCATGGACAATAGGCAAGTCTGCACAAAAATCATTGGAAGCAGCAGAAATGTGGTTTATTAGAAGAATGTTACGAATCCCCTGGACAGCAAAAATAACTAATGAAGAATGTATGAGAAGAGCTGGAGAGACAAAAAAACCTTGTAAAAAAGATAAGAGAGAGACAGTGTACTTTCATAGGACATGCAATGAGAAGAGGGGGCATAGAAAATATTATAACAAGAGGAAAAATGGAAGAAGATCAAGAGGAAGACCAAGAGAAATGATACTGGACAGTCTGACGGGATGGTGTGAGAGGAGATCACCAACTGAACTGATGGCCTGCATGAAGGATCGGGTACTCTGGAGAAGCATAATAGCCAACGCCAATCGGCATGGCACCTGATGATGATGATGATGATTATTATTATGCTTCAGCGTTATATTGCCACCTTTATTATGCTTCAGCATTATATTGCTACCTTTATTATACTTCAGCGTTATATTGCCAACTTTATTATGCTTCAGCGTTATATCGCCACCTTTATTATGCTTCATTGTTATATCGCCACCTTTATTATGCTTAAGTGTTATATCGCCATCTTTATTATGCCTCATCGTTATATCACCATCTTTATTATCCTTCAGCATTATATTGCCACCTTTATTATGCTTCAGTATTATATCATGAGCTTTATTATCATTTTCATCATTTGCCTTTCTGGTAGGCACTGACAGTCATGCTTCTCCACAGATCACAGTCCTTGATATTTTCCATCAGCTCATGATGCTTCATACTTATCTTTCCTGTTGTTATGATGCTTTCAAGTCCTCATCTGCTCATTATACATCCTGTGAATGATGACTGTTGTTTTCTTATGGATTTAATTGGTTCCTTTTTACATTTGCTTTTGTTAAACATTCCCTATTTGTCATCTTAGCTGTCCATGGTGGTCTTAACATTCTTCTAATAAACCATATCTCTGTTGTCGTTAGTGATCTGTGTATTGATCGGATGATTATTCATGACTCACTTCTACAGAGTAAGAAAGGCTTCAGTGATAGAGATGCACTGTACAAGATGTTTCTCACTTGTTTTAAAGCTGTTTTGGCTTGGCATATTCTATTCTTGATTGGAGAGGTGCATTTCCCTTCTGATGTTACTTGAATACACAGATATTTAAATGTATGTGCTTGTCTCGAGGTTGTTCCCTGTACCTTGACATAGCAAATAGATGTAACCATTGTTTCTGTTTTCTGGCTATTTAGGGTAAGTCATTTCTTCTTACCTTCTGCCACTGCTGTATCTAATACTTTTTTGTAGGTTTTTTCATTTTTATTTATTGGTGCTGTATCATCTATATATCAAAGTTTGTTCAGATTGTAAAATCCATCTTAAAATCCTAGTTTATTTTTTATTTCTCTCATGATATTTTCACCATGCAATGAGAACAAATTTGTGGAGAGAGCACAGCCTTGCTCAACTCCTCACTTTATTGGTTGATGTTTGCCCATCATATTTTCTACCCTGATGGCTGCTTCTTGATTCCTGTACATGTTTTTTTAATTTAATTATGGCTCTGCCATCAGTATTTATATCTTTTTTCATGATTTCATCATGTTTTACTTTATCAAAAGCTTTGTTATAGTCAATGAAGCCTACAAATAAGTCTTTGTATACTTCCATAGTTCTCTCTTTCAGAATTCTTATTGCATATATGGCATTATGTGTTACTTTTCCTTTTACAAATTAAAATTCCTCATATCCTATTTCCATCTTTATCCTGTGTCTACACACAATAATTAGTGTATAAGTATATAACTACACATGAAGCACTGCAGTAAAGCTGTGATACCAGAATGTATAAAATAGTAAAAAGTAGGAGCAGCTTTATTACTTAACGATTACAAAGTTGTGACGTAATTGTTAAGTAATAAAGCTGCTCCTACTTTTTACTATTTTATATATCCTGTGTCTAGTTCTACTCATAATAATTCTCAATAGTAGTTTTGTGATATGATATGAAAGACTTATTATTCTGAAGTTTTCACTGTTTGGCTCCTGGCTTCTTTGACAAAGCTGTGAAAATGGATTTTAATAGTTAATTAGGTATATACATCCATTGCTATAGATGTCATTAAACAATTTTGTTATTACTTTTGCGCTGAATTCATCAAGGGCTTCCATTTCTTCTACAGATATCTTGTCAGGTCCTGGCAGTTTTCCCCTTTTTCATATGTTTAATGGCATCTAAGATTTTCTCTTCAAGTTTTGCTGGTCCATCATAGTTATTTAAATTTGACATTAGGCCTGGTCTTTATCTACCACCATATAATTCTAGGTCTGGTCTTTCTCAACCACCATACAGTTCTAGGTGTGGTATTTCTCCACCACCATACAGTTCTAGGTGTGGTCTTTCTCCACCACCATACAGTTCTAGGTATGGTATTTCTCCACCACCATACAGTTCTAGGTCTAGTCTTTCTTCACCATTGTACAATTTTAGGTACAGTATTTCTCCACACCATACAGTTTTAGATGTGGTATTTCTCCACCACCATACAGTTCTAGGTGTGGTCTTTCTCCACCACCATACAGTTCTAAGTGTGGTCTTTCTCCACCACCATACAGTTTTAGGTCTAGTTTTCTCCAACACCATACAGTTTTAGGTCTAGTTTTCTCCAACACCATATAGTTTTAGGTCTAGTTTTCTCCAACACCATACAGTTTTAGGTGTGATATTTCTCCACTTCCATACAGTTCATTAATGTATTATGTCCACCCCTCTGCAATGTCCTCCTTCCCCATGATCGTTTTGCCTTCCTCTGCCTTCAAACAGCCAGTGCAGTATTCTGTTTTTCTACCTATCAGTTCATTGTTTGTGTATACTTTTAGAATCTTTTTGATGATGGTCTTCAATTTTTCTGCACTGCTCATTAAGCGTGTCTTCTTTAGCTTGTTTGCATTGCTTCTTATCTCTTTGTCAAGTGTGACATAATTTTGTTTTGTCCTTTTTGTAATGTCTTCTTTTATCCATGAGCTGAAGTATTTCTCATGTCATCCATTTTTTATTTGCTGTTTCTTTTCTCTCAGGTATTATTTTTCTTCCTTTCTGCTGGATTGAATCTTAAAGCATTTCTGACTGTTCATCAGTACTTTATATTTTTGGTAAAGCATTGTATCTATTCATAACCTCAGCTCTGCATCTGTTGTTTTGTTCCTTGGTGCTTTTAAATAGGTCCATGTCTAGCTTGATGTTTCTCATCCTTCTGTATGTTTTCTTTCATTTTACTCTTATTTTGCCACATGATCATGGTCACTATTGCAATCAGACCCAGGCATAGTTTTTGTAGTTAATAAGGCATTTCAAAGTCTTTTATTAATGAGCATGTAGTCACTTTGATTAAAGGTCTTTTGGTCTGGGCCAGTCCATGCAAACAGTCTTCTGATTTTGCTTAAACCATGTGCTTCCAGCAATCAGTTTGTGCATTTTTGCCCATTTTATTATATTAGTTGTATACATGCATTTGTTTTTTAATATTTGAACACAATTTTTTACAGACCTGTGGACTTCATGCTGGAGCTGATGAGAAAAGGTCCCTCAGATAATGTTAGTGGCACAGTTGAGTTCAAAGCCAGCCTGCATTTACTTCTGCAGCGTATGTACATTTTATGTTACATAGTGTATTGGCCAAGTTTTATGTTGAAGTGATCCACTTAATTATATGACAGATAAAAGAGATAACGACTGGAGTAAAACTGGTTCTGTTAATGCAGGTAGATTGAGGTGTATGGTACAGTTTTACAAAGCAAAAGAGAGAGTGAGAAAAGTGAGAAAAAACACAAATAATGAAAAACATACAACATTGAATATTTCAGCATGAGGCTTTTTCAAGGATTACACACAACAACAAACACAACATAAAATATAAGAAGAAAAAGTGAAAATGAAAAACTTAGCTTTGTGGCATCCCTCCTTGTACACAGTACAACAGAATGCACCCTAAAGACAAGGCTGTGAGACCACAAAGGAAAACAAATTGAACCAATTGGATGTTAGTGGTAGTGAAAGGGAGAGAACGATATGGGTTGGGGAAGGGGGGTGGGGCGCAGGTTAGAGATCAGGGGGCATTAAATACCTCTAGGCCACTAGAGAAGAAGGTGGGAGATAACGTGAAACTGATGAATGCAAAACTGCGGTGAAATGCGCAGGGCTAAGACAAGAAAGTAGAGTATAAACAGCAGAAAATAGTGAAAATCTAAAGAAGTTTAAATATATTGTTAATTCCAACTGGATGGAGACAGCTGGCCTGGAAAATAAGGCATTATTCTAGAGCCTTCTGAGATTGTACATCAGAAGAACAGGAGCAGATTGCACTAACAGAGATGTCACGTGTTATCCCCTGTGGTTTCTTTGGCAAAAGTGTTTTACCACAGGGGTCCATGCCCTCTTGGAAATATCGCTAAGATGTTGATGAAAACAGTCTCCTAAGCGTAAACTGGTCTCCTCTTTATACTTCATATCGCAACGTTTGCACATAATGGCATAAATGACATTGCGTGAAGTGCAGGTGAAGTCCTCCTGAACTGATAACGTGGACTTAGGGAAGGAGCTCTGGCTTGCCTCAATAACAGACGGACAAGTGTTGCATCTACGACGTCTGCAATGTCTGGTACCATAAAAAGAGTCCTCCGTCTTAAAGCAACTTCTAACCAAAAGGTCCCTGAGGTTTTTGTCCTGTCTATAGGCCACCACTGGGGGTTCCCCAGTGAGTTCACGTGTATCAGGCTCGGTCTGGAGGAGATGGAGATTGCGAAACAGTATGTTCTTAACTGCCAAAATATAGGGATGGTGCATCACTTGGTTGTTAACAGGTCAGTGAAAATTTGGACACAAGCATCATATATTTGCAAAAATTAGACAAAGTTGGCAGTTTTAAATACTTAGGCACCTTGCTAACATCAGATTAAAGATGTATCAGTGACCTAAAAAAAGCAGAATTGCACAAGCTAAGACCTCCTTTTGAAATACATAATTTGTAGTAAGTCACTGTCTATGAGAAGAAAAGAGTGCTACAATATTACACTCAACCAATCCTGTTCTGTGGATGTGAAGGCACGAAAAAGAAGGCTGGAATGAGTTGAAATGTAATTCATAAGAAGAATGCTGAAGGTACCAAGGACAACTAGAAAATCGAATGAGGAAGTTCTGAAAGAGGAACAAGAAACAAGGAAAACTATAACAAAGATCATACAATGACAATCTAAATTTGTGGGGCATGTTTGGAGGAATAATATTTGATGAACAAACAGCAAGGGCAGTTATGGGATATTTGAACATCTCAGACTGAGTCCTACTAGCCCAACTTAATGGACAAACAGTAAACATAAATATTAGACAAGTGTACGCTCCAACATCTGATAGTTCTGAAGAGAATGTGCAGCTATAGAGACAATCCTGAAACATAGAGTCACATGAAATTACTATAGTCATGGGAGATTTTAATGCCAAAGGTGGTAAAGGAAGAACTTCAGACATCGTTGGTGATTATGGACTGGGGGGAGAGGAATGATAGAGGTAGTAAATTAATTGACTGGGCAAAAATAAATAGCATAGTTGTAGGAAACACCTGGTTTAAACAACATCCCCGAAGACTGGCAACGTGTTGCAGCCCAGACAAAAAGACTTTTAACCAGATAGACTACATATTAATCAACAAATGATTCTGTAATGCATTACTGACAAAAAAAACCATGCCAGGAGCTGACTGCAGTAGTGATCACGACCCACTCTGTGGAGAAATTAGAATAAAGCTAAAGAAGGCATG
This sequence comes from Achatina immaculata, assembly GCA_009760885.1. Taxonomy (NCBI): domain Eukaryota; kingdom Metazoa; phylum Mollusca; class Gastropoda; order Stylommatophora; family Achatinidae; genus Lissachatina; species Lissachatina immaculata. The sequence continues at coordinate 67,377,013 of CM019717.1, read as the reverse complement.
CAGAAAAGTGAGAAACATCAAACTGAATACAGAACTTCTTAAAAATGACCAAGAACTGCAAGAACAATACAGAGTTATTGTTGCAAATAGATACGATGTAATAGCAAAGAAAATTGTATAGATGAACAATGAACAATGTTAAGAGATTCTATTCATCAAACTGTTAAGGAGATAATACCACCAAAAAAAGAAGCCCCCAAGATATGAGACTGATGGATAAGAGGAGGAGGAATAAAAATAACGAGGAAAAATATAGCAAGATAAATAAGACGCAAATGCAGAGAAGCAAAGGAAGTATGGTTAAATGAACAGTGCAGACAAATAGAGGACTCCCATAATAAAGACAGCAAAAACATGCACAAACGAATTAGTGAACTCACAGGCAGGAAAACAAAATATACCACAGGATGCCTGAAATCAAAAGAAGGTAAAAGTGTTAATGGGAAAAGAAGACGTGAACAGAGTACATTGGGAGAAAGACCATTATTAACACCAGATATTGAAAACTGTGATGACCATCAATACTTGAAGATGAAATCATAGATGCCAGAAAAGCGACTGGGCCTGATAATATAACAATAGAAGAAATAGAGGTGCTAGAGGAGATAGGAATAAAAATAATAACCAAGTTACTGAATGACATTTACAACAGTGGTTATATGCCCAGTGACTTGCTTAAATCCACATTTATAGCACTACCAAAGAAACCAGGTGCAAAGGAATGTGAGGACCACAGAACTATCAACCTCTCATATCACATAACAAAGCTACTTCTGAGAATTATTATGAGAAGAACAAGGAAAAAAATAAAAATAGAAATAGCAGATGAACAGTTCAGATTTGTTGAAGGAAAGGGAACACACAATGCCATTTATGCTTTGCGAACACTAACAGAAAGAGCTTTAGAAGTACAGAAAGATATCTATTTATGCTTCATTGACTACACCAAGGCATTCGACAAGGTGAAACATGATGAAATTATTAAAATGCTTGAAGACATTAAACGGCAAAGACCTGAGGGTTGTAAACATCTATACTGGCAGCAGAAATAACTAATGGAGAATGTTTGAGAAGAGCTGGAGATACAAAAAAAAATCTTGTCAAAAAATAAGAGAGAGACAATGTACTTTCATAGGACATGCAATGAGAAGAGAGGTCATTGAAAATAATATAACAACAGGAAAAATAGAGGGAAGAAGAGCCAGGGGAAGACCAAGAGAAATGATACTGGACAGTCTGACGGGATGGTGTGAGAGGAGATCACTAACTGAGCTAATGGCCTGCATGAAGGGTTGGGTACTCTGGAGAAGCATAATAGCCAACACCAGTCGTCACAGCACCTCATGATGATGATATGTTTGGGGGAGACATTGGCTAGAGCACTTAATGGCAACAGGGAAGACTGAAGATAGAAGAGATAGAGGTAGACAGATAGAAAAGATGTTAGATGGTTAGGTATCCTGGTAAAGGAAATGCTCAGTAGCAGGTCTCTTGAGATGTTCAAGGGATTGAGGTTATGGAGAGACATATGTCCTATTCCTGTCAACAGGGACCTTGAGAGAGAGAGGTATGTATAAACTAGGGAAAAAAGTAGGGACAGTTTTATTACTTAACAATTACAAAGTTTTGACGTTTTGGCATGAGCCTTAATCATACAGAAACATACGGGACCGAAGAAATAGAGAGAGGACATAAAGTATACATTCACATGAATGCTACGTAGAAAATGAATAGGGCACTTAGCTGTAACTTGTAAGTAGATGTGGCTTGTTCAACGCTTGTTCAGAAATGGGCATGGTGGAGCGTAGAGAATGTTTAAATAGAGACTTGTGATGGGTGGATCGTAATTGAGGTTGGTGGGTGGGGAAACCATGGTGGGGAGAGCAAGTTATACAGTGTTAACCTAGCTAGGAGAATGTGAAATAGATGATTATAGTTGGGGTAGGGGGGTTGTAATGTGATGCTGTGAGGAGGTTCTGAACTATGTGTAACAAGTGAGAAGGGAGTGGAGCTTGGTGAAGAGGGGTAATGATTGTTGAAGGGGAGAATGTTAGATGTAGCTGAATAACGAGTTCAATCCGTGTGGTTCTGGCATCCCATAATCCTGAATGTAGTGGTTCTCAAGTGCCAGACAGCTTGTGTCATCTGCGTGACATTGTTTGTTGGCTGTTACCATAAAATCAGATTTGCCTCTGTGGTTGGGGTCATTGAAATGATTGGGGACTGGTTTCGAAGCATGCTGGGCGATATCATACAGATGTTTCTGTGTGCGGTCCCTTAATCTGAGGTGTCTCACTAATATACGCTATCCTGCATCTTTTGCATACAATGACATATATCACATTACATGACTCGTATGTGAATCCCTCATGCAGAGTGAGGATAGTTTTGGGAAAAGTGATCGCTTTTATTTCCCAGACTACTGGGCAGGTAACGTGGTGGGGGCGGTTACATTTTCTGGTGCCAACATATGTAAGGCTCTGCTTCAAGTGGCTGTGGATGAGGATGTCCTTAAAATTTGGCTCACGCTTGTATGCTAATAGGGGTGGATCAGAGAAAATTTTTTAATGTCGACATTTTCTCTGATCCACCCCTGTTAGCATCCAAATCTTATCTGATGTCTGTGTGAGCCAGCCAAAAGACCACTGATTTTGGAGGCAATATATAGAGACTGGACACCTTACCTAGCCATAAATTTACATATAACATTTGACTGGGCAGACTAAAACTAAGAAAATATTTGATAGAAAAGTGAGCTTTTCTTCTTTCCTGTTATATTTGTGTAAAAATGGAATCTTACATCCTTCTTGTGGCGTTAAACTGTCACATAGGACTTGCATGGTAGATTGCCAAGATTTCCTGTTTTCAGCGAGCTTTTCAACCTCATCAAGGGATGTTATTCCCACTAAGCTAGCCTCTTTTAACAATGTCCTCTTTAGAGTTTCACATGGTCGACCTCTTTTTCTTCATCCTGTGCGTTCCACTTGATAGCTTGTTTTGGGATTCTCTGAAAATGGAATACCCTACCATTGTTTTATAAATTAGAAAATATTTGTACAGTGTTATGCTTTTCTAACTTTTAGTATACAGAAAGGGGAAAGTGATAGAAAGATCGTACACAGTGGCAAATCAAATAATCCCAACTGTAGGGGAAGAGCCAGTGAAGATCCTTGGCAGAGTATATGATGCCTCCATAAAGGACTCAAGTGCTGTGAAGCAGGTTATAGAAATGGCGCAGAATGGACTGAACATCATAGACAAAAGCAAGCTACTGGGGAAGTTCAAAATATGGTGCCTCCAGTTCATGCTAATTCCAGAATTGATGTGGCCGCTACTCATTTACGAAGTAAGTACCAGCACAGTAGAGGAAGTCGAAAGAAAGATAAATAAATCCATAAGAAAGTGGCTGGGCATACCACCAGGATTAACTGATGTAGCACTGTACTGCAAGAAGAGCAAATTGCAGCTACCATTCAGATCTGTGATCAAAGAATACAAGGTAGGAAAGACAAGGCTTGCAATGATGCTACAAGAATCTACAGATCCAGTAGTACGAGAAGTGCAGCAACACTTAAAACTGGACGAAAATGGAAAGTAGGTGAGGAAGTGACGCAGCCAGGGAAACACAGGAGCTGAAAGAAGTAATAGGATACACCCAGACCAACAAAAGGGAATTTGGTCATGGTGAAATCAAATGGTGGTCAAAGGCCTCCTGTAAGGAAATAAGGGATATGATCATCAGCGAAATAAGGAATTCAGAGGATGATAAGCGGGTCCAGAAGGCAGTCCAACAGTCACAGCAAGGTCAGTGGACAACATGGGAGGAAGTCCTGCAGAGATCACTAACATGGAATGACATCTGGAAAATGGCACCCTTGAGGCTCAGCTTCATCATCAGAGCTACTTATGACCTTCTGCCTACAAGCTCCAACCTATACAAATGAGGTTTATCAGAAGACACAAAGTGCCCTCTCTGCAACAAAAGGCAAACGTTGGAGCATGCACTGTCAGCATGCAGAGTATCATTAGGTCAAGGACGCTACACCTGGTGGCACAACAGAGTGCTGCAGGAACCTGTAGCCATTGTAGACAGGGCAAAAGATAAAGCAAATAACAGCAAAAAAGTTGAAGTCCCACCTAAATACTTCATAAGTGCTGGTACGACATCGAATATTGAAATCAGGGACATTCCTTTACCATCACTGCTAGATAGTGGAAATGACTGGGATGTGATAGTGGACCTACCAGGAAGAAGAGAATACCCGACTGCCATCAGGAACACAGGAATGTGACCAGACATTGTAGTGTACTCCATAGAAAAACAGGAACAAATAATGATTGAGCTTACGGTTCCATACAAACAAGAATAGAGGAGCAATATCTATTCAAATGTGAGAAGTACAATGACCTGGTCAAGCAATTGAGGCAGGGGGCAGGAATCAGGGCAAAAGTGATAGCTGTAGAAGTGGGAGCGAGAGGATTCATAGCAACATCAGCATATGGCCTATGTAAGCAACTGGGCATAGGGGACAAGCAAGAGCAAGGGCATTGGAAAGCCTTTCAGAAACAGCATAAAAGGCTTCATGCTGGTTGTGGAGTATGCGAAACAAGCATTGAGAACATAAATGTCGTTTGCCACAACCAATACCAGTCCTCCGAAGCTAAATCGTTAAAGACGCACTTCAAAGTGTACTGCCAACTCAATCCTGGGACGAAAAAAGCAACAACTCACAAGACCTCTGGGAGTCATGACCCAGAGGGGCCTACTTCCCTTAGAGTGTCAGGAGTTTAATAGGGCCAAAACACTTGTCTGGGGGGGTACTTCCTCTGATGATCTGAAGGAGTTGTGTTGTTGTTCCGCTCTCTACAGTAGAGTTTCCTGCATATAGTACTTTTTAACTACAAACACAAAATTTATGTTTATATTTATATTATACAATAACATGAATGTATCCAACAGATGTGGGGCATTTTGCTTATTTAGAATAGTAAATTTAAAACTCCTAATCAAACCTATTATTACAAAATAACAGAAAATTGATTGATGACATTGCACAAAATAGTGACCTGATGGTAAACCTAATCTGACTGGCTTATAAAGCTGCTTTATGACAGTAACAAGACTCAGTGCTTATGCATGACTTTGTTATATCTTGCTCTTGTGATGATGATCTCATAAAGATCTTGAATAGCACCTTATTTTTCAGGCAGGCTGCCTCCATCCAGCCAGACCCCTTTAAACTCTCAGTTCAGCTTCCTTTGAACCACTTTTCTCTGTTTCTCTACACTAATGAAGCTGTTCCATGCTTGTCTTCCCTTTCATGGGGGGGGGGGGAGGGGAAGCTCATAAAAGCAGAGATTTTAGTAGCTGTCATTCACTTAGGAATAAGGTGCACTATTTTATTAGGCATGCAAAGAAAAATTACTTTAGAAATTTAGTGAAAGACAAAACTGATAGTAAATCAATTTGGAAAGCGATTAATTATCTTGTAAATAATAGATCTTTACTCTAAGCATAATACTTGAAGAACATATTGAAAAGCAGAAACCATTAATACTGAACTTCATAGACTTTAAAAAGGCATTTGATAGCATACACAGAGATTCGTTATGGAGGATTTTAAGTCTGTATGGAATACCATCTAAACTTGTCAACATCATTAAGGACATCTACAATGGATATGTTTGTGCAGTCAAGACAGAAGAAGGGATGAGTGAATGGTTCCAGATTGAAACAGGTGTGAAACAAGGATGTATACTGTCTCCTTTGCTTTTTGGAATACAGATAGCCTGTCTTCACTGGCCAGCAAAATAGGACTTGAAATTAACAAGGACAAAATAAAAATAATGAAAATTCCCCTTATTCAAAATGGAAAAATACACATAGAAGGGACAGATATTGAAGAAGTCAATCAATTTGCATACCTTGGCAGCTACATAGACCAGGATGGTGACACCAGAAAAGAGGCTAGAATTAGAATTGCAAAAGCAGCATTGATCTTCAAGAATCTTGAGAACATATGGAATTCAAAAGTTATAAGCACAAAAACCAAGTTAAAACTATTCTATTCAAATGTAATATCCACCCTCATTTATGTATGCGAAAGCTGAAAAACTACTAAAGAAATAGACAAGAAATTAGACTCTTTTGAAAACAAATGCCTAAGGAAAATACTTGGCATCAGATGGAGCAAATTCAAGAACAATGCAGAAATAAGACAGATGACTGAACAACAACCAGTTTCATGGGTGATCAGGAAAAGGAGATGGACATATGTTGGTCACGTGATGAGAAGAAACAATCAGAGAATCCCAGAACAAGCTATCAAGTGGAACACAACAGGCCAGAGAAAAAGAGGCAGACCGCGTGAAACTCTGAAGTTAAGAGAGGGCAAATTAACAGGCATAAAATCCCTTGATGAGACTGAAAGACTCGCCGAAGACAGAAAAAATTGGCAAACTACTTTGCGAGCCCTGTGTGACGTTTAATGGCATGGAAGGATATAATATATAAGATATAAGAAATAAAAGGAAGCAGTCTGACCCACAAACACTTAGTGGTGAACATACTTTCACTAACTTCAGTGAAAATTTTAGGGAAGAAATTAGTATTCTAAAATCTTCATTACCAACTCCTAATTGCGACCTGAGTGTGTTGAAAACATACAGCGGCAGTAAATGTGTAAAGCTAAAACTAAACATTCCTTTCCTTACAGTCGGTGATGTTTATACCTATCATCATCATCATCATGTGCCGTGCCGACTGGCGTTGGCTATTATGCTTCTCCAGAGTATCCGATCCTTCATGCAGGCCATCAGCTCAGTTGGTGATCTCCTCTCACACCATCCCGTCAGACTGTCCAGTATCATTTCTCTTGGTCTTCCTCTTGATTTTCTTCCTTCTATTTTTCCTGTTGTTATAATATTTTCAATGCCCCCTCTTCTCATTGCATGTCCTATGAAAGTACATTGTCTCTCTCTTATCTTTTTGACAAGGTTTTTTGTCTCTCCAGCTCTTCTCATACATTCTTCATTAGTTATTTTTGCTGTCCAGGGGATTCGCAACATTCTTCTAATAAACCACATTTCTGCTGCTTCCAATGATTTTTGTGCAGACTTGCCTATTGTCCATGATTCACTTCCATATAACAAGATAGGTTCAATATAGCATTTTAGGACTCATTTTCTAACATTCATTGATAAGGATGTGTTGGTTAATATGTTTCTCATTCTCTGAAATGCAGTCTTTGCTTGGCCTATTCTGTTCCTAATTTCTGTTCTGCATTTCCCATCTGAAGTTATTACTGCTCCAAGGTATTTGAATTTCTGCACCTGCTTTAGAATAGTTTCATTTAATTTAATACTGCATGCTGGTGGATTCTGTTTCTTAGATATAACCATAGTCTCTGTCTTTTTGATGTTCAAAGTAAGGCCTTTCTGTTCACTTTCTTTGGCGACTTTATCCAAGAGATTTTGCAGGTTGTTGGTTCTCAGCTATCAGTACTGTGTCGTCAGCATACCGAAGGTTGTTAATATTGTATCCTTTAATTTTTATGCCTGGTTCTGTGATGATTGTTCTTAGAATATTCTGCTATACAGAGAAATAAGGTCTGGAGATAGTACACGTCCTTGTCGCACCCCTTGTTTTATAGGTTGATATTTTCCAATTCTATTTTCAACTTGAACTGCTGCTTCTTGCTGCCAGTATAGATGTTTTACAATCCTCAGGTCTTTGCCGTCTATATTGATGTCTTCAAGCATTTTAATAATTTCATTATGTTTCACCTTGTCAAATGCCTTGGTGTAATCAATGAAGCATAAGTAGAGATCTTTCTGTACTTCTAAAGCTCTTTCTGTTAGTGTTCGTAAAGCATAAATGGCATTGTGTGTTCCCTTTCCTTCAACAAATCCAAACTGTTCATCTGCTATTTCCATTTTTATCTTTTTCCTTGTTCTTCTCATAATTATTCTCAGAAGTAGCTTTGTTATGTGACATGAGAGGCTGATAGTCCGGTGGTCGTCATATTCCTTTGCACCTGGTTTCTTTGGTAGTGCTATAAACGTGGATTTAATCAGGTCACTGGGAATATAACCACTGTTGTAAATGTCATTCAGTAACTTGGTTATTATTTTTATTCCTGTCTCCTCTATTGCCTCTATTTCTTCTATTGTTATATTATCAGGCCCAGTCGCTTTTCCTTACTTCATGTGTTTGATGGCATCTATGATTTCATCTTCAAGTATTGGCGGTCCATCACAGTTTTCAGTATCTGGTGTTAATTCTGGTCTTTCTCCTCCATATAGCTCACCGATATACTCTGTCCACCTGTCCACAATGTCTTCTTTTCCCATTAACATTTTACCTTCTTTCGATTTCAGGCATCCTGTGGTATATTTTGTTTTTCTGCCTGTGAGTTCATTAATTCGTTTGTGCATGTTTTTGCTGTCTTTATTATGAGAGTCCTCTATCTGTCTGCACTGCTCATTTAACCACACTTCTTTTGCTTCTCTGCATTTGCGTCTTATTTCTTTATTTATCTTGTTATATTTTTTCTCGTTATTTTTACTCCTCCTCCTCTTGTCCATCAGTCCTAAGATGTCGTCTGTCATCCAATTATTTTTAGGGGCTTCTTTTTTTGGTGGTATTATCTCCTTAACAGTTTGGTGGATAGAATCTCTTAACATTTCCCATTGTTCATCTATACTATTTATCTTTGCTATTGCATTGTATCTATTTGTTATAATAACTTTGTATTGTTCTCGCAGTTCTTGGTCATTTTTAAGAAGTTCTATATTCAGTTTGATGTTTCTCACTTTTCTGCCTGCTTTCTTTAGTTTTATTCTAATTTTTCCACAGAGTGGATCATGGTCACTATTGCAGTCAGCTCCTGGCATGGTTGTTGTTGTCAGTAATGCATTGCGTAATCGTTTGTTGATTAATATGTAGTCTATCTGGTTAAAAGTCTTTTTGTCTGGACTGCACCACGTTGCCAGTCTTCAAGGATGTTGTTTAAACCAGGTGTTTCCTACAACCATGCTGTGTATTCTTGCTCATTCAATTAATTTATAACCTCTGTCATTCCTCTCCCCCAGTCCATAGTCACCAACGATGTCTGAAGTTCTTCCTTTACCAACTTTGGCATTAAAATCTCCCATGACTATGTTAACTTCATGTGACTTTGTGTGTTTTAGTGCTGTCTCTATGTCATTATAAAATAACTGTACATCTTCTTCAGAGCTTTCAGATGTTGGAGCGTACACTTGTATAATATTTATGTTTATTGGTTGTCCTTTCAGTTCGGCTAGCAGGACTCGGTCCGAGATATTCAATTATATAATTCCTACTCCTCGTTCATGTTTCTCACTTCCTGAATATATTATTGTATATTTATCTGAGTTTATCTTCCCTGCACCTGTCCATCTAACTTCACTCATTCCTAATATGTTGATCTTCATCCTTTCCATTTCCATCTTTACATTTTCTAATTTTCCAGCCTGGAATAAAGTTTATACCTATACCCGGTCTTTAAAAAACACTAACTCAGCAGGATGTGATGACATTAGTAACAAGATACTATGCTACATTATTACAGACACACTAACATACACATACAATTTGTGCATTGACAAACATTATTTCTCCAAACTTGCCAAAGTGTTTCCTCTGTTTAAATCTGGACAGACTAGTGACCTCTCAAACTATAGATCTATATCCATTCTGTCATTATTATTTAAACCTCTTGAAAAAACATATACAAAAGTTAACACTTCTACATATGCAGAAAACAATATACTAATAGACAGCCAATCAAGTTTTAGACCAAATCACTCCTGCCACACAGCATTAACTAAAATTACAGAAAACTGGCTGTCTAATATAAATTAAGACAAATTGTGTGATGCTGTCTTTGTTGATTTCAAGAAAGCCTTCAGTATGATTGATCATTAAATTCTTGCAAAAAAGCTGGAAGGTTATAGATTACACCCTGACCTAACAAAATTTATTACATCTTTTCTCTCAGGTAGATAACAAGTAGTTTGCATTAGAAACAAAATATCTGACTCTTCTGTGGTTGATACTGGTATTCCTCAAGGCTCCATTCTTGGTCTTCTTCTCTTTGCTATCTACATTAACGACTTACCACTACATTTAAAGCACTCTTCATGTGATCTTTTTGCTGATGAGTGTACTGTTTACAGTGGTAACTGTGACATCATTAACCTACAGACAATGCTCCAAAATGATATAAACAGTTTGATTAAATGGAGTAATAACAATGGTATGTTGATAAGCACCAATAAAACAAAATCCATGCTCATCACTACAAGATAGAAACTGCAGAATGCAACAAAAACTTCACTACAACTTTGTGCTGGGACTAAGGCAATAGAAAATGTTCATGAACATAAAACTCACATGAATACTATTAAAAAAAAAAAATTTTAAAAATGAAATAGAGTACTTAGCTGTAAATTGTAAGGTGTAGCTTGTCCCGCGGTGTGTCAGGATTACAATTTACAGCTAAGTACTCTTTTTTTTTTTTTTAAATAGTATTCATGTGAATCTATACTTTATCTCTTCTCTTTATTTCTTCGTCTTGTATATTTTTGTATGATTAAGGCTCACACCAAAATGTCACAACTTTGTAGTCATTAAGTAATAAAGCTTTTCCCACAATTTTCCTAGTTTATACAACTCAGAATGTGTGAATGTATCATAAAATGTTCTTTTATTATGTGTGTAAAATGTACTTTTATGTTATAATACTGACCTCTGTTTTTAAACTTTGCTCTTCAGCACTGTGTAATAACACAGAAATTAAAAAAGTTAATGGCAAGTTGCAACGCCAGGCATCACTTCCTACTACATTGCCTCAAATACAAGAAAGTAATCAACGAGTATGTCATAAACGTCACAGACATACAGACCCAGGAAGTGCTGTGACAGAAGCATTAAATTTGCTTCCACTGCGTGGAGTTATCAGTGAGGAGCAGGAAGAAGGCGGATCAGGACCTCCATTGGAATGCTGTAATAGTGATATATTGCATACAGAGTGTGGACACATCGATGATCCCGGATCTTGTGTAGAAATACTGCGTGGACATCATGCCAGCTCCTTGAACTCTGAAGGTAATCTTACATCAAATCCTGAAACTCCACAAGAAAGTTCAGATTCAGCTACATCAATTTCAGCAGTTTCTAGCTGTGAAAATTCTGGTGGGTCCATTCCTTCTTGCAGCATGCCACAAAGCTATTATAAACTTTCACCAGCAGAAACTTTAGAGACTTCCAATTCCACAAAGGAAAATTCATCTTCATTACACTGTGATAGTGACAAAACTGACATCATTGTTTTGACAATGTCAAATGGACAGATAACTAATGATGGTGCTGCAATTCATTCATATCAGGATGACTTGGATATGTCAGTGCAATCAGCTGAACATATGTTTCCACTGTCAGGTGTCAGGACAGATGCTCCAACATTGCCACCAAGAACGTATAAAATTGCAGCTCCACCTATACCACCAAGAGTCCAGAAGACATTGGCACCTCCCATACCCCCAAGGCAAGGTATAGAGAAGCCTAAATATAGGCATAACAAACATGTGCAACCATCATTGGAACCACCACCACCACTCCCTCCCAGAACTTATAGCCCAGTTGAGTTTCCTGATGTAGGCCTGGACAGTGAAGAGGGAGCAAGCAGTGCCCTGGGAACTGATAGTGTATCTGGTTTTAGCAATGATAGCTGTACTTCCAGAGAACAAGAACTGTTTCCTTGGGGACCACCTTCTTGTGTTGTGTCACCTGCTAATTGTGCTGCCCATTCTCGATCACCTCAGCCTAACTCATCTCACCAATTGCCTGTGGCAGGTTCCCGCCAGATTCATAACCAACAAAGGGTGGACACTTTATTTTCTTCTCCAAGCAGTACCCTTATACCAGGAGCAGAAGGTAGTCTTAAGGAGACACATCCATTTCAGAGTGGACACCAGGTTCCACCAAAGCCTATAGTGGATGGAATGCTACCTGGCTCTCGGGGCAGCCTTGCTTTGTCAACAGTCAGTGAACCATCAGCGTCATCGATTGGAGGTCACCAGTCTGACCCAAATTGTTTGAAACGTCACAGTGTTGATGGGCTGTCCCAGTTAACTAACTCACCGCCACCTCGTTTGCTTCCACGACAACGACAGATGTCTACAGAAGAACGTCAATTGAACAGACAACAGATCAACCAACAGTTGGAACAGTGGACTCGATCTAGAAAACAAAAACCAAACCTGTCAGTTCCCAGTGATGAGTCTTCTCCACCTTCTTTTAATGAATGTGAACTTTCTGGCTCTCATGAACATTTATCGCAGCAGTTGCCACCACCACCACCATTTCCACGACCTTCCACACCAACTGGAACATTTCATAGGCCCATTGATGATGTGGATGGTCAGGGATCTTCCTCTGGTCGAAGCATTGCTCATTCTCAAGTATCAACATCTTCTAATGGATCCTTACCTGCTTCTTCTACATCAAACACAAGAGAGCGATCAACTGATAGAGGGATAACAGGTAACCTCATTTAACAGACATGCTATAAATAGAAACCTCATAGGGGTAAACAAATGAATAGAAGATCATATAAATGGAGATATTTATGAATGTCATTAATGTGTTAAATTTTTAAGAACTATTAGAACAGGAAAAAGGGCAACAGAATGAAGCCTTTTGGACACTTAATAATCTTATTTTTCATAGTTGTTGAGCACTAGATATTATATGCCATGTTTTATACGACTCACTTAAATTTTGTGAATGTTTGACTGTTCATTTTTTTTCTAGATGATCATTCCTTCTTAGTTTTGGCCACAATCTTACTGTTATTACGATGAGTCAAAAATTCATCATGTTTTTCGAAACCCTAATTTCAGATGTGATTTCTGTCTTTCATATGCTATACGTTTGTAACGTCATGCTGACATCATGTGTCATTCTGAAAACATGCAAACCCATTTGTAACCAATGAATTGGGAGATAAGAGGTCAACAGAAGAAAATATGGTGGACAGCAAGGTTGTCACTTGTGTCCTACTGAGGTATTACTGGAAGAAAGGGCTGAATGCCTCTACAGCTGCCCATGAAATTTGCAGTGTGGAAGGGGAAGGAACAGTTGATGACAGCACTGCTAGGAAGTGGTTCCAGAAGTTCAGGTCTAGGGACACTGGCATCAAAGACAAGCCCAGGTCAGGAAGCCCTGCATCCACCAATGATGAAACCCTGCATGAAAATGTTGAAGACAATCCCAGTACCAGTACTTGACGGTTGTCAGCCTGGCTGGGCCCTTCTCAAGCTAGTTTGGCATTTTGCACAAGCTCAGCTTCAGCAGCAGGCAGCCTGGGTGTGTTTCTTTTTACAAAGCATGAGGTGATAGTGATGCTTATGATGAAGGTAATAAATTTGTACATGAATTGAACATTTTTGACAACAAAAAAGAAGTAATTTTCTAGTTACACAAAGGCATAGATAACTAATATCAAAATATTTAACATTAGTGAGATAACTTAAATAGTATACAAGATGTGTCCGGTAAGTAATGAGACTGATTCCATAAAATTTGATTTGTTCAAGATATGCTTACATACACTTAAAATTCCTTGAAATAACATCCTTGTGCATTAATACACTGTTGCCAGCAGTTCTGCCACTCGTCATAGCTCACCTGGAAGTCTTGAACAGGGATCTCCTTCAAAGCACTCATTATGACAGCTTGCACATCATTAACAGTCCCAAAATGGTGGCCTTTCAAGCTCGATTTGAGCCATGGAAGTGAAAAGAAGTCAGCCAGGGCCAAGTCTGGGCTGTAGGGAGGCTGGCACAGCATTGCCACAGTTTGTTTCACCAGAAACTCTCTCACTAGCAGTGATATGTGGCTCGGTGCATTATGGTGAAGAACCCAGGTGTTGCCAATCTTCAAGCGGACATGCACGACTCTGTTCTTCAGTCGTTTAAACACTTCCACTTAAAATGCTGCATTTACTATTTGTCTGGGTGATACAAACTCCTTATGGACAACACCATTAGAGTAAAAAAAGATAATGAGCATCGATTTCATCTTCGTTTTGCACATTCGAGCCATTTTTTGACGAGGAGACTCGGTAGTTGCTACTCAGAGCTCTGACTTTTCATCTCTGGATCATACACAAAGACCCACATTTCATCACTAGCTATCACTTTCTCCAAAAAATCAAGTTCACTCTTCACATGGTCCAAAAGCTCATGAGAAATCGACACACGGTTTTTCTTCGTTCATTGCTCAAACCCTGAGGAACCAATTTGGCACAAATTTTCCGCATGTGCAATTCTTTCATGACAATTTCATGCACAATGGATTTTGGAAGTCCCACTTGATCCGTTATCAATCTAAGACTCAGATTTGGTCAAGGTATAAAACTGCTTTCACCTTATCAGCATTGTCATAGGTGCGAGACATTAATGGGCGCCCTGTGCTTTGTTCATCCTCAGAGCTCTCTCTTCCTTCAGTCTTGTGTCACTGAAACACTTGTGTTTTAGGTAAAGCATCTTTTCTGTAGGCTTTCTGTATCATAGCAAGTATCTCGGTCATGGATTTTTCAAGTTTAACACAAAACTTTATCGAGTATCACTGCTCAGTACTCCTCTGCATTTTGACCATTACATGATGCTTAAACAACAGTCCACTTCGCAAACAATCCACATATTTTGCTGAGAGCAAAATGACAAGATATTCACCTTTTACCTAACATCCCCCACTAATCTTCAGGCCTGAAGAATCCATTTTAGAGGATATGTTCCACAGTTTGGGGCACTTGGGCACATGTACAAAGAGCGGTACACCAACCTTAAACTTTGTATACATATGACTTTATAGTCGGCCGTGTCCTGTTGGAGACAAAAAAATGGTGACTTGTTCCTTTCTGTTTAGCATGTGATAGTCATCATGTGGTGGTGTTTGTGGCTTCCTGTAGGCTTTTATCATGGTTTTCATCTGATTATAGGTGATCGGTTTATCTGGTTGCTCCATTTCAGTGTCCTCTTTGGCCAGACAATCAGCTTTCTAATTGCATGGTATCGCACAGTGGGAGGGAATCCACTGCAAGGTGACTGTGTGTTGTGAGCCAATTTTTGACAAGGTATCCTTAAGATCTGGTAATTTGTTGAACTGTAGAGCTTCCAGTATTGATCTTGCATCTGTGAGAATTACCTCGGAGCATGTATCAATTCTGAAGTCTAATAGTTTTTCAACCTCAGCAATAATTGCCTTAATTTCTGCATCATAGTTGTTGCAGTATTTTCCAATGGGTATGGAAATCTTGTCAGTGGTGTTGTTTGGATATTCAATATGTGCTCCTGCTCCTCCATTCATTATGACATTGTGTGTAGATCCACCTGTATACACACGTATCTAGGTGTCACATGGATATTTGTCATCTAACACATTAAGTATGGCTGTTGATCTTACAGGACTGCTTTGCATCTCACCACTTTGCACGCCTTTCACTTCAGTTTGAATAGTTATCAGCCTGTAGTCTATTTCATTCATTGGTATATGCTCTGGTACAGATGATAATGGAGCAACTGCATTTGGAAGGTCAGGTATCAGCTTATGCATACGCTTGGCCTGATGAATGAAGCTGCTTCTTTTAAGCCATCTTAGTGCCAAGTTATTGAATCTCTCCCTCAGGGGATGGCTTACAGAGCTGAGGAATTTCTCTCCTAAGATCATGACCTTTGTGTCTATGTTATTTTAGCACTTGAACACCATTTTCTGCATATTTCCTACTGGTGTGGACCTCATGGCACCTGTGATAATCCATAGTGACTGATTTTGTACCTTGTCTAGATTATGCAGCATAGTGTTTGATGCTGTGCACCAAGATGTTGAGCCATATTCTAAATGTGGTAGAATACTTTGCTGATATACATTCTTGAGGACTATTTCACTAGCTCCCCATATGGTTCAACTCAATTTTCTTTATATGGCTAGTTTTCTTCTGGCTTTTGCATCTACATTGCTGATGTGCTGCTTCCAGGTCAGTTTTGAGTCAAGAGTCACTCCTAAGTAAGTGTATTTCATTTACAAAGATCTTACCTGCTTTCTTATTTAGCTGAGAGAGCGAACAGAGTGGTACTTGATTTCTCTGTGTTTATACTTACACACCATTTGTTTGTCCATGATGTCAAGATGTCTGCTGCTCTCTGGAGTCTCTGTGTAGCAACTGTCGCATGTCCATCTGTACACTACATGACAAGATCATCTGCATACAATGCCGCTTTGATTTCATAGGGAAGTTCCTTGACCAAGTCATTAATGAATACCAGGGATAGTGTAGTTGAAAGGTCTCCTCCTTGTGGTATGCCATGTCGCAGCAGTACTTTCTGGCTTTTGTGTCCACCCATTACTACTCTTGCTATTCAGTTGTGTAAATAGGACTTTATCCAGTTGTGCAGTATTCCACTCACGTTGCAGTTTCTTAGTTTCTGCAGCAGTCCTTTTTTTTCCATACTTTATCAAAGGCTTTCTTCAGGTCTATCCATGCTGCTAGTACAAAGTTTTTGTCTTGGAGTGCGTCCTCACTTTCTTGAAAGAGATAGGTCACTTGATCTTCTGTACTGTAGTACTGCCTAAATCCTGCTTGTTGTGGAACGAGAAGGTTTCCACTTTCTAGGTACCATTTTAGCCTTAGGTCAATGATGCATTCCATTGTTTTGCATAGGCAGCTAGTGAAACTGATTGGTCTGTAGCTGGAGGCTGTATCACTGTTTTTTCCTGGCTTTAGCAGTGGTACCATGCTTGCTTCCTTCCAGATTTGAGGTAACTTACCTGTGCTCCAGCACATATTGAAAATATCCAACAGCTTTCCCATTGCTGCCATTCCCAGGTTCTTGATCATTTCATTGGACACTCCATCTGGTCCTGGTGATTTCCTTGGTTTCAGTTTATTGACTGCTAGGTCTAACTTGCTGCATGTGATTGAGCCATATTTTAAATGTGGTAGAATGTTTTGCTGATATACATTCTTGAGGATTCTTCCACTGGCTCCACGTGTGGTTCCACTCAATTTTTTAAAATATGGTTTCTTCTGACTTTTGCTTCTACATTGCTGATGTGGTGCTTCCAGGTCAGTTTTTAGTCAAGAGTCACTCCTAGGTAAATGGGTTGGTTGTCCATCCTAAAGGATATTTTGTTTACACAGATCCTACCTGCTTTCTGTTTAGATGAAAGTGTTGAAATCTGTCAGCAACTGTTGGCAAACTCAAATGACAAGAAACTTCTCCACCTTATTGTCACTGGGGATGAAAAGCGGATTTTCTTGGCATACCCCAATACAGGTACCCAATTGTTCTGGCCAGGCTATGTGGTGAAGATGGTTGTCAGACGAAGGTGGTTGGAGAAGAAGGTTATGCTTTGCATTTGGTGAGACTTCAAGGTCCCCCTTCACTAGGAATTGGTCTCATTTGGTTGTTCTGTGGATGGGATTGTGAATACTGAGCAACTGAAGTGGTGGCATGATGTTCTGCGTACCTGATGCCCAGCATTTATCAACAGGAAGAGGGTACTTCTCTAGCATGATAACATGCCAGGGCACACTTCTAACATGATCCGTGAATAAGTCACGGAATTGTAAGGAATTGAGTTCCTGCCCCATCCACTGTACGGTCCCGACCTTGCTCCCCCTAACTGTCATCTATTCCACTTGATGACACACTTCCTTTAAGGGTGGGAATTCGGTTCATTGGAAGAAGTTAAAGCCGATGTGAAAGATTTCTTGGCCTCAAAGCCTTCCTAATGGTACTACAAAGGACTCCTCACATTGACTGAGCGATGGCAGAAGACCATCGAAAGTTATGGACTGTATTTTGAAGAGTGAAGTTACATTGTTATTAACATTACGTATCACCGAGAACATTGTTAAGTATATATTATGTTGCTTGGTTTTGTGTAGCAATGAAGCAGTGCAAAAACATGATGAATTTTTGACTCATCCTGGTGTTTACGGCCAGTTTACTAGGCATAACATCCCTTGATGAGGTTGAAAAGCTTGTTGAAAACAGGAAAAATTGGCAGACTACCATGCGAGCCCTGTGTGATGTTTAACGGCACAGGAAGGATGTAAGATGTAAGCGTTTACATATATGAGTTGAGGACTGTGGTAAAGCTGGTTTTATCAGAGTAGACATAGTCAGAGGTGTTTGGTGCAGTTTTACGAAAGGAAAAGAAAAAAAAAAGATGGAAAGAAGTAAATGTGAAAAGGACTTCGGTATTTTGGCAATATATCTTTATCAAGGACGATGAAAATAATGAATAAACACAGAAATAGCATGTATTTGACAGAGATGCTCTTGCTTAGAATGTTAGGTGAATGATGTGACTAGACAGAGTCATATAAGAGTGAAAATCATTGCAGGAAAAAAAAAGAGAAGAAACTGTTGGCTGAAAAATGAGAGAATATTAACAACAGTCCATAAATAATGATACTGGTGGACCATAAGTGCCAGTCATGTATTACTTTACTCTCCATATGGTGTAGACAGTGGCTGAGTAGTCTGAAGCAGGTGATGCAGATTGGAATATATACAGCTGGGTAAATAAAAGATAGTACAATATGTAAAAGTGCAACTGGATAGGAAACTTCATTATGAAAAAAAGTAGGAACAGCTTTATTAATTAACAAGCACACAGTTGTGACTTTTTGATTTGTGCCTTAATCATACAAAAATGTGCAGGACAAAGAAATAGGGAAAAAGATAAAATATAAATTCTCATGAATCTCTCTCTTTCTCTCTCTGAACCTTAAGTGCCCAGGGCACATGGGGCTTCCGCAAGGGTTTTCCACAAATGCCTGTCCTTCACCTTTTTTTCTGCTCTTTATTGTAAAGCATTCATGAGAATTACTCTTAAATAATTCTCATGAATGCTTTACAATAAATAGGAGTGGAAAAAAATTAGAATAAATGGAGCACTTGGCTATGACTTGTAAGAATCCGTGTCTGGGAGCATATGTGGTAGACCGTTGAGAATGTTTAAAAAGAGACCTTTGATGTGTGATAGGAAGGTAGTAATGAGGGGGTGTAGAACATGGAAAGGGAAGAGAGTGAAACAGTTGTAGTCCAGCCAAGAGAAGGGTGGGTGGAATAGGTGAATGTGGAAAGGGTAGAGGGTTTGTAATCTGATGCAGTGAGGTGGTTCTGAAATTTGTGTTGCAGATGAAGAAGAAGTAGAACTAAGTATGGAGGGAATATGATTGTGGAGAAAGGGAATGTTAAATGTAGCTGAATTTCATATTCAAACTGTGTAGTTCCAGTGTCCCATATTGCTAGGATATTCATATGAGATAAGAACTTGAAGGACTTGCTAATCAAAAGTTGCTTTAGGATTTATTAAAGAGCTTTCCTTGACACCAGATGATATATCCACGGTGGGCACAAAATTTGCTCATATGTCATAGAAACTAATCAGGTATCTTTTCTCCAGTGTATGCTATGAATTCATGAGGGCTTCATGTGAATCTCTTGCAATATTATATATGCAGTATGACATATATAGGTGAGATTGGCTTACATTTGGCTACTTGGTTCTGTCAGTACTTGAACGACATCTTATGCCTCATCAAAATTTCATCAGTGATTAGGGTTAGAATACAGAATGCAGTTTCTTTTTCTTTTTATCAGGCGATTTGTTTCATGTATTTGAAATGGAATAGTCTGTAGTAGAGGGGGAGGAGGGAGCATGGAGGTATTTTCATCTGTTCAGAAAAAAGATATCCTCATTTGCTAGAAATTTAAATGATTGATTTTTCCAGGCACAGAGAATAGTTGCTAGAAATTTAAATGATTGATTTTTCCAGGCACAGAGAACAGTTGCTAGAAATTTAAATGATTGAATTTTCCAGGCACATAGAACAGTTGCTAGAAATTTAAATGATTGATTTTTCCAGGCACAGAGAGCAGTGAAAATTCCAGTAAAAGACCTGTCAAATACCATAGGGTTGATGACAGAGATGATGCCTTACCTTCAGGTTAGTCATATGTGTGTAATGCAGTAAATATTTCACCTTCAGGTTTGTCACGTGTGTGTAATGCAGTAAATATTTCACTTTCAGGTTTGTCATGTGTGTGTAATGCAGTAAATATTTCACTTTCTGTATGTAGTGCAATAAACATTTCACTTTCTGTATGTAGTGCAGTAAACATTTCACCTTCTGTATATAGTGCAGTAAACATTTCACCTTCTGTATGTAGTGCAGTAAACATTTCACCTTCTGTATGTAGTGCAGTAAACATTTCACCTTCTGTATATAGTGCAGTAAACATTTCACCTTCTGTATGTAGTGCAGTAAACATTTCACCTTCTGTATGTAGTGCAGTAAATATATCACCTTCAGGTTTGTCATGTATGTGTAATGCAGTAAACATTTCACCTTCAGGTTTGTCACATGTGTGTAATGCAGTAAACATTTCACCTTCTGTGTATAGTGCAATAAACATTTCACCTTCTGTATGTAGTGCAGTAAACATTTCACCTTCTGTACGTAGTGCAGTAAATATATCACCTTCAGGTTTGTCACACGTGTGTAATGCAGTAAACATTTCACCTTCAGGTTTGTCACGTGTGTGCAATGCAGTAAACATTTCACCTTCAGGTTTGTCACATGTATGTAGTGCAGTAAATATTTCACCTTCAGGTTTGTCACATGTATGTAGTGTAGTAAATATTTCACCTTCAAGATTGTCAAATGTATGTAGTGCAGTAAATATTTCACCTTCAGATTTGTCACGTGTGTAGTGCAGTAAATATTTCATATTCAGGTTTGTCACATGTATGTAGTGCAGTAAAAATTTCACCTTTTGTATGTAGTGCAATAAATATTTCACCTTCTGTATGTAGTGTAGTAAATATTTCACCTTCTGTATGTAGTGCAGTAAATATATCACCTTTTGTATGTAGTGCAATAAATATTTCACCTTCTGTATGTAGTGTAGTAAATATATCACCTTTTGTATGTAGTGCAATAAATATTTCACCTTCTGTATGTAGTGTAGTAAATATATCACCTTTTGTATGTAGTGCAATAAATATTTCACCTTCTGTATGTAGTGTAGTAAATATATCACCTTTTGTATGTAGTGCAATAAATATTTCACCTTCTGTATGTAGTGTAGTAAATATATCACCTTTTGTATGTAGTGCAATAAATATTTCACCTTCTCTATGTAGTGTAGTAAATATATCACCTTTTGTATGTAGTGCAATAAATATTTCACCTTCTGTATGTAGTGTAGTAAATATATCACCTTTTGTATGTAGTGCAATAAATATTTCACCTTCTGTATGTAGTGCAGTAAATATATCACCTTTTGTATGTAGTGCAATAAATATTTCACCTTCTCTATGTAGTGTAGTAAATATTTCAACTTCAGGTTTGTCACCTGTGTGTAGTGCAGTAAATATTTCACCTTCAGATTTGTCAAATGTATGTAGTGCAGTAAATATTTCACCTTTTGTGTGTAGTGCAATAAATATTTCACCTTCTATATGTAGTGCAATAAATATTTCACCTTCTGTATATAGTGCAGTAAATATTTCACCTTCTTTATGTAGTGCAGTAAATATTTCGCCTTCATGTTTGTCACATGTATGTAGTGCAGTAAATAGTTCACCTTCTGTATGTAATGCAGTAAATATTTCACCTTCAGGTTTGTCATGTGTATGTAGTGTAGTAAACATTTCATTTGTCACTTGTGTAGTGCAGTATAAACATTTCACATTTCATTTCCTTGGTGTTTTAGATAAAGTCATCATGTCAGTTTCTACCATGCCAACCTGTTGAACTGTCTATGACAATATGTAAGCATTGCAGTATGACATATATAGAGAAGACTGGCTTACATTTGGATGATTGGATCTGCCAGTATTTGAACAACACCTCCAAAAAAGTAGATAAATCAGTGCCAAATCATTTCAGTCCAAGGAATCACAAGGACAAACAGGATATTTTGGTCACTGCAATCTGCTCTTCCGATCAGTGATCTTGCAAAGCTCTTGAACAGCACCTTATTTTTCGGGGCTCAGGCTTGCCAGACTTGATGTATTAAACATGAATATTTAGGTGTTAGCCCAGCACCGGTAGCCTTTGCCTCAAAAAGTCTGCCCAAAATTAACCATTGGCTATATGATTCAGGCTGTTTTTTTACAGGAGTGTTTTGCAAAAAAAAAAAAAAAAGCATCATCAGTGGTAGGAAATATGGTAATTTCCTTTTATTTTCATTGGCCTTTGTTAAATATTCCTTATTGCATCTTAGCTGGCAATGATGTTCTTAACATTCATGTAACACATCAGTTCTGTGTCTGTTGCATCACTGACTTTGCTTTGGTCTATTATTGTTGACCTGTAATTGTTGTTTGCTGGCATTATATATAAAATAATAGATATGGCTTACATAAGATGCTTTTCATTTTTTTAAAAGCTGTTTTGGCTTGGCATATTCTATTTTTAAAATGTATTTCACAGGTGCATTTTCCATCTAATATTATTAGTGTTCTCAAGTATTTGAATGTGAATATACTTGTCTCCTGGTCATTCCATGGACACTGCATTTATGTGTATTCTTTTGTGATATGAGTATTGTTTCTGTTTTCTTGCTATTTAGGTTAATCATTTCTGGTTACATCCTTTTGCTGCTGTATCAAATAATTTCTGTAAGCTCTTTTCATATTTGTTTGTTAGTAATATATGAGGGTCATACTGAAAGCAAATATTTTTTAAAAATCACAATTTATCATTCATTCATTTGCATGTCCCTTGCAGAACTTTGCCCCCCTAAAAGTACTCCTGTAGACCTCTCAGTTGTGAGCAGGATGGCTTGCTGCTAATGCATCCATTTGCAGATCACGAACGATATATTGCAGCCATCTTCGCTTTGGTTTTCCTATCTTTCTTTTTCCCATTATTTACCCTTCCAAGACGGTCTTCTCTAGATTATCATGACGTTTAATGTGTCCAAAATAAGTTTTCCTTGTTTAATCATCTTTACTAGCCAGCCTTCTTCAATATTAGGTTCTTGTAGTATGGATATATTTGTTCTTTTTTATGTCCATGATATTTGAATAATTCTTCTGTAGCATTTACATTCAAAGGCACTTATGTGTTTCTCAGCTGTTTTGTTAAGTGTCCAGGTCTCACAGGCATATGTTATGATGGGAAGGATGCATGCCCTTAAAAATCTTATTTTTGTAGTTCTGTCTGTTCCTCTCCACAGATTCTTTAGTTGTTTTACTTTCTGAAGAGCGATAGATGTCCTCCTTTTAATTTCCCTCATTGTATCTTCATTATTAGTTAGCAGTGATCTAAGATAATCAAAATTCTCCACTTCTTCCAGTTTTTCCTCATTGATACATATTTCAGCTGCCTTGTTTGTTTTGTTAGTTGTCATCAATTTAGTTTTCTTTGCGTTAAGGTTTTGCTCTTCACTGTTCTTACGGACTGACATAATTAGTTTTTCCATTCCTTTTTGTGTTGTGGACAGTAATACTGTGTCATCAGCATATCTAATCTCTGGTATTTCATAACCTCCAATTGTTATGGCATCGTAATATTCTTTGTCTACGTCTTCTCTAACATTCCTCCTTATATTTTCAGTATACAAGTTAAATAAGTAAGGCGACATATGCACCCTTGATGGACCCCTTGTTTTATGTCAAACCAAATTGTTGTTTCACCATTTATTCTTACTGCTGCCTGTTGGTCTAGATACAGCAGTGATGTTAATTGTATTGAATGTGTTGGAAATCCCATGTTATGTTATCTTCGAGCTCCATCCTCTGTTTCCTCTCTCATCTACTTCTTCTTCCTGGTCCTCTCCTGTCTCTCCGCTGTCCTTTTATCTTCGAGTCCAGCTTGACGGATTAACCAATAAGTATTTTGGCTTCACCCTTCAGATGTCCACTGGTTCTCATGAATGTTCTGATTGTCTATCATTCAGACTGCCCTGTGACTTACCTCTCATAAGTCAATTGTCCAATAGGCCACTCCTCTAAATATTTAACTGGTCAGCTGGCTGAGTTGGTCACTCCTTTATTTAAAAACTGTGCACAACAGGGTCCTAACACGTGTCACATAACTGGTGTCATGCGTGTCAGTGTATGTCAGTTTCGTCTATACACTTGTTATTTTTCTAAGTCATTATCTTGCTCTTTCATGTCGGAGGTTTTATTGTGTCCTGGCTTTTTCATTGTGTCTGCCTTTTCTATTTTGTTTAAACTTGTCAATGTCCAGTCACTGCTTTGTTGTCACTGGACGATCCTACTTTCTGGCGTCCTACCTTTGTATTGCCTATATCTCAGCGTCACTAAGTCTCGTTTTTTTCTATTCACTGCATCCACTGTTTACTTTTGCCGGTGTCTGGTTCTAGTGTCATGGAAGTTCTATACCTTTCTCTTCCTTTTTCTGCCTACTTTTTTCTGTCGCTATTCAGTGTTACTGTTTTCTTTTACAGTATATTTTCATAATCATATTCATTAATAATAATAACAACAATAATCATTACTTACAAGGCCATGCTACATTTACTTTGTCTCTGTCAAGGTATTCCCCATCTCATCACAAATTACATTTAGCTTAGGTGTGACATTTCTCATCAATGTCTTCATTTATTTAAACATTTCACTATCTCTTTCACACTTCTGATGTCCTTCTATTCCTTAACAACAGTCTTGTATGTATTGTTTTTTTGTCTTTTCTTATGTTTCTTCGTGCTTCTTTTGTTAAAGATTTATATTCCTCTTTGTTGTTGTTTGTCACTTTCCATTGTGTCTTCATTTCTCTATGTTGTTTTATCAGTTGTAGTGTACCTGCTGTAATCCATCCATTCTTTTGTGTTTTCTTTACTGGAATCATGTCTTTAGCTGTTGTTATTAAGATATCTCTGGCCTGCTTAGCCATTTCATCTAGTGTCATCTCCTCCTGTACAGCCATCAGGATTTCGAAACGGTTCTTCTCTTTTATACCATATTGTTCTGGTATTTTTGTAAGATCAAAGCAGAGTGGTCTTGATCCCGTAACTGTCTTTTTTATCTTTATCTTCATGTCTGCTATTAATAACTTATGGTCTGTGTCACAATCAGCACCTGGTAAAGTTTTTGCTGATGTTATACTTGATCTCAACCTTCTTTGCATTAAAATGTAATATATTTGATTATTTGTTTTCCCATCAGGTGATGTCCATGTGTAAAGTCTTCTTGGATGTTGTTTAAAAAGTGTGTTACCAATCATTAGCTGATTTTCCATGCAAAATGCCATTAGATTGTCACCTGCCTCATTTCTATGTCCTATGCTAAATTGGTTTTTGTGCTTATAACTTTTGAGTTCCATATGTTCTCATTATTCTTGAAGATTTATGCTGCTTTTGTAATTCTGATCCTAACTTCCTTTCTAGTTTCACCATCCTGGTCTGTGTAGCTGCCAAGGTATGCAAATTGATTGACTTCTTCAATATCTGTTCCTTCTATGTATATTTTTCCATTTTGATTGAGGGGATTTTTCATTATTTTTGTTTTGTCCTTCTTCTTCTCCTTCTTCTTCTTCTTCGTTTGCATTGTCTCTTGGACAAATTTCACTGTTTTTTTTTTAATTCATGTATGGAACCGTAGAGCTTATCTTCTTTAGTGGTTTCATTGGGCCAGTAATTATTTCTCAGTGTCTCATAGTTGGTACAATTTTGGAGGATATGTTCCACAGTTTGGGGCACCTGGGTACATGTACATAGATTAGTAGTAACAACCTTAAACTTTGTATACATATGACTTCGGAGTCGGCTGTGTCCTGTTCGGAGACGGAAGATGGTGACTTGTTCCTTTCTGTTTAGCATGTGATAGTCATCATGTGGTGGTGTGTGTGGCTTCCTGTAGGTTTTTATCATGCTTTTCTTCTGATTATAGGTGATTGGTATGTCTGGTCGCTCCATTTCAGTGCCCTCTTTGGCCAGATGGTCAGCTTTCTCATTGCCTGGTATACCACAGTGGGAAGGAATCCATTGCAAAGTGACTCCATGTTGTAAGCCAATTTTTGACAAGGCATCCTTAAGGTCTGGTAGTTTGTTGCACTGAAAAGCTTCCAGTACTGATCTTGCATCTGTGAGAATTACTACAGGACATGTATCAATTCTGGAGTCTGATAGTTTTTCAACTGCAGCAATAATTGCCCTAACTTCTGCATCATAGTTGTTGCAGTATTTTCCTGTGGGTATGGAAATCTTGTCAGTGGTGTTGTTTGAATATTCAATATGTGCTCCTGCCCCACCATTCTTTATGGCATTATGTGCAGATCCGTCTGTATACACACATATCCAGGTGTCACATGGATATTTGTCATCTAGCACACTAAGTGTGGCTGTTGATCTTACAGGACTGCTCTGCATCTCACCACTCTGTACACTTTTTACTTCAGTCTGAATAGTTATTTGTGTGTAATCTGCTTCTTTCCATGGTGTATGCTCCAGCACAGATTGATAATGGAGTGACTACAGTTGGAAGGTCAGGTATCAGCTTACGCGTACGCTTGGCCTGATGAATGAAGCTGCTTCTTTTAAGCCGTCTTAGTGCCAAGTTATTGAATCTCTCCTTCAGGGGATGGCTTACAGAGCTGAGGAATTTCTCTCCCATGGTCATGACCTTTGTTTCTCTACATTCCTTTAGCGCTTGAACACCAACTATTTTCTGCATTTCTGCTATTGGTGTGGACCTCATGGCACCTGTGATAATACGTAGTGACAGATTTTGAACCTTGTCTAGATTATGCAGCGTAGTGTTTGATGCTGTGCACCAAGATGTTGAGCCATATTCTAAATGTGGTAAAATACTTTTCTGATATACATTCTTGAGGATTCTTTCACTAGCTCCCCATGTGGTTCCACTCAATTTTCTTAATATGGCTAGTTTTCTTCTGGGTTTTGCTTCTGCACTGTTGATGCACTGTGTTGCTTCCAGGTCAGTTTTGAGTCCAGAGTCACTCCTAAGTAAGTGGGTTGGTTGTCCATCCTTAAGGATATTTCATTTACAGAGATCTTACCTGCTTTCTGTTTAGATGAGAGAGTGAACAGAGTGGTACTTGATTTCTCTGTGTTGATACTTACACACCATTTGTTTGTCCGTGATGTCAAGATGTCTGCTGCTCTTTGGAGTCTCTGTGTAGCAACTGTCGCATATTCATCTGTACACCACATGACCAGATCATCTGCATACAATGCCGCTTTGATTCCATAGGGAAGTTCCTTGACCAGGTCATTAATGAATACAAGGAATAGTGTAGGCGAAAGGACTACTCCTTGTGGTACACCGTGTCGCAGAAGTACTTTCTGGCTTTTGTGTCCATCCATTACTACTCTAGCTCTTCTATTGTGTAAATAGGACTTTATCCAGTTGTACAGTCTTCCATTCACATTGCAGTTTCTTAGTTTCCACAGCACACCTTTTTTCCATACTTTATCAAAGGCTTTCTTCAGGTCTATCCATGCTGCTAGTATAAGGTTTTTCTCTTGGAATGCATCCTCAGTCTCTTGAGAGAGATAGGTTACTTGATCTTCCGTACTGTAATACTGCCTAAATCCTGCTTGTTGTGGAACGAGAAGGTTTTCACTTTCTAGGTACCATTTTAGCCTCAGGTCAATGATGCTTTCCATCGTTTTGCATAGGCGGCTAGTGAGACTGATTGGCCTGTAGCTGGAGGCAGTATCACTGTTTTTCCCTGGCTTTAGCAGTGGTACCATGCTTGCTTCCTTCCAGATTTGAGGTAACTTACCTGTGCTCCAGCACATATTGAAAATATCCAACAGCTTTCCCATTGCTGCCATTCCCAGGTTCTTGATCATTTCATTGGACACTCCATCTGGTCCTGGTGATTTCCTTGGTTTCAGTTTACTGACTGCTAGGTCTAACTTGCTGCTTGTGATTGGTGCATCCATGACCTCCACTTTTCTGACTTGTTCCTCTTCTTTCTGTGGGTCAGTGCGCACTGTACGCATTTCTCTGGATGGATATCAATGCTGCAGTCCTGTGCAAACATACGAGCAAAGTGATCTGCTACCTGCTTACCTGTAAGAGTTTTCCCATCCTCTATTAGTGTAATCTTTGTATTTCTTCCAGTACTCTCATCATTTAACTGTTTGATTAGTTTCCACTTTGTCCTTGTTAATTTCAAGTCCTATTTTGGTAGCCATTGAAGACAGGCTGTCTGTTTTTTCTTGCATGGAATTCCCATTATTACTGATAAAAGTTATGTCATCAGCAAAATCAAGATCTTCTAGTTGAGTCCCATGTACCCAGTCAATACCTGTGTTACCTGTGCAGCATTTTTTCATTATGAAGTCTATTGTAATCCCAAAAAGTAAAGGAGACAGTATACATCCTTGTTTCACACCTGTTTCAATCTGGAACCATTCACTTATCCCTTCATCTGTCTTGACTGCACAAACATATCCATTGTATAAGTCCTTAATGATGTTGAGAGTTTTAGATGGTATTCCATATAAACATAAAATTCTCCATAATGAATCTCTGTATGCTTTCAAATGCCTTTTTAAAATCTATGAAGTTCAGTATTAATGGTTTCTGCTTTTCAATATATTCTTCAAGTATTATTCTGAGAGTAAAGATCTGGTCGAGACAGCTTCTCCCTTTTCTAAATCCTGCTTGTTCTTCTCTCATTGCAGAATCCACTATATCTTTAAGTCTATTCAAAATGACCTTGCAAAATACTTTTGACACAACTGATATTAAGGTTACTCCTCTCCAGTTGTTACAGTCACTAAGGTTGCCTTTTTTTTGGTATTTTAACAATGATTCCTTTTTTTCCAATTAGAAGGGACCTTTTCTTCTTTCCAAATCTTGTTAAACATTCTCTGTAGTTGTCTCATGTTGTCACTATTGATAGTTTTTAGCATTTCAGCTGTTATTTCATCTTAACCTGCAGCTTTGTTGTTAGCCATTAAATTCACTGCTGTTTCAATTTCATGCAATGTAATTTCATCTAGGTTGACATTTAGTTGTGGGGCTGGTGAGTCAGTTTCAAGGTTTAACAATTCTTTTGGGTGTGGTCGATTAAGCATTTCTTGGAAGTGTTCAGCCCATCTTTGGTTTTGGTCTTTATTTGATATTAATAGGGTTCCAGTTTTGCTAAGGATTGGTCTTTCTTTAGATGTAATAGTACCTGTTAGCCTCTTTTGTATGTTATATAAAGTTTTGCTGTCTCCTGTTTTTGCTGCTTTTTCTGCCTCTTTCGCCATATTGTCTATGTATTCTCTTTTGTCCCTTCTAGCTGAACTTTTTACTTTCTTGTCTATTTCTTTGTATGTTGCTTTCACAAGATCTTTTCCAAGATCTGTTTTTGCATTCAGCGTATCTAATTTGACTGCTCATCTTTCATGTATATACTTCCATGTTTTATCTGATATCCATGCTTTTCTATTTGGTTTTTTCAGTCCAGTGCTTGCTTTTGCTGCTGTGATCATGGCTGTGCTGTAAGAATTACATAATTCATCTATACCTATCTCCTCAACTTCACTGTGTGGTTTGGAATGATTGGCAAGTTCCTGATTGAAATTAATGTTAGTATTTTCTTCTTGTAGGCTGTGGCTTTCTGTGTACTGATTTCTTGTGTTGGCTTTTCAATTTTAGTTTTATTTTCCCTATGCACAGGTTGTGATCACTTGACATTTGCACCCCTATAAGCCCTTACATCTATGAGAGATGTTCTGTATTGCTTTCTAATACAAAAATGATCTATCTGGTTTCTAGTTCTATCATCTGGAGATATCCACATTGTTTTATGTATCTCTTTGTGTGGGAATATTGTGCCTCCAATGACCTTGGCCTCTGTTAGACACATTTCAATTAATCTTTCTCCGTTTGATTAACCATGTCAATTCCTTCTTTTCCCATCACTTTTTTCAACGTCGGTATTATCTTTCCCTACCTTAGCGTTGAAGTCCCCCATAGCAATTAGGATGTCGTGTTTAGGGACTTTGTTGATGATTTGTTGTAGTTGGTGATAGAAGTCATCTTTCACACCATCATCTGCATCATTTGTGGGTGCATAACACTGGATTATTGTCATTCTTCCATGTCTTAGGTTGTATCGTGCTCTTATTATGACCCATGTATTACATAATTATTCAATACTATTGTGTGTTATGAAGTCAGATTTATTTTTTCAAGATTTTCATATATGTAATGCAGTAATAATTTTACTTTTTATTGTTCAGGAGGCATTTATGTAAATGAACAGAAATGTACTTCTTGAAAAAAATAATTATTTTGGTGACAGTTTAGACTAGGGTTAAGCAGACTCTTTCACATGGGGGGGGGGGGGGGGGGTCAGAGGCTGTGTTTGTGAGTAGTTGGTGGGCCACATTCATCTCTGTAGCTAATGAAAGATGGTTTTTAGTAATAAAACATGACAAAATATGAATATTTTTATTTTATGTAAGTAATTTCTTAAGGACACAGAAATTAGTTTGAAATATGATTTTGTTTCTATTCAAAAGCTTCTCAGCTTTAAAGAAATAACACTGGATAAGACCAGATGTAGAACATAATCTGAATTGTAATTCATTGGATTCTTAACTTGCTCCTCATGTGTTTCATTTCTGAGAAAAGTTGAATGCACAAAGAAGTTCTACAGAACATGAATGCTGTTTCTTTCATGTTGTCTATGAAGTTGTTAATCTGCCAGTTTCAAGGAGATATTTCAGTATTATATATAGTATATTTTCAGTATTAATGTTGGCTGCCATGTCAAACAGTTGTAAACAGTTTCAGCTTTGCACATGGATGAACAAGTAAAACAAGAAGAGAACTAAGTTCTCAAATCTCTTATCACACTCATTCTGTCATGAGTTGTTACTTTGGTGAGAGAGCTTGTGTGTCCCAGTGATGCAAAGAGCTGTGCTGGTAGGACCTTCAGCTCCTAGCAGCGTCGCCAGAGCCAGACAAAGCACAGATCAAACTCTTCTGCCTTGCAGGATGGCTGGGGACAGCCAAAGGCTACAGAAGCAAACCTGATAGAAATGTGTGCTGGAGATGGATGTACTGGCCTCAGGGTGCAAAGAGACACAGATATGCAAAGTACAACACAACTCTCCTTCACATCACATGACATGCTCACAGATGTTTGTGCCTGTTGGTTTGGTCTACAGGAGATGAGAGAAATGTTTGTGCCTGTTGGTTTGGTCTACCAGAGATGAGAGAAATGTTTGTGCCTGTTGGTTTGGTCTAGCAGAGATGAGAGAAATGTTTGTGCCTGTTGGTTTGGTCTATCAGAGATGAGAGAAATGTTTGTGCCTGTTGGTTTGGTCTAGCAGAGATGAGAGAAATATTTGTGCCTGTTGGTTTGGTCTACCAGAGATGAGAGAAATGTTTGTGCCTGTTGGTTTGGTCTACAGGAGATGAGAGAAAAGTTTGTGCCTGTTGGTTTGGTCTAGCAGAGATGAGAGAAATGTTTGTGCCTGTTGGTTTGGTCTACCAGAGATGAGAGAAATGTTTGTGCCTGTTGGTTTGGTCTAGCAGAGATGAGAGAAATGTTTGTGCCTGTTGGTTTGGTTTAGCAGAGATGAGATAAATGTTTGTGCCTGTTGGTTTGGTCTAGCAGAGATGAGAGAAATGTTTGTGCCTGTTGGTTTGGTCTGCCGGAGATGAGAGAAATGTTTGTGCCTGTTGGTTTGGTCTGCCGGAGATGAGAGAAATGTTTGTGCCTGTTGGTTTGGTCTAGCAGAGATGAGAGAAATGTTTGTGCCTGTTGGTTTGGTCTAGCAGAGATGAGAGAAATGTTTGTGCCTGTTGGTTTGGTCTAGCAGAGATGAGAGAAATGTTTGTGCCTGTTGATTTGGTCTAGCAGAGATGAGATAAATGTTTGTGCCTGTTGGTTTGGTCTACAGAAGATGAGAGAAATGTTTGTGCCTGTTGGTTTGGTCTACAGGAGATGAGAGAAATGTTTGTGCCTGTTGGTTTGGTTTAGCAGAGATGAGAGAAATGTTTGTGCCTGTTGGTTTGGTCTAGCAGAGATGAGAGAAATGTTTGTGCCTGTTGGTTTGGTTTAGCAGAGATGAGAGAAATGTTTGTGCCTGTTGGTTTGGTCTAGCAGAGATGAGAGAAATGTTTGTGCCTGTTGGTTTGGTTTAGCAGAGATGAGAGAAATGTTTGTGCCTGTTGGTTTGGTCTAGCAGAGATGAGAGAAATGTTTGTGCCTGTTGGTTTGGTCTAGCAGAGATGAGAGAAATGTTTGTGCCTGTTGGTTTGGTCTACCAGAGATAGAGAAATGAACACACTTTGGTTTCTCAAGCTGAAATTGCAAAAGTTATTAATGTGTTTTGAAGGTGACACTTCTCTTGTATCAATAAATTTCTTTCCTTAAACTGCAAATTCAGATTGTTTAAGTAGAGTGTTAAATTCACCATAAACCCAGTTTAGATTGTTTAAGTAGAGTGTTAAATTCACCCCAAACCCAGATGTGACTTCCATTATGGATTGAGAATGAGGAATTCACAAGTATACATAAAGAAAATGATATTTCTTAACCTTTCATCTAAATCGAGTCAGCAAACAAAGCAGAAGTAGAGATAGGTCCACTTACTGATTCTCTACTGCCATCAGAAGTTGTTGAAGCTGAGTAGATTTTAATCTAGAGACAAGATAAGATTTATTGTCGCCATCACATTGTGCATCTAATCAGTCAGATGTGAAGACTTTGTGCACGAATCATTGTTAGATTTACGGGGGCTGATTGATAAATTCTCGGCCTAAGGTACAAATACTTGAAACACACAGTTGATATTAGGTGTTGATATTTAAGTTTTACAACATACTGAGGAGATAAGTCACTCAAACTCATGACTGGGGCTTATACAAACACACTCAAGTATGCGCATGGAAAAAGAGGCCATCACACAAACATTAAAATGGGTAGTGACATCACCATCATTACCGAATCTTAAAATCTAATAAGGAAAGTGAAACAAAAAGCCATTAGAAGTGAATGGCAAGAAATAATAAATGTCTCATCAAAAACAGCACATAGATATACTGTCCAGGCCATGCCAGAGCTAACGGAAACAACAAAACCAACCAGCTAGAAGCAAGGGCCAAACCAGAAGGCCTCATCAGAATGGACAAATTGGACCTACACAATGCATCAAGCAACACCTCAATGACCAGATGCAGAGCAACTTCCTTCAAAGTGCTTATCATATATGACTCAATGCATTAAATGTAGCCAAAGGCAGCGGTTGCAAATCCCACTAAATGCTAGATCACAGGCAACACACAATCAACACAACATTGGAATCATCTCCCTAAAAACACCGAAGGAAATCCTGATGGTAAAGGCTGAACATGTATGGGCACATTCTGAGTGAAATGAAGGCACTCCCCAGGACCAGCAACAAAGATAGGCTCCTTTTTTTTACAGTTAATTATATTTATAAAAACTGGATTTACTGTGTTACGAGGGTTGACTGATAAATTCGCGGCATAAGGTACAAATACTTGAAACACATAGTTGATATTAGGTTCATCTGTAGATCAGGTTAATGTAAGATTAAACACCAAGTTTCAAGAATTAACTGAAACCAATGTTTTTTTTTTAACAGGCTACTGAAGTGGTAAGGGGTGGCAGAAATTGAGAAATGGATGAAATTTCTCATCGACCAGTCATTCGCTACTTCTGCATCAAGGGCTTATCATCGAAGGAGATTCATGAGGATATGGTAGAGACTCTAAGAGAGAGTGCCTCTTCTTACAACACAGTGAAGAAATGGGTAGCTCAATTCAAACATGGAAGGGAGAGTCTGGAAGATGATCCCTGTCCAGAAAGACCAAGAGCAATAACCACCGATGAAACCACCAACAGAATCCATGACATGATAATGAAGGATCGGCAACTAACTGAGCAGTACATTGCTACTGAATTGGGCATCTCCCAGGAATGTGTTCATGCCATTATTCACAGTGATCTTCAAATGACAAAGGTCTCTTCTCGATGGGTCCTGAAACTTCATGGAGCTGATCACAAACGACAGCGTCTCAGCATGTCAAGAGACAATCCTGGCCATTTTTCTGCAGATCCTGAAGAGTTTATTCAGCAATTTGTGACTATGGATGAGACTTGGGTTCATCATTTTGAACCAGAAACCAAAGAACAGCCAAAGCAGTGAAAACATGATGGATCCCCACCTTCAAAGAAAGCAAGGGTGGTTCTGTCTGCAGGCAAAGTGATGGCTTCCTTCATTTGGGATTCAGAAGGTGTGCTATTGGTAAACTATCTTCAAAAAGGCAGAATGGTCACCAGGGCCTATTACGCTAATCTTGTGAAGCAACTGCGGGTCTCACTGAAGGAAAAGCATTGAGGGAAATTGATGAGAGGAGTCATCTTTCATCAAGACAATGCTCCAGTTCACAAGTTGGTGGTGGCAATGGCTGCCATTCATGAATGCAGCTTCCAGCTTCTTGAATATCCTCCTTATTCCCCAGAATTGGCCCCTTCAGACTATTACCTGTTTACCAAACTCAAAAAGGAGTTCAGTGGTTGCAAATTTGCTTCAAATGATGACGTCATTCATGCTGTAGACCACTTTCTGCTGGCACAATATGCTGACTTTTACAAAGAAGGGATCCGTATGCTCCAGGATTGCTGGACTAAGTGCATAAACCTGCAAGGGGACTATGTTGAGAAATAACCCAAAAAAGTTGTCCACAAATAATCCATTGTACCTTATGCCAAAACTTATCAATCACCCCTCATAGCTTGTCAGATGTGCATCTAATCATCAGATATAAAAACTTTGTGCACAAATATTTCTTGTGAATCATTGTTAGATTTAACTTGTCAGATGTGCATCTCTCTTCATGTGAAAAAATTATTATTGAAATGAGTTTCATGTAGGAAATTGCTTAAGTCACCTTGTGTTTGTTAAACTTTGTAGCATTGTACATTAATTAGGCCTTGAAAACATTCTTCACTTCACAGGTTGGGAGGCAAGAGTGGATAGCCATGGTCGAATTTTTTACATTGACCATGTAAATAGAACAACAACATGGCAGCGACCACAGACTGGCCTGCCAGCAGTACAGCGCAGAACACTTAGCTCTGAACAAAGGCAGCAGCTTGATCGTAGGTATGATATTAACCAAACATTATGTTCACACGCATGACCTTTTTAAGTTTAAAGGGCTGGTAATGGCAGCTGACAAAATGGTTTGAAGCAGGTAGATATTAGCAGTTGTGGCATTTGTCAAGTATCATTTTGCTAACATCCTGCATTTCCTTCTTTATCTGGGCAGTTAGTACAGGCAAAGAGTCATGTCCACCTTTCAGTAAGTCTCTCTTAGCTTTTGCCAGTCAGTTCCTGAGGAAATACAAGGAGCTTTTGTCTGGAAGTTTAGAAGAGTTAAGAGACAATGCCAGAAGGTTGATAAAAAAAGTTCATGCCACAAACTGCATAACAGTTGTTCCTTTAGGATTTTTCTCTTCAGAGGGAAGTTAACTGACAGCCTGACTCAAAGGCACCAGCTGAATCATTTGATTTAGTGACACTAGCTGGACTAATGACATCATCTGACTTAGAGCTGAGTAGATTACATCATCTGACTTAGTTACCCTAGCTGAATTGATGACATCATGTGAATTAGTGACACTAGCTGAGTTAATGACATATGTGACTTGGTGACACTAGCTGAGTTAATGACATCATCTGACTTGGTGATACTAGCTGAGTTGATGACATCATGTGACTTAGTGATACTAGCTGAGTTGATGACATCATCTGACTGGTGAGATAAGCTAAACTGATGACATCAACTGAACTAATAATATCAGCTGAACTAATGAGATCAGCTGATTGCTGACATCTGCTGACCTAACAACTGACTTTGTAACACCAGGTGAAATAATGGCATAATCTGATGCAATGGCGCCATTTGAACTTTTCATCTGATTAAGTGGCACTAATTAAGCTAATGGCATCAGATGACTCACTGGAACCAACTGAGCTGATGACATCATCTACCACAATGACTGGTACCAAATGAATTAATGACATAATCTGACTTTTGATGGCACCAACTGAACAAATGACATCAACTAACTCAGTTGCACTAACTGAACAACATAAAGTGAAATAATAATACAGTTTGAATTAATAACTCTAACTGAACTAAAAGCATCAAAGATTGTGCTATGTTCGTTACTAATATTCTGTAGTTCTTACAACAAACCATGGAAATAGTGTTGATTGACTGAAAATCAACATAAAAGATTGATAAAAAGCAAAACAGCTTTCTTATGTTAACTTTATTTTTCAGTTCAGTGAACGTTTATTTTGTGAATACATAGGGAAGCACAGAATGTATAAAATGGAAGATAACATAAGATCTGTAGCAGATAGCTGTGACAAGTTTCAGTTTTACGTTTTAGAG
The DNA here is from genome assembly GCA_009760885.1 of Achatina immaculata. Lineage (NCBI taxonomy): Eukaryota > Metazoa > Mollusca > Gastropoda > Stylommatophora > Achatinidae > Lissachatina > Lissachatina immaculata. The sequence goes on along the minus strand of CM019717.1, from coordinate 67,340,520 downwards.
GCCTGATTTCATCTTTGAATAAAAAAATGATGCATGTTTAATTGTTAGTTCTCTTTCATTAACAGTTGTAAATCCCTACGCTTGTACTCTTTAAGGTTACACCTCTGAACAGCTAAAGTGTTTGCATTACATTATATAACTTTTCATCCAACAAATACTGCATCATCAGCAGCAGCAGCAGCATCTTATGCCATCTCACCACAGAAGGTTGGCTGCAGTTAATCTCCACTCTTCTCTGTGCTCTTGGCCAAGCTAGTTCCTGCTCATCTCTTAATGTTTAAAATGTATAAACTAGGAAAAAAGTAGGAACAGCTTTATTATTTAACAATAAATAAAGCTGTTTCTACTTTTTTCCTAGTTTATACATTTTGGTATCACAGCTTTACTGCAGTGCTGTGTGTATAGTTGTATACCTATACACTAATTATTGTGTGTCTGTTGATGTTGTCCACCCATCTGTGCCGCTGTTGTCCTCTTGTTCTCTTCCCTCTGATCTTGTCCTCAAGAAGGCTCTTCAATAAAGTATTATGCCTCTTGACATGCCCAAAGTATCTTAATTGTTTTATTTTCATGATTTTCAATAGTTTTCTTTTCACTTCTAGCTGGTTTAGTATTCATTGTTTGTTTTCTTTTCTGTCCATGGGATATGCCCGGTTGTACTATATATCCAAGTCCTCAGTTTGATTTTTTGTTGTCTTATTCAAGGTCCAGGCTTCTACATCACATAAGAATACTGAGAGCATGTGTAGCATTTTAGGAGCTAATCACTGACCACTTTTGAACCAACAACCAACAAATATTGGAGCTTTTTTATTATATAAAATCAGTGCTAACTTTTGAACCATCAGATACTGGAGCTTTATACCAGGTCGTGTAATGTCAGTATCCAGTTTTGAACCATCAGATACTGGAGCTTTATACCAGGTCATGTAATGTCAGTATCCAGTTTTGAACCATCAGATACTGGAGCTTTATACCAGGTCATGTAATGTCAGTATCCAGTTTTGAACCATCAGATACTGGAGCTTTATACCAGGTCATGTAATGTCAGTATCCAGTTTTGAACCATCAGATACTGGAGCTTTATACCAGGTCATGTAATGTCAGTATCCAGTTTTGAACCAGTAAATGCAGGAGCAGGCAGTATGGACTGATTCAGCATAACAGCAGGAGTCAGACAGGGCTGCATATTGTCACCATTATTATTTATAATCTATATGGACAGATTAATGAAAGAAGCAAACCCAAACCCTAACAGCAGGAGTCAGACAGGGCTGCATATTGTCACCATTATTATTTATAATCTATATGGACAGATTAATGAAAGAAGCAAACCCAAACCCTAACAGCAGGAGTCAGACAGGGCTGCATATTGTCACCATTATTTATAATCTATATGGACAGATTAATGAAAGAAGCAACCCAAACCCTAACAGCAGGAGTCAGACAGGGCTGCATATTGTCACCATTATTATTTATAATCTATATGGACAGATTAATGAAAGAAGCAAACCCAAACCCTAACAGCAGGAGTCAGACAGGGCTGCATATTGTCACCATTATTATTTATAATCTATATGGACAGATTAATGAAAGAAGCAAACCCAAACCCTAACAGCAGGAGTCAGACAGGGCTGCATATTGTCACCATTATTATTTATAATCTATATGGACAGATTAATGAAAGAAGCAAACCCAAACCCTAACAGCAGGAGTCAGACAGGGCTGCATATTGTCACCATTATTATTATAATCTATATGGACAGATTAATGAAAGAAGCAAACCCAAACCCTAACAGCAGAGTCAGACAGGGCTGCATATTATCACCATTATTATTTATAATCTATATGGACAGATTAATGAAAGAAGCAAACCCAAACCCTAACAGCAGGAGTCAGACAGGGCTGCATATTGTCACCATTATTATTTATAATCTATATGGACAGATTAATGAAAGAAGCAAACCCAAACCCTTTAGAACTGAATGAACTTATGTTCGCTAACACACAATAACCTGATTTGCTTGCAGGATCATATGAATAATCTCCATCAGAGCTTTAAACATTATGATATGAAAATCAACATTACCCTAAAATAGAGATCATGAAAGTTAGCAGAATGCAAAGTCCATTGAATGTATATATTAAAGACAGCAAAATATAACAAGTACAAGGATTCAAGTACCTTGGATGCATGTTCATAGAAAATGAGAAGCTTGATAAAGAAATTGATGTTAGAGCACAGAGAGCCAATGCTGTTACATACCAGCTATCCGTGCTGCTTACATACTCCATCTCACTTGAAACAAAGAGAAAACTAATTAATAGTGTATTTCTACCAATGCCAGACATGGGCACTTACTAAGAAACAACAGAATAAAACGTCACCAGGTTTGACAAGATAAGAAATGACACTATAAGACAGACGGTTGGAAATACATCATGTCTGTGACACAAAGAGAGGCATAGAATCAAATGGTTTGGCTACTTAATGAGAATGACACACTCACAGCCAGCCACAAGAGCCTTCAACCAAAGAACTACAGGACACAGATCAAGAGGAAGACCCAGATATCAGAGGAACACTCGCCAATTATGGCATGACCATCACTGAGGCCGCCCATTTGGCTCAAAAATGGAAATGCATCTCCCCTTGACATTTCATGTTACAAGAGGAATGCTAAAGTAAGTAATGGTGGAGCTGTAAACCATGTCATGTGAAATCACTGTCCACTTCTGAACCAACAAATATTGGAGCTTTATATCATATTACAAGGTGCACACAAATTATTGGTTGATCTTATAAGACCATATTTTCACCAACACTGAACAGAAATACATATAACCACTGTAATTTCAGAGGAATATTTGCTGCACACAAATTATTGGTTGATCTTATAAGACCATATTTTCACCAACACTAAACAGAAATACATATAACTACTGTAATTTCAGAGGAATATTTGCTGTTAGGGAGGCAAAGTTCCGCAAGGGACATGCAAAAGAGTGAATTTGCAGTTTTATAATGACCTTAAATGCGTTCAATGTGTGTCCCATGTATGACATCATCAGCACTCCCATTCTTGCCGAACTCTCTCAGGCATGTCTTTTGTGACATTCTCATTGGTGGTGATGCGCCTTCGTAATTCTGGCAGTGTCTTTGTAAGTGGAAGGAAATAAATATTGTCCATAATGAAACCCCACATCACACTGTCAGGTTCAGAGAGCGGGGTGGCCATGTGCTGTCCAAGGCAGCTGCAGCTATTGACCTGGCATGTGTTCATTTAGTTACTCCCAGACCTGCATATGCCAATGTGGTGGGGCCCCATCCTGTTGGTAAATGAACTCCTGTTCCTTCTCATCCATAAGTTGTGGTATTAACTAATTCTTCAGTGTATCCGGGTACACTATTCCTGTGACGCTGTCCTCTGTGAAGAAAAATGGGCCACACACCTCCTTCTGGCAACAGCATAAGAGATGTACACTTTGGGACTGTCACCTTCCATCTCGATCCCAACATTTTGGGTTCCCCATATCCATATAACTACAGAACGGTTGCCCTGATTAGTCATGCCAGTAAAATTCTGTTAAAAATCATAATGGGTAGACTTCTAAGAAAATAGAAGAAGAAGTCAATATGGTCCCAGCTGGTTTCAGGCAAGGAAGAGGATCAAGAGATCATATATTCAGTATAAGATTAATAATAGAGAAATGCAGAGAGTTTAATGTGAATCTATATTTATCCTTTATAGACTGCTCAAAGGCATTTGATTGTGTACAACACCAGAAACTTTGGGAAATAATGGAAAAAATGGGATTTCCAACACATTCGATACAATTAACATCACTGCTGTATCTAGACCAACAGGCAGCAGTAAGAATAAATGGTGAAACAACAACTTGGTTTGACATAAAACAAGGGGTCCATCACGGGTGCATATTGTCGCCTTGCTTATTTAACTTGTATACTGAAAATATAATGAGGAATGTTAGAGAAGATGTAGACAAAGAATATTACGATGCCATAACAATTGGAGATTATGAGATACCAGAGATTAGATATGCTGATGACACGGTATTACTATCCACAACACAAAAAGGAATGGAAAAACTAATTATGTCAGTCTGTAAGAATAGGGAAAAGCAAAACCTCTATCTTAATGTGAAGAAAACTAAATTGACGACAACTGATAAAACAAACAAGGCAGCTGATATATGTATCAATGAGGAAAAACTGGAAGAAGTGGAGAATTTTGAATATCTTGGATCACTGCTAACTAATAATGGTGATACAATGAGGGAAATTAAAAGGAGGAGACCTATTGCTCTTCAGAAAGTAAAACAACTAAAAAATCTGTGGAGAGGAACAGACAGAACTACAAAAATAAGATTTTTAAGGGCATGCATCTTTCTCATCGCACTGTATGCCTGTGAGACCTAGACATTTAACAAAACAACTGAGAAACACATAAATGCCTTTGAATGTAAATGCTACAGAAGAGTTCTTCAAATATCATGGACACAAAAAAGAACAAATATATCCATACTACAAGAACTTAATATTGATAAGGTAGATAGAGGTGTATGGTGCAGTTTTACAAAGTGAGGGAGGAAGTGAGCAAGGTGAGAAAAAAAGGAATATAAAGTATGAGAATGTATAAATGGAAAACATACAACATCCGATATTTCGGCGTGAGCCTTATTCGAGGATACATGCAAAAACAAAATACAAACATATATAACTTATCTGAAGCGTCTTGCTCTCAGCAAAGCTTAATTGTGTGTGGAAGAAGGAGGAGGAAGAAAAAAAAAAAAAACGTTGCCAACAGACAAAAGATTCCCAATATAGCCAATCATAGCGAAGAAGCGGAGAGAGAGGAAGGCAATAGAAACATGATAGCCGCTAGAGGTGTCGGGTGGGAGGGGGGGGGGGAAGGGGAGAGAAAAGAGGACGCGAGAGATAATGAATGAAGAACTTAAACACCTACAGGGAGGAAATGTAAAACTGGTGAATGGGACAAGACCAATATGTTGGCAGAGAAGGAAATAGGATGGTGGTAGGGAGGGGTAGCATAGAGAAAGAAATTAGAGTATAAAAAAGGCCAGTGGAAAAAGAAAGAAGTTACAGAAAGCTGAAGACATTGTTAATTCCAGCTGGGTGGAGACAGCCAGTCTGGAAAATAAGGCGCTGTTCTAAGACCCTCCGAGATCGTACATCTGCGGAACAAGAGCGGATCGCACTAACCGAAATGTCCTGTTTGCCCCTGTGGTTACCAAGGCAAAAATGTTTAGCCACAGGTGTCCAGGCCCTCTTAGAAATATCATTGAGATGCTGGCGAAATCGATCTCCTAACCGTAAGCCAGTTTCCCCTATGTACTTCAAACCGCAACGTTTGCACATGATAACATAAATGACATTTCGTGAAGTGCAGGTGAAGCCCTCCTGTACCGACAACGTGGATTTAGGGAAAGAGATCTGGCTGGCCTCGACAACAAACGGACAAGTGTTGCATCTACGGCGTCCACAACGTCTGGTACCATAAAAAGTGTCATCTGTCTTAAGATGACTACGAATTAAAAGGTCCCTGAGGTTTTTGTCACGTCTGTAAGCCACCAATGGGGGTTCCCCAAAAAGTTCACGAAGAAGGCTGGCCAGTAAAGAGGATTAAAGAGAGAAAACTTAAATATTTTGGACACGTCAAACATCATGATAATCTAGAGAAAACCATCTTGGAAGGGTACATAATGGGAAAAATAAAGAAAGGAAGATCAAGGCGAAGATGGCGCAAGAGATCATTGATGATCTGCAAATGGATGCATCAGCAGCAGGCCATCTTACTCACAACTGAGAGGCCTACAGGAGTACTGTTAGGGAGGCAAATTTCCGCAAGGGACATGCAAATGAATGAATGCACATATCCATATATTGTGCCTGTTGACCTTTCTGGATAAATGAAAAGTTGCTTCATCACTAAAAATAATCCATTCCAACAAACCTTCTCCTCCATTGAGAATATCACACAAAAGATGTTTGAGAGGGTTTGGCTAGAGTGGGAGTACTGCCTGGACATCTTCTGTGCCACATGTGGGACACACATCGAATGCATTTAAGGTCAGCATGAAACTGCAGATATTCTTCTTCAAATTGTGGTAATATCATGTGTTTGTGTTCAGTGTTGGTGAAAATATGGTTTTACAAAAGGGACCAATAATTTGTGTGGAGCCTGTATATTAAATCAGTATCAGGTTTTTAGCCAACAGATACTGATATAATTCCATGATATAATTGGTGTCAGCAGTGATACAGTCAGTGTCAGCAGTGATATAATTGATGTCAGTTGTGATATAATTGTTGTCAGTTGTGACATAATTCATGTCAGCAATGATATAAATTTGCTTTCAGTTGTGATATAATTGGTGTCAGCAATGGTATAATTGCTGTCAGCTTTCAGCCAGCAAATATTAGTTTTATAATCAATATTAATTTTTTAACCAACAGATACTGGAGTATTGTACCATTATATATAAAATTAAAGTCCATTTTTGAACGAACAGGTACCAGAGTATCCGCAGAACTATGTCACAGAGTCAGCAGTCAACAGATTCTCCAGGTACTCCAGCTGGGGAGTCAAGGGATATTTCAGGTATATGGGACATTTCTGTTACTGCTTGTTTCTTCTGATGCACCTTCTCTGAAAGTTCTAGAACAGCACCTTATTTTCTAGGCAGGCTGGCTGTCTCCACCCAGAGCAGGAATTAACAAAGTGGGACTTTAGATTTCCACCTACTTTCTGCTGTTCATGCTCATCTTTCTTGTGTTAGCCCCACTCATTTTACTGCAATTTTTCATTCCTAGGTTTTAGCTCTATCCTCTATCCTTCTGCTTTTGTACCTGCTATAAGGTATTTATAGCTTCTTTGTCACTTCTTTACACCCCCCCCCCCAAATATTGTTACCTCCCCTATACAACATGTGCCACCTGTGTAGCCCTGGTTTTATGCTGTAGGTACCTGATTGGTCCAAGTTGTTATCCTTTGTTATCTCAGCTGATTGTCTATTCCCACATTATGGGCTCATTCATTGCCATCTTTCAATCTAGGAGGATAACAAAAAGCTACATTTTTCATCCATTTTCCATGTTTTTTTAAAAATAATAAGCAGGCGCGGACCAACTGGTGGTAGACTCAGAGAGCGAGGTGGGGTAGTAGGTGGCTTTATTACTCCTATAAAGTGCCTCAGGTGCTCAGTGAAGGGATTACCACGCGGGTAAGAGGTGCCTTAAAACCTCTCGTACTGGCTGCCTTGCGGGTAGGACAGGGAGTCTAAAGCCTAGCAGAGTCTGTACACAGACTGACAGAAGCAAGAGGAAACCACTGTTGTAGCTCCTAAGAACAATTATGCTTATTCAGAGTAATAGATTTGTCATGAATTACATTAATGGATGTTTCTCTGGAACATCATCGTCCAGTAGGGCAGCTCACGAGCCACAGGTGAGGCCAGATCATCATCAAGCTTCTGGTAGCAAAACTAACAAATTCAAAATAGCAATATGGAATGTTAGAACTTTATTCCAGGCTGGAAAATTAGAAAATGTAAAGAGAGAAATGGAAAGGATGATCATCAACATATTAGGAATGAGTGAAGTTAGATGGACAGGTGCAGGGAAGATAAACTTTGATAAATATACAATAATATATTCAGGAAGTGAAAAACATGAACAAGAAGTAGGAATAATATTTGATGAACAAACAGCAAGGACAATTGTAGGATATTTGAACATCTCGGACCGAGTCCTGCTAGCCCAACCGAAAGGATGACCAATAAACATAAATATTATACAAGTGTACGCTCCAACATCTGAAAGTTCTGAAGAAGATGTACAGCTATTTTATAATGACATGGAGATAGCCCTAATACACACAAAGTCACATGAAGTTACTATAGTCATGGAAGATTTTAATGCCAAAGTTGGTAAAGGAAGAACTTCAGACATTGTTGAGGTAGTAAATTAATTGAATGGGCAAGAGTACATAGCATGGTTGTAAGAAACACCTGGTTTAAACAACATCCCCAAAGACTGGCAACATGGTGCAGCCCAGACAAAAAGACTTTTAACCAGATAGACTATGTATTAATCAACAAACGATTCCAGAATGCATTACTGATAACAAAAACCATGCCAAGAGCCGACTGCAATAGTGACCATGACCCATTCTATTGAGAAATTAGAATAAAGCTAAAGAAAGCATGCAGAAAAGTTAGGAACATCAAACTGAATACAGAACTTCTTAAAAATGACCAAGAACTGTGAGAACAATACAAAGTTATTATAACAAATAGATACAATGCAAAGATAAATAGTATAGATGAACAATGGGCAATGTTAATAGATTGTATACACCAAACTGTTAAGGAGATAATACCACCAAAAAAAAGAAGCTCCTAAAAATAAATGGATGACAGACGACATCTTAGGACTGATGGACAAGAGGAAGAGGAGTAAAAATAACCAAGAAAAATATAGCAAGATAAATAAAGAAATAAAGACACAAATGCAGAGAAGCAAAGGAAGTATGGTTAAATGAACAGTGTAGACAAATAGAGGACTCTCATAATAAAGACTGCAAAAACATGCACAAACAAATTAGTGAACACACATGCAGTATAACAAAATATACCACAGGATGACTGAAATCAAAAGAAGGTAAAATGTTAATGGCAAAAGAAGACATTATGGACAGGTGGACAGAGTACATTGGTGAGCTATATGGAGGAGAAAGACCAGAATTAACACCAGATACTGAAAACTATGATGGACCACCAATACTTGAAGATGAAATCATAGATGCCATCAAACACATGAAGAAAGGAAAAGCAACTGGGTCTGATAAGATAACAGTAGAAGAAATAGAGGCGCTAAAGGAGATAGGAATAAAAATAATAACCAAGTTACTGAATGACATTTACAACAGTGGTTATATGCCCAGTGACTTGCTTAAATCCATGTTTATAGCACTACCAAAGAAACCAGGTGCAAAGGAATGTGATGACCACCGGATTATCAGCCTCTCATGTCACATAACAAAGCTAGTTCTGAGAATTATTATGAGAAGAACAAGGAAAAAAATAAAAATAGAAATAGCAGATGAACAGTTTGGATTTGTTGAAGGAAAGGGAACACACAATGCCATTTATGCTTTACAATCACTAGCAGAAAGAGCTTTAGAAGTACAGAAAGATCTCTGTTTATGCTTCATTGATTACACCAAGGCATTTGATAAGATGAAGCATAATGAAATTATTAAAATGCTTGAAGACATCAACATAGACAGCAAAGACCTGAGGATTGTAAAACATCTATACTGGCAGCAAGAAGCAGCAATTCGAGTTGAAAATAGAACTGGAAAATATCAACCTATAAAACAAGGGGTGTGACAAGGATGTGTACTATCTCCAGACCTTTTTTCTCTGTACAGTGAGAATATTCTAAGAACAATCATCACAGAACTAGGCATAAAAATTGGAAGATACAATATTAACAATTTTTGTATGCTGACGACACAGTACTGATAGCTGAGATCCAACAAGACCTGCAAAATCTCTTGGATAAAATCGCCAAAGAAAGTGAACAGAAATGCCTTACTTTGAACATCAAAACAACAGAGACTATGGTTATATCTAAGAAACAGAATCCACCAACATGCAGTATAAAATTAAACGGAACTATTCTAAAGCAGGTGCAGAAATTCAAATACCTTGGAGCAGTAATGACTTCAGATGGGAAATGCAGAACAAAAATTAATAACAGAATAGGCCTACCAAAGACTGCATTTCAGAGAATGAGAAACATATTATCCAACGCATCATTATCAATGAATGTTAGAAAATGAGTCCTAAAATACTATATTGAACCTATCTTGTTATATGGAAGTGAATCATGGACAATAGGCAAGTCTGCATAAATATTTGGAAGCAGCAGAAATGTGGTTTATTAGAAGAATGTTGCGAATCCCCTGGACAGCAAAAATAACTAATGAAGAATGTATGAGAAGAGCTGGAGAGACAAAAAAATCTTTTAAAAAAAATAAGAGAAAGTCAATGTACTTTCATAGGACATGCAATGAGAAGAGGGGGCATTGAAAATATAACAACAGGAAAAATAGAAGGAAGAAGATCAAGAGGAAGACCAAGAGAAATGATACTGGACAGTCTGACGGGATGGTGTGAGAGGAGATCACCAACTGAGCTGATGGCCTGCATGAAAGATCGTGTATCTGGAGAAGCATAATAGCCAATGCCAGTCGGCATGGCACCTGATGATGATGATGATGTTGTTCTTGTATGTAATTCCCGCCTTCTATAGACTCTACATACTTGACAGCATTGGGGTCACATCATTGCCAGAGGAAGATCTTGACAACTTTATCAGTTTTGTTAAAGAGTACAATCCTATCGTTTTTCACCTCTCAAGTCTCTGCTACTTCCGCTAACTTTCTCGACATTGCTGTTACTATCAGCCCTACCGGGCTTAGTACTTCTGTCCACTATAAACCTACAGACTCTCACAGCTACCTCTTGTACTCTTCCTCCCATCCCAGATCGTGTAAGGACTCTATTCCTTTTTCCCAGCTTCTTAGGTTACGACGTTTGTGTAATGAGGATTTGGATTTCCAGGATCAAGGTCATAAAATGCTAGATTTCTTCTCACGCACCACCCTCATAGCTTGGCATTTAAAAACATACTGTTTCGCCATCTCCATCTCCTCCAGATTGAGCCTGATACATGTGAACTTTTTGGAGAACCCCCATTGGTGGCCTACAGACAGGACAAGAACCTCAGGGACCTTTTAGTTCGTAGTCGCCTTAAGACAGATGACACTTTTTATGATACCAGACATTGTGGACACCGTAGATGCAACACTTGTCCATTTGTTGTCAAGGCTAGCCAGATCTCCTTCCCTAAGTCCACATTATCAGTTCAGGAGGGTTTCACCTGCACTTCACGCAATGTTATTTATGCTATTATGTGCAAACGTTGTGGTATGAAGTACATAGGGGAGACCAGTTTACGCATAGGAGATCGATTTTGCCAACATCTTAATGATATTCCTAAGAGGTCCTGGACACCTGTGGCTAAACATTTTTGCCTTAGCAACCACAGGGGAAAACAGGACATTTCTGTTAGTGTGATCCGCTCTTGTTCTGCTGATGTACGATCTTGGAGAGTCCTAGATCAGTGCCTTATTTTCCAGGCTGGCTGTCTCCACCCAGCTGGAATTAACGTCTTCAACTTTCTGTAACTTCTTTAATTTTCCACCCGCCCCTTTTTTTACTCTACTTTCTTTCTCCTAGCTACCGCTCCCTACCACCACCTTCTTTTCTTCTCTGGCAACATATTAGTATATATATAGGGTCTTGTCCTATTCACCAGTTTCACATTTTCTCCATGCAGGTGTTTATGTTTTTAATTCATTATATCTCCACCCCCCCCACCCCGACACCTTCTCCTCTAGCACAGCAGCTATCATGTTTCTATTGCCTTTCCCTTCCCCCCACCTGCTTTCCTCCTCTCTCTCCACCTCTTCTTTACGATTGGCTGTATCAGTTTATCCTTTGTGTGGCCCCTATGCATCTTCTAGTCAACACGCATTTCTGTCTTTCCTACTTCTGGAGGAGGCCATATTAAGATAAGTTCTTTGTTTAGTTGTTTGTTTTTGTCTCGTTTGTGCATGTAATCCTCGAAAAAGGTTCACGCTGAAGTATTGGATGTTGTATGTTTTTCATTTATACATTCTCATACTTTCTATTCGTTTTTTTTCACTTTACTTACTCCCTCTGCCACAACTACACCATACACCTCTATCTAACTTTATTAAGATTCAAGGTGCTCACCAATCATATGGATATTGGATAACACATGGAAATACATATCTGAAAGACGAACAGTCATATTAACCATGTTGAATGTAAAGACAGATCTTGGAAAAGATTTGACAGAAACGACATACAAAGAACTAGACAGTAAAGTAAAAAGTTCAGCTAGAAGGGATAAAAGAGAATACATAGACAATATGGTGAAAGAAGCAGAGAAATAACCAAAAACAGGACACAGTAGAACTCTATATAACATACAAAAGAGGCCAACAGGTACTATTACATCCAGAGAAAAACAAATCTTTAGCAAAACTGGCATCCTATTGACATTAAGTAAAGACCAAAAGCAAAGATGGGCTGAACATTTCCAAGAAATACTTAATCATCTACACCCAAAAGAATTGATAAACCTTGAAACCAACTTACCAATCCCACAGCTAAATGTCAGCCTAGATGAAATTACATTGAACGAAGTTGAAACAGCGGTGAATCTAATGGCTAACAACAAATCTGCAGGTGAAGATGAAATAACAGCTGAAATGTTAAAAGCTATTAACGATGACAACGTGAGCCAGCTACAGAGAATGTTTAATAAAGTTTGGAAAGAAGAAAAGGTCCCTTCTAAGTGGAAAAACAGAATCATTATTAAAATACCACAAAAAAAAAAAAAAGGCAACCATAGCAACTACAATAACTGGAGAGATGTAACCTTACTATCACTTGTGTTAAAAGTATTTTGCAAAATCATTCTGAATAGAATTAAATATAGTGGATATTGAAATGAATGAGTAAAAGGCAGGATTTTGAAAAGGGAGAAGTTGTCTTGACCAGATCTTTAAGAATAATACTTGAATAACATATTGAAAAGCAAAAACCATTAATCCGTAACTTCATAGACTTTAAAATAGCATTTGATAGCATACACAGAGATTCATTGCAGAGAATTTTAAGACTATATAGAATGCCATCTAAAATTGTCAACATCATTAAGGATCTCTAAAGATATGTTTGTGCAGTCAAGACAGAAGAAGGAATGAGTGAATAGTTCCAGTTTGAAACAGGCGTGAAACAAGGATGTATGCTATCTCTCTTGCTTTTTGGAATTGCCATAGACATTATAATGAAAAAATGTTGCACAAGTAAAATAGGCATTGACTGGGTACATGGGACCCAGCTAGAAAATCTTGATTTTGCAGATGACATAACTCTTATCAGTGACAATTTGAATTAGATGCAGGAAAAAACAGATACCCTGTCTTCACTGGCTAGCAAAATAGGACTTGAAATTAACAAAGAAAAAAAATTTTGAAACTTCCCATTAATCACGAAGGAAAAATATACGTAGAAGGAACAACTGTTGAAGAAATATACCAATTTGCATACCTCAGCCGTTACATAGACCAGGATGGTGACGCCATTTAGAATTGCAAAAGCAACATTGACCTTCAAGAATCTTGAGAACATGAATTCAAAAATTATAAGCACAAAAACAAAAACCAAGTTAATATTATTCAATTCAAATGTAATATTCTCCCTCATTTATGCATGTGAAAGCTTGAAAACAACTAAAGAAGTAGACAACAAATTAGACTCTTTTGAAAACAAATGCCTAAGGAAATACTCGGCATCAAGTGGAACGAATTTAAGAACAATGCAGAGATAAGGCAGATGACTGAACAACAACCAGTCTCATGGACAATCAGAAAAAGGAGATGGACATGTCAGTCATGTGATGAAAAGGAACAGTCAGGGAATCCCAAAACAAGCTATCAAGTGGAACACAAAAGGCCAAAGAAAAAGAGGTCGATCACATGAAAATCTAAAGAGGTCATTGTTAAGAGAGGCCAGTTTAGTGGCCATAAAATCTGTTGATGAGGTTGAAAATCTTGCCGAAAACAGGAAAACTTGGCAAACTACCATGTGAGCCCTATGTGATGTTTAACGGCACAAGAAAGTTATAAGCTTGATAAGAAAATTGTTAGATCCATTTATTATAATTCTTTTTTTTTCTTTTCTGAAACTTAACATTCATTTTGAGAATTTTGTTTTGGAATATCTAAGTTTTATATGATGCTGTATAAAGTGTCATGTTCCTGGTTGCTGGTTTTCTAACTGGTTTTCTAAGACCATCAGTTAATAAAGAAAGTTATAGTCTCCAGAAAAAGTGTTCAGTATTGAAGTCTTTTCTTTTTAATTTCATGGAAGGTGCAAATAACCAATCAGATAGTAGTCCAAGTGCTGCCAGTCCTCCTGAAAGATCAACGACTGAGAGAACAGAGCGTAGTGTTTACAAGTTACCTGCTGTCAAATTTCTCACACGCCCTGATTTCTTCCCAATGCTCCAGGCTAATGAGGTAAAAAGTGGAAAGTAGTTAGCTTTTGTGTTGATTTCTAGTTTTGCTGTGTAATGTATGTATATATTAGAATGAAGTATCAGAGAGTGCTAGATCTAGCCTAGTGGAAATACTAAGAGTCTAGTTTTATATAGAGACTAGTCTGGCAAAAACCCTATCACACATATTTATCTTTGTAATGCTTATAGAACATGATGATTCAAATCTTCCAGCATGGCACACACAATATGGATTAATGTCTTCGTCTCAGTAGGGGAGACTGCTGAGAGCCCTGTATTCAAGTCTACTCCAGAAATTCAAGGAAACCATTGTGATCCATTAGTAATCATACAGACATGGAAACATTCTCATTTTTTATTGGTCAAACATACATAACAAAGAACACTTTTTTTCAACCCACACAGAATTTGGCTTGCACATCCATCAGACCATCTGGCATCATCATCATCATTGTCAACATCATCACCACCACAATCAAGTGCTGTCCAACAGCCATTGGTGGTTATTCATCACCACAGATCTTTTACTTATTCCATCAGCTCATTTGATGACTATTTATTGTGCTGTTGTATTGCCTGTCCATGATTTTTTTTTTATCTTGACCTTTCACCCCTCTCCTTCCATTTATCTTTCATGTTTACCAGCCCTCCCCAACTCATTATATGTCTAATGAGTGATGACCGTCATTTTATTATGGATTTAATTAGGCTTTCTTCTTCATTTCATTTAGACATTACTTGCCTGTCATCTTAGCTGTCTATGATATTCTTAACATTTTTCTAAGAAACCACGTCTCTGCTGCCTCTGTTGATCTATGCATTGATCTGTTCATTTACTGTGATTCACTGCCATGCAGCAGGAAAGGCTGAATATAGTATTTTATATATATATCTTTTTATGATGTTTAGTAACAGAGATGCATTACACAGAATGTTTCTAATGTTTTGGCTTTGTGTACTGTATTCTTGATTTCAGAGGTGCATTTTTCATCTGATGTTATTAGTGTTTCCAATATTTAAATGCATACACTTGTCTCACGGTTGTTCCTTGCTCTTTAACAATACATTTAAATGGGTTCTTCTTCCATGATATAACATTGTTTCTGTTTTCTTGCTATTTAGGGTGAGTCCTTTCTTCTCACTTTCTTTTACTACTATATCTAATCACTTCCGTAGACTCTTGTAAATGTTAGCTGTTAGTTCTATCTCATCTGCACATTGTAACTTGTAGCCTCCGGCTTAAATTCTTGGTTTGTTTTTGATTTCTCTATTTTTACTGCTGTCATATTAAGAACAAATCTGGTGAAAAGACACAACTTTGCTTTAGTGGTTTATACTCATATTTGCCTATCGTGTTCTACATCAGTTTGTATAAATATTTTATGTACACAACAAACATAATTAAAATTGAAATATTAAAACTGAAATAACAAGACTGAAATCACAAGTAGTAGAAGACTTAAACAATTCAGGATGTCCACATTATATGAGTTGGCAGGATGACAGATATCTCTTGTTGTCTGCCTTTCATCACCAAACAGTCACTCTTTGACATCAGCTGATGAATACAACAAACATTAACATCAGCAGGATGACAGTTTGCAGATGCTTGTGTGAGTTCAGACTTGCTGCATAAAGACCAGCAGTCAGAATCCCTCTCACTCCAGCTCACAGCAGAGCCTGTGTTGCATGGTGCCATGAGCACATCAGTCTAACAAGATGCTTGGTGCCATGAGCACATCAGTCTAACAAGATGCATGGTGTTGTGAGCACATCAGTCTAACAAGATGCATGGTGTTGTGAGCACATCAGTCTAACAAGATGCATGGTGTTGTGAGCACATCAGTCTAACAAGATGCATGGTGTTGTGAGCACATCAGTCTAACAAGATACATGGTGTTGTGAGCACATCAGTCTAACAGGATGCTTGGTGTTGTGAGCACATCAGTCTAACAAGATGCATGGTGTTGTGAGCACATCAGTCTAACAAGATGCTTGGTGTTGTGAGCACATCAGTCTAACAAGATGCATTTTGTTGTGAGCACATCAGTCTAACAAGATGCTTGGTGTTGTGAGCACATCAGTCTAACAAGATGCTTTGTGTTGTGAGCACATCAGTCTAACAAGATGCTTGGTGTTGTGAGCACATCAGTCTAACAAGATGCCTGGTGCTATGAGCACATCAGTCTAACAAGATGCCTGGTGCTATGAGCACATCAGTCTAACAAGATGCCTGGTGCTATGAGCACATCAGTCTAACAAGATGCCTGGTGCTATGAGCACATCAGTCTAACAAGATGTTTGGTGTTGTGAGCACATCAGTCTAACAAGATGCCTGGTGCTATGAGCACATCAGTCTAACAGGATGCCTGGTGCCATGAGCACATCAGTCTAACAAGATGCCTGGTGTTATGAGCACATCAGTCTAACAAGATGCTTGGTGTTGTGAGCACATCAGTCTAACAAGATGCTTGGTGTTGTGAGCACATCAGTCTAACAAGATGCCTGGTGTTGTGAGCACATCAGTCTAACAAGATGCCTGGTGCTATGAGCACATCAGTCTAACAAGATGCTTGGTGTTGTGAGCACATCAGTCTAACAAGATGCATGGTGCTATGAGCACATCAGTCTAACAAGATGCATGGTGCTATGAGCACATCAGTCTAACAAGATGCCTGGTGTTGTGAGCACATCAGTCTAATAAGATGCCTGGTGTTGTGAACACATCAGTCTAACAAGATGCCTGGTGTTGTGAGCACATCAGTCTAACAAGATTCCTGGTGTTGTGAGCACATCAGTCTAACAAGATGCCTGGTGCTGTGAGCACATCAGTCTAACAAGATGCCTGGTGCTGTGAGCACATCAGTCTAACAAGATGCCTGGTGTTGTGAGCACATCAGTCTAACAAGATGCATGGTGCTATGAGCACATCAGTCTAACAAGATGCATGGTGCTATGAGCACATCAGTCTAACAAGATGCCTGGTGTTGTGAGCACATCAGTCTAATAAGATGCCTGGTGTTGTGAACACATCAGTCTAACAAGATGCCTGGTGTTGTGAGCACATCAGTCTAACAAGATTCCTGGTGTTGTGAGCACATCAGTCTAACAAGATGCCTGGTGCTATGAGCACATCAGTCTAACAAGATGCCTGGTGTTGTGAGCACATCAGTCTAACAAGATGCATGGTGCTATGAGCACATCAGTCTAACAAGATGCCTGGTGTTGTGAGCACATCAGTCTAACAAGATGCCTGGTGCTATGACCACATCAGGCTAACAAGATGCCACTGAAGTCAAGTCCTCATAACAGATGAGTCCCACTTTACTCTGTCATTTAATGATGTCAGTGTTTGTGTTTGGAGAAGGCAAGGAGAGCGTTTTATTGACTTCAGTTGACAAGACCCTCTTCATGTCATCCATGGCACACTGACTGACTTAAGATATCAAGATGAGATATTGCAACCACTTATCCATGCTCTAGAGGTCATGAGTGGTGCAGTCTTGCAGGATAACCTTGACCTCAGCGAGCTCGTATTGTTATAGCTTCATTGAACACCAGGAAATCATCAAGATGGAGTGGCCCACTTGTTCACCTGATCTTGCTCCTATTAAACATCTTTGGGACATCCTTGGATGGAGAGTATCAGCTGATCACCCTCCACAGTTGATGTTGCACAGCTGGCTCTGTTTCTTCATCAAGAGTGGCAGGCTATTCTGCAGGATGTTATTAGAACCTTGCAGACACTATTTGTCAAAGATGTATCAAATGTCTGGCCACAAATAGAGGTTATACCAGATTTTGACAGATCAAGTATATATCTTTGACTTTTATGATGAATGGTGAGTGGTGTCTGAGTCTTATAACTTTCATATGGATTATCACATTTGCATAAGAGTTGTCTGAATTTGTTGCATTTTAAATGTGGTTAATTCTAATATTAATTTTTTCAGTATTAGCTGCATATTATTTCCTAGGTAAAGCTTTTACCAAGTGGCCCTAAACTTTCAGGCATTAGTATATTATGCAGTGAGAGAATTCAATTTAAAAACATTTGCATTCAGTACCTGCAACACAAGTCTAAATTAATGTGGAAAGTTTATGAATTATGGGGACATGTAATCAGCATCAAGCAGATATATAACAAGTTTTTAGTTGTAGGAAGGAACATAGCTTATAAAGTTTAAATCAGATGAAAGGATATTCCAAAAATGAGCAACAGAGTAAGTAAGGCTTTTCTTAAACAGACACTGAAACAAACTCATTTTTTAATAATCAAATGTACACGCAGTAAAACAGACTCATTTTTATGTGGTCATGCATAAAGATAGAGAATCAAACTGAGTTTTGTATGTTGGACGCTAGTGTCCTACACACAGAAGGAATCAAACTGAGTTTTGTATGTTGGACACTAGTATCCTACACACAGAGGGAATCAAACTGAGTTTTGTATGTTGGACGCTAGTATCCTACACACAGAGGGAATCAAACTGAGTTTTGTATGTTGGACGCTAGTATCCTACACACAGAAGGAATCAAACTGAGTTTTGTATGTTGGACGCTAGTATCCTACACACAGAGGGAACTCGGTCTTAAATGTCAGACAGTAGTATTGTATATGCAGGCAAGGAAGCAGCCGCAGTTGTTTATTGTTTGCCTCCGTGCAGGATACAAGCCTAATTATATGAGAAAATTATAAGGCACTCAGCCTTACAGGGCAAGTGCAGATGGCCATCAATTTATAGCTTCCATTCTAGAAGTAACCGTGAACATAAATTCACAACAAAAACTTCATTTTGTGCAAAATTTTACACGTGTTTCTAAGTTTCGTA
This sequence comes from Achatina immaculata, assembly GCA_009760885.1. Taxonomy (NCBI): domain Eukaryota; kingdom Metazoa; phylum Mollusca; class Gastropoda; order Stylommatophora; family Achatinidae; genus Lissachatina; species Lissachatina immaculata. The sequence continues at coordinate 67,321,461 of CM019717.1, read as the reverse complement.
ATAAAAGTAATTTAAATTAGATTAAATTAGAACTAAAATTCTGACACCAAAGTACTTGGAAATGAAGATAGTCCGACATTAAGTTACTCAGACAGAGACTAAGATAAGTAGGTCGAGACAAAGAGAGATGTGCAGGTAGAAACAGACAAAGAACAAAGAAACGTAACACCACTGTAGTTGTAATGGACACCACATTTCAAACCTATAACAAATAATTTTTCTTTTATATATAAGGAACAAAAAATGAGCACAATTTTATTATATCCATTGGGCTTTACATGGCAAAAATCTAATGCTGACTGACTGTTTGACTTGTGAATCTCCAGTTGGTAACCTTTTTGTCTCTTCCATTGCATTAACTGATGTCTAGAATTATTCAATTTGAGGCTAGGAACAAAATATATTTGTGTTTTCATGAGGATCACAAATATTTGTCCTCAAAAATGGTGTGAAATGAAATAAATAAACTGCAGCATTCCCACATTTCCTATTTGCATAATTACAATTTTGTGTTAATCTCAGTCTGTATTAGCACTGCCAGTATAGCTTTCAGGTGAACTTTGATATAACCTAACTGAAAACTTGACTGATGCAGTACTAAGCTACATGGTTGTAACCTGATTGGTTGTATATTATTAGTCTACATGAGAACTAGATAAGCTGCATCATACTGTCTTAATTTCACAGAATGCAATGGTTGATTACAACAGAAACAGTAAACTAAAGCATATGATCACCAAGATAAGAAGAGACCCAAAAACTTTTGAAAGGTAACTATAAATATATGTAATTGTTTACTAAGGTTTTATCTAAAATTTGACTGATCAAGAGTTATCTCATTTCCTTGCCTTGGTAATAAGAGACTGGCACAGTTTTTTTAATTGGGTGTAGGGATGTGAGAATGTTAGTAAGTTTCTTTTTCTTTCACAGTTACAATTATTTTAATTTATTCTTTTAATTATGCTTTTGGTTTTGATTCTCTTTTATGTACATTCTCTTATATATACATTCACTTTGTGTAAATTCTGCTTATGTAAATTCCATTTAATACTTTTGTTATAGGTTTCAGGATTATGTTTATGGTATTTTTAACTTTTAACTGGTTTATTTGAAAAAAGTTAATATATACATTTAGTAGTAAACAGTTGTAGTACAGATATGTTACGCTATCCTCTAGAAATATGTGTGCATGGATACATAGACCATTTTGGAAGTGTGATGTCAGTGAGATAAGACAGATGACTGAACAACAACCAGTCTCATGGGTGATCAGGAAAAGGAGATGGACATATGTTGGTCACTTAATGAGAAGAAATGATCAGAGAATCCCAAAATAAGCTATCAAGTGGAACACAACAGGCCGAAGAAAAAGAGGCAGACCGCTTGAAACTCTGAAGAGGACATTATTAAGAGAGGCCAAATTAACAGGCATAAAATCCTTTGATGAGGTTGAAAGACTCGCCGAAGACAGGAAAAATTGGCAAACTACTTTGCGAGCCCTATGTGACGTTTAATGGCACGGAAAGGATATAAGATATAAGATGTCAGCAGATCACATAAAAATAGCTGCTTCCTTGTATGAGAGTAACAGTGTGGAGTTATTAGATTCATGGGTAGCCAAAATGCGAAATCTGCACATATTCTTCGCAGAATTAAGAGGTAGTATGGGGGCATGTATATGTTGCTTCAGCAGGCGTATGAATGACACAGGAAGTTTAAAAGTGGATTGTCAGATTTGCCAAATGCAGCTCATGTATAGGTCTAATGCTAACATTGAAATTGAATGAAAACCAATGGGTTTTCTGGATGAGGTTGTTGGAAAAGTGAAGACTAGGTGTGGCTTGGCATACTAAATCATTCACATAATGTTGCAGTACTGAAAAATCATTATCAGGTGGGTACCAGAACAGCTCACCCCCAAACTGAAAGAATGTCTTGAAGATGTCTGTGAAACTTTTTTATGATGTTTCAAGCTAAGAAGATGGTTTTCTATGATGTATAGTCACTGAAGACGAATACTGAGTATATGACATCCAGCCAAAGAAAAGTGAGCCAGTGAGGAGGGAGGGGTGACATTCTTCCTTACTGAAACCAGAAAAGTTAGACAAGTTTAAGACAAAAGTAGGAACAGCTTTATTCATTAACAAGCACACAGTTGTAACATTTTGCTTTACACTTTAATCATACAGAAATATAAAGATATAAGGAAAGAAGAGAGAATATAAATTCACATCAATGATATATAACAAAAAAATAATAGAAAAAAGGAGCACTTAGCTGCATCAGAGAGTTCGTGTGGTGAAGTATTGTGAATGTTTAATGAAGACTTGTGAGGTGTGATGCCAATCAGACTGGTTGGTAGTTAAGAGGGGTGGGGAAAAGGAAAGGAGAGAGAGAGATTATCAAACCAAGAAAAGAATAGATGGAATAGATGAATGTGGCTGGTGTAGAGGTTTATAATATAGTGCAGTGAAGGTACTGGAACACAAAAGCTGTTCATACATACGTTCTGTATTCATCAAATGATAATGCAGTTTGCTAGTTCATCTTTTCTTGTCCATGGCCAGTGTATAGTGTATGTAGAAATGTTCACACTGTAATCACAAAATGGATCACAACATATGTGTGTGTGTTTTTATATGAAATGTTTACAATATTCTGTTGGTAGAGGATGTTTAGTGTGCATTTAAAAATTTGATAATCATTATTTATTTTCTTAGGCAGCAAATATTCATGATAAGTGTTTTTATTTCGAGAGTTTTGCTCTTCTTATAATAGTCTTAAAAGAACATTGTATGGGAATTCCTTTTGTTCTTGAGACCATGCTCACAGTCATGAAATTATACTCGCAGTCATGAAAATATACTCACAGTCATGAAACTGTGCTCACAGTCTTTAAACTATACTTCACTCATAAAACTATACTCACAGTCATGAAACAATACTCACATTCATGAAGCAAAAATTTCAGTTATAAAACTATACTCTCATAAAGCTATACTTACAGTCATGAAGCTATACTCATGGTCATGAAATTGTAGTCACAGATATGAATCAATACTCAGCCATGAAATTGTACTCACATTCATGAAGCAAAAATATCAGTATTAAAACTATACTCACAGTCATGAAACTATATTCACAGTCGTAAAGCTTTACTCACAGTCATGAAGCTATATTCACAACCATGAAGCTGTACTGACAGTTATGAAGCAAAAATTGCAGTTATACAGCTATACTTATACAGTTTATACTCCTGTAATGCAGGTACAACTATACTTACAGTTTATAATCCTGTAATGCAGGTACATTGGTTTACTAAGCCATTTTTTGAGAATTTTTGGAATAAATTCTTTTCTCTTTTTGTTATTTCTCAAGTTTTGGCTTGATTTTTGTTTTTGTATTTTGTTTTGTCTCTTTAAGTATAGCAGAATATAATACACCTGTAGTTTCACATGTTAGTCCCTATTTCATGGATTGATTTATTTTCACCATCAAGGTACCAACACAACAGAGACCTTGTGTCATTCATAAATCTGTTCAGTGATGCATCAAAAGAACTCCCTCGACGCTGGGAAATGAAGTACGATAGATCTGGGAAGGTTAGACTGTGACATATTTCTTTAACACTGGATTTCACTTAAAAGAAAAATCACATCTAAATGTTCTTAACTTAAGGTATTAATGTCTGTATACTTGTATAACTATGGTTTGCTTTGATTGAAGAGCTTGAGTCTATGATCCTATGAGCAAGATCCCCTGAGGGCAATACAGATCATAAAGTACAGGTAAAAAAACATAAAAGAAGATACAAATATACCCTTCTGCCAGACTGAGGGCAAGCAGAGACACAGAGGAAAAATGCTGACAAAAATCTTTACTGAAATGAAAAATTTGACTTATTATTGTGAAAAGATTAGGTTTTAAAATAAGTTGAATTGTTATCACAGACATACAACATTGGCCTGTGTCTATCTGTATGTTTAATTTTATGTACCTGTACACAGAACAGTTGTGTGTTACTGTTGAAGTGACATGAGTCAGATCAAAGGATAAACTGTTACACAGATCATGTAATCATGGTGACAATAATCCATTGAGTCATAACCCTGAATTATCTCTCCAGAGAATGCCACTATCTGACTCATTCTAGAGCAGACATGGTGCCAACCATGAAAATATGGCCACTAACAACATGTCCACTACATGCCAGTGTGGTGTGATAAGGCTAGCTCTTTGACAGTAAAACTCAGCCCAGGACCAGATTCCTATATAACACTCAGATTTCTGTGAGCATTAAGCCTTAACAGGAAGTAACAAGAGGGCTGTGAAAGATTCAGCTGTACAGAAATTTGTTGTATGCAGTTATGTAAATCTAATAGGTCATTGCTTTAGGAACTTATGTAAGACAGTGAAAACCTGATCAGTCATCGCTTCAGTAGCTCATATAGGAGAAAATAAACTTGATAAGCTTTTCAAGCATGTATGGTATAGAATGTAAACCTGATCAGTCATCGCTTCAGTAGCTCATATAGGAGAAAATAAACTTGATAAGCTCTTCAAGCATGTATGGTATAGAATGTAAACCTGATCAGTCATCGCTTCAGTAGCTCATATAGGAGAAAATAAACTTGATAAGCTCTTCAAGCATGTATGGTATAGAATGTAAACCTGATCAGTCAGCTCTTCAGTAGCTCATATAGGAGAAAATAAACTTGATAAGCTCTTCAAGCATGTATGGTATAGAATGTAAACCTGATCAGTCAGCTCTTCAGTAGCTCATATAGGAGAAAATAAACTTGATAAGCTTTTCAAGCATGTATGACAAAGAATATTACGATGCCATAACAATTGGAGGTTATGAAATACCAGAGATTAGATATGCTGATGACACAGTATTACTGTCCACAACACAAAGAGGAATGGAAAAACTAATTATGTCAGTCCGTAAGAACAGCGAAGAGCAGAACCTCTATCTTAATGCAAAGAAAACTAAATTGATGACAACTGACAAAATAAACAAGGCAGCTGAAATATATATCAGTGAGGAAAAATTGGAAGAAGTGGAGAGTTTTGAATATCTTGGATCACTACTAACTAATAATGGAGATACAATGAGAGAAATTAAAAGGAGGACATCTATCGCTCTTCAGAAAGTAAAACAAATAAAGAATCTGTGGAGAGGAGCAGACAGAACTACAAAAATAAGATTTTTAAGGGCATGCATCTTTCCCATCGCAACATGTGCCTGTGAGACCTGGACACTTAACAAAACAGCTGAGAAACACATAAATGCCTTTGAATGTAAATGCTACAGAAGAGTTCTCCAAATATCGTGGACACAAAAAAGAACAAATATATCTATACTACAAGAGCTTAATATTGAAGAATGCTGGCTAGTAAAGAGGATTAAAGAGAGAAAACTTAAATATTTTGGACACATTAAACATCATGATAATTTAGAGAAGACCGTATTGGAAGGGTACATAATGGGAAAAAGAAAACGGAAGACCAAAATGAAGATGGCTGCAAGACATCGTTGACGATCTGCAAATGGATGCATCAGCAGCAGGCCATCTTGCTCACAACCGAGAGGCCTACAGGAGTGCTGTTTCGGAGGCAAAGTTCCGCAAGGGACATGCAAATGAATGAATGAATGATTCTTCCAAGATTGTCTTCTCTAAATTCTCATGACATTTAATGGTCCAAAATACTTAAGTTTTCTCTGTTTAATCCTCTTTACTAGCCAACCTTCTTCAGTATTAAGTTCTTCTAGTATGGATTTATTAGTTCTTTCTTATGTCCATGATGTTTGAAGAACTCTTCTGTAACATTTACATTCAAAGGCATTTATGTGTTTCTCAGCTGTTTTGTTAAGTGTCCAGGTCTCACAGGCATATGTTGTGATGGGAAAGATGCATGACCTTAAAAATCTTATTTTTGTAGCTCTGTCTGTTCCTCTCCACAGCTTCTATAGTTGTTTTACTTTTTGAAGAGCAGTAGATGTCCTCCTGTTAATTTCCCTCATTGTATCTCCATTATTTACATTGTTTTCACTTCTGGGTGATGTATAAGATGGCGGGAGCCTTTTAACGCTCTGCCAGCATACTTGCTTATGAGTCTTCTGTATCGCCATACATCGTAAAATGGGAGTTGAGCGTGAGGTCAACAACCTCATCCTGAGACCCATCTAGAGTCTCTTCTAGATGGGGAAAAACCCTGCCATTATGGAATCTCGCAACAGTTGTAACCGAACATCAAGGTCACCAACTCTGCATGCCGTTGACAATGATAGAAAATTCATCGGCCCCAAATGCATAACAAAAATCGGATTTTGGAATATAAGAACAGTGGCCACAACAACAAAAACTGCTCAGGTAATAAAAGAAATGGATAGATATCACCTAGATGTGTTGGGCATCAGTGAAATGCGATGGCCAGAAGTAGGGAAAAGAACAGCGGAAAACCGTAAGTTAATATATTCCGGCAGAGACGATGGGAAATACCAGGAAGAAGTGTGTATAATTATGTCATCTGCGGCAGCAAAGAGTCTTACAGAATGGGAACCAGTGAACAGTCGTATGATAAGAGAACGATACAAAATAAGGCACGGAAGAATGACAATCATAAATCCTATGCACCCATGAACGATACAGATGATGAAATAAAAGACGATTTCTATTACCAACTACAACTTATCAACAGAGCACCTAAACACGACATCTTAATTGTCATGGGAGACTTCAACGTCAAGGTAGGAAAAGATAAAACCAATGTTGAAAAAGAATGGGGAAAGAAGAAATTGATAAAATAAATCAGAATGGAGAAAGATTAATTGAAATATATCTAACAGAGGGCATGGTATGGTCATTGGAGGAACAATATTTCCACACAAAGAATTACATAAAACAACATGGATATCTCCAGATGATAGAACCAGAAACCAGATAGATCATTTTTGTATTAGAAAACAATTCAGAACATCTATGATAGATGTAAGACCATATAGAGGTGCAGATGTCAACAGTAATCAGAACTTGTGTATAGGGAGGATAAGACTTAAACTGAAAAGCCAGCACAAGAAATCAATATTCAGAAAGATAAACAGTCGTAGCCTGCAAGAAGAAAATACCAACAGTGATTTCACTCTGGAACTTACCAAACATTTCGCAGCACTCAAAGAGGTAGACGAGACAAATATAGATAAATTATGGATTTCTTACAGCACAGCCATAATCATAGCAGCAAAAGCAGATGCTAGACTGCATCAACAAGTAGAAAAGCATAATCAGATAATACATGGAAATACATGCATGAAATAAGAGCAGCAAAATTAGCCCTTGTTGAGTGTAAAGACAGATCCTGGAAAAGTTTTGGCAAAAGCAACATACAAAGAACTAGACAATAAAGTAAAAAGTTCAGCTAGAAGAGATAAAAGAGAATATGTGGACAATTTGGCAAAAGAAGCAGAAGACAGCAAAAAAAAAAACAAAACAGGAGACAGCAAAACTCTATATAACATACAGAAGGACCTAACAGTGTTATTACCTCCAGAGAAAGACCAGTCTTTAGCAAAACAGGCAACTTATTAACGTCAAGTAAAGACCAAAAGCAAAGATGGGCCGAACACTTCCAAGAAATACTTAATTGACCACACCCAAATGAATTAATAAATCTCAAAACCGATTTAAAAGTCCCACAACTAATTGTCAACTTAGATGAAGTTACACTGAATGAAATTGAAACAGCAGTGATTCTAATGGCTAACAACAAAGCTGCATTTGAAGATGAAATAACAGTCGTAATGTTAAAAGCTATTAACAGTGACAACATGAGGTAACTACAAAGAATGTTTAATAAATGTGGAAAGAAGAGAAAGTCCCTTCTAAATGGAAAAAGGGAATCATTGCTGAAATACCCAAAAAAAGGCAACCTCAGTGACTGCAATAACTGGAGAGGTGTAACCTTACTATCAGCTGTGTCAAAGGTGTTTTGTAAAGTGATTCTGAATAGAATTAAGGATGTAGCGGATACTGCAATGAGAGAAGAACAGGCAGGATTTTGAAAAGGGAGAAGCTGTCTCGACCAGATCCTTACTCAAAGAATAATACTTGAAGAACATATTGAAAAGCAGAAACCATTAATCCAGAACTTCACAGACTTAAAAAAAAGCATTTGATAGCATACACAGAGATTCATTGTGGAGAATTTTAAGACTATATGAATACCATCTAAAATTGTCAGTATCATTAGAGATCTCTACTTGTGCAGTTTGTTTGTGCAGTCAAAACAGAAGAAGGAATGAGCAGTTTCAGATTGAAACGGGCATGAAACAGGGATGTATATTATCTCTCTTGCTTTTTGAAATTGCCATAGACTTTATAATGAAAAGATGCTGTACAGGTAAAACTAGTATTGATTGGGTAAATGGGACCCAAACAGAAGATCTTGATTTTGCAGACGACATAACTCTTATCAATGACAATGTGAAATCGATCTTATTCCCTTGATCTCACCCCCTCCCTCTTATTCCCTTGATCTCAACCACTCCATCTTATTCCCTTGATCTCAACCACTCCATCTTATTCCCTTGATCTCAACCACTCCATCTTGTTCCCTTGATCTGATCTCACCCACGTCATCTTACTCCTTTGAATCTCACCCTTCATCTTATTCCCTTGAGCTCTCCCACTTAATCTCATTCCCTTGATCTCACCCACTTCATCTGGATGACTGCCAAGGTGTTTTCTGTCAAAAACTTCATCATCTTGAGGGAATATGAGTGGGTACAGTGTTGTGATGTAACAACAGTTGTGGTTTGCTACAGTTCTGATCTTTTTTTCATCACTCATCTTTCCTCAAACACCTCGCAACATTGCAGCAGAATTAAAATTTCACTGTACTTCTGGGAGAAACAAATTCTCTGTGAACAATGCCCTTTGATGTTGGAAAACATGTTCTTTGGTCTTGGTGACTACATGCTCTTCCAATGCAATGACTGTTGCTTTGTCTGTAGATTATAGTTGTAAATTCAAATTTCATCACCTGTGAGGATCTCAGAGATCTTCTTCTTCTTCTTCGTTCACTTCTACCACCAAAACCGCACTGTGATCCTACTGAATTTATGCCTGTGGTCCTCGTTAGGTCCCGTGGTCTCCTGTGTGGTCCCCAAAAAGACCACACGAGATCCCCGAGAGGACCACAAGGGGTTCAGAGTATCGCAGGGCTTTAGCCTGTATTCTTGGTGGGTCTCTGAAGCGGATTGCGTGGCACCGTGGTTTTCGTTGCACCAGTTTAGTCTAGAGTTGGACTTTCTCACCGGAAAACCTCGACGTGTTTTGAGATACCTGTGTATCACCGCCGGGTGAGAGGTGGTTGCCCATCCAGTCCAGAGTTGGACTTTCTCACCGGAAAACCTCAGCGTGATTAGGATACGCAAACATCCCCTCCGGGTGAGAGGTGGTTGCCTATCTAGACTGCCCTGGTCCAGTGGTCATGGCCGCTACCCTTCCTAGTTGTGACCGGGATGGAGCTTTTGTCCAGGAGGACGAATCCTCGCCACTAATGACTTCCACCCCTGGGTTGAGCATGGTCGTGTTTGGGACGTGACCGACCTCTAGAGCAGAGGTACTGTGACATGCGTAGCCCTCAAGATTCACCCCTGGTGTGAGCCGGTTTAGGCATAATTCACCAGTATGGGTGTATATCAGGCATGACCAACCTCTAGAGCGGAGGTGGCATGACATGTCTAGCCATCAAGTTCCACCCCTGGTGTGTGCCGGTTTAGGCATATTTCACCAGTGTAGGTGTATTTCGGACGTGGCCGGCATCTAGAGCAGAGGTGCCGTGGTATGTGTAGCTCTCGCAACGATACTACTGGACATGCCGATTAAACTTCACTTTATCCTTTCCACCACCTTTTCACATCAGCGCCGCACAGCAACCTTTATTTCTTTTCTGCATTTTCTTCCTTAACCGGGAGGAGCTTCACTCCACGCGTGGCATTCGAAGAGTCTCGCCAGCAGTGGATCTCAAAGATGAAAGTTGCATCATTGTTAGCCATCCAGGCACACTGATGCTGCTGCTTCTGATTGAATGTAAAGAGTTGGGGCACAATCTTTGCAGCTTGTAAGGTTTTCCATCAGGATCTCATTGCTGAATCCGTGTGAGAGAGCTGATGGATTGTTCCTCATGGATGAGTTTGCAAATATTTTTCCATATATTTTGGTGTTTTGCAGGTGATTGGTCACTGTGAACACTTATCTTGAACAGACAGTTGACAATCCTTGAAATGCACGTGACAGTCAGAAATCTGTTCGATCTAAAGAATATTTGCCAAAAGCCTGAAGAAGCATTTTGAGGATCTGTGTAACAGATAGGGGTCCATCAGGGGTGCATATTGCCACCTTACTTATTTAACTTTTATACTGAAAATATCTTGCCGGCTAGCGTAGTGGTTAGAGCACTCGTCTAGCAACCAAATGGTCGAGGGTTCGAATCCCCAGCTGAGCGGGATTTTTTTTCCGACCAATACGGCCCTGAGGTCGACCCAGCCTCGTAAAATGGGTACCAGAGAAAATCTGGGAAGTAAAGGCAGCGAGGAAAGGAACTGGTCACCCTACCTCATACGCTGATGACCCAGCATAATGAGGTCTCTAACGCCTTACCCCCTACGGCATTTGAAATGCTATGGGACTATCTTTATCTTTATCTTTACTGAAAATATAATGAGGAATGTTAAAGAAAATGTAGACAAAAAAATATTATGATGGCATAACAATTGGAGGTTATGAAATACCAGAGATTAGATATGCTGATGACACAGGATTACTGTCCACAACACAGAAATGAATTGAAAAACTAATTATGTCAGTCTGTAAAAACAGCGAAGTGCAAAACCTCTATCTTAATGCAAAGAAAACTAAATTGATGACAACTGACAGAACAAATAAGGCAGTTGAAATATATATCAATGAGGAAAAATTGGAAGAAGTGGAGAGTTTTGAATATCTTGGATCACTGCTAACTAATAATGGAGATACAATGAAGGAAATTAAAAGGAGGATATTTATCGCTCTTCAGAAAGTAAAACAACTAAAGAAGATGTGGAGAGGAACTGACAAGAACTACAAAAATAAGATTTTTAAGGGCATGCATCTTTCCCATCGCAACATATGCCTGTGAGACCTAGACACTTAACAAAACAACTGAGAAACACATAAATGCTTTTGAATGTAAATGCTACAGAAGAATTCTTCAAATATTATGGACACAAAAAAGAACAAATATATCCAACTACAAGAACTTAATATAGAAGAATGCTGGCTAGTAAAGAGGATTAAAGAGAGAAAACTTAAATATTTTGGACACATTAAACGTCATGATAATCTAGAGAAGACCGACTTGGGTACATAATGGGAAAAAGAAAGAGAGGAAGACCAAGGCGAAGATGGCTGCAAGACATCATTGATGATCTGCAAATGGATGCATCAGCAGCAGGCCATCTTGCTTACAACTAAGAGGCCTACAGGAGAACTGTTAGGTAGGTAAAGTTCCACAAGGTGCATGCAAATGAATGAATGTAACAGATCTGCCAAGTTTCACGCAAAATTTGATGCAGGCATGTTGTTTGAATTTATCAGCCATCTTATGCCATCAGGGAACAGTTCTACCATAAGGTCACAAGACCATCTGCTCAGTTTGAATATGTGTGGACAGTATGATGCTGCCAGGTGGCAGACTGACTCGCCAGGTTTGGGAGTAATGACCTTCATTGTCCTACGTGTATTTGCCAAATGGTAAATTATGGAAAGTAGTCCGGAACTTTTCAATACCATATTATTGAATTTGTTCAGATTATTCTTATGCTGCTACATATTTGTTAATGTATATTGGTATATACTTCATTTCTTTCCATATCTTCAGGCATTTTTTATTGACCATGTACTGCGTACAACAACTTTTATGGATCCTCGACTTCCCACCGATGTTCCTCTTATTAATCCACATTTTCTGCAAAACCCTGCACCCCGAATAAGAACAGCAAGAACAGAGTTGGATGTGGTAAGAGTTTTACAGTTTGCTTAAGGTTGACAGTCTGTCATGTGGAAAGTGATATCTCTTAGATTTAAGCATGATATCAGAGAATGTAAAATTTATATTCAGATTGATTCTTCTTAGATTGTGAGGTACTTACTCCATGCCAGTTCTCCAGGTGGAGCTGGATATGTATTGAGTAGCTATATCAAAATTATCTTTAGCTTGGATACAGAATTCATTTATAAACTGTAGTTGAAAAGCTACAGGGTATAAGCTCTTCAGAAGTAGCAAAGAGGAGGGGATCACTATTTTGATGATCAAGAAGCTTCTTATTTGCATCTTGTCAGCTATCATCCTCTTCAAGCTGTTCAGCCCCCAGGGAGTAAGGAGCTGATCTACAATTTCTGCCTGCTTTGTAGAGTAAATAGGGACAGACCAAAAGTTAAAAGACTTACATGGAAACATAAACAAGAATTTTATAACTAGACTTGGCATATAGAACGTATGAACTTGTGTCTTAAACTTGAAAAGCTAGATTTGACAGAAGGTGGACAGATAAGAAAAACAGGTGGCAAAACAAAGTAACTCTGAAAACTCTGCCCGTGGTTTGGACATGTAGCAAGAATGAAGGGAAGGAAGCCATTTGAGAGACAGAGATGCAGGTGCAAGGAGACTTGTCTTTGCAACATAAACATCACTTGGATTGATCCATGCAGCACAAAGACTGCTGTTACTGTGATCTGATATATACTCATGGAAAAAAGTAAGTGTGCAACACTTTAAAAAGCACCATGAACATGTTCAAGTGATGATTGAAGTAAAATTTGGCACACATTATGTCTGATTATCCAATAACAGATAAAATGGTAACTTTCAGGCCAGTCATATGTCACAAAAAAGTGAAAAAAAACTCACCTAATGTGGCTCAAAACCCCAAGAAAAGAAAGTCAGGGTTTCAGTATCACTGCTTGACACCGCCTTTATCATCGAACCATTGACACGTTGTATCAGTTGTTGAGTCATGTTATTCCATTCTTTTTGCAATGCTTGGTCTAATTCTTGGTGGTTTCCAGGACGATTGTGTTGTCTTCGCAACCAGTGGTCCAGTTCATCCCAAATGTGTTCGATAGGTGATAGGTCCGGTGAAACTGCTGGCCAAGGCAAGACAGTAATCTGATGCAGTTGAAAAAGGTCCCTGACCACACGTGCGATATGTGGATTAGCGTTATGGTGCTGCAGTATCACGCCTTGTCCATTAGCATCCAGAAAAGGCATTACGTGATATGTAATGATTTAGTCCCTATATAGTAAACCTGTAAGGTTGCCATTGAGGAAGACTAGGTTTGTTCGGCCAGCATAAGAATTTCCTCCCTAAACCATTACACTGCCTCCTCTCCTCCTATCCACCTCTAGCACACAGTTATTTGCAAAGCATTCTCCTCTTAAACTGCACACTATAGCACCCCCATAATGTCCTTGCAAACAGAATCTGGACTCATCAGTGAATAGGATCAATTTCCATTGATGATAGAGTCATGCCATCTGGTGCCTGGCCCAGGTCAAGTGGGTTTGTCTGTGGCGAACTGTCAGTACTGGTCTAACTGCAGGCCTGTGAGGTAAGAGATTTACCTCTCTGAGTCTTTTCTGCACTGTCCTGTCCAACACACATCTCAAACCTGGAATGTTGCTGGCAGTCCATGTTGCCTGAAGAAACCTGTTACGAAGGTACATGAGATGGATGTAGCGGTCTTGTGCGAGGGTGGTAACTCATGGTCTACTGCTTCTATGGCAGTCAGCAACGGAACCATTTTGGTTAAAACGACTTTGAAGGCATGATATTGTGTTTATGTGAACATTAAAATGTTGAGATCCTGCTGCTACTGTTGATCCAACATTTAACATCCCAGCAGCTATATCTCGCTGATGTTTATTCAATCTTGGCATGATGAAAAAAGATGTTTATGTTGGAATTCCGCTACTCCTTTCTTCAACGATTACGTGAATAGATATATGAGAATGGAACTACACACTTATCCTCATTTTATCCATGGTCAGTAACGAGTCATGGATCACTCCACTTGATTTCACTGGAGCTGTGGTTATCTCCCCATGAATAGTGCAATCAACTTCATGCAGCATGGGGAAGTGGACAACATGCAGACAAAACTTCGTGCCAAATTTGATTTCATTTCACTCATGACAGCATGATTGGTGCGCTTGACACCACTGCACACTTACTTTTTTCTGTAAGTATACAAAACCAACATTGGTAGAATCTGCAAAATCCAAATCCAACATTGAGAGAAGGAATATGGCAGTGATGGACAAATAGTTTTTGAGTATAAGTATAAGCAAAACTAAATATTTAAATATACACAAAGCCACAACAGTAAACCTATGATAGCAAAATGAAAGACTATTTAAAATAAAAGGAACAACAGGTTTATTATTTAACATATACACCCGTGTAATGTTTTAGTTTACACCTTAATCATACAGAAACATACAGGACACAGGGGTAGGAAAAGAAGAGAAAATATACTGTAATCTCACATCAGTGATATATAACAAGTAAGAGTGGAGAAAATAAAAAAAAAAAAACCAAAGACCAGTGAATGAACCACAGTTAAATGAAACTCAGAAGAAGTTTAGACAAAAATAGACGCTTACAGGTTCCATCTTTTTCCTAAGAACAACTAACAGAAAAATCAGTTGAACACAATTAGATACTTCACATAGCATACGCAGATCAAGAAAAATCATTCAATAAACTGTGGGAAGTCTTGCAGCATTATGGGATTAGTAGTACACATCTGATCAGTCTGTGCAAAAACCTATATGAAATCATTTAGAATAAATGCAAGACACTCTAAACCATTCATCATAAAATCTGGAGTATGGAAGGGCTGTGTAGTATCTCCCTTACTATTCATAACATACATTGACAACATCTGCAAAAAAGTTAATATACATATTAAAAACTCCGCCGCAAAACTCCCCAAACCCAGAAATAGTGCCAGTAAACCCACAAAACCTTCTGAACAACATACTCAAAAGGTAGACCATAAGTGAACTCCTTTTAACTGATGACCAAGCACGTGTAGCCAATCAGAAGAAGACCTATAGCAGAATATGGATAACTTAGCAAGTAGAAGCCACAACATGAAGATCAGGGCTGAAAAATTGAAAGTCATGGCCACAGTGAGAGAAGATATCCAAACAAAGATCTTCCTGGATAATCAGCCCTTGAGACACGTGAAACATTTCATATACCTAGGTAGCACAATATCACTTTCAGGGAAAATTGCAGCTAAGATTGAGAACATATGCAATAAAGCGAATCAGGTCATTGGGCAAATGATTCCATTAGTGAAAAACAAATACTTTCCTTCCAACTCTATGCTGTAAATGTCAAACATGGACACTGACAGCCAAAAACAAAAGTAAAATCATCACAACAGAAATGAGATATTTAAGGGGAATACTAAATGTGACAAGAAGAGACCAAGTAAGAAATAACACCATCAGGGCAGAAGTAACTGAAGTAACACCAGTATTACACAATATCCAGAAACAGCAAGTCAAATGGTTTGACCATGTTACACGGTTACCACTAGACAATATATCACAGAAAACATTCACACTAAGATATGTAGGTAACAGAGGAAGAGGCCATCCATGCAAGAGATGAAGAGAGGAAATTACTGAAGCATTAAATATGCCATTATATGAGGCAAATCGCTGAGCCTTATCAAGACACCAAAATGATAGATGAGGAAGGAGATGAGACCAAAAAAAATGATCTGGGACCAGCTGCATCTGGTGGGAGTGCATGAGGTGAAGTATTGTGAATGTTTAAATTGAGATGTGTGAAGTGTGAGGCCAGTCTGAGTGGCTGGTAGTAAAGAGGAGGTGGGGAAAGGAGAGAGAGGGATACAGTAGTTGTCAGACCTAGAAGATAGTGGGTGGAGTGATAAATGTTGTTGGGGCAAAGGGTTTGTAATACAGTACAGTGAAGATCCTGAAATGTTGGTTGCAGGTGAGGAAAAACTAGATGAGAGCTTAATAGGGAGGGAATATGATTGTAGAGAAAGGTAGGATAAAGCATACATGAATTTCAAGTTCAAACTCTATGGTTCCAGTGTCCCATGCTCCTGTATGTAGCAGTTTTCAGACACAATGCACCTTCTGTCATCAGAGTGACATTGTTTAATGGCTGTTATTAGAAAATCAGACTTCTACAGTCAGAGAGAGAATGAGAGCAGTTTGTTTTCAAAGTGAAGCAGCTCTTGTACTGTGCTGAGATTCATGTTACTATATTCTTTCTCCATCATCTCCTACAAAATCCAATCACAACTGATGTGGAGTTTGAGGATTCACAGCTCCTTGTGGTAGTGTGCCACTATAAAGACTGAAAATTCTCAGAGACAACAGCACTGTCATTGTAGGTAGCTGATGATATAGATACACACCCTGGTACATGATAATCCTCTGTTTAAACACAATGGATCAAACATAGTGTTAAAATAAGTTACTAGTGTGACAGGAAGTAAAGTGGCTGTGGAACCTGACATGTGTTTTCAACTGAAAACTTTTGGTTGCCTAGTATCATTGTTTGATGACCAAATGTCATTACAAGGGAAGATAAATCTGTCTATGCGGAGGTGGGACCTGTTTAATGACCTAATATTTGTATAAGAGAAAATACATTTCTGTATAGTGAGCTAGGATCTGTTTGCTGACCAAATTTTTGTATAAAGGAAAATGAGTGTTTGGTCACCTAATGTCATTACAAAGTAAAATGCTACAGCTTTGTTCTTCTCTTTATTATTATAGATTTGTCTTTTAATCTCTTTTTTTTTTGCTTTATAAACTGTCTTACAAGCTGTGTTTTTCGTTTGTGTTCTTGTAAATCTTTTCTTTGTTTCTTTGGTCGTAATTTTTACAGTCTAAAATAGCCGTTTAGGTTTATCTAGACTTGTTTTTTAATGTAATTTTATAGTTTTGTTTTCTGATTTAGAACAGTTTGGTAGGTCTCTTGGCTGAAGGAGATATAGATTAGGACTCCACACTCCTTCGTCCTCTCATGCATGTAATCTATTTTATCTCATCTCTGATTTTGGATCTCTAGTAGCACTGAGACATTCACTGCCTTTATGAATAATTCTACATTCATATTCCATTAAAGTAGTGATCCAAGATATTCAAAACTCTCCACCTCTTCCAATTTTTCCTCATTGATACATATATCAGCTGCCTTGTTTGTTTTGTCAGTTGTCATCAGTTTAGTTTTATTCGCATTAAGATAGATGTTTTGCTCTTCACTGTTCTTATGGACTGAAATTATGGAGAGGGACAGACAGAACTACAGAAGTAAGATTTTTAAGCGCATGCATCTTTCCTATTGCAACATATGCCTGTGTGAGACCTGGACACTTAACAGAACAGTTGAGAAACACATAAATGCCTTTGAATGTAAATGCTACTGAAGAGTTCTTCAAATATCATGGACACAAAAAAGAACAACTATATCCATACTACAAGAACTTAATATTGAAGAAGGCTGGATAGTAAAGAGGATTAAATAGAGAAAACTTAAATATTTTGGACACATTAAACTTCATGATAGTCTAGAGAAGACCATCTTGGAAGGGTACATAATGAGAAAAAGAAAGAGAGGAAGACCAAGGCAAAGATGGCTGCAACACATTGATAATCTGATAATGGATGCATCAGTAGCAGGGCTTACAACTGAGAGGCCTACAGGAGAGCTTTAGGAAGGCAAAGTTCTGCAAGGGACATTCAAATGACTGAGTTGACTGACTCATATTCCATACATATTTATTTTCTAATATCCTCAGTACTTCTCACTTTTGATTTGGTTATGCTTATCTGTTTTCTCTTTAAAATAGAATTATTTACATGTGTAAGTCTTGCATAAGCTTTTTGTTTTCAATCTTTTATTATTGCTAGTATGTTTCTATGAAATAATGTTTGGATGTTTCTGTTGCTTTCAGTTAGACACAGGTGTTTAGCCTTATAGAAAAATAGAGAAAGGAAAAAGCAAAAACAAGATTAGTTAGACATAACTGTGTTGTTCGACTTTACAGAAAGATAGTGGTAGGAAAGGGCAGAGGCAAGATCAGTTAGACATAGGTGTGTTGTTCAGCTTTATAGAAAGATAGAGAAAGTAAAGGGCAGAAATAAGATCAGTTAGACATAGGTTTGTTGTTTAGCTTTATAGAAAGATAGAGAAAGTAAAGGGCAGAAATAAGATCAGTTAGACATAGGTGTGTTGTTTAGCTTTATAGAAAGATAGAGAAAGTAAAGGGCAGAAATAATATCAGTTAGACATAGGTGTGTGGTTTAGCTTTATAGAAAGATAGAGGGAGGAAATAGTAGAAACAAGATCAGTTAGACATGGGTGTGTTGTTCAGTTTACAGAAAGATAGAGAAAGTAAAGGGCAGAAATAAGATCAGTTAGATATAGGTGTATTGTTCAGCTTTACAGAAAGATAGAGAAAGTAAAGGGCAGAAACAAGATCAGTTAGACATAGGTGTATTGTTCAGTTTACAGAAAGATAGAGGGAGGAAATAGTAGAAACAAGATCAGTTAGACATGGGTGTGTTGTTCAGTTTACAGAAAGATAGAGAAAGTAAAGGGCAGAAATAAGATCAGTTAGACATAGGTGTATTGTTCAGCTTTACAGAAAGATAGAGGAAGTAAAGGGCAGAAACAAGATCAGTTAGACATAGGTGTGTTGTTTAGCTTTATAGAAAGATAGAGAAAGTAAAGGGCAGAAGTAAGATCAGTTAGACATAGGTGTGTTGTTTAGCTTTATAGAAAGATAGAGAAAGTAAAGGGCAGAAATAAGATCAGTTAGACATAGGTGTGTTGTTTAGCTTTATAGAAAGATAGAGAAAGTAAAGGGCAGAAATAAGATCAGTTAGACATAGGTGTGTTGTTCAGCTTTATAGAAAGATAGAGAAAGTAAAGGGCAGAAATAATATCAGTTAGACATAGGTGTGTTGTTTAGCTTTATAGAAAGATAGAGGTAGTAAAGGGCAGAAATAAGATCAGTTAGACATAGGTGTGTTGTTCAGCTTTATAGAAAGATAGGGGAAGTAAAGGGCAGAAATAAGATCAGTTAGACATAGGTGTGTTGTTCAGCTTTACAGAAAGATAGAGAAAGTAAAGGGCAGAAATAAGATCAGTTAGACATAGGTGTGTTGTTCAGCTTTACAGAAAGATAGGGGAAGTAAAGGGCAGAAATAAGATCAGTTAGACATAGGTGTGTTGTTCAGCTTTACAGAAAGATAGAGAAAGTAAAGGGCAGAAATAAGATCAGTTAGACATAGGTGTGTTGTTCAGCTTTACAGAAAGATAGGGGAAGGAAAGGGCAGAAATAAGAGTGGCAGGAAATTTTTTTTTTTAAAAACTTACTATTCTTACTTAAAATGCTATATTGAACCTATCTTGTTATATGGAAGTGAATCATGGACAATAGGCAAGTCTGCACAAAAATCATTGGAAGCAGCAGAAATGTGGTTTATTAGAAGAATGTTGCGAATCCCCTGGACAGCAAAAATAACTAATGAAGAATGTATGAGAAGAGCTGGAGAGACAAAAAACCTTGTCAGAAAGATAAGAGAGAGACAATGTACTTTCATAGGACATGCAATGAGAAGAGGGGGCATAGAAAATATTATAACAAGAGGAAAAATAGAAGGAAGAAGATCAAGAGGAAGACCAAGAGAAATGATACTGGACAGTCTGACGGGATGGTGTGAGAGGAGATCACCAACTGAACTGATGGCCTGCATGAATGATCGGGTACTCTGGAGAAGCATAATAGCCAACGCCAGTCGGCACGGCACCTGATGATGATGATGATTCACCTTTGTCTACCTTTTTTTCTAGAACCAGTTATATCGCAGTCGTCTTTTATTTCTATCCCTTTATTTCAGTTAGCATGATATTGTCTAAGTGATTGAGATTGTCAGAAATGTAGGTTACCAATGTTACAGTAGAGCAGAAAGTATAGATTTATTTTGCATGCACTCTTTTATGAATATGTAATGAGACTACTGGCGTAGTTTACATTGAAATGTCCATGACTTGTCATTTTCAGCCAATTCCACCACCAAGACAACCACTGACTGAAAATGCTGCGATTCCCACAGGTAGGTTTCCTGTTTGTGACTTGTCTTTAAGGAAGACAGGATTCAGTTGCTGCATGTGTAATTCAACAGGATAATTTATTTTTCTAAATGGAGATCATATATTTTGTCTGGTTGTTTAGTTAACAGACTTCAGTCATAGAAAATGATTGACTGAGGTTGGAGCAGCAAAGATTTAGTTAAGTTATTTTTCTAAACTGTTGCAGTATTGTGCCATAAAAATGAATCTATGAGTAAGGACATTTCCTGTTGTTTGGGAAGCAGATGTTTTATTTTAAAGTACTTTTTTTTTTTTTTTCAGCGTACAATGAGAAGGTTGTTCTTTTTCTGAGACAGCTAAATGTTGATGAGCTTCTTCGAGACAGATGCCCACAGTATGCTTCTAGCTCAAGTCTCCGAGAAAAAATTAGTAAAATATCATCACGAGGGGTGGACATGTTAGAGAGATACTCTAACGACATTGATTTGACTTTGCTTCTAAGGTATTTTCAATGTTATGCAGACTGTCTTTCTTTCTGAAGCTGGCAAGCAGCAGAATGTTACAAAAATTATGCAGACTGTCTTTCTTTCTGAAGCTACCAGCCAGCAGGTCAAATATCACAGATGAGACACAGTGAGGAAAACTTTAAAACAAAATGAACCATTTTCCAGTTTTCCTGCTATTATTTTCCAAAAATTCCGTAGTTTCAGACTTTATTCTGCTAGTTAAATTGTTTGAAGGTTTTAACACTATTCTACTGGATTAAATTATTTGAATATTTCATATTGGTTTATTTCAAATAAGAAACATACTTTCCAGTGTCATTTGCTGTCATCATCATCAAAATATTTCATATACAGTGATACCTTGGAATAATTCCAGAACACCGTTCGAGTTCCAAATCATTCAAGTTCCAGGTCAGTTTTTCCCCTTTAAAATGATAGAAACTGGATTAATCCATTCCTGGGTCCCACGAACACAAATGTTCAAAATGATTTTAACAGCAAATACACTGGATTTTAACTTAAAATATTAACAAATAATAATATTTGAATTAAAAATATTAAAACCTGTATTTATCTTAAAAAGGAATGATGATGGCACATGTGGAAGCTGGAGGAGGAAGAGGAGAGAGATTATTGCTTGGAAGGCGAGTCACCTTCCTTGATAACATCAAGTAACTGTGTTTCTGGTGGTTCTGGTTTCTGCATTCTTTGCCTTTTATTGGCCTGTGCTATGGTACCACTTGGAGCTGGGTTGGAGTCACTGGTCATGGTGCCTTTTGAGAACCAACGTTCCAAAGTGGTCTGATGTTGGTGACCTTTTTTGAATTTTTCTAAAATGTTCAGTGATGTTATCAAGTTAACACACCTGTTAACAAGGGCTTTATTAGGGTGCCACTTCTCAACGACGGCCTGGGTTTTTGACCACATGCCAAGAAGATCCTTGATTTCTGCAGTGGAAATGCTTCTAGTGTCTCCCTCTTCCTCCCCTGAAGAAATTTCTTCTGCAACTTCTTCTGGTGCTGCTGGTTGAGGTGCTGAAGCTCTTCCGTTGTCAGCTCATTCCTGTGATCATCCACTAACTCATTGACACCCTCTTCGCTGAGTTCCAAACCTATGGACTTGCCCAGAGATACGTACACACGAACACCCACAAACAACATGCTGGCCATTTGGATTCAAAAGCAGCATTCGGATTCCAGAGCAAAATTTGCTCTAATATTTCATTTGGATTCCAAGTTGTTCGAGTTATGGGGGATTCCGGGGGCAGTACTGTAATTGGCATTCCTGCTTTTTTGCTTTCAAACATTATAGAATAAATAGTATATAATTGTCTCTTCATTAAATCTTCTGATTCTCATGATTTGTCATAGTTGTATAAATTGTTTTTGTTCTTAAATTCTCACAGCCTCTTTGAAAATGAAATTATGAGTTATGTGCCACCTACTGTTTGTGCTAGAAGCAACCCAGTGATTGAAACTGCAAGTCAGGCGTCACCTCAGGGATCTCCAGGTATTTACCTTATGTCTTTGCTGCATGTTCTTGCATCTCTCAGATGATTTGATTACCAGTGCCCATCTAATGCACATGATGTGGTCTAATGTATTGTCCCAACATTCTTTGTGATGGTATCATTTACTCCTATAGTCCACAAAAATGCCAGGAACCAAACAGAATGGGATGACTCAGTTTTGTTTTGTTCCTGGCATTTTTGTGTAATTTGTGTGTAGTAGGGTTCATTCTCATCAGATGACTCGGTGAATTCGTGTGCTGTCTTTCTGTGCATGGGATGTGTCAGGTGTCTTCATTTCTCACCATCAGGGGCTTATTTGTTTGTGAAATCTTTCAGTATATGTTTCATAATGCCTTCCTCCATCAGTTTGATAATGAACATCATCAGTAAGCTTCTATATGTTTAATAATGAACATCATCAGTAAGCTTCTATATGTTTAATAATGAGCATCATCAGTAAGCTTCTATATGTTTAATAATGAGCATCATCAGTAAGCTTCTATATGTTTAATAATAAACATCATCAGTAAGCTTCTATATGTTTAATAATAAACATCATCAGTAAGCTTCTATATGTTTAATAATAAACATCATCAGTAAGCTTCTATATGTTTAATAATAAACATCATCAGTAATCTTCTATATGTTTAATAATAAACATCATCAGTAAGCTTCTATATGTTTAATAATGAGCATCATCAGTAAGCTTCTATATGTTTAAGCAGTTGTTGGAACAAACTATAATGAACAATAATATAGAATACACTTCATTAAAATGATGTGCTTCTGGTCCACAGTATTTTTATGTTTACATTGCCTCATTGCAGTAACTACATGAAAGAATTGTGATGAAAGATTTCAGTCTTCTAGCAAAGATTACAGCACAGTTTTAAAGCACAGTTTAGAACATGGTTTTCTAGCAACATTAGAATGCAGTCTTCCAGCACACATTATAGCACATTCTTCCAGCACAAATTAGTGTACAATCTTCCAGCACACATTAGAACACATTCTTCCAATATAGATTGGAGCACAGTCTTCTAGCACAGATTAGATCAAATCTTCAAGTGCAGATTAGAGCACAATCTTCTAAGACACACTAGAATGCAACTTCCAAAATACATTAGAGCACATTCTTCCAGCATAGTTTACACAATTCTAGAACAGATTTGAGAAAATCTTCCAGCATAGATTAGAGCATCATCTTTCAGTACACATGAGACCACATGTACCAGCATCAAAGGTTAAGAATCAGACTCCTGCATCATTGCATTCAGAACACCCCCATATGTAATCTGCCACATCCAAGAGTATGTTTGCTAGTAGTTCTCATCAAGTGTTGGTTCTTTATGATGCGTTTTCTGCCACACAGTTCAGATTTCCTACCAGCACCCTTAATTTGTCCTAGCTCCAACAATCGCTTCACAGTTACATTGTTCTTCCATTCTCTCACTTAATTTTCCTGGAGTCTTTCCAATATGGCTTTAGCAATGTCACCCTTTTCCTTTCTCAGTCTGCCATTTATTTCATCCTATCCAGCAAGTCTATCTGCCACATCATTGCCAAGTACTCCTGCATGCCCTGGACAATAAAGCCATGTTAGGCTCCACACAGTTGACTGGCTTAAATGATGAAATCATTCTTTTCAAAGTGGTTTTTTTTCTCAATATTACGAAGCATACTCTGTGAGTCCATCACATTGATGCCATGGCAACTAGCCATTCCATTTCCATCAACACATCCTCAGTTTCCATTCACTTGTTTAATGTGGTGACTTCATATTCTCCTGAACCCCGTTCCACTACTCTTCCATTGCGGCAGACAACAAAACCCCAACAATTTCTGCTGTTTCGAGACACTGAGCCATCTGTGTATATTGCCATGTCGGAAGACCCACAGTGATGCTTGATGAGATCTTGAACCCAAAGTTCAGCTGCCCACTTCACCCTCATTCTGCACACGCTTTAGTCTGTTCAGCTGTGCATTTGACAGAGTGACTATGCCTAGACCATTCTGTAGTGGTGACATCACCAGTGGCTGCATCAGCAAGAATAGTGTGCACTGTGGAAAATTTGATGCAGCTATTAACCTAACTACTCCTAATGCTTTCCTGACCTTTTGTATTATATTTTCCACATGTTGAGCAAAGGACAAGGATAGCTCAAATGTGATTCTTAGATACTGCATGAAATGTGTTCTCATGTCTTGTCCCCAACAGTTCACAATTGGGACTTCAGATCTTGCAATTCTGTTATTTAACAAGTACCATAGGATGCTAGCTTTTTCACGGTTTATCGCCTCATTGTTATCCTCACACCAGCCTGTTATCTGATCCACCCAATATATCATCAGTGTAGGTCAGTGTTTGCCCCACAGCATTTCCAAATAACAGTGCAATGCCAGTAGAATACACATCGAATAGCACAGGAGACAAAGAGACTTATGAGGCAGTCCCATTGCAAAGATTCAATGGTTCCATGATCCGTATCTCAAGGCAGCGGCATTTAAAAATCCAGGACCAATTAGAGCACAATTTTCCTGTAAAGATTAGACATCTTTCAGCATATATTAGTGTACAACCTTACAGTACACATTATAATGCAGCTTCCAGCATAGATTACAGTATTTCTGCATACATTAGAATACAGAATGTATAAACTAGGAAAAATGTAGGAACAGCTTTATTACTTAACAACTGCAAAGTTGTGACGTTTCGGTGTGAGCCTTAATCATACAAAAACATACAGGACAAAGAAATAGAGAGAGCAGATAAAGTATAGATTCACATGAATACTATTAAAAAGAAAAAAAAATTAAATAGAGTACTTAGCTGTAAATTGTAAGGTGTGACTTGTCCGGCGATGTGTGTCAGGAATGGATTTAGTAGAACATGGAGACTTTAAATAGAGACCTGTGATATGTGGTCAGTGGGTTGTAACTGGGGCTGGTGGATGGGGAACAGGGGAGGGGAGAGAGTGATACAATGTTGACCTAGCCAGGAGAAGTTGAAATAGATGATTAGGGAAGAGGGGTTGCAAAGTGATGCTGTGAGGAGGTTTGACAAGTAAGAAGGGGTGGAGCTTAGTGGAGAGTAATGATTGAAGAGAATGTTAAGTGTAGCTAAACAGCGAGTTTAACCCATGTGGCTCCAGCATCCCATAATTTTGAATGCAGCTGTTCTCAAAGTGCCAGGCAGCTTTTGTCATCTGTGTGACATTGTTTGATGGCTGCTGTTACCATAAAATCAGATTTGCCTCTGTGGTTGGGGCCATTGAAATGATTTGGGACTGGTTTCGAAGCATGCTGGGTGATGTACAGATATTTTTGCATGCGGTCCCCTAATCTGAGGCCAGTCTCACCAATATACGTTATCCTGCATTTTTTGCAAACGATGACATATATCACATTACGGGACTTGCATGTGAATCCCTCATGAAGAGCTAGGATAGTTTTGGGAAAGGTGATTGTTTCGTTTCCCAAACTACAGGACAGGTAACGCAGCGGGGGCTGTTACATTTTCTGGTGCAAACATATGTAAGGCTCTACTTCAAGTGGCTGTGGACGAGAATGTCCTTAAGGTTTGGCTCACGTTTGTATGCCAATAGGGATGAATCAGAGAAAATGTCGCGAGTGTCGGGGTCGAGTTGGATTAGCGGCAGATGACGATAAAGAATTTTCTTAACCATCTGACCATGTGGGTGGAAAGGCAGTACTAACTTAACTCTGTCAGATGGAGTAACAGGCTTTTTCTCGAATACTTCTTTGCGGCTCACTAGTTGGATACCTTTTCTGGGTAGTGGCGATGATGGAAAAATTCTAATGACTTGTTGGACTGATCTTTAAAGTCCAAATTATCCTGACATATGCGGCGAAGACGGAGGAGTTGAGAGTATGGGATGGAGTTCTTACATGCTTCAGGATGGGAGGAGGTGTAAAGCAAATAGGTGTGGCTGTCGGTGGGCTTGTAAAATATAGAGGTGACAAGCCTGTTTGTGTCAATAGAAATTTTAATGTCTAAAAAGTTAATAGACTTGTCAGAAATTTCATAAGTGAATTTTATGTTGTTATTGAGTGAGTTGGTGAATTTAATAAATTTTTTTTAGCTCTTCCTATGGCATACTTGTGATTTCAATGCCATCATCAATGTACCTTTTATAGAATTCTGGAAGTCTGTCATTGTAGGTTTCCCATAATTTGACTTCCAGAAAGCCCATAAATAGACATGCATAACTGGGACCCATTTTTGTTCCCATGGCAACACCACTGAGTTGCTTGAAGTATTCGCCATTGAATTAGAAAGAATTTAGGTTTAGTACTAGCCGTGTAAGTCTGATTATGGTGTCAGTGCTAGTAGTGGGATGAGGGTCTTTGTCGAGAAAATAGCGGAGTGCTAAAAGTCCATCCTCATGGAGGATAGAAGCGTATAGGGAGCAGACATCAAGGAGAAAGATGTGATAGGTGTGGTGTTGAGAGAGTGTAATCGTATCAAAAGTTGTTAAGGCATGGTTGGTATCTATCACAGCTTTACTGCAGTGCTTCGTGTGTAGTTATATACTTATACACTAATTATTGTACATTAGAATGCAGTCTTCCTGCACATTCTAATCACAGATTAGAGCACAGTATTTCTGCATACATTAGAATGCAGTCTTACTGCACATATTGGAGCACATTCTATTCACAGATTAGAGCACAGTATTTCTGCATACGTTAGAATTCTGTTTTCCTGCACAAATTTAGCACACTGTAATCACAGATTGGAGAATAGTATTTCAGAACAAACTTCCAGCAAAAATTAGAGCACATATTAGAGCACAGTATTCCAGCACAGATTAGAGCACAGTATTCCAGCACAGATTAGAGCACAGTATTCCAGCACAGATTAGAGCACAGTATTCCAGCACAGATTAGAGCACAGTATTCCAGCACACATTTCCAGCACCAAATGAGAATGCAGTCTTCCAGTACAGATTAGGCACTACGTGAAATATTGAGCAGGCTGAAACCTTGCTCCTCATTTCTCGTAAAGGAAAATTAAATCAAAATCAACTTCACCAACTTAGTATTTCAGTTTAGTATATGTTACTTAACTGGTGTAGACTAGGAAGAGAGTAGCTGCAGCCTTTTATTTCAAATACAGCAAACACCAAATATTTTCATGCAGCAAAAAGGCAAAACACATACAGCATCTCTAAGTTCACACTGGATGCAAAAGAGCAATTATTTCACAGTTATAAATATATAAAAGCAGATACTGATAGACACAACTCACAGAGACAAATGTAAGTTGATTTCCCAGTTAAGTCATTGGAGTAAAAAAGTAATTTAATTTTTTTTTTTCTTTCATTTAAATAAAATGTACAAATGTGATTGAAAACTCCTTATCACTTTTCAGCATAGTCCCCACCATGTTCAGTGCAGGCCTGTGCCACTACTTGAAAACTCCTTATCACTTTTCAGCATAGTCCCCACCATGTTCAGTGCAGGCCTGTGCCACTACTTGAAAACTCCTTATCACTTTTCAGCATAGTCCCCACCATGTTCAGTGCAGGCCTGTGCCACTACTTGAAAACTCCTTATCACTTTTCAGCATAGTCCCCACCATGTTCAGTGCAGGCCTGTGCCACTACTTGAAAACTCCTTATCACTTTTCAGCATAGTCCCCACCATATTCAGTGCAGGCCTGTGCCACTACTTGAAAACTCCTTATCACTTTTCAGCATAGTCCCCACCATATTCAGTGCACACCTGTGCCACTACTTGAAAACTCCTTATCACTTTTCAGCATAGTCCCCACCATATTCAGTGCACACCTGTGCCACTGCTTCATTAATACCTGAATTCCTGGAGAAAAAAAATCTTCTGACTGACCTTGCAGGGCCTCTCTAATCTCTTTGTCCTTACTGAACTTCATTATACCTAGAGCCTCTTTAAGGTATCCAAACACTTGATAGTCACATAGTACAAGGTCAGGTGAATATGAAGGATGTGGAAAACATTCCAGGTGCAGATTCATAATTTGTTAGCTGTTGCATCTACTGTGTGAGGCTGTATGAATCATGCTGTTACAACACACCAGAACTTAGCAAACCATAATGTTGTGACCTGACTTAGGTTCAAGTGGTTCACAAACTTCACAGTTGATAGTGGTTTATCTGGACATGTAATGTTCCTGAATTGGACTTTTTACAGTCACAGAAGTGTGTGAGCTTCAATTTTACCAGGTGACCGAGTTGCATGGTTTCAGTGAGGAAGAATGCTGCAACTCCTTGCTGACTTAGTTTGTCTCTGGCTCTAAGTAATGTACTCCAGTGACTATATAGTCATCTTTGATGTGGTCTGCTGATGTCATATTTCTAAAATGGCAGCATGCCTTTGCATACATATATCTAGAGAGAGATTTAGATTTTTTTTTTTTTTAAAGGGCGTAATTAAGGCTACTTTTTGAGTTGAATTTGTAAAATGTTGTTAATTTTGTGTCACAATATAGCAAGTGTTACCTCTTGTACAAATTTGTTTCCAAATTTCTGAAGCATTATCATACTGAGTGTATTTGACTAAGCCACGGTTGTGAGATTATTGACCCAAAGCTGGGTTTATAAGTGCAGATTTTATTTATGTTCCAGTTCAGCGTCTTCCTGGCAGAGTACCAGCTCCTTACAAACGAGATTTCCAGGCAAAATTGCGAAACTTCTATAAAAAACTGGAATCTAAAGGTTACGGACAGGGGCCAGGAAAGTTAAAGTAATAGTGACTTTTAAAAAAAATTTTTTATATTGTGTGTGAGTGAAAGGTTATGTGTGAATGAGTGAGAGGTTGTGTGTGAGTGAGAGGCTGTGTGTGAGTGAGAGGTTGTGTGTGAGTGAGAGAGGTGAGTGAAAGTGTATGTATGTGAGTGAGAGGTTATGTGTGAATGAGAGGTTGTGTGTGAGTCAGAGGTGTGTGTGAATAAGAGGTTGTGTGCGAGTGAGAGGTTGTGTGTGAGTGAGAGGTGAGTGAAAGTTATGTAATGTGAGTAGTTTTGTGTAGGAGAGTGCTGTTTTTGATTGTGTTTCATGAGAACAGAATGATGTTCATCTTCACAGAGTAAAGAGATGATAAAATTATATGTCACAGGATAGAAAAGTGACAATATGCCACAGAGAAGAGAGGTGACAGAGTGTCACCAGAATGGAGAGATGATGGTATGTGTCACACAGAAGAAGAATGACAAAATAAGTTACTCAGTAAAGAACTGAAATTTCTTAGAGCGCAGAAATGACAGAAAATGTCACAGAGTGTGACACAGAGTGTGTGAAGTAGGAAGCTACTGATTGTGCCTAATATGGCACCAAATTGATGATGTATGATACTACTATGCCATTCAAGCACCGAAATACGCATGTGATACTACAGTTTAGACTTCTGTCAATGGCAAAACTACATTACTTTGCTAGATGCTGAGTAACAGCATTCACCCAGGAACAATACTACATTCTTCAACAGTAACATTTGTGGCACTGAAAAAAACTGACCAAAATCCATCATGCATATGACAGCACTTAACAGTGAAATACATTGCTGTAAAACAATAGGCTAAAGTGGCAGTTAATAGATCATTCAGCACATTTTAACATGAGAAATGATGAGTGTGAAACCTGATGAATGGAAGAAAATGAAGCAATCAGCACAATACATCAAAAAAATTCAAATACCAGAAATATACAACCATCCAGATGAAAATGACTTCACCTTAGGGAAACACATGTACTAAAAATACATACTAACCTCTCATCGAAAACATCCAAACCAAAACAGCTCATTTCCAAGAATCTTTCATCTGTCTTAAAAAGGACAAAGTGATAACTGAACCTGTATTCTATCAGTTACACAAAACTACAAATATGTAGTAAAAAAGGACAAAAACTGACAAATATTTCTTACATTCTAACTCAACAATTCAAACATCCTGACGCTGACCAATCTAAATGAAAACTAAACATGTCTACTCAGAATGAGAGCTCATTCGCTTTTCCCAAACTCTCTGTCTTCCTTTTTTTTTTTTAAAATCTAGCAGACTTTTATATTACCTGTTTTCTCAAGCGCACGTCATGGACTTTTCTCTCAATCCCAATTTCTGCATGAGTCACACTGCATTCAACACACAAAGTACCGGTCTGTGCCTGACGAACAAAGGCATTCACTCTACTAAAGTGACCTCATTCAAAACCTTTTTATGTCTCTTATACTGGAACAGTACTCCCCCCCTCCCCAAAAGTAGAGATTTGTATGTAGTTCTGTAAACCTCTCAGAGGATTACTCAGAGAGATCCATAACACAAAAATTTAAAACATTATGCATGAACATGATATACAAAAAAATATAAATAGCCATCACAGTTTGTACAAAATAGTAATCTGTCATATGTGAGGAAAAACTGTACATGTCATATGTGAGGGAAAACTGTACATGTCATATGTGAGGGAAAACTGTACATGTCATATGTGAGGGAAAACTACATGTCATATGTGAGGGAAAACTGTACATGTCATATGTGAGGGAAAACTGTACATGTCATATGTGAGGGAAAACTGTACATGTCATATGTGAGGGAAAACTGTACATGTCATATGTGAGGGAAAACTGTACATGTCATATGTGAGGGAAAACTACATGTCATATGTGAGGGAAAACTGTACATGTCATATGTGAGGGAAAACTGTACATGTCATATGTGAGGGAAAACTGTACATGCTGTTAACAACTCTGACCCCTTAATACAGCATTTTGAAAAAGTAGAGCTTGATAGTGGCAGGATTTTCTCCTTCACAACACATTTCTAGTGTCTATGTATGCAGCTGCCAGTTAGGTCTCACCTATACATTTGCTGAACAAATAGGGTCCATAATGTTCAGAACTGTGTTTCGAATAAACTTTTTACCTGGGCTCCAATTCAGGTGAAAGAAACTTCTGTAACAGTGCATGATGCACCATCCTCAACGTGAACGTTAAAGTCTACTTACTTGAGAATCTGCCCCAAAACCGCCACTAATTTCCATTGATCTGCCTCTGAATTGCAGTCATAGCTAGTTGAAGTCACATCAGGAAAAGAAATCTTTACTGTCAGAATGACGAGACTTCTGTGAGTGACGACACATTGAGGACGACAATCATCAACCGACATAGGAACACAATGCGGAAGCATCCACCTCCATCGACTGCTGAGATGCACAAGCCCTAGTGTTAACATGCTGCATAATCTCTGGCAGGAACCATGGAGGAAACACTGATAAAAAGGAGAAGGAGATAGGAGAACTATCTGTACTGAGTGGGACGTGGCAACATCATATGAAAGTGACCCAGTGTGAAAAGCCAGTTATAGGTCCCGACAGGTAAAGATAGATTGATGGCAATGTCCTGCACAAATGGATGAGAAGTGTTCTTCGCCATGTCAGCATGTGGTTTCAGCGAGCCGGGACAGGGCAAGTCAGTCTGAAGTGGACAATCTACCATAGGCACACTACAGGCCTGTGAATATGCTTCAGCAACATTAATCGACTTGACTTCCTTTTTTGTCACTCCACTGGGACCCAACAGCATCCCTAGCCCAAATGTGCAATGGTAAGGAAACAGAGGTAGCACCGTTGAAAACCTGCTAAGGCAACATCCCTTGCACCAGGATGAAACAAATCTCAAAGTCCATGGTGCGAAGGTTAGCAAACCACCTCTGCAACTTAGCGTTTGGCATCTCCTGCCAACTGAAGAAAGTATCCACCAAGGATCTATGGTCCATCTTGACTACGATTTCTTGACCTCAATTTCTGCGTGGTGTTATGGACAGCATAAACTTCTCTCTCAAAAGTCAGCACTTAGTCTGGGGTCACAACAACTTTTGCAAAAGAAGGTTCAGTGGGTGTTCCACAGAGGTAGAAGCTGTCTGCACTAAACAGACTCCAATTGCAACATTGGAAGCATCTGTATTCATGGTAAGTGGTTTGTACAAGTCAAGATGCATGAGAAGCACAACTTCGCAAGACAATTCTTTAGAAAACCAAATGCCAACTGACATTCAGGTGTCCACTTGAACCTATGACCCTTCTTAGTGAGGTCAACAATGGGAGCCACAATCTCCAAAAAGTAGGGAATGAAACGTCGATAACTACATGTCTCCAGAAAAAGGAGACAGCATTTCAGAAATGGCTCTAACCTTCTCAGGATCAGGAGGTATGCCATTCTGACTGATGATATATCAAAGACACTTCTCTGAGGCTGCAAAGTGGCATTTGGATGGTTTCAGTTTGACCTTGTGTTCGTGCAGTTGGTCAAAGACCATTTGAAGATCGCGAACATGGTCCTCTATTGCACTGTCC
Source organism: Achatina immaculata (assembly GCA_009760885.1). Classification (NCBI taxonomy): domain Eukaryota; kingdom Metazoa; phylum Mollusca; class Gastropoda; order Stylommatophora; family Achatinidae; genus Lissachatina; species Lissachatina immaculata. Next base: position 67,288,896 of record CM019717.1, on the reverse strand, counting down.
GTGAACACCAATATGCTATTGATATAGGCTTGAGCAAACTTTCCCAATCCTTGCAGTACTGTGTCCATAAGTGCAACAAATGTAGATGGTGCCCCTTTAAGTCCAAATGACATGTATCGAAAACAGAAGGAGCCAAAATGACAGCTAAAAGCTGACTTCCATTTGGCGTCTTTTGACATTGGGATGCAACAGAAGCCACAGTGAGCATTCAAAGTGCTGAAAAACTTGGCTTTTCCTAACATGCTCACAATATCCTCGATGTATGGAAGAGGTTATGACACTGAACAAGTCATAGCATTGAGAGCATGATAGTTGCAACAAAAATGGTAATACCATCCTTCTTGGTCACCAAGACTACCAGTAAATCAAACTCTGAAATGATGATCCAAACAGCTTTCTCAATCACCTCTCTACTTGCCAAAGGAGTGTAATAGGGCTTCCTGGACATGATGGACCCTTGCTGGTATTGATCCCCATCTGCGCTGTTGAGGTGTGAGAAATCTCAGTCACTCAGAGAGAAAACATCCGAGTTCTGTGTCAACAAGCCTGAAATAATGTTCATGTGCTGCTCAGGGCACTGAACCTGTCGCAGGATATCCTCAGTGCAACTTTCAGCTGTTGACTTAGATGTAGAAGAATCCAGTTCCACTGAATCTGCAGACTCTGAAGGAGGAGCTAACCGACCCAAAACACAACCACACTTGAGACGGATGTGTTTGTTGAAATGGTGTATCACAGTAACTACCAGGGAATGACTGAAGATCAAAGTCTGAATCCACAACCTTGATATCTGGCTGGGACTGTAAGGAAGCAGTGTCAGCCACCTGAAGCATGTAAGGATTTCCCCTGGGAAAATATGGCTGGACCTCTAGCTTCAAAGGTGTCACATCCATAGAGCAAGGAGAAAGAACAAACGAATTATGTACTTGAAGAATAGATGCATTATGTACATCCTGTTCTAATGGTATCTTCTTCTTGTGTGTATGTGCTGAGTGTTAGACTTATTACTTATTATATTAGCACCAGAACGAGACAGAAAATCATGCCCAGGAATGGTGAATCATTTCATGTTACAAACCACATAGAAGCAGTGAGAGGCAGTAACACCAAGCAAGAGTAACCGGAAGGAAAACTGCCTAAGACTTGCATGGAAGAAGCAGTCCTGTCTGAAGACTCACTTTTGTAGGAAGAAGTTTGAAAGAGCAAGACAAGGATCTGAAAACTGAATCTTTAAAAAGACAGATGCTAGCCCCTGTATCTATCAGTTACCTAACTTTCAGCGAAGCAACAGAAATTAGCAGTAGAATAATAATGCAGTCTTGACGAGCATTCACTATCACAGAATAATGACAATCTGCATCAATATTCTCTGAGTAATAATACTCATACAACCTTTATCAACATTCACCAGTGAATGTGTGGTTAGCACAGACATGAACAACAGAAATTTGAAACTTAATTTAAAAGTATTTTATTCAGAAATTTGATAATCGCTTATTTACACTATTACATTTTGTTTTATTTTTTTTTGTTTTGCGTTTTTTTCTGGTAATATTTTTAAAATACTGACAAATTGATGGTTTGTTCATTTTTAAAACAAACGTTCAGTGTTGACCGTAATATTGTTTGTATTGTGAACTCACTTTTTTTTTTTTAGCAGTAATTTGTGCACCTGAGAATATTTACAAAATTATTAATTGCTTTATACATAGCTTACTTTGCAGTAACTTTAGTATCATAAGATTTATTAATGTTTTCTACCATTTTGACTGACAGAAAATTTGTTGTTTTAAAATTGGTTTGACTGTCATATTTTTTGTTTTAAAATTGGTTTGACTGTCATAATATTTGTTAATGTTTTCTATCAGACTGACTGTCAGAAGAGATCATGTCTTAGAAGATGCATTCAACAAAATCATGTCTACACCGAAGAAAGAGCTTCAGAAAAACAAACTTTATATTACTTTTGCTGGAGAAGAAGGGTATGCTGTAAAAGCTGATGCTAGTCTCAGAATATTTTGCAGATTTCTGATGATTTTCTAGGCTACCATCCTCATAAGAGATAAGAATAATTCCACTTAATGCAAATATAATTAGCAAGCAGTAATCACAGAACACAAGAATTTGTATATTTCAAGAAGATACTGAACAAAAATACTTTCAGATATATTAATTGAAAAACAGTGTTTCAGAATTTGCCAAGAAAATACTAGACAATAGACAGCCACTTTTTAGCACATGGTAACTCAAAATTATTTTTGGGGTTTCCATTATGTGTGGTGTGATGGTTAGAGTTGCATTCATTCTTCATAATCTTAGGTGGTCCTTTGTGTTTCTTATTTTTTTCTTTTTCCATGCCATTTGGTCAGTCCTCTGAGATATTTTTCTCTTGGCTTTCCTGTCATTCTTTTTCCCTTGAATTTTCTAGTCATTAGTATGTTCTCCAGTTTCTGTCTTCTCACAACATGTTCAAGAAATCTTGACTGTCTTTTTTTTTCTTATTATTTTACCTGGTTTTCATTGTTCTTACACTTCTTTGAGGACTCCTTCATTTGTTTTTCTGTCTGTCCAGGGTATTTGTTGCATCATTCTCCAAAACCACTTTTCTGTTGCATAATAATAATGTAGTAATGTCTTGGAGAAAATGTCATCTCATATCTCAAAATGGTGGCTGTTCAAGAAATAGCAATGTGTGTACTTTGATTTTCAAAACAAAAACTCCATTATGAAAACACAGTGTTATTACAAGATTCAGTGTGGAAAAGATCCCCCTTCAAATAATTCTATCCTGTGTTGGTCAAAGTAATTTTAAGAGACAGTAGTGTTCTATATTTAAAAGGAGTTGGAAGATCGAACATTCATAGGAAAATGCTGATGGCATCCAAGAAGCGTTTTAACAAAGCCCGCAGAAATCAACTAGAAAAGCTTCTTTACAGTCAAGTATATCACAAATGACTGTTGGGAAGATTGTTCTTAATTGCCTTCACTTCCACATCTACAAAGTGACTGTGCAGGCTTTGAAACTGGACAGTAAACCCCCACTGTTTCCACTTTGCCAAAGGCACTTGGTCAGACATCAGAGCTGATGAAAATTACCTTTGGAGATGGATATTTAGTGATGGAGCAATGTTTTATATATCAGGAAGGATAGATCATTATAACTTCAGAATATGGAGGTCAGAAAACCCCCATGCCAATCGAGAAATCAAAATAGATAGTGCAGAGGTGAACGTCTGATGTGCTTAGTCTTGTTCTGAAGGTTTGGGGCCTTTTTTCTTTGCGGAAACAGTGGCAGTTTTTACCTGGGCACATTACATTTGTATCTGTTACCCAGTTGGAAGATTACCAGTCAAATGTGGTGTTCTAGCAAGATAGTGCACTTCCAGTTCAGGCTCATGTTGTCTGAGAATTTCTTCTCATGCATTTTCCTGGATGCTGGGTTAGGTGTGATGGACCAATTTCACAGCCTCAGTCATCATCATCATCGTCGTCGTCATCATCATCATCATCATCGCTTTTCATTCCCTTAGAGCACAGGCCACAGATAAAGTTTCTCCACTCATCCCTGTTCTTGGAATTACTCTCTGCTTCCCTCTATGTGCATCCCTTATCTCTGAGCACTGTCATAATTTCTCTTCTCTGAGTAAGTCTAGGTCTTTCTCATTTTCTGTTTCCTTGAGGATTGCATGTCAGTGCCTTGTCTTGCCATACTGGTGCCAGGTTTCCTTAGAGTGTGGCCAATCCAATCCATTTCCACTTCCTAGACATGATTTGTAGGTTCATAGGTTCTTGTCCTGCCCTTTCCCAGACCTCCTCATTCCTGATGTTGTCCTGCCATTTAATGTTTAAAATCCTCCTCAAGCAGTAGTTCATGAATCTTTGTATCCTCTTGTATTGTCTTGATCATAACCATAATCCTGGTCCGAACCATACAGCAGGACATCTGTACATTTGTATTGAAAAGCCTAAGTTTGGTTCTTGTTGTGATGTTCTTAAATGACCATATTTTGTTAAGTTGGATAAATGCTGTCCTAGCCTTGGTTATTCTAGCTTTGACATCCTTTTCCATTCCCCCATATTTATCCACTATGCTGCCTAAATATGTGAAATACTCTACTTCCTCAGTTGGCACTCTTTCAATTACCATGAGGCCATTGCTTGCACTATTACTTTTCATTATCTTTGTTTTTTGTTTATTAATATATGGTCCCAGTTTAGCTGAATTCTTGCTTAAGATTTGAAGTTTCTCTTGCATTTGTGTGTGGCTGTGTGCCAGAAGTGCCACATTATCTGCGAAGTCAAGATCTTCCAGTTGGTTCCACAATGTCCTTTGTATCCCATTCCTTTTTCTTTGTGTGGTAGTTTTCATGATCCAGTCACTTGCAAGAATAAATAGAAATGGTGATAGCAAACATCCCTGCCACACATCTGTTTCCACTTTAAAACTTCTATAAGAGTTCCTCCATGCACAATTCTACAAGTTCTTCTTTATTATACAGTCTTTATAAGCTTTGTTATCTTGGCTGAGATACCATAGTGTTCCAGTAATTTCCATAGCATTCTATGATCTATACTATCGAATGCCTTCTCATAATCAATGAAAGTAACTAACAGTGAAGGAGTCCACTCCATTGACTTTTCTACTATTATTCACATTGTAGCAATGTGGTCAGTACAAGATCTTCTTTGCCTGAAACCTGCTTGCTCTTCTCTTAGTTTACTGTCAACTGATGTTTTAATTCTATTTAGCAAAATCCTGCTGAAGACCTTGCTGGCTATTGAGAATAGGGAAATGCCTCTATAGTTCTTACATCCTAATAGATCTTCTTTCTTAGAGAGTTTATAAGATGGGCCTCCTTCCAGTCCTCTGGGACCTTCTCTTCTTCCCAGATCCTGCCAAATAGTAAGAATAGTATTTCTGTTGTTATTTCTTTGTTCGCTAAGAGCACTTCAGCTACAATTCCATCTGGACCTGGTGCCTTATTTCTCTTCAACTCTGAGACAGTGTGTTCAATTTTGGCCTTTCTAGGTGGTTCTACATTGATGTCTAGAGTGTTCTCTGCTGCTGGTATCTCCTCCGTTTTTGTCGGTGCTGGCCTATTTAGGATTCTGCTGAAGTATTCCACCTATCTTTGCATCTGCTCTTCCTCTGATGTTACTACCTTATCTTCCTAGTTTTTGATGGGGTTTTCTACCCTACATGGTCTATTTGCTAACTTCTTGGTGATTTCATACAGAGCTCTCATATTGTTTGTACCAGCTGCCTCTTCTGCCTGTCCTGCCATATTATCAAAATAGACCTGTCCGTCTTTCTTTATGCTTTTCCTAACCTCTTTATGGGCCAAATTGTATTCTATCTGAGATGAGGCCTTTGCTGCTCTTGTTTTACTGTCATTTATTTTTGCTTTCATTTCTGTCCTTCTGTCAGTTTTCTTCAGTGTTTCCAATGTAATCCATTCCTTGTGCTGAGGTTTCTTAAATCCCCCTGTGTGTCTCCACAGGATTTGGTCAACATTTCTTTATCGCTGTTCTGCACAGTGTTCACATCTAGTGTATCTTCTTTGTATAATTCCTGCAGAACCTGAAATCTGTTGTTCAGTTTCATTTTAAAGTTCTTACCGATTTCTGGGTCTTCCAACAGTACCATATTATGTCTTTTTCCATGTCTCTTTGTGGCGTTTCTTCAGTTTCATGCTCAGTTTAGCTATCGGTAGGTGGTGGTTAGATGGTACATATGCACCTCATTTCACTCTGACATCTTGCACTGTTCTGCGAAAACTTCTACTGATACAGATATGGTCTATCTTGTTCTCAGTGACATGATCTGGTGATACCAAAGTGGCTTTGTGTATAGTTTTATGTGGAAATATACTTCCTCCAATGACAAGGTTGTTGAGCATGCATAGATCTGCTAGCCTTTCTCCATTTTCGTTCATTATTCCTAATCCATTTTGACCCATTACTCTCTCATAACCTATGTTGATCTTACCTACCTTTGCATTGATGTTCCCAATTAGAACTATTATGTGTTTGTTGCCTTGTTGGTCTAGGATTTCCTACAGTGTGGTGTAGAATTTGTCCTTTACTACCTCTTCTGCATCATTTGTTGGCGTATATAGCTGGATGATATTCATATCCTTCTTTGTTGAGAAGCAAGCTGTAATTATCCTTGGGCTAACTGCTCATCAATGCTCTTTGGGACTCTCTAGATAACATTACAGCTAAAAAGCAAGGGATGTGCAATGCTTCTTTAGCAGACTCCACCACCATGGGGACTATGGCGATCCCTGCCCCATTAGCCAGGCTAGGCCTGCCATTGGGGGTAACATGGAGAGGTGGGACAGGGTCTTGATCAGCTATGGTTCACAAACTCTGACGCTGGCATATCAGCTATGGGTCACTGATTGGTTCATTAGACAAGCATCTTCACTCTCAAACATGAAACTTTAAGCAGTATCTGTACACATAATTTTATTTATTTATGTGTCAAGTCTTATATCTACACATAATTTTATTTATGTGTGTGTCAAGTCTTATATCTACACATAATTTTATTTATGTGTGTGTCAAGTCTTATATCTACACATAATTTTATTTATTTATGTGTCAAGTCTTATATCTACACATAATTTTATTTATTTATGTGTCAAGTCTTATATCTACACATAATTTTATTTATTTATGTGTCCAGTCTTATATCTACACTAGGCTGCTGTTGTTAGATGAAAGACTTAATAATTATCTGTCGGTCTGGTGCCATATATAGTTCAACTGCAGTTTATATGCTTCAAAACTAATTTATTTTTTTCATTTTAGTTACTATGCAAACATAGGGCTGCCATATTTTTATCACCAACTACACTTGAAACACTGATTTAGCATTAGTTTATTTCCATCCAAAAAAAAAAAAAATTGGAACACTTTGGAACCCTTCCATAACCATTCTGTTTACAAAACAAGTGTGCCAAAACAATGAAACTGCATACAGAGTTAAAGAAAGAAGTAAAGAACATGAAATTTCAACATGTCTGAGCAGTGTTCCACTGACTTAAATAAATACAAACCCACAGGGGAAACAGTTCCATTGATAGCTATTTTTTTGTAATAATATATCACAAATATCTTTTAAAATACATAGCTTATTCTTTTTTTTGTGTGTGTTTTTTTGTATCCAACTTTGTGTGTGTGTGTGTTTTTTTTATCCAATTCCTTCCAATAAGCTTAAAATTGTTCATGGTTTCAAATAATTGTCTTCATATGAAAAGCAGTGATTTGAATTGTCTTGATGTGCATACTTAAAGGTGGATAAGTTATAAAATTATAATGATTGCATTAATGTAATCTAAGAAACAGAATCCACCAACATGCAGTATAAAATTAAACGGAACTATTCTAAAGCAGGTGCAGAAATTTAAATACCTTGGAGCAGTAATAACTTCAGATGGGAAATGCAGAACAGAAGTTAGGAACAGAATAGGCCAATCAAAGACTGCATCTCAGAGAATGAGAAACATATTATCCAACACATCCTTATCAATCAATGAATGTTAGAAAATGAGTCCTAAAATGCTATATTGAACCCACCTTATTATTTGGAAGTCTGGCACGGAAGGTTACCATGATCTAAATAAATAAATAAAAAGGTGGTCGTTCTGCCCAGGTTAAGTGGATTTTAATCTACAAACCCTCACCACACACGTGGTAAAGTTATCTAGCGAGCCCATGCGGGCATTAAAAAAAAATATATATATTATTTGGAAGTGAATCATGGACGATGGGCTGGTCTGCACAAAAATCATTGGAAGCAGCAGAAATGTGGTTTATTAGAAGAATGTTGCGAATCCCCTGGACAGCAAAAATAACTAATGAAGAATGTATGAGAAGAGCTGGAGAGACAAAAAAATCTTGTCAAAAAAATAAGAGAAAGACAATGTACTTTCATAGGACATGCAATGAGAAGAGGGGGCATTGAAAATATTATAACAACAGGAAAAATAGAAGGAAGAAGATCAAGAGGAAGACCAAGAGAAATGATACTGGACAGTCTGATGGGATGGTGTGAGAGGAGATCACCAACTGAGCTGATGGCCTGCATGAAAGATCATGTACTCTGGAGAAGCATAATAGCCAACTCCAGTCGGCATGGCACCTGATGATGATGGTGATGATTAATGTAATATCTGCTAGTTAACATTTCTGCAGATAAATTTAATGTTTTATTTGTGTTAACATTTCTGCAGATAGATTTCATGTTTTATTTATGTTAACATTTCTGCAGATACATGTCATGTTTTTGTGATAATTTATTTGTGAAGATTTTAGTGAGTTGATCCTTGCTTTATTTCAGTCTGGACTATGGTGGCCCATCTAGGGAGTTTTTCTTCTTGTTGTCCAGGGAGTTGTTCAACCCTTATTATGGTCTGTTTGAATATTCTGCTAATGATACATACACAGTACAAGTCAGCCCTTTGTCAACCATAGTAGAAAATGCCCATGAATGGTATAATGTCATCACTTGTGTTTGTATTTGTGGTATGATACAGTACAGATTATTGTATGTCATTTTACGTTATCATTGAAAAGCATTATTGTAATCTTATTGTAAACTGTTAATGCTCACCAAATAGCACATCCTCACTCTACATTATTCATATCATATCATTTGATGGCATCTCATTATGCATATTATATCATGCGATACCATCATTTCTTGTATTCATTTACAGTATTCATATGTATATCCTTATTCACAAGTTTAGAGAAAACTTTGTTTCAGGTTTCGATTTTCTGGTCGTGTACTTGGCCTAGCTCTAGTTCACCAGTACTTATTGGATGCATTTTTTACTCGACCATTTTACAAAGCATTACTTAGAGTGTGAGTATGTAGCTGAAACCTTACTTTTACTTAGAGTGTGAGTATGTAGCTGAAACCTTACTTAGAGTGTGAGTATGTAGCTGAAACCTTACTTTTACGTAGAGTGTGAGTAGCTGAAACTTTACTTAGAGTGTGAGTATGTAGCTGAAACTTTACTTTTACTTAGAATGTGAGTATGTAGCTGAAATCTTACTTTTACTTGGAGTGTGAGTTTGTAGCTGAAACTTTACTTTCACTTTGGTAACAAAAATAATAAGTTATATGGCTCATTTTTTCAGACATATATACAGTTTCTCCTTGTTCTTCGTTTAAATTCTGTCTCCAGTGTTATTATTTTTTTAAAGTGGTGATTAACGTAGCTTGCCTCATATTGAGGCTCGTAAATCAAGTAATTTTTCTTATTTTTGTGTTTATTGGTTATTCATGACATGCATTTTCTGGATTCGGTTCTCCCATCATGAAATATATGTTCAGGACTCTGTACTGCTGTCATGAAATGTATTATATGGATTCTATATTCTGTACTCCCTTCATGAAATGTATTATATGGATTCTATATTCTGTACTCCCTTCATGAAATGTATTATATGGATTCTATATTCTGTACTCCCTTCATGAAATGTATTATATGGATTCTATATTCTGTACTCCCTTCATGAAATGTATTATATGGATTCTATATTCTGTACTCCTTTCATGAAATGTATTATATGGATTCTGTACTACCTTCATGACATACATTGTATGGAATCTATACTGTTAAAAAAAAAGAAACACATCAAATACAGTGTTGCGATTTAAACTGAAGTTTGCTGGTCAGACAAGGGCAAATTGCCTGAAATATTCACTTGGACATAAACTTCACATGCTGACCTGAATTGTACTCAGCAGATGATTCATGAGCACAGAAAAGCGACATTAGTCAAAACAGCATTTTTTACAATAACTCATGACAGGTTCACGAGAATCCCATGAAACTTACTGATCACAAAACTCACTGACCATGTTATTGAATGCCTGTAAAAGATTGACGCTCCTCGAATCAATTCATTTGAAAATTCAATGTGCATGTATGGCTCATCTCACTACAGAACAACAACTCATCATCATTGGATGTTTACAGACTGGACAGCACAAAGTGTAGTGGCCAGACAATTTAATGTGGTTAGAAGCACCATTAGTTGCCTTTGGAGACGATTTCAAGAAACTGGCTCAGTTGCAGACTGGCCGCCCAGTGGAAGACCCATAGTCACAACTCCTGCTGAAGACCACTTCATACGGCTGCATCATCTCAGGAATCGATTTGCATCAGCATCCTCAATGGTCAGGTCATTGAATTTCAAATCAAATGGTCAGGAACCGGCTGCACAATGCTGGTCTGTGGGCTAGAAGACCCTACAGAGGTCCTGTTCTTACGGACCGACATCGCCGGAACCGACTGCAGTGGGTGAAACAGCATCGTCAATGGACTGTTGTGAATGATTAGAGAAGGGTTTGGTTTACTGATGAATTATTCTTTCTGCTCCAGCGACACGATAGATGGAGAAGAGTTTACCGCAGAGTCCATGAGCGCTGTGCCCAGAACTGCATGGATGAGGCTCCTCCACATTGATGGTAGAGGTTTACTGGTGTGGGGGACGATCAGAGTCAAAGAAATGATCTGGTGCAAAGTGAAGGATGCCTGAATGCCCAATGATACGTCTCTGAAATTCTTCGTTCTCATGTCCTTCCACTGCACCAGGGTCAATTTTTCAGTAGGATAATGCTCGACCTCATGTGGCACAACTCACCACCCAGTTCCTCATTGACAACATCCAGACCATTCCATGGCCATCCATGTCATCAGACATGAACTCAACTTATGGGATGACTTATGGTATGAATTCAACAGACAAGTCCACTGGTGAGACGTGGTGCCAACCAATCTCCGACAGTTGTCTCTTGCACTGCGGGAAGAGTGGGCAGCCATCCCACCACAATAGATCCAATGGCTAATCGGATCCATGTCAAAGAGATGTTGTTCTCTGTTACAGGCCAGAGGAGGCCATATGCCTAACTGAAACGAAGGCTTCAATCGCAGAAAATAAAAGTCCAAACCAGATTTAATGAACATCATTTCATTGTTAAAGTCTTAAAGTTTCTTCATGCCAAGATTGAAACATTGATTCCGCAAAATAAACTTTTGATACAAGTTTGAAATCTGGTGTCCATTACGACTACAGTAGTGTTGCGTTTCTTTTTTTTTTTAACAGTGTATATTCTGTATTCCTTTCATGAAATGTATTATATGGATTCTATATTCTGTACTCCCTTCATGAAATGTATTATATGGATTCTATATTCTGTACTGTCATCATGAAATGTATTATCTAGATTCTGTACTCCCTTCATAAAACATCAATCAATCAAATGCCATGCCGCATAACATAGGTAATCATTTCTCTGCACAATTCCCTGTCTTTAGACTTGATTATGAGATCCGCTTAGTGACTTTCTTCCTAGCTACACTGACAGCCAGTCCAGTAACTTCTCTCTTGTGTTCCTCTGTCTCTTCTTCTCTCATTTTTTTCCAGTTGCCACAATGTGTATATAAAATATATTTTATATTTTCTTAAAATTGAACTCCATACCTGTAATGCCATTTTTCATTGTGGAAAACAGTTTTGTCACAGGCACACATTAATTTTGTTGTTGCCTAGCATCATTTTGCTGAACAGCTCTTCTCATAGTTGATTCCACCAGAGTTGAATTTGCATGTCAAGCCATAGGAAAGTGAACAGTGTTTGCATTGCAAAGACTAGTCTCTTTGAACTTGTGTCTTTTGAATTCAGTTTGTCCTTTGCTTCCTGCTCAAATAATGCTACACCCTCACACAGAGTTGGTGTCCACTTTATTCAACCCCTTGTCAGTTCTTCTCCCATTGGTGATTGAAAAATTTCTCATTGATGACTTATTCGAGGTCTGACACAACAAAACACAAGACTGACCCTTTAGTTTGGGAACCGAGAGTAGAAGAGGAGAGACAAAGAGGTTTTTACAGAGTTTATTCTAACCTGCCACTGTAAGACAAGGCTCAGTTCCAACACTTTACTCACCAGCAGCAATTGTGTGTTCAAATATGAGACATATACCTACGCTCAGTTGGAAAATGGCAGAGTGCAAGACTTAACAGCATGTTTCTCATGAAGCTGAAGAAATCCATGACAGAAACTTTTCAGTTATTTACAGAGGTAATGGTAATGAGTGCTCATCTCAAGCATATATTTTTGAGAAGATAGAGAAAGCATGAAAAATGATAGCCCTCCAGGATTTTGCACCAAGACAATGCACCAGCCCATAGCACTCTGTGAGGCAGTTTTTAGCAAATCACACCATTACTGTGCTTGAGCATCCACCATGTTCATCAGACCTGGGTCTCTGTGACTTCTGCCTGTTCAAAAAGATCAAGTTGGTGCTCAAAGAAACCCATTTTTTTGTCAGTAGAAGATGTGAAAGCAATAACGACGGAGGTTCTCAACAGCCTTTCAAAAAATGATCTACAGATTGCTATGAACTTTTCCCCTGGGAACAGCTGTGTTAAGAACACACTTATCTTAGCATAGTCTTTGTGAGACAGGTAGCATAGATCTGATTGCTTAAAAACATTGACCTACTTCTGTAGCTCAGAGACTTGTAGCAATCAACACTAACTGTAATTGTTATTTTTGTAAAATGAAGTGTCAGGGTTGCAGATGGATGGGGACATGGAGATTGTTGGCCGGGATGAGGAAAATCTGGTGTGAAACCAATGAATCCAGGGCATGACAAGCCTATGGGTCTGTACAACAATGGCTCTCAGAATGAGGTAAACAAAACAGAGCCAGCAGACTGTAGGTGGCAGAGAATGAATATCACTGAAGCACTCATTGGATTCCTCATCCCAAAGTCAGTGTGTCTCTGTGGAACTGTTTCAAAGCTATCTGGCCAGCCAGTATTGCACGCTGGGTCTGATGTGGAGAAGGAGTTTAAGTGCAACCACCAGAGGCTGGAAAACAAAGTTTCGGCCAAACCACCCTACACCATGGCAGTTCAAGCAAGATCACAGTCTACCCTAGCAAGAAAAGGTGCTGAAGTCAAAGGCACCCAGCCAAAAGGTGCATTGAAAAAATCAGGGTACCACATGTTAATGCTAATTAAATGTTATGCATACAAAGAAGAAACTGCTAACATTGGCAGCTTTGTGTCAACCTAAATGAGAACTATTTTTAGGGGGATCAAATTTGATTTTCTCGCCCTGCTCTGTAAAACAAGATATAGGTATGCTCTCGTTTATTTTTGCGTCATCCCTCATAAATATCCTTGTATCTTAGGTTTCCCCCCGTGTGGTACCCGGGATCTGCAAAGAATAGGACCACTGTACCCTACCATGCATGATCGTAAAAGGCGACTAAGGAGGGTTCAGCATAGGGCCAGCAACCCTATCTGGTAAAAAACTATCAGACTGCTACAGAAACAGAAGCAAGGGAAAAAGCAAATGCAGGTGGAAGGAGAAATGCGTATCAGGAAACTGAGCCCATGAAGGTTGTGGATGAAAGCCAGCCACTGACTGACAACTCACTACCAAAAATAGCACTAAGATGGACACCACAGGGGAGCAGAAGTAAGGGTAGACCAAAAGAGACATGGAGAAGAACAACAGAAAGGATGTTGAGCAATAGAGGGCTCACCTGGGCAAGAGCAGAAAAAAAGGCGAAAGACAGGCATTTGTGGAAAACCCTTGTGGAAGCCCCATGTGCCCTGGGCACTTAAGGTTCAGAGAGAGAGAGAGAGATCTTAGGTTTGGTCTTCTAAGCAGCCGGCTCCCTCAAGTCCACAATATAAAATTTATTTGGATATACATCTGTTATTCGTGCCCGCCCGTCTTAATTTTCTGTTGTTTATCACTGTCACTGCCGATGAAAGCTTAGCAGACCGCAGAACCTCTAAGGTGGTTTTTTATCTTGTCACTTGATATTTATTCTTTTGTGAAGACAAATTGTGACTTGAAAACATTATTGCTATATCTTGATTTGAACACACTATAGTTTATATAGTTTATGTAATGTTCTAACCAGTCCAAATGAATCGTTTTCTCAAAATTTGTCATAAATTAATCAAGTACTGATTCTTTCAAAGTATTTGTTCAAAGAAAGCAGCATTTTCTGTCTCAGACTCTTGTTAATGTTACAATATTGTAAAATAAACAAAAAATTCACACAGTAAGCAGTATATAATTGACACACTAAGTTAGGTTTTAAAGATCTAATTGACATAGTAAACTCAGGTTTTATAGGTCTAATTGGCATAGTAGACTCAGGTTTTAGAGATCTAATTGACATAGTAGACTCTGGTTTTAGAGATATAATTGACATAGTAAACTCAGGTTTTAAAGATCTAATTGACATAGTAAACTCCCACATTTTAAAGATACAAATGACACAAAACCTCACATTTTAAAAAATATAAATGTCTCAAAACTCCATGTTTTAGAAATATGATTGACATAGTAAACTCATATTTTAGAGATATAATTGAAACAGTAACCCAAGCTTTTAGAGATATAACCGATACAATAAACCCAGGTTTTAGAGATATAAAGTAAACCCAGATTTTAGAAATGTAACTACGAGGGATGATTGATAAGTTGTCGGCCTAAGTTACAATGGATTATTTGTGGACAACTTTCTTGGGTTAATTCTCAACATAGTCCCCTTGCAAGTTTATGCACTTAGTCCAGCGATCCTGGAGCATACGGATCCCTTCTTTGTAAAAGTCAGCATCTTATGCCAGTATAAATGCTCTACAGCATGAATGACATCATCATCTGAAGCAAATTTGCGACCACTGAGCTCCTTTTTTGAGTTTGGTAAACAGATAAGAAGGAGCCAAATCTGAGGTCTAAGGAGGATGTTCAAGAAGCTGGAAGCCGCATTCATGAATGGCAGCCATTGCCACTTCCGACTTGTGAACTGGAGCATTGTCTTTATGAAAGGTGACTCCTCTCGTCAATTTCCCTTGATGCTTTTCCTTCAGTTTGACCCACAGTTGCTTCACAAGATTAGCGTAATAGGTCCCAGTGACCGTTCTGCCCTTTTTAAGATAGTCTACCAATAGCACGCCTTCTGAATCCCAAAAGAAGGAAGCCATCACTTTGCCTGCAGACAGAACCACCCTTGCTTTCTTTGAAGGTGGGGATCCATCATGTTTTCACTGCTTTGACTGTTCGTTGGTTTCTGGTTCAAAATGATGAACCCAAGTCTCATCCATAGTCACAGATTGCTGAATAAACTTTTCAGGATCTGCAGAAAAATGGCCAAGATTGTCTCATGACATGTTGAGAGCTGTCATTTGTGATCAGCTCCAAGAAGTTTCGGGACCCATCGAGCAGAGACCTTTGTCATTTGAAGATCGTTGTGAATAATTGTATGAACACATTCCTGGGAGATACCCAACTCAGTAGCAATATACCGCTCAGTTAGTCGTTGATCCTCCATTATCATGTCATGTATTCTGCTGGTGGTTTCATTGGTAGTTACCGTTCTTGGTCTTCCTGGATGGGGATCATCTTCCAGACTCTCCTTTCCATGTTTGAATTGAGCTACCCATTTCTTCACTGTGCTGTAAGAAGGAACACTCTCCCTTAGAGTCTCTACCATATCCTCATGGATCTCCTTCGATGATAAGCCCTTGATGCAGAGGTAGCAGATGACTGCTTTATGAGAAATGTTATCCATTTTCTCAATTTCTGCTGCCCCTTACCACTTCAGTAGCCTATAAAAAAATTGGTTGCAGTTAATGTCTTGAAACTTGGTGTTTAATCTTACATTAACCTGATCTACAAATGCACCTAATCTCAACTGTGTGTTTCAAGTATTTGTACCTTAGGCCGCGAATTTATCAGTCAACCCTCGTAACACAGTAAATCCAGTTTTTATAAATATAATTAACACAGGAAACTGTAAAAAAAAAAGGAGCCTATCTTTGTTGCTGGTCCTGGGGAGTGCCTTCATTTCGCTCAGAATGTGCCCATACATGTTCAGCCTTTACCATCAGGATTTCCTTCGGTGTTTTTAGGGAGATGATTCCAATGTTGTGTTGATTGTGTGTTGCCTGTGATCTAGCATTTAGTGGGATTTGCAACCGCTGCCTTTGGCTACACTTAATGCATTGAGTCATATGTGATAAGCACTTTGAAGGAAGTTGCTCTGCATCTGGTCATTGAGGTGTTGCTTGATGCATTGTGTAGGTCCAATTTGTCCATTCTGATGAGGCCCTCTGGTTTGGCCCTTGCTTCTAGCTGGTTGGTTTTGTTATTTCCGTTAGCTCTGGCATGGCCTGGACAGTATATCTATGTGCTGTTTTTGATGAGACATTTATTATTTCTTGCCATTCACTTCTAATGGCTTTTTGTTTCACTTTCCTTATTAGATTTTAAGATTCGGTAATGATGGTGATGTCACTACCCATTTTAATGTTTGTGTGATGGCCTCTTTTTCCATGCGCATACTTGAGTGTGTTTGTATAAGCCCCAGTCATGAGTTTGAGTGATTTATCTCCTCAGTATTTTGCAAAACTTAAAAAAAAGCGTAAAAATGTAACTAACACAGTAAATGAAGATTTTACAGATATAACTAACACAGTAACTCAAGGTTTTAGAATACAATAAACCAAAGTTTGAGAAATGTAACTAACACAGTAAAACAAAGGTTTCAGAGAAATAAATAACACAGTAAACCAAGGGTTTCAGAAATATAGTTGACACAGTAAACCCAGGATTATATAAATATAATTGACACAATAAACCCAAGGATTTAAAAATATAATTGGCACAGTAAATTCAAGGTTTCAGAAATAGTTTTCACAGTAAACCCATGGTTTTAGAAATATATTTTACATAGTGAACCCAGAGTTTTATATATATAAATTGACACAGTAAACCCTGGGTTTTAAAAATATAATTGATACAGTAAACCTAGGATTGTAGAAATATAGTTGACACAATAAACCCAGGATTATAGAAATGTAATTAACACAGTAAACCCATCAAAATATGAAATATAACTGACACAGTGAACCCAGGATTGTAGAAATATAATTGACACAGTAAACTCAGGATTTTAGAAATATAGTTGACACAGTAAACCTAGGGTTTTAGAAATGTAATTGACACAACTCCAAACTTTTGAGATCATATCTTGAATAAAAGATGGCACTCAATTTTACAGGCCCCTCTCCTTAGAAGATGTGGAGTCTCTTGACATGGAGTTCCATCAGAGTTTGCTGTGGATCAAAGATAATGACATCAGTGATGTTGATCTGGATCTTGCCTTCTCAGTCAGTGAAGAAGTCTTCGGGCAGGTAGCGTGTCTGTTTCACGTGGTCTTATCATAAGGTCTTTTTCCATATTCTTCTTGGGACTTTTTACTACATTCGTTAGTGGTGATCACCTTATAGTATGTTACTGTCTAGTCACCAGAGGTGATCAGTTTGTGATTTGTTGGTATCACATTCACCAATTATGATCACTTTATAGTTATTTTTTATATCACATTCATCACTCTTTGTGGTTTATTGATATCATATTCATGAAATTTCATCACTTTGTGTTTTGTTAATGCCATATTCATGTGATGTGACCATTTCATGGTTTGTTAGTGATGCTATGGGAGAAACAGGGGGAAGACAAAGATGTAGATGCCACGGATAAAGGTGATAGTTTTGATGTGTGATGAGGGTGTTGGTGTGATATAGAACAATGGTTAGGCTTAAGAGTCTTGTGGTACTTTTACCTTGCAGTATCTTCCACCTCAGACAAGGAATTTATAGGGGTACAGTTAGAGGGGTCACCGTCTCTCCCAGCATATCACCACCACCCTCCTCATCCTTGCTTCCCTTGTCTGACTAATAAACCATAAAATGATCAGATTTGAATCCTAACCCTAAACGTCAATGATACTTTCTAATAAATTTAATACACTGTGCATAGTCATCATCATCATTTTGTGCCATCTCTCCAAGGAAGATTTGCTTCAATGAATCTCCACTCTGCTCTGTTTCTTGTCTTCATAGAGCACTTGGCCAAACTTGTCCCTGTCCATCTCTTGATGCTGTCCACCCATATATGTTGCTGTGCTATGTACGAGGGGCGTTCAGAAAGTAATGCACCACATCGTTTTTCTCAGGAGCTGTTTATTCAAAAAGCATGAAATTTATACACAATATATATGGATGTGTCATGTAAACATCGATATTATTCAACATAATCCCCATCAACTTGTATGGCTTTATGCCAGCGCGAAACAAGTGCACGTATTCCTAACCCATACCAGATTTTCTCTTGATTATGTAGCCATTTCTTTGCTGCATGAATCACTCCTTCATCATCTTCAAATCTTACCCCTCAGAGTGCATCTTTAAGTGGACCAAACAGATGGAAATCAGAGAATGCCAAATCAGGACTGTAGGGTGGATGGGGTAGTACACTTCAACCCAATTTGGTGATTGCTTCCTTTGTTGCCAGACTTGTGTGAGGGTGCACATTGTCATGAAGGAGAAGCAGGTCTGCTGGATTTTTGTGCAATCAAACTCTGCGAAAACATTGATTGAGTTTTTTTCAATATCTTAATGTAAGCTTTTGAATTGATTGTCTCTCCTATCAGTAAGAATAATGCCCTCAGCACATTTCAACATTTCTGCCATGGTGACTGTGGCAGGACATCCACAGCGTGGCTGATCATGCAACTCCTTATTTTCGCTTATTGATTCTTTGATTCTCTGAACCCAGCAGTTGACTCTACTCCTACCAACAGCAAAACTTCCATACACATCACATAGACACTTGTGAATGTTCACAACAGTTTCCTTCCCTGCAACAAGAAATTCTATCACATTTCGCTGCTTATACTGCTAACACGCTCCATTTCAATGGTTAGGGCAGTCATATTCTTCAGTTCACAAAATCAGCACATGCCATATTTAAAGTGTGCAAAATTTCATTCATCTGTCTTCATTATTAGCCGAAAAAAAGGATGTTGTGCATTACTTTCTGAATGCCCCTCGTACAATTAAATGCAGAGAGTTAGAAGTAAAGAAAGATCTGCATTCATTCAGCTGCACAGCTTACACTACTCAGATATTTTACACTTGATGTCTGAACTATTGTTATTTCTGTATACACAGGTGACTGAACGAGAACTTAAACCAAATGGGAAAAATATTACAGTAACTGAACGAAACAAGAAAGAGTACATTGAGAAAATGGTCAAGTGGCGGCTGGAGAGAGGCGTCACAGAGCAGACCGAAAGTCTTATTCGAGGATTTCACGAGGTTAGTGTGCCTGTTTTACATGTCAGAGTAACAAATAAAAATTCCTATGCATCTCTTATTTTTCTTTAAGTTTGCTTCCCGGGCCAAAAACGGGGAAATCCGTTTTTCGGTTTTCATGCGTTGTTGGCCGAACGGCGGATTTGCCGTTTTCGATGGTTGTCTTATTTAAACTGTTTCTAGCGTGTTATTTAAAGTAATTTTTGGTTGTCTGTATTTTTACTGCAAAGTTAATATAATAAAATATTGTTTTCAATCTTCGTAACTTTAAAAAAAAATAGAAATCTCACAGTTTTAGCTGTCGGGAACACGTGTTTACGAGATCTCGCCAAGTCGACATTTTGTGCAAATGGCGGAGCATGTTTCTCTCAACGATACTGCGATGTACAATGAATTATGCTCTGAATTTTTTGTCAGACTACCCTAGTGATGACTAAAAATCACTATTTAATGATTCTAGTAAGGAAATGGATGCATCAGCAGCAGGCCATCTTGCTCACAACCAAGAGGCCTACAGGAGTGCTGTTTGGGAGGCAAAGTTCCGCAAGGGACATGCAAATGAATGAATGAATGAAAAGTAATGAAATTGATGTGTTTCAAATGATTTCTGTGACGGCGATCGGATTAAAAATACGATAGCTAGGCACAGCGTTGCTGTGTCAGAAGTGAAAATTCAAGTGACCGTGTGATTGTGATTCAGTGTCAGGATATGATGCTCCAACAGTAAGTATTTCACATTTTTCATGTAATATAGTTAGCAGTGGTGTAGGTGTGTGGAGTAATATTGATTCTACACCAGTTCTTGAAAAATTTATAGGAAATCCTGGTGTTTCAGTGAATGTAAACAAACCAGACAGCATAGAGGAAATTTTCAGCACAGTGTTTGGCAATGATTTTTTTTAAACTGTTAGCTCATTATGAAAATTTACACCGTGCACAGACCCAACATATGAACAAACTACTGCTTTTTTTCCTGAAAATATAACACATTCAGATATGAACAAATTCTTTGGATTGATCATTTTGATGGGCCAGACTAGGAAGCCAAACTGGAAAGATTACTGGACAACATACCCTCTTCTGGAAACATCAGTATTTTCAAAAGCAATGAGCAGAGCTAAATTTGAGCATCTTCTGACACTTCTGCATTTCTCTGACAACTCTCAGACATTTCCAGAAACAAGTATAATTAGCAAAATAAAACCTCTGCTGGATTATTTTTTGCCTAAATTTCAAGAGTTGTGTAAACTGAAGCAGCAGCTTTCGACTGATGAAGGAAAGACAAAAGACTTATCCGCATGATATCAATAATACACAACAGTGATTATCTGGAATAGTAAAGGACCATGTCCTGATGAAGCCTGAGGATGAAAGCACTAAAAAAGCATCATCTAGGAAGTGCAGAGTGTGCTTGGTCAGTGAGAAAAAGAGTGAAACAAAATTTTTTTGTAAAAGCTGTCAAGTCTCATTGCATCCAGATAATTGTTTCACAAGATATCACACACTAAAGAAGTACTAGAGGGTCTTGGAAGTTTGTCGACCAACCTGGATTAATTTATCTCAATGATGAGTAGAGATATGCATGTTTTTCTGAGTCCACTCAAAAAAGTTCATTTTTCAGAAAAATGGCTGGGAACTGGGGGTTTTTCAGGGTAAATAACTGTGGTCCACAAAGTATTAGGATAAAATATATAAATTTCTGGATAGTTCTGAAGTATTATTTAAAATTTACATTTAAAGATAAAGTGTAGAAATGTTTTTCTGTACTTCTGAATTATGGTTTCCAGTTTACATGTAATAATAAAATGTATGAAATGTAGAGTAGCACTGACTTCCCATTTACAATTTACATATAATAATAATATAAGACCTTCAAGCATAACTCTGAATTTATCATTTACTTTCAGCAGTTATGTTTCATTACAGAGCTAATCATTACCAAAGATTTAACATTGATCAGCCAGTTCAAAAATGTTCTTTCCATGTCTTTCCTTTTTTCATATTATCAAATTATTCAGTATTTGTTGTCACATGACATGGCAAAGGATTTTGATTGCATTTTCTTATAATTTTAATTAGTTTTCATTGCTCCAAAACTTTTTCAAGAACTTCCTCATTTGTTTTTATGGCTGGCCAGAGTATTTGTTGTATATTTCTTCAAAACAGCATTACTGTTGCTTCTAAATTTTATATTTATCTTTTGTTGACAGTCCAAGTTCCACAACCATGCAGCAGTACTGAGTCTACACAGCATTGTAGTATTATTTTCCTTACTTTTAAGAACATTTTCTTATTTTGAGTATGTTCTGTATGTCATAAAAATAGCAGCTTTGCTCACCTATTCATGATTTGATTTCAGTTGCACTTGTGCCATCAGTTGTTTTTACTTACTTGCTGACTTTATCCTTCCTCTTTCTTTGTGTCCTGTGCTAGTTTGTTGTTATTGTTCGCATTTAAATGAATTAAGTGCTTGTTTTAAAATCCTGTTTAAAGTCCTGAATTAAGTCTTGTTTTCGAGGATATTCCACTGTGATATATTTACTGTATTTGATAAAGGCATTGTTTCTGTCATGTTACTGTTTAGCTCTAAACATCTTTTATTGCTCTTTTCCTTGTCAATAAACCAGTGCCCATGGTAAGCTTCTGTGAGGGTGCTGTTGAGAGAACTTGAAGAAGCATCTAGGCATAAAGTTAGATCGCAGCTTAGGATTCAAATATCATATAGACCACATCACAACTAAAGCCAGGAAAGAGTTAGCTGCAATAAAAATGTTAGCAACAAACCGTGAACAATGGCTGCTAGTTGTGTTATATCAGGGCTTGGTTGAACAGGCAGCCCAGTGATGACTGGAAGCCTTGAAAGATGGTCTTGTTCCTTTTCCAGATGTGACCCACTTGATTGCTTGCTTTGCCATTCTCTGATTGTTTCTTCTTCATCATGTGGCCCACACATGCCCACTTTCTTTTCTTGATGACTTTGTGCTGCATTCTCATTTCTCTTATTTGTGCTCTTATCTGTGCTTTAGAAAAAACTAAATCACCTAAAGAGTGCAGTCTGAAGGACAACAAAGGGGATCTGAGTGCTATGCTGGAAAATTGTGAATCGGTATCTTGAAGCTGCCAGCA
Source organism: Achatina immaculata (assembly GCA_009760885.1). NCBI lineage: Eukaryota > Metazoa > Mollusca > Gastropoda > Stylommatophora > Achatinidae > Lissachatina > Lissachatina immaculata. The sequence continues at coordinate 67,266,554 of CM019717.1, read as the reverse complement.
TATAATATTAAAACAAAAGCTTTATTTTCTCAGTCAAGAATTTCAAGAAATTGTGAACATTTTTTGTGCCTGTCTCCATTTCAAATGCTGAGTAATGTACGATTCTGTCATTGTAGGTGTTGGATGGACGTCTTGTGTCAATATTTGATGCTCGTGAGCTGGAGCTGGTTATTGCTGGTACAGTAGAAATTGATATTGCTGACTGGCGCAGAAACACAGACTACAGATCAGGTGAAGAATTGTGATATCCACTAGCTATATGTCCTGGTATAAATATATATAAATATTACATAAGAATGATGAAATCTGAAGAGTAAGATTCACTCACTATCAGTGCATTAATTTATTTGTCACTTTTGAGGATAGTTTTTACACTGTTTTAATTTATTTGTACTTTTTTAAAAAAAAATTAATAGGGTCACTCCAAAATCAGTCTCAGACTGGATAGTAAAGAAAAATGGTTTTGGACTGTTCATTTGTCTTTGATTCATGAACTGAACCCATGTCTTATCTCCAGTCATGATTCTGTCATCTTTTCCTGCTGGCACAGAAGGAACATCAAAGCTGAGCCCATTCTTTGAGCTTTTGTGAATGTCAGTATTTTTTTGGCACCTAGTATGTACAAAACTCATTGTAACTCAATCTTTTTAACACACTTTGAAATATTCTAGTCCTTAAAAATGTGAGGAAATTCATTAGAAAGATTTGAAATCATGAAACTGTTTTTCACACATGACTTGGCTGACATTTTGAACAAGTTCTTGAGTGTCACAGATGAGTGTCATTCTTGTTCCCCTTTGTCATTCACATCTGTATGCCCATCCCTGAATTTCCACCATCAGCCCCTTACAGAACTGTCACTCATTAAGTTATCACCGTATATACGACACAGTCAGTGATGAATCTTGTCAACACTGGGTCCTGCATGCAGCTGATGGGAATGGCAGTTATAAGGGCCATGTTCACTTGGTCACTACTCATGCACAATTGAACAAAATGGACTGTGGATTGGTATTTAGAAAGATAACACTTTACTGGTTGTTACAGGAAATGTTTCATGTTGTTTTGGCTATTATTTTTGTCAGGCATTTGGAGATTGATTTTGGAATTGTCCACATATTTGAGTGCAATTTTTACACTGGTTTAATTTATTTGTCACTTCTGAGTGCAGTTTTCACATTGCGTTAATTTATCTGCCAATTATGAGTGTTTAATTTATTTGTCACACACACGATTCTAAAAAGTAGTAATGCAGTGGATCCCATCCCATTGTGGCATACCCAGAAATGAAACAACAGACACCCTAGTGAAAGAAGGAGGTAAACTATCACAGAGAGACACCAGCATAACATTTGAGGAAGTCAAAACACTGATAAATCTCAGTTACAAGAGCAAATGGGAGAAAGAGCAGGACCACCAAAGAAATGATGCCTACCATCAGCTAAACAGAGAAGAGCAAGTCATCATCCTGAGATTACATACTCATCACAACAGATGCCATCCAGTCAAGATAAGATCTGATGAATGTGCATGTGGCACCAATAAGATTTAAAGCAGACCATATACTTCAGGAGTGCTCAACATATGAACATCAGAGAAGATGAATATGACCAACTACTACACCAGTCCAAAACAGACTGTATGGGGATGTGCATGCCTTCCAGATGACCGCCAACTACTTCAAAAGTCTACAAGTCAACATCTTAAAATATTCAAAGAAGAAGAAGAGCGTAGTTTTTACAATCTAATAGTTGAAGTCAGTTTTGAGTGCATTTCTATACTTTTCATGTTGTTTTAGTATGTTGTTGTGCTATGATTGAATAATTTTTTAATTAACAAAATTTGTTTATGTCCAGGATATCATGACCAGCATCCGGTCATTCAGTGGTTCTGGGAAGCCATAGAAAAATTTGACAATGAGCGACAGCTCAGACTTCTACAAGTAAGAGTTATGAAAATATTTATAAAAATCAGTATTAGAGACAATATTCACCCTTGTCATTGTAACATCTGTCATGTGATATCTCTTATGACATTTCTCATGACATCTGTTATGATATTCATCATGACATTTAACTGTACTATAAAGCAATCTGTAAGCACTTCTTCTTCTTCAGCTTTTTAAGCCGTTAAGGCTCATTGCTGCAGATAAAGTTTGCCTTTACTCCTCTCTATTCCTAATCTTCTTTCTCCAGTTGGTAACACCAGTTTCCTTTAGATCCTCTTCTGTGTTGTCTTTCCATCTCCATCTTGGTCTACCCCTTGGTCTTGTTTCCCTCATCTCTTGTACATACATAATTTTCATTTGTTCTCTTCCATTCTTTCCACATGGCCCAACCAGTGTAATCTGTTCAGTTTCAGGTTGTTTATAACTCGTTGGCATTTAAATAAGCTATTCATTTCAGTGTTTTTTCAAGTTATCCATTCTTCACTGTTGGTATCCTTTATGGGCCCAGAGATTCTTCTTGGGATCTTGCTCTCAAAGACCTGCAATTGTTGTTTATCTTTCTTTGTTTTAACTCCATTTTTCTGATCCATACATGATGGATGGTCTTATTATATACCATCCAAAAAATGAAATGCATAACTACTGATGACCCAATTTTACCCATAACTTTGATATTCTATACCTTTTTAAGTTGAATGAATAAAATTTTCAAATTGCACGCAATAATACCTAATGGTTTAAACGCTAACTTGATGGTTTTTTGCATCTGTGTGACAAGAATTTGTTAGTCCCAGGGGTTCTCAAGTTAGTATGGTGTGTCCTCCACTTGCTTCAATCAGCGACTGGCATCTCCTGGGCATAGATGCGATCAGATGTCTGATGTGTGCCTGTGGGATGGCTGCCCACTCTTCCTGGAGTGCCTGCCACAGATCATGATGATTGGCTGGAGAAATGTTTCGGCGACAAACATGTCTTTGCAGCTCATCCCATAGGTGCTCGATCGGATTCATGTCTGGAGACAGGGAAGGGTGAGAATGTTGTTGGCAGTCAGGAACTGTGTGGTGAACCATGTAGAATGGGGTCTGGCATTGTCCTGTTGAAACACAGACCTTTGTGCAGCCAAAAATGGAAGGACATGGGGTCGAAGAATTTCATTGACATATTGTTGTGTATTCAAGCCTCCTTCAGTCTGCACCAATGGACTCCTTCCGTTGAAATTGATCATTTCCCCCATACCATTACACCTCCACCACCGTGCGGCGGAGCTTCATCAATGCAATTTTGGGAAAAACATTCATTTGGCCTACGATAGACCCTTCTCTACATATCATGGCGGTGCAACAAAAAGAAAGATTCGTCACTAAACCAGACACATCTTCATTGATTGTAAGTCGTCCAAGGGCGATCTGGTTGGTCCAAGCAAGTCGATTTTGGTGATGGCGTCTTGTTAAGACAGGACCTTGGTGAGGTCGTTGTACCACCAGTCCAGCTTCATGCAGTCTGTTCTGGATAGTTTGATCAGACACACAACGTCCTGCAAGCAATGACTGGACACTTAAGGAAGCTGTTGGAAACCTATTTCTGAAATGATGAACCAGAATAAATCGATCATCAGCTGCTTTTGTCACCCTGGATCGTCCACTGCGGTACTGGTCTTCAAGTGAGCCAGTGGCTTAGAAATGGTGCCAGAGTCGACTGATGGTATTCTGCTGCACGTTTAAATGCCTGGCAACCTAACTTTGACTTTCGCCTGCTTGCAGGCAACCAATAGCAATATTTAGTAAATTTTGCGATAGACACGCCATAATTGTCTGCTTCAAAAAATTAACTGAATTTGCGTAACCTCATCCTTTTATAAGGTTTCCTTTGTGTGGGAAGTGAGTTGTGCTCACCACAAAAATCACGACTTTTCCATAAATGTAACGTGAGTTATGGTTAAAAATGCGTGATTAGCAAGGGCAGCTACTGCATTCTGACTATACACGAGAATAGCAAAATTTGTGATAAATCATGGACCTGATATCTTGGTGACAATTACTGGTTTGGTTTTAGATACTTGGCAAAAAAATGTTGTCATAACATATAAAAAAATGAACCTTGTATAAGCTATGCGTTTCTTTTTTTGGACAGTAACAAAATTGTTATTTTGGTGTTTTGGGACAGGATTTTAGCCTTTAACAGGTGGTGCAGATCTTATGGTTTTGTAGATTGTTATTTTGGTATTTTGGGACAGGATTTTGGACTTTCTTCCTGTGCCAGAGGAAGAAACATGGAAGTTCAGATGGGTGCCGGGATAAAAGCGCAGGTCCTGATCTGTATAGGGGGTATAGTTGTTAAATGAATGGAAAACAGTATTTCCATGTACTTACTATGTTTCAAAGTATAACTAAATGTGAAAATTTCATAAATGCAGAGTTTTTTAGGAAAAAAGAAGTAATGTGATGTTTTTAGACAATGATTGTGCCCAGCTCACCATCGGCTAGGTCTAGATATGCACTACTTACCATCTGAGATGTTTAGATCTACTTGTCGATCTCGTATTCTGATTCTATGTTGCATTCTCACTAAATTAATGTCTGAAATAACATCCTACCTACTTCTCCAGTCATCTAATATGTCTAAATCTACTTAGGATACATTCAAGATCAGTGGGGTGGTCACAGGCCATGTCCATACTCCTATCTACATCATCAAAAATTGAAAATTTTCTATGTTTCTCTTCCTTTTTCTCGCTCCTCATCGCTCATAACTAAGGACTCTTCCACCATTTTGAAAAGTGTCACTGGAAATGCGGACGAAATATGTATAATCTAAATGTTACACCGGTTGTTTTATTGAAACAAACCAAAGTCGAATTTTCGACCATGGCACGAAACGGGGGAGCCAGAAGTGTCGAAAATCCGACCAATGGCTCTGTAAGAGTTAACAGGTGTTGCGAGGCAAAGTATATTTTATTCCCTCTCTGTACTCTGCTTTTAATTTCCTGGCTTACTGTGTTGCTTCTGTTGAAAGTTGTACCTAGATATTTGTATGCTTCTGCTTTCCTGATGGTTTGTAACCACTTAACAAATTAAACAACAAATTGTTGTATATGTCAGACTTCCAGAGTCTTTTCCGCCTGTGAAAATAAATGCCACTTTGCCATGAAAATTGCATGAAACCTGGTATTTATTTAGGCTGAATTTGAGGCTTCATTTTACCTAATAATTTTATCTTCCTTTCTGTCTTAACTCTTCATTACTATACTTTACCTAATTTTATCTTCACTTTTGTCTAAACTCTTCAGATCTTAACTCTTCAGTGCCATATTTTACCTGATAATTTCATCCTTATTTCTACCTTGGCTCTTATCGTGTACATTTCACCTGATAATTTTTTCTTCGTTTCCCTCTGTTCTTCCTCTGTGCTTTAATCTATTTGATAATATCGGTTTTTAAAAAAAAAATTATATTCATTAATTCTATCAGTTTAATGTTTTTAAAAAATTCTGTAACAATAGAACAGGCAATTCATTCCTCCATTTCCATAAACTAAGAGAACAGTTCATGACTTCATTTCATATTAGATTCCATTTATCCATCAACCATCATTTGTGTTACTATACTGAATTTGGTCTCATTTAATTACTTCTTTGGCTCATATAATTCAGTGTCTTCCATGTTCACAATTCAGTCATTAAAGGCTAGACCCAGCATTAACAAAACTATACATTACACTGTCATCTATGTAAGAGTTTATTCATAGAACTTTACATTAGTTACTTCATGTTGCATTTTCCTTGTTTGTATCCTATCATTTGTTGCCTGACATTTGAGTCAAATAAGGGACTTTTCCCTGCATCTTATTCAGATGTAAATAAACACTGTTTTTTATTTGTAACTTTCCTCCATGTTGTATTAGAATGTTTGAGAAAAGTCATTTGTATCATCTCTGACTTTATTGTTGCAGCACTAATCTGCTTTGGCAAGCATCATGACAGACAACTTTTAAAATGTATATTTTCTGTTTAGTTTGTTACAGGATCATCAAGCATTCCATACGAAGGTTTTTCTGCTCTGAGAGGCAGTAATGGACCACGCAAGTTTTGTATTGAGAAATGGGGAAAGATTACCAGCCTTCCTAGGTAAGTGTGTCTGCTGCCTCTCTGTCTCTCTATCTCTGTCTGTCTGTCTCTCTCTGTCTTTCTGTGTCTCTGTGTCTTTATGTCTCTCTCTCTATCTCTATCTTTTTCTCTCTCTCTCTGTCATTCTCTGTCTCTCTCTCTCTCTCTGTCTTTTTCTTTCTCTCTCTGTGTCTCTCTGTCTGTCTCTCTATATCTGTCTATTTACCTCTGTCTCTCTCTCTCTGTCATTCTCTGTCTCTCTTTCTCTGTCTGTCTCTCTATCTCTATGTCTCTCTCTGTCTCTCTCACACAACATGTACGCATAGACACACATGTTGTTTTGGACAGGCAGCTATAACTGTTTTGGGTTCTTGCCTGTCTGAACATCTCCTATCTGTGTTGACTTTTCCTGTGTTTGATTTGCATAATCAGCCATAGCACCAACAAGCAATGTTTATCTTGCATGGTAAAGCTTCCTTGCATTTGTCGCACCAAACTACAAGTTTGGTTCATTTTTCTTGCACTTGTATCACCAAACTACAAGTTTGGCCCAGTTTTCTCCTCCAATGAAGGTATTGTTCTTTATATGGACTTGCACTTCATCTGGCTTGGTCTTTCAGGAGTTTGTCCAAGATCTCATGACTGATATATAAAAATGTGCCATTGATGACTACAGATATCTCTGTATGCCAGTTTTGGTTTACAGTATGGTTTCCTGCCCTCAGCAAGTTCACCATATGAAACCTGCCATCTATTCTTCATGCCTCATGCCCCAACTATCTCAGTCTTCTGTCACTTAGTATTGTCATCATGGATACTTAGCACACTGCAGAAGTTCTGTCACTTAGTATTGTCATCATGGATACTTAGCACACTGCAGAAGTTCTGCCACTTAGTATTGTCATCATGGATACTTAGCACACTGCAGAAGCTAAGAGTTACTTTGTCTTACCATTTTCTGTTTATTATTCTGAGTAAAACAGGAAAGATGAAAACTATAACATTTTTTTTTCTCATGCCTTACCCGCATTTCCATGTCTCAGAACCACAGAAGAGTTTACTAAACACACAAGGCAAGATAAATCAGAACCTTTGTCTTCAGTGGGGATCTTCTGTTATTTCAAGCCCTTTCTCTTTGCCTTTACTATTTGTGTATTGATTTCTTCACCTAGAGAGAAGCAACTGTGGATCCAAGATAGTTCAACTTGTCCATTAATTCAGATGTTTCTGTTCAGCGGACTGTATGCAATATTTGAGCCACTGAGCGTGCATCATTGCTACTTAAAATGATTGCATTATTCCATGAGAATATGAACGCCACCACAAGTTCAGTTGAAGCATGTCTGTCACCTTTGAGGTCAAGAGTGAAGTTAAGCAAGTCTGTGTCCAAGCCTTTATTCTTTATTGGAACATGCTTTGCTGGCCTAGTAAACTAATCATTCAAGGAAATCAGTAGTGATGTGTTCATTCACACATTGTTAGATAACTCAGTGTTTAACTCAGCATGGCTTTTAGAGCCAAGACAAAATCAACTGAAGCCCTAATCAGGAATGTATAAACTACGAAAAAAAAGTAGGAACAGCTTTATTACTTAACGAACATAAAACTGTGACATTTTGAGTTAGCCTTAATTATACAATCATAAACAGGACAAAGAAATAGAGAGACGAGATAAAGTATAGAACCACATTAATCCTATGTTACAGAAATAATAAATAAATGAAATTAATTAACACTTAGCCTAGTCTTGGAAGAACACAAGTAAGCGTTGCCAATAAAATATTGGGAATGCACCAGTTGTTACATTCAAAATGCCTTCATTCTGAAATGTGCAAAAATGTGCATGGTGGAGTTTAGAGACGAGATTTTAGATGATGGTAGTGACTGGGGAAAGAGGAGAGAGAGAGAGAGAGAAAAGAGAAAGAAAGAGAAAAAATGTAACCTAGATAGGAGAGGGTGAAATAAATGATTATGGTTGTAGTAGAGGGGTTGTAAAACAATTTTTAATGTATGTAGGTTCTGAATTATGTGCAAAGAGTGAGAATTGAGCTTAGTGGAGAGGGGTTATGATATTGGAAGAAGAGAATGTTATGTGTAGCTGAATAATGAGTTTAATCCATGTGGTTCCAGCATCCCACAGTACTGAATGTAGTGGTTCTCAAGCACTAGGTGGTTTGTGTCATCTGCATGACATTGTTTGATGGCTGTTACCAGAAAATCTGATTTCCCTCTGTGGTTGGGGCCATTGAAATGATTAGGGACTGGTTTCAAAGCATGCTGGATGATATCATACAGATGTTTCTGCATGCGGCCCCCTAGTTTCACCAATATAAGTTATCCTGCATCTTTTGCATACAATGACATATATTACATTACGGGACTCACGTGTGAATCCTTCATGAAGAGTGAGGATAGTTTTAGGAAAGGCGGTTGTTTTCGTTTCCCAAACTACAGGGCAAGTAACACAGCAAGGGTGGTTACATTTTCTGGTGCCAACGTATGCAAGGTTACTCCTCATGTGGCTGTGGACGAGGATGTCCTTCAGATTTGGCTCACGCTTGTATACCCAATGGGGTGGAACAGAGAAAATGTTGCGAGTGTCAGGGTTGAGTTGGATTATTGACAGATGATGATAAAGCACTAGCATGTCACAGGATGAGCTAAAAATATTTAATGAATTCACCAACTCACTCAATAAGAACATAAAATTCACTTACGAAATTTCTGACAAGTCTGTCAACTTTTTAGGCATTAACATATCTATTGGCACAAATGGGCCTGTTATCTCTATATTTTACAACCCCACCCCCTCTAGTAACAGCCACACCTGTTTACTTTACACTTTCTCCCACCCTGAAGCCTGTAAGAACTCCATCCCATACTCCCAACTCTTCTGTCTTCGCCGCATGTGTCAAGATAATTTGGACTTTATAGATCGGTCCGACAAATTATTCAAATTTTTCTGTCATCGCCACTACCCAGAAAAGATCCTTCGTGAAGCCTTCAACTGTATGCAAATAGTGAGCCGCAAAGAAGCATTCAGAAAAAAACCTGTTACTTCATCTGACAGAGTTAAGTTAGTATTTCTTTCCACCCACGTGGTAAGATGGTTAAAAAAAAAAAATCCTTTATTGTCATCTGCCAATAATCCAACTCAACCCTGACACTCGCAACATTTTCTCTGTTCCACCCCATTGGGTATACAAGCGTGAGCCAAATCTGAAGGACATCCTCGTCCACAGCCACTTGAGGAGTAACCTTGCATACGTTGGCACCAGAAAATGTAACCACCCTTGCTGTGTTACTTGCCCTGTAGTTTGGGAAACGAAAACAACCGCCTTTCCTAAAACTATCCTCACTCTTCATGAAGGATTCACATGTGAGTCCCGTAATGTAATATATGTCATTGTATGCAAAAGATGCAGGATAACTTATATTGGTGAAACTAGGGGGCCGCATGCAGAAACATCTGTATGATATCATCCAGCATGCTTTGAAACCAGTCCCTAATCATTTCAATGGCCCCAACCACAGAGGGAAATCAGATTTTCTGGTAACAGCCATCAAACAATGTCATGCAGATGACACAAACCACCTAGTGCTTGAGAACCACTACATTCAGTGCTGTAGGATGCTGGAACTACATGGATTAAACTCGTTATTCAGCTACACATAACATTCTCTTCCAATATCATAACCCCTCTCCACTAAGCTCCATTCTCACTCTTTGCACATAATTCAAAACCTACATACATCATTATTTTACAACCCCTCTACTACAACCATAATCATTTATTTCACCCTCTCCTATCTAGGTTACATTTTTTCTCTTTCTTTCTCTTTTCTCTCTCTCTCTCTCTCTCTCCTCTTTCCCCAGTCACTACCATCATCTAAAATCTCGTCTCTAAACTCCACCATGCACATTTTTGCACATTTCAGAATGAACGCATTTTGAATGTAACAACTGGTGCATTCCCAATATTTTATTGGCAACGCTTACTTGTGTTCTTCCAAGACTGAGCTAAGTATTAATTAATTTCATTTATTTATTATTTCTGTAACATAGGATTAATGTGATTTTATTCTTTATCTCGTGTCTCTATTTCTTTATCATGTTCATGTTTGTATGATTAAGGCTAAAGCCGAAATGTCATAGTTTTGTGTTCGTTAAGTAATAAAGCTTTTCCTACTTATTTTTGTAGTTTATACATTCTGGTATCACAGCTTTACTGTAGTGGTTCGTATATAAGTGTATACTTATACACTAATTATTGTTTCTTTTTTGCTGATGATGCAACTATTGTGTTTCACTGCAAGGCTATTCTGCAGTCTCTGATTAATGTCAGAACCTGGCATTTATTTTCACTGACAGTAATTATCAACAAAAAAGTGGTTCTTGAACTAATCACTCCAGTCTGACTAACATTGAAAATAAATATATAAAATGTATGACAGGAATATTTATTTCAGATCTTGCAATAAAAATAAAACATGTATAAATAAAATGGTATGTACTACATGAAACTTTATAGAATAACATATTCATTTCTGTTCTGTTTTTTTTTTGTCTTTCACGTACTTTCTAGTCTGTTTTTTTGTCTTTCATATACTTTCTAGTCTGTTTTCTTGTCTTTCATGTACTTCCTAGTCTGTTTTCTTGTATTTTATTTACTTTCTAGTCTGTGTTCTTATCTTTCATGTACTTTCTAGTCTGTGTTCTTGTCTTTCATTTACTTTCTAGTCTGTGTTCTTGTCCTTTACTTTCTAGTCTGTGTTCTTGTCCTTTACTTTTGTAGTCTGTGTTCTTGTCCTTTACTTTCTAGTCTGTGTTCTTGTCCTTTGTTTACTTTACTTTCTAGTCTGTGTTCTTGTCCTTTGTTTACTTTCTAGTCTGTGTTCTTGTCCTTTACTTTCTAGTCTGTGTTCTTGTCCTTTACTTTCTAGTCTGTGTTCTTGTCCTTCATTTACTTTACTTTCTAGTCTGTGTTCTTGTCCTTTATTTACTTTATAGTCTGCATTCTTGTCCTTCATTTACTTTCTAGTCTGTGGTCTTGTCCTTCATTTACTTCAGGTACTTTCTTGTCTGCTTTCTTGTCCTTCATTTACTTTCTTGTCTTTTTTCTGATAAATGAAGGCTAACGGGTAGAGATAAGTGTGTTACCGAAGGAGATGGAGATATGTTCCAATTGGTGATAGAACTTGTTGAGAAGTCATTTCTGATAATTAAATGAAGCTGCTGTTGTTGACACTTCTTCCAGTAGGATGTACATGTTAGAATACCTCCACTGTGTCATCAGCTTCCAGTGATTTACATTTGCACATAGATTTTATAACATTGATAACCACATGTACTTAACTCATTCTACTGATCAACAATATTACAGTTATGTGTATATATTACAACAGTAACATCTATATATGACAGATACATATATATTATAACAACAGCTATATGTGAAGATACATGCAGATATTATAACAACATTCACAGCCATGGTTACAGTACATGTAGTTATTCTAGTGCTTGTTTCATTCACAGCCATGGTTACAGTACATGTAGTTATTCTAGTGTTCATATGTCGTTCATTTATTGTTCATATATTGTTCATTTATTGTTCATATGTCGTTCATATATTGCTCATTTTGTTTGTAATCACTTATATTATTATTGTATTATTATAACAACAGTGTTGTTTTTGTTCTGTCTCACTGGAACTTAGAGTACAATGTTCCTAGGTGCTGATGCAGTGAAGGTGTTAGGCAGAGCATTAAGGCAGAGCATCGTGTCAGGTTGGGGGTAGTTTATGAGTGGAGCTAACAAGCAAGAGTCTGAAGTACTTAACCCTGCTTATTAGCCAGGCCAGGCCTAATACTGGGGGTCTTGGTCAGTTATGGTTCACCAGTCCAGGCATATGTATGTCAGCTATTGATCTCAGAGCATTCAATCGGTGACTGCCTTCACTCCCTAATAATAACAGCCAAATTTGCTGACTTTCTACTAATTTACAGGTTCATATAGATATTATAACATTGCACCTAGCATATATTGCTTGTAAATAGTTAAAAACAAATGTTTTATGTTGTCAGTAAATGAAATAAAAATAAAATTTTACACAAATGAGTATTCAGCTTATAGAGAGAGCATGCATAGCAAGTGTAGATTTAAAACTAATTTTTACATCACAATGAGCTCAAGCCCATAAATTTATAAAATCTGGGAAAGGTTTAAAAATCTTCATAGTATATATGAAAATAGGGCAGCTATTTTGAGCTATACCTTTTTAAAAGGATTACATGTAGACTGTCAAGTGTCATTGATTGGTCTTGTGGACTGTCAAGTGTCATTGATTGGTCTTGTGGACTGTCATTGATTGGTCTTGTGGACTGTCAAGTATCATTGATTGATCTTGTGGACTGTCAAGTGTCATTGATTGATCTTGTGGACTGTCAAGTGTCATTGATTGGTCTTGTGGACTGTCAAGTGTCATTGATTGGTCTTGTGGACTGTCAAGTGTCATTAATTGGTCTTGTGGACTGTCAAGTGTCATTAATTGGTCTTGTTGACTGTCAAGTGTCATTAATTGGTCTTGCGGACTGTCAAGTGTCATTGATTGGTCTTGCGGACTGTCAAGTGTCATTGATTGGTCTTGCGGACTGTCAAGTGTCATTGATTGGTCTTGCGGACTGTCAAGTGTCATTGATTGGTCTTGCGGACTGTCAAGTGTCATTGATTGGTCTTGCGGACTGTCAAGTGTCATGATTGGTCTTGCGGACTGTCAAGTGTCATTGATTGGTCTTGCGGACTGTCAAGTGTCATTGATTGGTCTTGCGGACTGTCAAGTGTCATTGATTGGTCTTGCGGACTGTCAAGTGTCATTGATTGGTCTTGCGGACTGTCAAGTGTCATGTCATTGATTGGTCTTGCGGACTGTCAAGTGTCATTGATTGGTCTTGCGGACTGTCAAGTGTCATTGATTGGTCTTGCGGACTGTCAAGTGTCATTGATTGGTCTTGCGGACTGTCAAGTGTCATTGATTGGTCTTGCGGACTGTCAAGTGTCATTGATTGGTCTTGCGGACTGTCAAGTGTCATTGATTGGTCTTGCGGACTGTCAAGTGTCATTGATTGGTCTTGCGGACTGTCAAGTGTCATTGATTGGTCTTGCGGACTGTCAAGTGTCATTGATTGGTCTTGCGGACTGTCAAGTGTCATAATTGGTCTTGCTGACTGTCAAGTGTCATTAATTGGTCTTGCGGACTGTCAAGTGTCATTGATTGGTCTTGCGGACTGTCAAGTGTCATTGATTGGTCTTGCGGACTGTCAAGTGTCATTGATTGGTCTTGCGGACTGTCAAGTGTCATTGATTGGTCTTGCGGACTGTCAAGTGTCATTGATTGGTCTTGCGGACTGTCAAGTGTCATTGATTGGTCTTGCGGACTGTCAAGTGTCATTGATTGGTCTTGCGGACTGTCAAGTGTCATTGATTGGTCTTGCGGACTGTCAAGTGTCATTGATTGGTCTTGCGGACTGTCAAGTGTCATTGATTGGTCTTGCGGACTGTCAAGTGTCATTGATTGGTCTTGCGGACTGTCAAGTGTCATTGATTGGTCTTGCGGACTGTCAAGTGTCATTGATTGGTCTTGCGGACTGTCAAGTGTCATTGATTGGTCTTGTGGACTGTCAAGTGTCATTGATTGATCTTGCAGACTGTCAAGTGTCATTATAAAGTCAGGGATGAGTTAAAAAAAAAATAATCTTAAGCTTATTTCTGTACAAAGTGGCAGAGTGAAGGGCTTGTGTTGTTTGTTATTTAGCATATAGCTTGTATTGTATAAACAAGAAAAAAGTAGGATCAGCTTTATTACTTAACGACTACAAAGTTATGACGTTTCGGTGTGAGCTTTAATCATACAAAAACATACAGGATGAAGAAATAGAGAGAGGAGATAAAGTATAGATTCACTTGAAGACTATTAAAAAAAAAATAAAAATAAAGATAAATTAGTAATGAGTAGAGCACTTAGCTGTAACTGTAAGAAGATGTGACTTGTCCAACGCTGTGTGTCAGAAATGAGCATGGTAGGGCGTAGAGACTGTTTAAATGGAGACCTGTGATGTGTGGTCGGTGGGTCGTAACTGGGGGTGGTCGGTGGGGAAACCACAGAAGGAAGAGAGAGTGATACAGTGTTAACCTAGCCAGGAGAAGGTGAATTAGATGATTATAGTTAGGGTAGAGGGGTTGTAATGTGATGCTGTGAGGAGGTTCTGAACTATGTGTAGCAAGTGAGAAGGGAGTGGAGCTTAGTGGCGAGGGATTATAATTGTTGAAGACGAGAATGTTAGGTGTAGCTGAATAGCGGGTTTAACCCGTGTGGTTCTAGCATCCCATAATCCTGAATGTAGTGGTTCTCAGCCCCTAGGCAGCTTGTGTCATCTGCGCGACATTGTTTGATGGCTGTTACCAGAAAATCAGATTTGCCTCTGTGGAAATGATTTGCGACTGGTTTTGAAGCATGCTAAGTGATATCATACTCACTTAATAACATAATATTCACTTATGAAATTTCTGACAAGTCTGTCAACTTTTTAGACATTAAAACTTCTATTGACACAAACAGGCTTGTCACCTCTGTATTTTACAAGCCCACCGACAGCCACATCTATTTACTTTTACGCCTCCTCCCATCCCGAAGCCTGTAAGAACTCCATCCCATACTCCCAACTCCTCTGTCTTCACCGCATATGTCAGGATAATTTGGACTTTATAGATCAGTCCAACAAGTTATTAGAATTTTTCTGTCATCGTCACTACCCAGAAAATGTCTTTCATGAAGCTTTCAACCATATCCAGCTAATGAACCGCAAAGAAGCATTCAGAAAAAAGCCTGTTACTTCATCGGACAGAGTTAAGTTAGTACTGCCTTTCCATTTGCATGGTCATATGGTTAAGAAAATTCTGCCACTAATTCAGCTCAACCCTGACACTCGCGACATTTTCTCTGTTCCACCCCTTTTAGCATACAAACGTAAGCCAAACCTTAAGGACATCGTCATCCACAGCCACTTGAAGTGGAGCCTTACATATGTTTGCACCAGAAAATGTAACCACCCCTGCTGCATTACCTGCCCTATAGTCTGGGAAATGAAAATGATCACCTTTCCCAAAGCTATCCTCACTCTTCATGAAGGATTCACATGTGAGTCCCATAATGTGATGTATGTCATTGTATGCAAATGATGCAGGATAACATATATTGGTGAGACTGGCCTCAGATTAGGGGACCGCATGCAGAAAAATCTGTAAGATATTACCCAGCATGTTTTGAAACCAGTCCCAAATCATTTCAATGGCCCCAACCACAGAGGCAAATCTGATTTTCTGGTAACAGCACCCATCAAACAATGTCGCGCAGATGACACAAGTCGCTTGGCGTTTGAGAACCACTACATTCAGTACTGTAGGATACTGGAACCACATGGGTTAAACATTCTCATTTCCTGTTGATGATTTTCTTTTGTTTTTGACTGTTAATGTCCATGCGTTGGCATAGATGATATAGAGCTAGGAGGAAAATTGTACTGTGCAGTTCTCTTTTTGTTTCAGTTGAGATGTATCTGTTTATAAGTTAAGGTGTCATTTGTCCAATGACCTGATTTGCTTTGTTGCATCTGTTCTCAAATTCAGCACAGTTTTCCTAGAGGATGATAATGTACTACCTAGATAGTTGAAATGCTTCACTGATTGTCCAGGAAGATAATGGTCATGACTTATGTTTTTTTCAGCACTGATTTTCATGTTGTGGTTTACACTCCCTTTGCTAGGTTGTCCATGTTCTGCTGTAAGTCTTTCTCTGATGTGGCTATAAGTGCTTGGTCATCAGCAGAAAGGAGTTCATTTGTGGTCCATTTGTTGGATATGTTTTTCTAAAGAGTGTTGTGAGCTTAACGACATTATTTCTGAAGTTGAAGCATCGAGCAGTTTTGTAGTGGAATATTTACTATACATGTTGACTTCTTAGCAGATGTTATCACTGTATGTTATGTACAGTAAGGGAGATAGTACACACCCCAGCCTTGTTCCAGATTTTATGATGAATGGAGTGTCCCACATTTGTTCTAACTGTACACTAGTTGTTTTCAAATAGTTTTTTGGACAAGCTGATCTGATGTATACTAACTCTGTACTACTGTAAGATTAAATAAAACTCTGGATTTAAGAAAAAAGAAACTGTATAGATGTTATACACACAGTCAATGTAGACCAAGAAAAAGCTTTACATAAGACACAAACTGAGTGCAGGGCATAGGCTCTGTCTCTGTGTGTGTGTGTGTGTTTGTGTGAGAGAGAGTTTTATTTAAATATCTTAAATATCTAATGTTTATAAATCAGAGTTTTATTTAACTGTGGTTTAATCATTACCTGCAGTTGATTCCCTAAGATCTTGCAGAATATTTTTCCAGTATGGCTTTTTTTGCTGAGGTGCCTCTATTGGGTGCACACAATATTTACTGTATAAGTATACAACTATGCACGAAGCAGCCGCAGTAAAGCCGTGATACCAAAATGTATAAACTAGGAAAAAAACTAGGAACAGCTTTATTAATTAACAAGTACACAAGTGTGATGTTTTGGCATGAGCCTTAATCATACAAAAACACAAACGATGAAGAAATAGAGAAAGGAGATGAAGTATAAATTCACATGAGCACTATGTAAAAGAAAAAAAAAATGAAATGAATAGAGTACTTAGTTGTAACTTGTAAGAAGCTGTGTGTCCGATGCTGTGTTCAGAAATGTGCATGGTGGGATGTAGAGAATATTTAAATGGAGACTTGTGATGTGTGATAGGTGGGTTGTAACTGAGGGTAGTAGGTGGATTGTAACTGAGGTTGGTGGGTGGGGAAACCATGGAGGGGAGAGAGAGTGATACAGTGGTAACCTAGGTAGGAGAAGGTGAAATAAGTGATAATAATTGGGGTAGAAGGGTTGTAATGTGATGCTGTGAGGAGGTTCTGAACTATATGTAACAAGTGAGAAGGGAGTGAAACTTAGTGGGGAGGGATTATGATTGTGGAAGAGGAGAATGTTGAGTGTAGCTGAATAATTAGTTCAAACCATGTGGTTCCAGCTTCCCATATTCCTGAATGTAGCAGTTCTCAAGTGCTAGGCAGCTTCTGTCATTTGTGTGACATTGTTTGATGGCTGTTACTAGAAAATCAGATTTGCCTCTGTGGTTGGGGCCATTGAAATGATTTGGGACTGGTTTCGAAGCATGCTGTGTGATATCTTACAGATGTTTCTGCATGGGGTCCCATAATCTGAGGCCAGTTTCACTAATAAGTTATCCTGCATCATTTGCATACAATGACATACATCACATTGCAGGACTCACATGGAGAGTGAGGATAGTTTTAGGAAAGGTGATCATTTTTATTTCCCAGACTACGGCCTGTTTCACCTTCTCCCCACTAGATCACCATTGTATCACACTCTCTCTCCTCCATGGTTTCCCTACCCATCACCCTCAGTTATGACCCACCTATCACACATCACAAGTCTCCATTTAAGTATTCTCTACTTTTTACCATGCGCGTTTCTGAATACAGCATCAAACAAGACACAGCTTTTTACAAGTTAAGCTGAGTGCTCTGTTCATTTTATTTCATTTTTTTTTCTTTTAAACTAGCATTCATGTGAATTTATACTTTATCTTCTCTCTCTATTTCCTCATCCTGTGTGTTTTTGTATGATTAAGGTTCATGCTGAAACGTCACAACTATCTCCTCGTTAAGTAATAAAGCTGTTTTTACTTTTTTCCTAGTTTATACATTTTTCTCTCTTGGGTCCAGTTCTTTTGACTGCCTTTTTCTTCCATATTAGAATAATTGTAGCATTTCTCCAGTTCTGTGGTGTTTCTTGTTCTTCCTATACAAAATTATAGTATCTGTGAGGTCAGACTATTCCAAACTCTTTTGCAGATTAACTCATAGGATATTCCATTAGATTATAGAGCTTCAGTCATTGGGTGGCCTGCTTGATTTCTGCTAGTATTATGTCTCATTCAGGTTCTGTGGGGCCTTCTGTGTTGTTTCCATGGTGTTGACAACCTTAGACGGTATGTTGAGTAGCTTGTCAAAGTATTGTCCCCATCTCTCTAGTACAAACTCTAGCTTGCGTGTTTGATCACCATTGACATCGTTCACAATCTCTGTTGGGTTGAAATGCTTTTCTCTCTTTCTCACTGCATTGATCTTTTTATGAAAGATTTTTGCAGCTTCTTTGTGACTGTTGTTTAATGCTTCGCTGTCTTCCTGCCATGATTTTGTCTTTGCTTCTTTTATTACTCTCTTAGAGTGTCTTCCTGCCATTATTTTGTCTTTGCTTCTTTTATTACTCTCTTAGAGTGTCTTCCTGCCGTTATTTTGTCTTTGCTTCTTTTATTACTCTCTTAGAGTGTCTTCCTGCCGTGATTTTGTCTTTGCTTCTTTTATTACTCTCTTAGAGTGTCTTCCTGCCGTGATTTTGTCTTTGCTTCTTTTATTACTCTCTTAGAGTGTCTTCCTGCCGTGATTTTGTCTTTGCTTCTTTTATTACTCTCTTAGAGTGTCTTCCTGCCGTGATTTTGTCTTTGCATCTTTTATTACTCTCTTAGAGTGTCTTCCTGCAATTTGGTATTCAGTGTATTCTTTATCCTGCTTGCTTCTAATCCATTCTTTATATGTATTTATCCTTTCTCTTATAGCCTTTCTCACTTCATCATTCCATTATTTTGTTATTTTCATTTCTGTACCTCCCTTTTTTATAGTTACATGTTTCCTTTCCTGCTTATAAAATGCTGGTTTTGAACAAGGCCCATTACTCTTTCACTGATTTCATTTCTAGGGGTAAATTTATAAACAGTTTACTTGTACTTTTTTTCTAACATTCTTCTTTCACATTCTTGTCCTTGAGCTTGCTTAATTTTATTTTTTGCTTGTCTTCTTCTTATGAGTTCTTATGTGACTTTTCCTTTGTGTTCTGATAACTGCTAATACTGATTTATTACTACATGAGCTCAGCTTTGGTGTTGCTTTTGCATCTATGACTGACCTTTTCTTGTTGTTCCTAGTATTTGATCTTTTCTTGTTGTTCCTAGTATTTGATCTTTTCTTGTTGTTCCTAGTATTTGATCTTTTCTTGTTGTTCCTAGTATTTGGTCTTTTCTTGTTGTTCCTAGTATTAGATCTTTTCTTGTTGTTCCTAGTATTTGATCTTTTCTTGTTGTTCCTAGTATTTGATCTTTTCTTGTTGTTCCTAGTATTTGACTTTTTTTCTTGTTCTTATGCAGGAAACTCTCTACTATAGAGAGCAGAACAACACAACTGCTTCAGATCATCAGAGGAAGTACCCCCCCCCCCCCGGACAAGTGTTTCAGCCCTATTAAACTCCTGACACTCTAAGGGGGGGGGGGGGGGGGGGCCCTCTGGGTCATGACTCCCAGAGGTCTTGTTGCTTTTTTTGTCCTGGGATTGAGTTGGCACTGCATTTTAAAGTGCGTCTTTAGAAATTTAGCTGCGGAGGACTGGCATTGGTTGTAACAAACGAAACCATTTATTTGTTCCTAGTTTTTTATCTTTCCTTGTTCCTAGTATTTGATCTTTTCTTATTGTTCCTAGTATTTGATCTTTTCTTATTGTTCCTAGTATTTGATCTTCTCTTGTTGTTCCTAGTATTTGATCTTTTCTTGTTGTTCCTAGTATTTGATCTTTTCTTATTGTTCCTAGTATTTGATCTTTTTCTTGTTGTTCCTAGTATTTGATCTTTTTCTTGTTGTTCCTAGTATTTGATCTTTTTCTTGTTGTTCCTAGTATTTGATCTTTTCTTATTGTTCCTAGTATTTGACATTTTCTTGTTGTTCCTAGTATTTGACCTTTTCTTGTTGTTCCTAGTATTTGATCTTTTCTTATTGTTCCTAGTATTTGATCTTTTCTTGTTGTTCCTAGTATTTGATCTTTTCTTATTGTTCCTAGTATTTGATCTTTTTCTTTTTGTTCCTAGTATTTGATCTTTTTCTTGTTGTTCCTAGTATTTGATCTTTTCTTATTGTTCCTAGTATTTGACATTTTCTTGTTGTTCCTAGTATTTGACCTTTTCTTGTTGTTCCTAGTATTAGATCTTTTCTTGTTGTTCCTAGTATTTTATCTTTTCTTATTGTTCCTAGTATTTGACATTTTCTTATTGTTCCTAGTATTTGATCTTTTCTTGTTGTTCCTAGTATTTGATCTTTTCTTGTTGTTCCTAGTATTTTATCTTTTCTTGTTGTTCCTAGTATTTGATCTTTTCTTGTTGTTCCTAGTATTTGGTCTTTTCTTGTTGTTCCTAGTATTTGATCTTTTCTTGTTGTTCCTAGTATTTGATCTTTTCTTGTTGTTCCTAGTATTTGATCTTTTCTTGTTGTTCCTAGTATTTCATCTTTTCTTGTTGTTCCTAGTATTTTATCTTTTCTTGTTGTTCCTAGTATTTGATCTTTTCTTGTTGTTCCTAGTATTTGACTTTTTTTCTTGTTCTTATGCAGGAAACTCTCTACTATAGAGAGCAGAACAACACAACTGCTTCAGATCATCAGAGGAAGTACCCCCCCCCCCCCCCGGACAAGTGTTTCAGCCCTATTAAACTCCTGACACTCTAAGGGGGGGGGGGGGGCCCTCTGGGTCATGACTCCCAGAGGTCTTGTTGCTTTTTTTGTCCTGGGATTGAGTTGGCACTGCATTTTAAAGTGCGTCTTTAGAAATTTAGCTGCGGAGGACTGGCATTGGTTGTAACAAATGAAACCATTTATTTGTTCCTAGTTTTTTATCTTTCCTTGTTCCTAGTATTTGATCTTTTCTTATTGTTCCTAGTATTTGATCTTTTCTTATTGTTCCTAGTATTTGATCTTCTCTTGTTGTTCCTAGTATTTGATCTTTTTCTTGTTGTTCCTATTATTTGATCTTTTTCTTGTTGTTCCTAGTATTTGATCTTTTCTTGTTGTTCCTAGTATTTGATCTTTTCTTGTTGTTCCTAGTATTTGATCTTTTCTTGTTGTTCCTAGTATTTGATCTTTTTCTTGTTGTTCCTAGTATTTGATCTTTTCTTGTTCCTAGTATTTGACCTTTTCTTGTTGTTCCTAGTATTTGATCTTTTTTCTTATTGTTCCTAATATTTGACCTTTTCTTGTTGTTCCTAGTATTTGATCTTTTTCTTGTTGTTCCTATTATTTGAACTTTTCTTGTTCTTCCTAGTATTTGATCTTTTTCTTATTGTTCCTAGTATTTGATCTTTTCTTGTTGTTCCTAGTATTTGATCTTTTTCTTGTTATTCCTATTATTTGATCTTTTCTTGTTGTTCCTAGTATTTGATCTTTTTCTTATTGTTCCTAGTATTTGATCTTTTCTTGTTGTTCCTAGTATTTTATCTTTTCTTGTTGTTCCTAGTATTTGATCTTTTCTTATTGTTCCTAGTATTTGATCTTTTCTTGTTGTTCCTAGTATTTGATCTTTTCTTGTTGTTCCTAGTATTAGATCTTTTCTTGTTGTTCCTAGTTTTTGATCTTTTCTTGTTCTTCCTAGTATTTGATCTTTTTCTTATTGTTCCTAGTATTTGACCTTTTCTTGTTGTTCCTAGTATTTGATCTTTTTCTTGTTGTTCCTAGTATTTGATCTTTTCTTGTTCTTCCTAGTATTTGACCTTTTCTTGTTGTTCCTAGTATTTGACCTTTTCTTATTGTTCCTAGTATTTGACCTTTTCTTGTTGTTCCTAGTATTTGACCTTTTCTTGTTGTTCCTAGTATTTGATCTTTTTCTTGTTGTTCCTAGTATTTGATCTTTTCTTGTTCTTCCTAGTATTTGACCTTTTCTTATTGTTCCTAGTATTTGATCTTTTCTTGTTGTTCCTAGTATTTGACATTTTCTTATTGTTCTTAGTATTTGATCTTTTCTTGTTGTTCCTAGTATTTGACATTTTCTTGTTCTTCCTAGTATTTGACCTTTTCTTGTTGTTCCTAGTATTTGACCTTTTCTTGTTGTTCCTAGTATTTGATCTTTTTCTTGTTGTTCCTAGTATTTGATCTTTTCTTGTTCTTCCTAGTATTTGACCTTTTCTTATTGTTCCTAGTATTTGATCTTTTCTTGTTGTTCCTAGTATTTGACCTTTTCTTGTTCTTCCTAGTATTTGACCTTTTCTTATTGTTCCTAGTATTTGATCTTTTCTTGTTGTTCCTAGTATTTGATCTTTTCTTATTGTTCCTAGTATTTTATCTTTTCTTATTGTTCCTAGTATTTGATCTTTTCTTGTTGTTCCTAGTATTTGACCTTTTCTTGTTCTTCCTAGTATTTGATCTTTTCTTGTTGTTCCTAGTATTTGATCTTTTCTTGTTCTTCCTAGTATTTGACCTTTTCTTATTGTTCCTAGTATTTGATCTTTTCTTGTTGTTCCTAGTATTTGATCTTCTCTTGTTGTTGCTAGTATTTGTTGTTCCTAGTATTTGATCTTTTCTTGTTGTTCCTAGTATTTGATCTTTTTCTTGTTGTTCCTAGTATTTGATCTTTTTCTTGTTGTTCCTAGTATTTGATCTTTTCTTATTGTTCCTAGTATTTGACCTTTTCTTGTTGTTCCTAGTATTTGACCTTTTCTTGTTGTTCCTAGTATTAGATCTTTTTCTTGTTGTTCCTAGTATTTTATCTTTTCTTATTGTTCCTAGTATTTGATCTTTTTCTTGTTGTTCCTAGTATTTGATCTTTTCTTATTGTTCCTAGTATTTGACCTTTTCTTGTTGTTCCTAGTATTTGACCTTTTCTTGTTGTTCCTAGTATTAGATCTTTTCTTGTTGTTCCTAGTATTTTATCTTTTCTTATTGTTCCTAGTATTTGACATTTTCTTATTGTTCCTAGTATTTGATCTTTTCTTGTTGTTCCTAGTATTTGACATTTTCTTATTGTTCCTAGTATTTTATCTTTTTTTATTGTTCCTAGTATTTGATCTTTTCTTGTTGTTCCTAGTATTTGACCTTTTCTTATTGTTCCTAGTATTTGATCTTTTCTTATTGTTCCTAGTATTTGATCTTTTCTTGTTCTTCCTAGTATTTTATCTTTTCTTATTGTTCCTAGTATTTGACATTTTCTTATTGTTCCTAGTATTTGATCTTTTCTTATTGTTCCTAGTATTTGATCTTGTCTTGTTGTTCCTAGTATTTGACCTTTTCTTATTGTTCCTAGTATTTGATCTTTTCTTGTTGTTCCTAGTATTTGACCTTTTCTTATTGTTCCTAGTATTTGATCTTTTCTTGTTGTTCCTAGTATTAGATCTTTTCTTGTTGTTCCTAGTATTAGATCTTTTCTTGTTGTTCCTAGTATTAGATCTTTTCTTGTTCCTAGTATTAGATCTTTTCTTGTTGTTCCTAGTATTAGATCTTTTCTTGTTGTTCCTAGTATTAGATCTTTTCTTGTTGTTCCTAGTATTAGATCTTTTCTTGTTGTTCCCAGTATTAGATCTTTTCTTGTTGTTCCTAGTATTAGATCTTTTCTTGTTGTTCCTAGTATGAAGTCAGGCAGGCTTCTTCATGTCAGGTCATTCCATTTGTACCAGTTGTGTATCTGTGCTGTGATTAAAGGTCATGCTGGCTGCACAGTTCTAGGGGTCTACTATCATTTTCATTTCTTACAAACTGTTGGTGACCCAATTTCTCAGATGGTCTGCTACTTCTCTACCTGTTCCCAGTCTTGCGTTTAAGTCCCTCATAATTATGATATTATTCTATTAGTTTATGTTATTTAGTGTGTCATGGAAGTTGTCAAAAAAAAAAAAAAAACCTTGTTATTCTTCATTTATGTCTGATGCATTGCAAGGGGCATATATCTGGACATAAATCATGGTCTCTTCTTTTATTTTGACTTTTATCATTCTTTCTGATATATATTTTATTTCCAGGATGTGACCAGCAGTTTGTGCAGTGATCATTCTGACACTCACTATGAAGTGTAGAAATAAGTAATTTTAATGTATTTGTTCTCTGCCTTTGTCTCTTACCTGGAACTCACATCATGTTGAACAAGAAGTACAGCAGTGAAATACCCTTAATATTTTTTATCTCAAGACAATAGGTAATGAAGCTCAAAGCTTGAAGGCTGTTTTGTTAAAATTGTTAGGTCAAAGTTATTCTTTGACATTTCATTGAGATCAAAGCACATATGTTTTTAGTGATTCTAACTGGCTTGAAAATCTGACTGCTCACATGGTCTCATTTCTTACCTACTGGTCAGACATTTTTAACTTCTTGAATACCTTCAACTTGTGTCACTATGTTTTCAGCACATGACCAAATGGAGACAGCCATAAAATGTGTGAGTGTCTGAATGATGAAAAACAAACAGAACTCAATCTCCATGGTCAAAGATTTAGAACTCCATCGCTATAATCAAAGATTTTCTTGATTTAAGTTCAGTTCAGGCAGACTTGGTGCTGAACGAACAAACAGACTTTATTTTCAAAGGGTTAAGAATTGGGCATGCAGACCCGTCTACCATTCTGCCCTTCATCATGCAACTTTCATTCAGCATTTGTTAATGAACATAATATGCATGAAAAAGCAAAAAATTAACAAGTAAATAATTAAACCCTTCCTTTCCATACACTCTACAATCTGCTTTATGTAACCACATGAAATAAACTTAATCACATTAGGTTATTATTTAAGTAATTATATATTAATTACATTAAAACTAATAATCAGTACTGAGGATAAACAAGGATGTAAAGTGAAAGCTCACATACAAATGGCCACTTGCAGGTTGCGTTCCAGTATTTGTGCAGTAACAGATCTTTGGATTCTTGCAAAAAGGATCAGAAAATGATCATCCTGTGTAATGGCATGTGATTGACCACTGTTTGCCCAAAGTATTGCCAAGTTTCTCAAACCAACAGAAGTCTCTGTGCATGAGCAAAATGTCCAACAGTATTTTTCTTTGAAGTTCCAGCCTCCAACAATCATTTAACTGGGACCATCTTTAGATATCAATTCATCAGCAAACAGAAAAGGAGGCAGTGTGTCACCATATTTGACAGTGTTGGTGGTCAACCACTGAATAAGAAAATGTTATGATCCAGAGTTAATTTGTAGTTTTACACAAGAAGCTCAAAATAATGTCTCAGTCAGTTATGTTCATAAATAGCTGCTTTTTCATATATATTTTCATTTTTTTATCTGTTGTAACAAACATTTTTTTCCCAGGTATCTCAAACCAAACCAGAAATTGTCACCACGATATCAGGTCCATGATTTAGCATGAATTTTGCTATTCTTGTGTATAATCAGAATGCAGTAGCTACCCTTGCTAATCATACTTTTTTTTTTTTTTTACGATAACTCGCGTTGCATTTATGGAAAAGTTGTGATTTTTATGGTGAGCACAACTCACTTCCCATGCAAATGAAACCCTATAAAAGGATTAGGTTACATAAGCAACTTCAGTTAATTTTCAAGCAGACAATTATGGCGCATCTATTGCAAAATTTACAATACATTGCTGTTGGTCGCCTGCAAGCAAACGAAAGTCAAAGTCAGGTTGCCAGGGATTTAAACATGCAGCAGAGTACCATCATTCGACTTTAGCACCATTTCCAAGCCACTGGCTATTCTGATGACCCAGGGTGACAACAGCAGCTGATGATTGATTTATTCTGGTTCATCACCTCAGAAACAGGTTTACAACAGCTTCCTCAAGTGTCCAGTCATTGCTTGTGTGTCTGATCAAACTGTCCAGAATAGACTGCATGAAACTGGACTAAGCACGACAACCTCACCAAGGTCCTGTCTTAACGAGACGCCATTGCCAAAATGATCAGTTTCAATGGAAGGAGTCCACTGGTGCAGACTGAAGGAGGCTTGAATGCGCAACAATACGTCAATGAAATTCTTCAACCCCATGTCTTCCATAAAGGTCTGTGTTTCAACAGGACAACACTAGACCCCATTCTGCATGGTTCACCACACAGTTCCTGACTGCCAACAACATTCTCACCCTTCCTTGTCTCCAGATATGAATCCAATCGAGCACCTATGGGATGAGCTGCAAAGACATGTTTGTCGCCAAAATGTTTCTCCAGCCAATCATCATACAAGTTTATGGTTACAATTTATTACAGCAACATGAAGCACATATATCTCAGCCTTTGCTCTATACAAGTTTATGGTTACAATTTATTACAGCAACATGAAGCACATATATCTCAGCCTTTGTTCTATACAAGTTTATGGCTACAATTTATTACAGCAACATGAAGCACATATATCTCAGCCTTTGTTCTATACAAGTTTATGGCTACAATTTATTACAGCAACATGAAGCACATATATCTCAGCCTTTGTTCTATACAAGTTTATGGTTACAATTTATTATAGCAACATGAAGCACACATATCTCAGCCTTTGTTCTATACAAGTTTATGGCTACAATTTATTACAACAACATGAAGTATATATATCTCAGCCTTTGTTCTACACAGGTTTACAGTTCAATTTAATTATTGTTACAACTATAACCACATTTTTAGTCTTTCTACGTGTATAAAATTGAAAGACTTACAGTTATTAATCTGTCAACTCACCATGCAAGAAATGAACCTGTGAATATGATTCTGCATTATTTGTCATTATTTTTATTAGAAAAGTTACATTATAAATATTGAAATAGAGGTAAATGGATTCCAAGTGATTCAGTTTTATAATAAAAAGGTGCGCGACAAGTGAGAAATTATAATAATTTTTTTTAAGAGCACTCGTCTTCTGGTAATTGTACCAGTTTCACTGTATTCATCATCACATCTATCCATACACGTCTGTCTGCTAGCACTACTTTCATATTAATTTAACTGCATTCATCATCACACTTCTCTGTTGTTTTGTACCACTGTCTGCTCTAATACCAGTTTCACTGCAGCCATCAACAAACTGGTCTTTCAAAATTGTAAATCATGATCTGTCTTTCCAGGGCACATACCTGCTTCAACAGGTTGGACCTGCCGCCATATAATTCCTCTGAGATGCTCTTTGAAAAGCTTGTCATGGCAGTAGAAGAGACTAGCACCTTTGGAATTGACTGAAAACGCTGGTGGACCACTCAGAATTGTTGTTAATTTAAATTATGATCTAACTATTTCTTACCTACCCATGTGTAAAAATTTTAAATGTGATTTAAAATTTAGTAAGCCAATCCTTTCTTTTTGTTTAGTTTTTGATTTGTTTCAGCTTCCATGTAATCTGATTTCTGTGTAAAGTTTATGAAATAAATCTTTTTTTAAAATATAATAAATATTTAATTTGAATGAGTGCTTGTTTCATTCACAAGTTTCAACTTTGATCTAGTGGTTGTTTCATTCGCAAGTTTCAGCTTTGATCTAGTGCTTAGTACTGGTGTTTACTCAGGTTGATCATCTTTCATGCAACAAGAATCTTCTGCACAATGTATTTTGCTGCACACAGACATTCACCATTATCAGTATAAGAAATAGCACTGTTTTTATCCCCTAACACTCTTGGCTAGGTATGCATTTTTATGTTTGAGTCAACTACAACATGATGATAGAGAGATCTCAAGCTCAGTCAACTACAGCATGGTGATAGAGAGATCTCAAGCTCATTCAACTACAGCATGATGATAGAGTTATCTCAAGCTCAGTCAACTGCAGCATGATGATAGAGAGATCTCAAGCTCAGTCAACTGCAGCATGATGACAGAGGGATCTCAAGCACAGTCAACAACATGATGATAGAGAGATCTCAAACTCAGTCAACAACACGTTGGTAGAGAGATCTTAAGCTCAGTCAACTACAGCATGATGGTAGAGAGATCTTAAGCTCAGTCAACCACAGCATGATGATAGAGAGATCTTAAGCTCAGTCAACTGCAGCATGATGATAGATCTCAAGCTCAGTCAACTGCAGCATGATGACAGAGGGATCTCAAGCACAGTCAACGACATGATGATAGAGAGATCTCAAACTCAGTCAACAACACGTTGGTAGAGAGATCTTAAGCTCAGTCAACTACAGCATGATGGTAGAGAGATCTTAATCTCAGTCAACTACAGCATGATGGTAGAGAGATCTTAATCTCAGTCAACTACAGCATGATGGTAGAGAGATCTTAAGCTCAGTCAACTACAGCATGATGGTAGAGAGATCTTAAGCTCAGTCAACTACAGCATGATGGCAGTGGATCATAAGCCCACTATCACTTCATGAGCCCAGTATCAGATCATAAGCTCACCATCACTTCATGAGCCCAGTATCAGATCATAAGCCCACCATCACTTCATGAGCCCAGTATCAGATCATGACCAAGCAGCTACTCCCTAGCCCTATCAAATTTAAAGTTTTTTTTTTCTTTTTTTACATGAAAACCATTTGTTAAAGCAAACATTGGCATGTTAAATAATTGCTAGGATGATACTATCTTGATGTTGCTACCAGAATGTTAGTACCAAGATTTTACCATGTGGACATCACTACTGAGATGTTAGTACCAAGATTTTACCATGTGGACATCACTACTGAGATGTCAGAACAAAGAAGGGTCTGAAAAATTACAGTGGAGGAAAATATTACATGAATTTAATTACCTACCATCCACATAAATATTTTATTTTAATGTCATCGACGTGTGCAAAGATTTGAGCCACTGTAGGAGCCAGCTTGACTTTTCTTCACCATCTTAAATTGCTTAAAATACATGCTTGAGTGTATTCTTGTTTTTAGCTGGCTCAGAGTTTTTGTCACGGCCATGGTTTATATTTTTAGCCTGATTGTTGTTGCTGTAAAAGTACACTGGCTTCTTTGATTGCTGTACCATACAGAGTTCACTATTATGACTCAAAGACATCTCTTGCCATAAAATGAACAAATCAGAACATTTTAACTGACAAGAACTTTTTGATCATTGATAGTATGAGTTTCATTGGACATTTGACACAACTTTACAAGCAGGTTTTAAATAGTTCTTTTCTTAGATGCAGAATGTAGAGTCAGCAAGTGGCACTGCAACACTACAGTCTCATCTAAATTAAAAGGTCATATCTGAATACCTTCTACAACAGTGAGTGGCAGACATTTTTTTTTAATGACATACTCAACAAGAAAGAAAAAAAAATTGCTAAGGCTCGCCATCAGTTTGTAAGGGAAGATTTAAAATCAGGCAGAACTTGTTTATGATTTAAACTTATATGGCACCTCTGTGGCACAACAGTTAGGTGTTTTGTAGATTGTGCTTTACAATGTAGTGGCATTACTGTGGATCTGATGAGCAACATCATGATATTATTTAAGAAATAAACAAAAATACAGAAATACCAACCCTGAATTACAAAAAAAAAAATTGTTTCATGATAGTATAAATGAGCTGACTGTATGTTTAACTTCATGTTTTCAGTTCACATATTGTCGTTAAATTATTTTTAAATTTGCTGAATGGACATTTTACTTCTGCAGTTTAATCATTACAACAAAGAAAATTCTATCAGACCTGAAAATAGATGTTATGGAAAAAAATATAGGACAAATTGAAATTTCCCATTAAGTAGCTAGATGTTTACCCCTCCATCCTCCTTTAGTTTTTCTGCAGAATCTGATGAATTAGCTGAAAGAATAATATAAGAAGAAAACTTGTAAGATAAAATATTGTTTTATTGTTGAAATAAATGTTCCATTTTATAGCAATTTCTGATTATTGTGAGGTAAATAATTACAGCTTATATTTGAAGCATTGATAAAATGTCATAGCTTTGCTGTTGGATGTTCTAAGTAACGTATTCAGTATTCAAGCCAGTACTGCTGTCTGGAACGAATGATCTTTATTTTAAAAGGGTGAAGAATTGGGCACGCAGGCCCGTCTTCCATTCTGCCCTTGCATGCTTCCCACACTCTCAATTTAATAAGGTATACAAAATTACATGAATGATATATACACACACATGGATGTAAGGTGAAACTATGTGAAATATAAGTATACAGATTACATGAAAAAAAAAAGAAACATAAGAATGCAAGATGAAAATATTATATTCACATATATAGGATAATGAACTACATAAGAGGTAAATGATCTAACAAGATAGCACACACACAAATACATTTTCAATGGAGTTCTTCTGACATTCTACTCTCGCATATTAACTAAGATAATTTCTAACAAGATAAATATCTAACAAATAATGTTTATAACTATGTTCTTTCTGAACGGAACTCAGTGGCCGGCGAGTTGTGGTATGGAAGCAAATATTGGTCACTAACAAATTAAAAAAAAGAGCATTGGAGGCAACTGAAATTTGGGTCCTGCAAAAAATGTTAAGAATATCATGGACAGCCAAAATAACAAATGAAGAATGCCTAAGGAAAGCCAGTGAGAAATGAACACTGATAAACACACTACAGGGGAGACAATCAAGGTTTATTGGCTATATAATGGGAAGGAGGTATTGAAAATATCGTGACAACAGGGAAAATTGAAGACAAGAAAGGGAGAGGTAGACCACACGAAAGAAAATCTTAGATGGCTTAACAAAATGCCATGGGAGAGGCACAACAAAAGAACAGATGAATAACATGAAGGTCGACACCTCCAGGTGTGGTACATGATGATGATGATTCAGTATTGGCTGCATCTTACAGAATTATGTCATGCCATCTTGTTTGCACTAATCCTTATATAAGGACACAAAATATAATGTCTTCATTCATTTGCAGCTAAAAATATATTTTGTCAGGCTGTGATATAAATTCTGTCTAAAAGTTGTGATCGAAGATCATATTTCATGGCCACATTGTGTACACATAAGATGTTCCTGTTTCATTCACTTGGACATGGTGGTGTCTGTTTAAAAAAAAAAAAGAAAAAAAAAGTTAAATAGAGACTGTCAATCACATTGAAATGTTTAATGCAATAAAAAAAAAACAACATGTCAAATTAGGATTTCTCACATCCAGAGCTTCACATAAGCATTCTAGAACACAGGTCATGGCAACACGAGAGAGAGTTACTTTCTGAGATGTTATAGAAGAGTTTTTGAGTATCTTAGAAAAATAAGATGAGCAACAGAGGTATCTTAGAAAAATAAGAGGAGCAATAGAACTATCATAAGAGGAGCAACAAAGATATCCTCATTAAAGATTAAATCCCTGCTGCTGAAATTCACCAAAGACTTCAATTTGCTTATGGAGATGTGTGTATGGTTGCTAGCAGTGTTAGGAAGTGGGTGAAACATTTCAAAGATGGAAACACGAGAATCCAAGATATGCCTCACAGTGATCGCCCTCGAACTGCCTCCGCTAAACGCAATGTGGAAGGGATCGATGACATCATTAAAGAATACAGACATGTCACAGTATCTGAAATCACTGTAAATCTTGGAATAAGACTAATTGCGGTACAGGAAATGATTGAAACCCTAGGCTATAGAAAAGTTTGCCTGCCGGGTCCCACAGGAGAGAACGTCCTGAAAGCAGTGCATCTGTGCTGTCGGTCAGCTGGAGCAGAATTCTTGGGGGAAATGTGTACTGAGAAATGGAGATTATGTTCAAAAGTGAAGAAAAGTATGCAGATTAAGGTGATACATTTATATTTTCTCTATCTATAATTTCTGATTATTACAAATGTTTTGCTGACGACTTTCAGTATGACCCTCATATTTCATGTGTCACACTGACATGGCATGAGACAGACAGATCTTTACCACTGAGTGTTCTCTTTAATAAAGTGAGTTTAGTAGCAGCAGGTTACAGGTAGTCTGTGAGGGAGTGAGTTTAGTAGCACCAGGTTACAGGTAGTCTGTGAGGGAGTGAGTTTAGTAGCAGCAGGTTACAGGTAGTCTGTGAGGGAGTGAGTTTAGTAGCAGCAAGTTACAGGTAGTCTGTGAGGGAGTGAGTTTAGTAGCAGCAGGTTACAGGTAGTCTGTGAGGGAGTGAGTTTAGTAGCAGCAGGTTACAGGTAGTCTGTGAGGGAGTGAGTTTAGTAGCAGCAGGTTACAGGTAGTCTGTGAGGGAGTGAGTTTAGTAGCAGCAGGTTACAGGTAGTCTGTGAGGGAGTGATCACACTACAGTATTCAGAGTTGTATTTAAAATAAGTATTTGGTTCCAGCCCAATAAAACTTTGTAAACAAATTTTTTTTTTTTTTTATTTTGCTATCAATACAGTTCAACAGCCAAAAATAATGCATCTTGTTCAAGTCTGACATAAAGCTATTGAGCAGTTGAAGAAAGTAAAATTTATTTAAACTACTTACCCAGAGATAAGCCTATGTTGACAGTATGACAACAAAAGTGTTTTAAACTGTCCTCTTTCATGAAAAATCTGTGTACATACATTTCATAGGCACAGGGGACTATATCTGCATGTGACAAACTTTCATGAAAAATCTGTGTGCATACATTTCGTAGGCACAGAGGACTATATCTGCATGTGACAAACTTTCATGCTTCCATCAGCATTAATAGTTAACATCCATAATTTTTTATTTCATTCGAGAATTATATGCACCATTTATATTTCTTATTTGCAGATTACAAAAAGCCAATACAACAGTGCTTTTTTCTTTTACTCTGCAATTTGTATAATTTTCTGATATCTGCAAAAAATTTGTATCATTTAAATGCATCCATTTTTTGTTGTAATGCACTTTACAAGGCTCCTTTTTTTAAAAATGTGTTGCTGTGACATTGTTTCAGCCTGAAATAGCTTTCCTTGTTCTCTGCTTTTAGATGGAGTAAAAACATTTGGTAAATATGACAACAAGGAGCGTCACATCCACATGCTTTTCATTCATTCATGTGACATGACCTTTCCAGAATGTTGTCCCTCTCACACCCTCCCTGTATGCAGTACAGTCTTGTGCAAGGTGACCAACATCTCGCGGTGACATGTTCAGACTTTCCATGATGTCTTGAGTCTGCCTGCGACGAGGGCATCCCTTTTCTCTTTTGCCGGGCACTGTGCCTTCTACTAATAACCCCTGCAAGTTATTGCATCTCATGATGTGGTCAAAGTATCTCAGCTTTCTAATTTTCATGGTGTTAAAGAGCCATTTTTCAACACCTAATCTCATTTGTATCTCTTTATTTGATTTTTGTTCTACCCATGATATTCTAAGTGCCCTTCTGTAACATCCTTTATGCAGCGGAAGACTAGCAGCCAAGACCAGCTTTGTGGCTTCTGAAAGCTTTCTTGGTAAACTTGACTGCTCGTGTCTCCCACTGACTGAATCTCTGCCTCACATTGAGACGCTATTGGTTTTTTTTTTTTTCAGTCACACTAATTAAGTGTGCACCGTTCAAGTTTACAGTAATCCAGACCTATCTGTATTCTTCAATGCCTTGTATACCTGCTTTGTGCTCAGTCACTAGTGCTTACACTGGAATATATTATAATGAATTTGTGCATTTAAAGTAATGTTGTTCAGAGTTTATAGAACAGAAGAAACTCATGCGGACATTTCTGTATTTAGTATCCAAAATTGGTAGACTGTTTTAGAATAAATAACCACGGTAAATATTAATTGTATGGAAAATAAATATCAGAATGAGATATTTTTAATACATGGGTGGAATTGGTATGTTTAGCTTATCAGACATGGATGAGATTTTGTATGTTTAGCTTATCAGACATGGATGAGATTTTGTACACTTAGCTTATCAAACATGGATGAAATTTAGTATTTTTAGCTTATCATGCATGAATGAGATTGGTGTGTTTAGCTTGTCATACATAATGTGGGTTATGAAATGGAATAGGAAAAAATGAATCATTTGTGGACTAAAATGTGTGTAGTCATGAGCTGTGTTACATTAGTGTGTATGCAGTCATTGGCTGTCATACATGTGTGTGTGTGCTGTCTTAAGCTACATGTGTATGTGCAGTCATGGCTATGTTACATGTGTGTGCATATGCTGCCATGAGATCTGTTACATGTGTGTGTATTCAGTCGTGGCTGTGTTACATGTATGTGGGCAGCCATGAGCTATGTTACATTAACGTGTGTGATCATGAGCTGTGGTACATTAGTGCAGTTCTCAGCCACTTGCCTGCTTCTGCTTACCTACATATGTCTGGGTACATTTTGTGCCAATTTTTATTACAAGGAAGATACCAAAGAGCTAAGAGTAACTGGTATGCTGTATTTGTGTGGTCCTTGACAGAACAATTTGTCAAAACATTGGATTGCTGTATTTCTTCATTTATATGCACTCATCTTACACACTTCAATTCTTATTTCTCTCCAGTTTCCTCTGATTGTAAGAATGCAAGTTTCTTTCATGCTGTTTCATAAATCAGAGTGTGGAGTGTATAGACAAGAGATAAGTTTATTATTTATTTATGTAATAATTTAACTGTGTCTTCGTGACTATTAATGCTCATTAATAAATGCTGAATGACTGTGACTGAGTGAAAGCTGTATGTTGAAGGGCAGAATGTTAGATGGGCCAGCGTGCCCAATTCTTAACCCTTTGAAAATAAAGTATGTTTGTTCGTTCATCTTATCTTCTTTTGGAAAACTGAACCATACAACTGTCTAGCTTTATTAATTAGTACCAGTTTTATCAGAGTCCTCATTTATTTGATCTTTCAGCTTCATGTAGTCTTCAGGACTGTTAAATGGAAATGCAATATTTCTATCCTTAATTTAATTTCTGTATCATATTTAATCATAGTTATCACATATATCCAGGATAAATACAAATTTACACCAAAACAAGGTACACATCTATTTTATAGCCAGCTTTGTTGCCAGGTAGAATGTTCTTGTATTTTTGTGTTTTGTACCCAGAGAGAATGTTTTTGTTTATAAGTGAATGTTCTTGTATTTTTGTGAGTTTTGTTACCAGGAATAGCATTCTCTCATCTTTATTTTTCAGTCATTGAGCTCATTTTCCATTTTTATTGCAGTAACATTGTTAAGATACAGTTATATATATATATGTACAATGTTATTATTTATATATATGTACACAGTTATGGTTATAACATTGTCTGTGACTGCATATATAGTTATATACTTCACAAGTTCATCATTATTTTCAAGAACTGCATTTTGTAATATAGAGGCATGGTCCAGCTCAGATAGATAACACTGGACAACAAATTTTCATAAAAGTCAATCTCTTCTTATAAAATTTGTCATTTTTTATAGATTTTGGAGTGCTCAACACAAATATGGCAATCATAATACAAAGTTGGCCATTGTTTATAAGAAATGTGCATCACTTACTAAACAGAGTACTGATAATAGTAACAGAGCCTAAAGTGTACTGTTGAATGTCCACTGTGTTTGACATTTCTTTGCTTGCCACTTGTGCAACTACTCAGGATCATCTCCAGTTAAATGTCCAACAATAGTCAGCCCACATGGAGGTGGACCACTTGCCCTGATACTGTTTCTCCATTGTTGTGATATCCTGATGGAAGCGTTCCCATGTTTATCACTAACCATGCCACAGTTGTCGGGGAAAAAATCCAAGTGGGAATGGAGAAAGTGCAACTTTAAGGACATATTGCAGCAAGTTTGTGATACAGAGACAACATATTCCAAGTCAAGTTTGTGATACAGAGACAACATATTCCAAGTCAAGTTTGTGATACAGAGACAACATATTCTCAGCCAAGTTTGTGATACAGAGACAACATATTCTCAGCCAAGTTTGTGATACAGAGACAACATATTCTCAGCCAAGTTTGTGATACAGAGACAACATATTCTCAGCCAAGTTTGTGATACAGATATATTCTCAACAAGTTCTTTGTAGTTTTCTGGCTTGATACCTCCAAGGAATTTAGTTCATACCAGATGACCACTCTCCAAGCCTTTTTCTCATTACCCTACAGCGGGTTACCAAACTTCTCATCTCTGAAGACCTGTCAGATCTGAGGACACACAAAAATGTCCTCTTTGATTTCTGCTTCACTAAGTCCAGGGAGATTGTCTACCAGGTACTTGAACTCTGGCTTAGCATGCTTCACTGAGTCGAGGGAATTTGTTTATTAGGTACTTGAACACCAGCTTACAGTGACCCTTGGCTTTCACAAAATTCTTCATCAGATCAAGTTTTATGTGCTGAGGTGGTTGTTTGATTTTGTGTGTCTCTACCAATGAGACATTGCATATTCTTTTCTCCAACTTGTGAAAACTTCCTTCCTCATAGTGCAGTGCCTTTGTCCAGCTGTCCCATTCACATTACTTTGTCTATCCTCATTATCTTGAAGTCACTATCTTGAGAGATAGCATCTGTACTTGAGCTACTGAAGCCAGTCCAACAGCTTTGTGAGGTTGTGATAAGTTTCTTTTGTGCATGTCCCACTGGAATGGAGGGAAGATGGTTTCCATGATGCAGCAACACTGCCTTTAGACTTAATTAGGACACTATAAAAAGTTGCCATTCTTGTGGGCCGTGTTTAATTTCAATGGCATTCATCAAACTATTTACATCACAGCAATACACAAGGTCATCATTCTGGAAATAGTGCTCAAACTTCTGATAGTACAATCATAAAATCAAACAGCATTGCCAAATGATACCTATGTAAACAATGCAGACTGAGTATCTCCTAAACAAAAGCCAGTTTTCATATTTAATTTTTGTGTTCAGCACATCAAAATTAATAAAGACTGGCCAGTTTGGACAAACTATGTGTTGCCCAGTGTAATTAGACAGCTCAAATGGATGGTTAGACAGTCCAGATAGTTAGCTCAGGCAGATCGTTACAAATAGTTAAACAGCTCAGACATGAATGTAAATTTGGTAGGATTATTCTGGAAAAAGTACGATTTTTAAAAACTGTTATAAAAATGACTGAGTAACTTATCACATTTTTACAGCTTGATTAACTAAAGGACATTTTAATTTGTGAAATTACTTGTAAGTTTGATTGTTCAAAATAACCATATAGTCTGTGTACATACTGAATAATTTTGTTGTGAAGAGTATGTTATTGTTATCATTGGCTGTAAATACATATAAATTTAATTGATGGCATTTTTTGTTTGCTCTACTGCATGAAATCTTCACATAGAAAACTTACTGGAACTAATGTCCAGATTTGTTGATAATACTGTGGAGAAATTTACCGATGGTCCCTTTTCAGTTAAGTATGGGTCATAAGGTTAGTAGCTGATGTGTGAAAAAAAAAGTGAATCGCATGACCTGACATAATGTCATATCATCACTTGACCTTTTTATTTCCTGTACTTGCTAATGTTAACATCCAAGAGTAAAACTTCATCAGATAAAAAATGTTTCACTGGGATCTGTCTTTTTTTTTTGTTTGTTATTTTGACGTTTTGTTTAAATTCTTCATGTGTTTGTATAGTTTGTTTCAAATAAAAAAAAAAAAAAAACTCTTGGGTGAATATCTGTGGACTTGTTTTGATCAGCAGTTCCAGGGATCAACAAATAGGTAAGGTAATTCAGTTATGAAAAACAACAGCTGCGGGAATGATTCATAAGTGACAAAAAAAAAAGAACATGGTGTGGCTTTGGGTTTGCAAAGAGTGAAATGCCAATTCTGCAGGTCTTGTACAAATTTTCACATATATTTGCAAAGGCATTAGGGGGGCACCTACACCACTAGTGCACTATTCAATAATTGGAAAGACTTTTATTAAATTTACAGCACTGAAAGTGACAGAACTTGTCACTGGTCAGAATACAGTGACAAAGATCTGAAGTTCCACAGTTCAGTGATGTTGTCAGTTAATGTACTGATAAAATTGGCTTGCTGTGCCCTGGGAAAAGTTTTGGGTGGAATCAATCCTGTCAGATGAGTCTGATTATCAGCAGCACGTGTGCTATGTGGAAAATCATTCAATTTTTGCTGCGGCATTAACTGTGACCACAGAGGCTGTTGATGGATAACCTTTTTTTTTTTTTAAACCCACTGAACTTAGTGGACAAAAATCTACACAGATTATGGTTCTTAAATGCTAGGGTACAATTTAATCTGCATGGATTGTACTACTTCAATGCTGGGATACAATTTAATCTGCATGGACTGTATTTTTTTCAATGCTAGGATACAATTTAATCTGCATGGACTGTATTTTTTTCAATGCTGGGATACAATTTAATCTGCATGGATTGTATTTTTTTCAATGCTAGGATACAATTTAATCTGCATGGATTGTACTACTTCAATGCTAGGATACAATTTAATCTGCATGGATTGTATTTTTTTCAATGCTAGGATACAATTTAATCTGCATGGATTGTATTTTTTTCAATGCTAGGATACAATTTAATCTGCATGGATTGTATTTTTTTCAATGCTAGGATACAATTTAATCTGCATGGACTGTATTTTTTTCAATGCTAGGATACAATTTAATCCACACAGACTGCACTTCTTCAGTGCTAGGATACAATCAAGATGAGCTTAGTCGGGGCAGTAGTTCTAGATGTTGATAATATATTTTATGCTCACACAGTGAAACTGCCTCTTAAACCCTATCAAGTAAGTTCTTTCCTGTGACTGTACAAGCTAGGAGCTTCATACTTGTGAAAGCACTTCAGCAGAGACTGTTCATAGAGGCTGCATACTGAGGGATGAGGAGAAGAACACAGTATACTATTCTTACATACTGAGGGATGAGGAGAAGAACACAGTATACTATTCTTACATACTGAGGGATGAGGAGAAGAACACAGTATACTATTCTTACATACTGAGGGATGAGGAGAAGAACACAGTATACTATTCTTACATACTGAGGGATGAGGAGAAGAACACAGTATACTATTCTTACATACTGAGGGATGAGGAGAAGAACACAGTATACTATTCTTACATACTGAGGGATGAGGAGAAGAACACAGTATACTATTCTTACATACTGAGGGATGAGGAGAAGAACACAGTATACTATTCTTACATACTGAGGGGCAAGGAGAAGAACATAGTATACTATTCTTACATACTGAGGGATGAGGAGAAGAACACAGTATACTATTCTTACATACTGAGGGATGAGGAGAAGAACACAGTATACTATTTTTACATACTGAGGGGCAAGGAGAAGAACATAGTATACTATTCTTACATACTGAGGGGCAAGGAGAAGAACATAGTATACTATTCTTACATACTGAGGGATGAGGAGAAGAACACAGTATACTATTCTTACATACTGAGGGATGAGGAGAAGAACATAGTATACTATTCTTACATACTGAGGGATGAGGAGAAGAAAACAGTATACTATTCTTACATACTGAGGGATGAGAGAAGAAAACAGTATACTATTCTTACATACTGAGGGATG
This sequence comes from Achatina immaculata, assembly GCA_009760885.1. NCBI lineage: Eukaryota > Metazoa > Mollusca > Gastropoda > Stylommatophora > Achatinidae > Lissachatina > Lissachatina immaculata. Next base: position 67,227,194 of record CM019717.1, on the reverse strand, counting down.
AGGAGAAGAAAACAGTATACTATTCTTACATACTGAGGGATGAGGAGAAGAAAACAGTATACTATTCTTACATACTGAGGGATGAGGAGAAGAACATAGTATACTATTCTTACATACTGAGGGATGAGGAGAAGAACACAGTATACTATTCTTACATACTGAGGGATGAGGAGAAGAACACAGTATACTATTTTTACATACTGAGGGGCAAGGAGAAGAACATAGTATACTATTCTTACATACTGAGGGGCAAGGAGAAGAACATAGTATACTATTCTTACATACTGAGGGATGAGGAGAAGAACACAGTATACTATTCTTACATACTGAGGGATGAGGAGAAGAACATAGTATACTATTCTTACATACTGAGGGATGAGGAGAAGAAAACAGTATACTATTCTTACATACTGAGGGATGAGGAGAAGAAAACAGTATACTATTCTTACATACTGAGGGATGAGGAGAAGAAAACAGTATACTATTCTTACATACTGAGGGATGAGGAGAAGAAAACAGTATACTATTCTTACATACTGAGGGATGAGGAGAAGAAAACAGTATACTATTCTTACATACTGAGGGATGAGGAGAAGAAAACAGTATACTATTCTTACATACTGAGGGATGAGGAGAAGAAAACAGTATACTATTCTTACATACTGAGGGGCAAGGAGAAGAACACAGTATACTATTCTTACATACTGAGGGGCAAGGAGAAGAACACAGTATACTATTCTTACATACTGAGGGGCAAGGAGAAGAACACAGTATACTATTCTTACATACAGAAGTCAGGCGGCTCTGCAGGGGACATGATCAGGTGGTGGTACTGTGACAGAAATTTGCAGCATTTTTGCGAGAGCTGACCACAAGATTTTGATGATGAAAAATTCTTATTTGTCTTCTTCATCATATACCTTTCAGTGTTAGACAAATAGGGCTCAACGATTTGTTTGATATAATGGGATATTTAATGCTTCTGTTATTTCCTCTCTCCATTTCTTGCATGGGTGGCCTCTTCCTATGTTACCTACATATTTTAGTGTGAATGCTTTCTGTGCTATACTATCTGGTGGTAACCGTGTAACATGGCTAAACCATTTGACTGTTTCTGGATTGTAATACTGATGTTAATCTAAGCTTTGCCCATATGATGTCGCTTCTTATTTGGTCTCGTCATATTTAGTATTCTCCTTAAACATCTCATTTCTGTCATGATGATTTTTCTTTTGTTCTTGGCTGTTAGTGTCCATGTTTGACAATGATATAAAGTTTGGTGGAAAATTTTGTTGTACAGCACCCTTTTTATTTCAGTTGTGATTATTTATTTTTCAGTAAAGGAGTCATTTGTCCAATGACCTGATTTGCTCTATTATATCTGTTCTCAATCTCAGCGTCAACTGTCCCTGAGGGCGATATTATGCTGCCTGGGTATTTGAAATGTTTCAAGGGCTGGTTGTCTAGGAAGATCTTTGGATTTCTTCTCTTGCTGTGGTCATGACTTCCATTTCTTTCAGCACTGATCTTCATGTTGTGGCTTTTACATGCCCTTGCTGAATTATCCATGTTCTGCTGTAGGTCTTTTTTTTTTATATGTGCTCCATTGTCAGCAAAAAGTAGTTCATTTATGGTCCTCCTATTGGGTATGTCTTCTGGTGTGGGTTTATTGGCATTCTTTCTGGGGTTGGGATGTTAGGCAGCTTTGTGGTGAAGTTTTTACTATGTATGTTAGCCTCTTTACAGATGTATGTTATGAATAGTAAGGGAGAGAATACATAGCCTTGTCTCAGTCCAGATTTTAAGATGAATGGTTCATTGTGTCCTGCATTTGTATATTGACCATTTTTATATAGGCTTCTGTATAGGTTGATCAGATGTATACTAATTCCATAATGCTGTAATATTTCCCACAGTTTATCTGCTCTATCAAATGCTTCTTCTTGATCCATGTAAGCTATGTGCAGTATCTGAGTGTGTTCAACTGATTTTTCTGATAGTTGTCTTGGGGAAAAGATGGCACGTGTACAGCTTCTATTTTTTTCTAAACCCCATCTGAGTTTCATTTAACTGTGGTTCAATCACTGGTCACAGTCTCTAGGATCTTGCAGAACATTTTCCCAGTATGACTTAGCAGTGAGATGCCTCTATATTGGTTGCAGTCCCTTTTACTGCCTTTTTTCTTCCATATTGGAATAATGATAGCGTTTCTCCAGTTCTGTGGTGTTTCTTGTGTTTTTCCATACCAAGTTACAGAGTCTGTGAAACAAAGCTATTCCAACCTCTTTTGCACATTTGATTAACTCGCTGGGTATTCCATCACATCCTAAGGCTTTGTTCATTGGGGCCTTACTGATGACTTCTCCGATTTCAGCTTGTAGTATGTCTGGTTCCAGCTCTATGGGGCCAGCTGTGATGTTATCATGGGTTTGGCCTGCCTCGGATGGTATTCCGGTACACCACATAGCTTATCAAAGTACTGTCTCCATAACATCATTCACAATCTCAGTTGAGTCAAAGTGCTCTGCTGGCTTTCTCACTGCACTGATCTTTTTATAAAAGACTTTTGTAGCTTCTTTGTGATTGTTGTTTATACTTCACTGTATTCCTGCCATGATTTTACCTTTGCTTCTTTTAATACCTACTTAAAGTGTCTTCTTGCCAAGCGATATTCAAGACAGTCTAGATCCTCTTTACTTCTCATCCGTTCTTTATATTTATTTCTCTTTTCTTTTACAGCCTCTTTCACCTCATCATTGCACCATGTTGTTATTTTCATTTCTGTACCTCCTTTTCTCATAGTATCATGTTTCCTTTGCTTCTCACTGGTTTTGAACAAGGCCCATTCCTCTTCCACTGATTTTGTTGGTAAGTTTATAAACAATTCTCTTAACTTCTTCTCATACTCTTCTTTCACATTCTCTTCCTTAGTTTTTTTTTTTTCACTTTTCTTCTTGGGAGTTCTGGGTTTTCTTGTGTGGTCTGTGCTTGAACTCAGGTTGGGTACTGCTCTTGCATCTACAACTGACCTTTTCTTGTTGTCCCTTGCTAGTATGAAATCAGTTTGGCTTCTGCACGTCAAATCACTCCATTCGTACCACATATATATTTAGACTCTGTGTTTAAAGAGTATGTTTGTGATAAAAAGCAACTCTCTGCGTTTAAAAAAGAATGTCTTTGCAATAAAAAGCAACTCTCTGCATTTAAAGAATGTGTTTATGATCTTCTTTGTATGCACATTGGCGATGATGCGTGGCACCCTGGTTTTTGCAATGCGCCTTTTGGCTGGGTACCTCCGACTTCACATCTTTCCTTGCTAGGGCAGACTGTGGTCTTGCTCGGACTGCCATGAAGACATGGTGTAGGCTGGCCTGGCCAAAACTTTGTTTTTCCAGCCTCTGGTGGCTGTGGTTAAGCCCCTTCTCTATGTCAGATCCAGATGGCTTTGAGACAGAGACACTCCGACTTTGGGATGAGGAATCCGATGAGTGCCTCAACAATATCCGTTGTTGTAAAGACCCATAGGCTTGTCACATCCTCAATTCATCGGTTTCACACCAGATTTTCTCACTCCTGTCGGCGATCTCCATGTCACCATCCGTCCACCAATCTGACATTACATTTTACAAAAATAACAATTACAATTAGTGTTGATTGCTGCAGGTTTCTGGGCTACAGAAGCAGGTCAGAGTTTTTAAGCAAACAGATCTATGTTCCTTGCTCACAAACACTATGTTAAGATAAGTGTGTTCTTAACACAGTTGTTCCAAGAGATGTGCTTGTGATAAAAAGCAACTCTCTGCATTTAAAGAATATGCTTGTGATAAAAAGCAACTCTCTGTGCTTACAGAATGTGTTTGTGATAAAGAGCAACTCTCTGCATTTAAAGAATGTGTTTGAGATAAAAAGCAACTCTTTGTGTGTAAAAAATGTGTTTTTGTGATAAAAAGCAACTCTCTCTGTGTTTAAAGAATGTGATAAAAAGCAACTCTCTGTGTTTAAAAAATGTGTTTGTGATAAAAAGGTCATGCTGGCTGCACAGTACTAGAGTCTGCTACCATTTTTATTTCTAATGCACTGCTAATCACTGAAGGCACTCATGGGGACTGCTACATCAGCTCTACTGTTTCCAGTTTAGCACTGAAGTCCCCCATGGTTATAACACTTTCCTCTTTACTTATGTTGTTTAGTGTATCACGGAGGTTGTCACAGAACTCCTCACATTCTTCCTCCATGTCTACTGCATTACAAGGAGCATATATTTCGATACAGGTTGTGGTCTCATTTTCTTTTATTTGGAACAGTTCTGATATTTCAAAATTCCGATATATATATTTTGTTTCCAGGATTTTACCAGCAGTGGTTGGTTCTATGATCATTCTGACAGCTATTTCTTGCTCACACACTCCAGACTAAAGGAATATATAATTCTGATGTATTTGTTTACAGGCTTTAGCTCTGAGTTTGGTGTCTGCAACTCCCATCATCTGTATTTTCCTCCTTGTCATTCCCTCCACCAATTCCTTCTTTTTATCATTTATGCCACATGTTGATATTTATGCCACACATGTTGATATCATTTATGCCACACATGTTGATATCATTTATGCCACATGTTGATAGTACCTACTTTAAGAATTGCTTCTCTATCTCTTTGAAGTTTAATGTTTCTGAGTCATTTTCCATTTATATCAGTCTGAGCAGTAAAGAGAGGTTCTTTCCTATCTTGTCAATAATCTTCCACATCTTAATGACCTGAATCTGCCACTTCAGGGTGCAAGTGCCAGTCAAATTGTTGGCTTTGAAAAGTTTTTCCTTTTATGAAAAGTTGCCACTGTAGGAGGTCAGTGTTCTTAAGTGTTGCATGGCAAACTTTTCTCTACTTGATAATAGTGATTACTGTAAAACTGGTACCAGCAGAATTTTTTTTTAAAAAAGAGAAGAAGAGGTATATGGTGCAGTCAATGAAAACAGGTATGGAGAGGAAGGAAAGAATAAAAGTTAGCACTGAAATGATTATGAAAGACAATAATAACACTCAGTATTTCAGTAGAAATCTATTAAGGACAATATAAAAGACAGATTAAAAACACATAAAGAAACTTATCTGGAATCCTCTCTTTCTGAGAAAACTAAGAAGACTATGATTGCTGCAGCCACAAAAATAGCAGTTTTGACCGTTGCTGACTCACACAACAGGTGAGAAAGTATTATATATAATTACATACTCGCAATTTAAACTAATATTAAAATTTTAATGTATAAAAAAAGTGCCTCATTTTCCTCACTAGCTGTCTTCACCCAACTAGAATTATGAATTCAGCTTTCTTTGAACTACTTTATATTTCCACCTATGCTACCTCTTCTTGATGCCCAGCTTTCCTGTTTTAGCCACACTCACTTCGCTGCATTTTCTCATTCTTGCTTTTCCAGACGGAGGGTTTTAATAGCTTTTTTTGACCATACATCCTAAGCAAGCAATCTTGGACTTTCAGCAATCTCTGTTCATTCTGAACCTTTCTTCATCCACCATGTCACCATACTGTTTTCTCACTTGCATGCTATAATATGTGAATCTCTGTACCAACCCCTTGTGCACATAGTGTGAATCACTGCTTATCTGGTAACAGGAACCAGCAAGGACTTTGCTTTTGACTCACAGATTTGATACTTGACTTCAGGCTACCTGCACAGACTTGAGACTGGTTATGAAGGACTTGATGCATCTCTGATACTTAACAGTAAATACATTCTTCCTTCATTTTGGATGGTTACCCTACACAAAACAATACTTTTCCTTCTTATTTTATTAACAATATTTTTGACACTAGAAAGACTAGCAATAGGAAAGAACTTTTCAACAATCTTGATAGTAAATGCATGTCTAAAAGTAAGTGGGGAATCATGTCAGTCATTCTCAAGAAGTATATACTATGCCATGGCTGTATATGTTCTCAAGTTTAAACTTCATATTCAGACATTTCACTATTTTGTGTAGTCAGAAAGTAAATATGCTGCTCACCTGAATATACAATGACTATACTCCCACAAATCAATTAAAAAGGAAAATCATTTTTTAAAAAATGCACCAAAATTCTTGACAAAACATTGACAAATTGGGGGGGGGGGGGGTGTCCCCGCGCACACGCGCGCCAAAATAAAGAAACACTACTTTATTTATTGCATAAAATCAATAAAGAGGTTGTGATAAACATCTTTTGCCTTTTTAGGTTGCAAATCAAAGCTCTCAACGACCCCAAATTTCTGACCCTTTCAAATAAACAACAGATTTACATACTGAGTTTGGTTCATCTCCAGTAGTGTCTTTTGGCATTGTATCTGATTGTGTTGCCTGTCTTCATGCGGACCCACTAGGGTATAGCTCTATTTTTCTTCATTTTACGAGCAAGCTTGATCTTGATTCTGAATGTCTTATGGGCACCCATTTCATATCTCTTCTCGTGGAATCTAGCAAGCTAAAAATTAGCATGAATGATGCAAATATCCCTAATGACACAAAATCCCTAATGATGCAAAGTCCCTAAATACGATATTTTAATTGTCATGGGAGACTTCAACGCTAAAGTAGGCAAAGATAACACTGATATTGAAAAGGTAATGGGGGAAGAAGGAATTGACATGGTAAATAAGAATGTAGAAAGATTAACAGAGGTCATGATCATTGGAGGAACAATATTTCCACACAAATAGATAGATGATAGAATCTGAAACCAGATAAATGACTTTTGTATCAGAAAGCAATTCAGAACATCTCTGACAGATGCAAGAGCATACAGACGTGAAGATGTCAACAGTGATCACAACCTGTGTTGGAAAATAAGACTAAAACTGAAACGCCAAAACAAGAAATCAATACACAAAAAGATAAACACCCACAGCCTACAGGAAGAAAATACTAACAGTAATTTCAATCTGAAACTTACCAGTATTTCACAACACTCAGTGAGGTATAAGAGACAGATGCTGATGAATTATGGAATTCTTATAGCACATCCATAATCACAGCAGCAAAAGCAAGTGCTGGACTGCAAAAAAAAAAAAAAAAAATGGAAAAGCATGGATATCGGAAAACACACGGAAGTACATACATGAAAGACGAGCAGCCAAATCAGCCATGTTGAATGTAATGTAGCAGTAGAGGGAGATAACTGTTGTTTTAACAGAAGGGCAATTGTTATGATTCTCTTTTTAAATTTGTCCATGGTTGGTGGAGATCCTTCTTGAGCATCACATGGTCTGAGAAACCTGTGAGAGAGAATTGTGAGGGGGCAGTCAGTTTACGTTTGGATGTGTACCTGAGAGGATGGTTTCTGTAATGTCTCTGTCCAGAAAATGGATGTTATACTAGAGCTGTGGAAGGATGAATGGACATGCCATGTGGCAGGGGCAACCATAATTTCCATCCAATTCATCAATAAAATTCATGTCTACATAATACACAGGACTGGCTTTACTTTCATATCAGTGTGCTGCCAATGTTAGGTTTGAAAGAGCCTGGAAGCAAACTTGATGACCGGAGGCAGTGTATAACTAATCCAGAACACTCAGAAAACACGGCTTCAAGATAACGTACAAATCAGAATCATCGTGCACAACAAGGCACAACACCGGCTTAACTAATGCCCCAAGAACACAGTCAAGACACAGGCACACCACACACACATACGTCTTCAATAAAGACAGAAATCTAGAAAAGATCTGACAAAAGCAACTACAAAGAACTAGACAATAAAGTAAAAAATTCAGCTAAAAGGGATAAAAGAGAATACATAGACAATAGGGCAACAAAGACAGAGAAAGCAGCAAAAGCAGGAGACAGCAAAACTTTACATAACATACAAAGGAGGCTAACGTGAAATATTACATCCAAAGAAAGACCAATCTTTAGCAAAACTGGAACCCTATTAACATCAAATAAAGACCAAAATCAAAGATGGGCCAAACACTTCCAAGAAATACTTAATTGATAAACCTTGAAACTGGCTTACCAATTCTACAACTAAATGTCAACCTAGATGACATTACATTGCATGAAATTGAAACAGCAGTGAATCTAATGGCTAACAACAAAGCTGCAGGTGAAGATGAAATAACACCCAAAATGTTAAAAGCTATTACCAGTGACCTCATGAGCCAACTACAAAAAATGTTTAACAAAATTTGGAAAGAAGAAAATGTTCCTTCTAAATGGAAAAAAAGGAATCATTGTTAAAATACCAAAAAAAGGCAACTTTGGCAACTGAAATAACCTTACTACCAGTTGTGTCAAAAGTATTTTGCAAAAATAATTCTGAATAGACTTAAAGATATAGTGGATACTGCAATGAGAGAAGAACAAGCAGGATTTCAAAAAGGGAGAAGTTGTCTTGACCAGATCTTTACTCTAGGTATAACACTGACATTTGTGAATTATATATTGTTGAACAGTTCCATATTATAGAATAGTTCTATAGAACTGAATCTTACAGATGCTCTTTGATTAACACATGACAGGTTTCACAAAACTTTACCACATTCACTAGATCAGATCTGATGAGAATGTTCCTTGAATTCATTTATTCTGACAAAAAAGGTATTAGACTTAGAATTCACAAAATCACTTGGAATAAAATGTAATATGACATAAACTTCATTAGTTTCGTCGTTGAAGCACATAATCATTTGTTCACAATATCAAACTCTATCATATTCTGCATGCAGCATTTCTCAATGTTCTCAACTTCACAATATTCTACACTTGATACAAGAACATTTCCTAATTCAGTATTATATCAGATCTGCAACACGTGATCAACTAGTTTCTCGTCTAAAATCACTTTACTCGAAGTTCCAAAAGTATCAAATCTTCTTAATCACTTGAACCACATCTTCAGTCTAATACTTCTTCTGATTCTATAGCGTCTCGTTCTCTTTCTTGCTCTCTGTGTTTCTGTCCTCTTCGCTCTACTGTTCTTTTTCTGATCTGTGTTCCCTTCTGCTGTTTTTATCTGATTCTCCTCTTGTCAGTCTGATCCCTTATCATATGTTCTTCCCTTCTATGTCTACTTCTGACAATCCCACTCACTTGTCTGCTAGCCTCTGGACTTCCTCTTTTTGGGGGCTCCTACTTTCTCATGCTACTTTGACCGGTCTCTATTCACTGACCGTCCTTGTTCCTTCATCTTTGGGCTCCCCCCTCTGTCTCCTTACTGATTTCTTCTGACGGTCTTCCTTGGCCACTCAATCACTAGTAATCGCAGTGTACTAACGAGCAAAGTCTACTTGCCTCTTCTCTGGACTTCTGTACTTATTTCTCATCTAATGGCTTCTCGACTGTTCTGGTCAGACCTTCTTTCTGCACTCTTGACTGTCCACGAGCACTGACCATCCATCTTGCAGTTATGGTCAATTGCTACTTGCCGGACAGACAGTGCTCTGACTATCTCCCTCCTGCACATCCATGCTTCTTCGTTCTTCCTATCTCTCTTTTCCTTTTTTGACCCCCGCCCATTCATTGATCCTCTTCTGTCCACCCAACCATTTGTTGATCTCTAAAACAACTCCACAACCATTTGTTGATCTCTAAAACAACTCCACAACCATTTTTTGACCTCTAAAATGACTCCCTGACCATTTATCAACCCCTTCACACCAAAGCTTTTTCTTTGAAATATGTAAATAGCTTGTTCAATTATTTTAAAATCTTCCAGCTGATGGATATATTGAAAGAGGTTTATAAAGTCACTAAATGGCTAAGGTTGCCAGACATTCCTGTTTTCTGGGACAGTCCCAGCTTTTAAATAAAAAATTCAATGTTCTGAATAATGCTTTCAGGACATCTATTTGTCTGTTTTTATACTTCCTTTCAAATTAAAGAATTTTGCATCTGAGCTCTCTCTCCTTACGATTTCAGGCTGGCAGAACTGCTATACCACATTCTAAGACAACAAGACAGTGGAAACTGAATTTGTTATCCCTGTCTCTGAGTTGGAATTGGCTCACATTTCATGCAGTTTCATATCATTTCATTTTTCTTTTGGCTGTCTTCACTACGGAAACATTTTCTATTGGTAACGTAATGTCTCCTTTGATGCTCCATGCCAACAGAAAAACGAGGATCTGTATGGTAAAACTCAAACTCTGATAATCAAGGAATTACTTCAGTTAAGGTGCGGCATCTTCTCTTTTCACTGTCTTAGTTTACTTGCTTTTGGAGACTATAGTAGTTGCAAGTTTTACACACTTTGGGGAGAAAAATATCTGTTTTACTACTATCTGCATCATATCTCTGAAAATTAATAATGTATTTCTGACTGTGGTTTCTTTGAAATTTATGATTAGTGAAAGAAAGAAAAATAAGTGCTTTTCAACTATTGTCGGTGTTGGGAGAAATCCCTGTTTCTTCTTGTTTAAATTACTGGTGTTACAATAATTGTATGAAGTGTTTTCAAAATGCCTAAGTGTTCCTTTCAGAAAAGATATCCATAGGAATGGTTGTTTATAAAATGAGGAAGAAATGACCATGAAGCAGAATGTAAAATATGTAAGTATTACACTGCCATTGCCCATGGTGGAACAGCAGATATAAAAGATCACACACCAAGCAAAAAGAATAAATCAGAGAAGTATTTTGCGAGCACTTCTATAAAACTGGAGTTATTTTGTGTCCAAATCTTCTGAACAGGAAAAAATCAGTACAGGCAGCAGAACTGATAATGTGCTATTACACCATTAAACATCAAATGTTGTTCAATTAAATGGACTCACTACCAAGTTAAGCTCTAAAATTTTTAATGATCCCAAAACAGCAAAAACTGTGGAGAGAACTAAAGCAATAAGAAAATCCATTTTAGCTCCTGACACTACCACATAATCATGTGATAATTTATCAAATGCCCACTATTCTGTATTGCGGCTGATGCTAATAACCACGGTGCCAAAGAAATTTTCCTACTGATTGTTCAGTACTTTAGTCCTAAAAATGGTCTGGCTATAAAAGTGCTTACACTGAGTTACTTACAAAGTGAAACTGCCTCTGAAGTAAGCAGTGTTAATGTGTTAGAAGAAAACATAAATGCACCGAGTTCTGTGACAACAATGCAAATACATATTTTTATGCTAATCTTTATTATTATTTAGTGATGATATTTGAACAGCTTTTGGTTTTTTTTTCAGTCTGATAAAAATGTCCTGGTTTTTTATTTGCAGAATCTGGTAGCCCTACTAAATGGCATATTTTTAAATGGTCATTCTATAAGACTACAAATCCAGTGATTCTGTTGGGGAAAGAACACCATAAACAGAAGGGAAATATCTCAATGCTGGTCTTCAGCAGCCAATGATAACTGTGAGATAACACAAACAGAACTGATAAAATATCCTTGTTAATGATCTGGATTGTGGAGTTGAAGCTGAAATGAATCTATCTGAAGAAATGACCTATTTATAAAGGAGTTTATGAAACTGGCCAGCTGGACTGGAGTGAAGAAATGACCTATTTATAAAGGAGTTTGCGAAAATGAGGAGCTGGAATTGGACTGAAGTTTTGCCAAACTATCTCCATGGCGTTGGTGTTAAACAGCAAGGTTAGGACTTGCAAACTCTCTCTGTCTTATCTTATATCCTTCCCGTGCCGTTAAACGTCACATAGGGCTCGCAAAGTAGTTCGCCAATTTTTCCTGTCTTTGGCGATTCTTTCAAACTCATCAAGGGATTTTATGCCTGTTAATTTGCCCTCTCTTAACAATGTCCTCTTCAGAGTTTCACGCGGTCTGTATATGCATATTTTTCCACTAATGAAAAGGTTTGAACGAAAATCCTGATAAATAAAAATATAAAAATTAATAACCTAAACTCACGTGTGATCAGATTGTGTCTTTATAATTGCATGCACTTTCAATTTCAATAACAACCGATATTTTTGGGTCCTTCAAAAAAAACAAAACTACTAAATAATAGCCAACGTTATTACCTTTCAAACTTAAAGACTTGCTAATTTCTGTTCTGGGTTATTTCAACATCTGCAGATTTTCCTATAGCCTCTCCTTTACTCCACACTTCAATCAAAACAGGCTTCCAAACATAAACGCTACCAGCCAAGCCAAGTACAGCTGTCATAATGTACACAGAAACTGGCAAACGTCTCCTTATCCGTAACTTCATCTTCTATCACAGAGGATATGACCTTTCACGCGGAAGCGGAAATGCCGTCATTATTTCCTTTTACGTTCAAACTGGTGCAATGAAACAAAACAATTTTAGCCATTTTATATAAACAAAATATCGATAGAAAAACTCAGAAGGAAAAAAAAAGTTGAAGCTGAGAGAAAAAGATCACAAGGCTTAGCCCACGTGGTACAGTGGAAAAAATATCAAAGAATGTACACATTATTTTAGTACTCTCTTCAAAAATTAATGCAGGTGGAAGTGTGTGGTGCACTGTTTACATCTTATATCCTTCCCTTGCTGCTAAACGTCACATAGGGCCCGCATTGTAGTTCGCCAAGATTTCCTGTCTTCGGCAATTTTTCAATCTCATCAAGAGATGTTATGCCCACTGAACTGGCCTCTCTTAACAATGTCCTCTTTCACGTGCTCGGCCTCTTTTTCTTTGGCCTGTTGTGTTCCACTTGATAGCGTGTTTGGGGATTGTAGAAGTATTCCTTCGCGGATGATATATTACTAATTGTGCCAATACTGCATCAACTAAAGGCATATACCTCTGTGGCAGTACACAGAGATATTGATTTTTTGGTGACTCTAAATTGAGTTAGAAAGACTTACATGTTGTTGTTGTCTGTAAGAGTTGGTAACTCTATAAAAAAGGCAAACTTGTCACTATGGTATACCTCGAGTGACACAACAACAACGCCAGGTTCGCAACTGCCACAACAAAAACACCAATGTCACGTAAAGATAACTTATACAGGACTCCCACTCACTCGACATGACGAACTGATAAGAACTCCATGTAGGTAATGAATAGACTAAGTTACAAGATACAGATCAAACATTGATCGAATGAAAAAATGAATGGTGGAAGATGGAGATGAGGAAAACGAACCGCCAACATGGCAGGGTGATTTAACAAACAATACAAGAGCTTCCCGGGCGCGTAAGCAGCGCCATGGGGAAGAAAAGCTTGACAGCAACAAGCAAGTAAAAACAACTACTTACAATATAGTGAACTTCCAAAACGTCTCCCGAACACACAAATATGTCCTGACAAGGACAATACTCCTAACATCTACATATCAGTACAAGGTAAAAGAACATTGTCCTAAAGGACAATATGCTGAGCTAAAACTATTACACTGCTAAAACTGACTTGCAACTACTCCACTGGGAAAAATGACCACTCAGCAAAACATTCTACACAAATCTGATCTAACAAAAGTCCCTACAATTTCACTTTGAACTTTCTCTAAAAGTTCACAAGATGTCTGACCCTAGTGAAATTGTCTGTCTACTGATCTTAGGTAATAAGGTGTCAAACATTTCCAATTTCTTTGTTACTAAATATAACTAGTCTAGATAGACGGCTCACCAAATATATTAATAATTCTTTTGAAGTTAACATGTCAAAACTGACATTAAGCAAAAAAAATATAAAAATTCCAAGGCTTAAATTTTATGTTACTCCTTTCTCTGGTCATGTCGACCCAGACATTCCACTTTTGACACTCACAATTTTTTCCAACTATCAATGAGATTTACAAATCGTAAACAACATAACCTTGAACTATCTATGTCATAATTAAGTAAGGGCTTTAAAATTTATAGACTAAGTACTAGTTTTAGCTTGGATTACATCCCTTAGATAGTAAAAACCTACAGTTACCAAATGCAGTACTTAAATATTGCTACAGGATCATCTGATTTTTTTTTTTTCTCATCAAATGATTGACATATGTCCATATTCTTTTTCTGATCACCCATGAGACTGGTTGTTGTTTGTTCATCTGTCTTATCTCTGTGTTGTTCTTGAATTGATTCCACTTTATACAGAGTATTTTCCTTAGGCATTTGTTTTCGAAAGAGTCTAATTTCTTGTCTATTTCTTTATTTGTTTTCCAGCTTTCACATGCATAAATGAGGGTGGATATTTGAGTTGAATAGTCTTAACTTGGTTTTAGTGCTTATAACTTTTGAATGCCATATGTTCTCAAGATTCTTGAAGGTCAGTGCTACTTTCCAATTCGAATTCTAACTTCCTTTCTGGTGCAACCATCCTGGTCTATGTAGCTGCTGAGATATGCAAAATGGCTTACTTCTTCAACAGCTGTTCCTTCTATGCATTTTTGTCCTTCATGGTTAATGAGAATTTCATTATTTTTGTTTTATCCTTGTTAGTTTCAAGTCTTATTTTACTAGGCATTGAAGACAGGGTATCTGTTTTTACTTGCATTGATTTCACATTGTCACTGATAAGAGGTATGTCATCTGCAAAATCAAGATCTCCCAGTTGGGTCTCATGTAACCAATCAATACCCATTTTACCTGTGCAGCATTTTTTCATTATGAAGTCTATGGCACTTCCAAAAAGCCTGTTTCATAATTGTTTCAATCTGGTGAATCATAACTGGCATACAGTATACCTAGGAGGAGAAAACCTGGGTTGCCGTTCATGAGAGAGAAGCAAGATCTTGTCCACGCAGCACAGTAGTACATTGCCAAGGGGATTGGTTGGAACAGCTGGATAAAATATTCCTCCCCAGTTAGCTAATAAATACAACATAAGCACCGGGAAGTTTACACTTGGTGCCTTTACGTTAGAGGTAGATACTAGCAAAGTTTACACTGGAACCATTCGCTCATTCCTTCTTCTGTGTTGACTGCACAAACATATCCAATGTAGAGGTCTCTAATGATGTTGACAGTCTTAGACGGTATTCCATATAATCTTAAAATTCTCCACAATAATTCTCTGTGTATGCTATCAAGTGTCTTTTTAAAATCTATGAAGTTCAGGATTAACAGTTTTTGCTTTTCGCTATGTTCTTCAAGTATTATTCTTAGAGTAAAGATCTGGTCGAGACAGCTTCTCCCTTTTCAAAATCCTGCCTGTTCTTCTCTTATTGCAACATCCACTATATCTTGAATTCTATTCAGAATAACTTTGCAAAATACTTTTGACACAACTGATAGTAAGGTTACTCCTCTCCAGATATAGCAATCGCTAAGTTTCCCTTTGTTCATTATTTTTACAATGATTCCTTTTTTTTTTAACAATAAAGATGTACAATAAATAGCTGCGATAAAACTGGTTCTAGTAATGTAAATAGATGGAGGTGTGTGGTTCAGTCTTACAAACAGATAGAATGAGGAAGGGAAGTGGGCAGAAAGCAAAATGAACATACACAAATGAAAGACATACAACAACCCAATATTTCGGCATAATTTTTATCTGTTGTGTTGTTTTTGTATGTAATCCTTGAAAAAGACTTTTGCCGAAATAATGGATTGTTGTATGTTCTTCATGTATGTGTTCATTTTTTTTCCTGCCATTCTTGTTTCTGTCCACTTTCCTCACTCTCTCTATCTTATTTGTAAAACTGAACCATACACCTCCATCTATTTATAAAAAAGATAGAAAGGGTGAGGAAAAAGTGGGAAAACAAGAATGACAGAAGTAAAAAATGACCATGTATAAATGAGGAACATTCAATAATTCAATATTTCACAAATGCCTTTTTCAAGAAGCATATATATATATATATATATATATATATATATATATATATATATATATATATATATATATATTATATATATATATATATATATATATATTAATAATGAACTTCATAGATTTTAAAAAGGCATTTGATAGCATACACAGAGATTCATTATGGAGAATTTTATGTCTGTATGGAATACCATCTAAAATTGTCAACATCATTAAGGACTTATACAATGGATATGTTTGTGCAGTCAAGAAAGAAGAAGGGATGAGTGAATGGTTCCAGATTGAAACAGGTGTGAAACAAGTATGTATACTGTCTCCTTTACTTTTTGGGATTACAGTAGACTTCATAATGAAAAAATGCTGCACAGGTAACACAGGTATTGATTGGGTACATGGGACCCAACTAGAAGACCTTGATTTTGCTGATGACATAACTCTTATCAGTAATAATGTGAATTCCATGCAAGAAAAAACAGATAGCCTGTCTTCAATGGCTAGCAAAATAGGACTTGAGATTAACAAGGACAAAACAAAAATAATGAAAATTCCTCTCAATCAAAATGGAAAAATACACATAGAAGGGACAGATATTGAAGAAGTCAATCAATTTGCATACCTTGGCAGCTACATAGACCAGGATGGTGACACTAGAAAGGAAGTTAGAGTCAGAATTTCAAAAGCAGCATCAATCTTCAAGAATCTTGAGAACATACGGAATTCAAAAGTTATAAGCACAAAAACTAAGTTAAGACTATTCAATTCAAATGTAATATCCACCCTCATTTATGCATGCGAAAGCCGGAAAACAACTAAAGAAATAGAAAAGAAATTAGACTCTTTTGAAAACAAATGCCTAAGGAAAATACTCGGCATCAAGTGGAATGAATTCAAGAACAATGCAGAGATAAGACAGATGACTGAACAACAACCAGTATCATGGGTGATCAGGAAAAGGAGATGGACATATGTTGGCCACTTGATGAGAAGAAATGATCAGAGAATCCCAAAACAAGCTATCAAGTGGAACACAACAGGCCGAAGAAAAAGAGGCATACCGCATGAAACTCTGAAGAGGACATTATTAAGAGAGGCCAAATTAACAGGCATAAAATCCTTTGATGAGGTTGAAAGACTTGCCAAAGACAGGAAAAATTGGCGAACTACTTTGTGAGCCCTATGTGACGTTTAATGGCACGGGAAGGATATAAGATAAGATATATATATATATATAAACAACACAGAAGATACAACACAGATGAGAAATGAAACATTTGGCTCTTTTGGTATCTTTCTTGTAAGGAAGCCAGACATAGTTTTATCTCCCCCCCCCCTTTTTTTTTTTTTAAACTGCAGTTGTCACTTCTCTTATCTCTTATCTTTTAGGGAAGAAATTAGTATTCTAAAATCTTCATTACCGACCCCTAATTGCGACCTTAGCGTGTTGAAAACTTTCAGCGACAGTAAATGTGTAAACCTAAAACAAACTAATATTCCTTTCCTCACAGTCGGTGAGGTTTATAACTACATCCGGTCCTTAAAGAACATTAACTCAGCAGGATGTGATGACATTAGTAACAAGATACTATGCTACGCTGCACCAGTTATCACAGACACACTAACATACTTATACAACTTGTGTATTGACAAAAAATATTTCCCTGACGCTTTTAAACTCGCCAAAGTTTTTCCTCTTTTTAAATCTGGACAGACTAGTGACCTCTCAAACTACAGACCCATATCCATTCTGTCATCACTATCAAAACCTCTTGAAAAACATATACAAAAGTTAACTCTGCTCCACATGCAAGAAAACAATCTACTAATAGACAGTCAGTCAGGTTTTAGACCAAATTACTCCTGCCACACAGCATTAACTAAAATGACAGAAAGCTGGCTGTCTAATATAAATGATGACAAATTGTGTGGTGCTGTCTTTGTTGATTTTAAGAAAGCCTTCGATATGATTGATCATGAAATTCTTGCAAAAAAGCTGGAAGGCTATAGATTACACCCTGACCTAAGAAAATGTATTACATCTTTTCTCTCAGGTAGAAAACAAGTAGTTTGCTTTAGAAACAAAATATCTGGCTCGTCTGTGGTTGATACCGGTATTCCTCAAGGCTCCATTCTTGGTCCTCTTCTCTTTGCTATCTATATTAATGACCTACCACTACATTTAAAGCACTCTTCATGTGATCTTTTCGCTGACGACTATACTGTTTACAATAGTGAATATGACATCAATAAACTACAGACAACGCTCCAAAATGATATAAACAGTTTGATTAAATGGAGTAATAAAAATGGTAGATAAAAGGGATGGCGACTGCAGTAAAACTGGTTAATATAAATAAGGTAGATAGAGGTGTATGGTGCAGTTTTACAAAGTGAGGGAGGAAGTGAGCAAGGTGAGAAAAAAAGGAATATAAAGTATGAGAATGTATAAATGGAAAACATACAACATCCGATATTTCGGCGTGAGCCTTATTCGAGGATACATGCAAAAACAAAATACAAACATATATAACTTATCTGAAGCGTCTTGCTCTCAGCAAAGCTTAATTGTGTGTGGAAGAAGGAGGAGGAAGAAAAAAAAAAAACGTTGCCTACAGACAAAAGATTCCCGATATAGCCAATCATAGCGAAGAAGCGGAGAGAGAGGAAGGCAATAGAAACATGATAGCCGCTAGAGGTGTTGGGTGGGGGGGGGGGGAAGGGGAGAGAAAAGAGGACGCGAGAGATAATGAATGAAGAACTTAAACACCTACAGGGAGGAAATGTAAAACTGGTGAATGGGACAAGACCAATATGTTGGCAGAGAAGGAAATAGGATGGTGGTAGGGAGGGGTAGCATAGAGAAAGAAATTAGAGTATAAAAAAGGCCAGTGGAAAAAGAAAGAAGTTACAGAAAGCTGAAGACATTGTTAATTCCAGCTGGGTGGAGACAGCCAGTCTGGAAAATAAGGCTCTGTTCTAAGACCCTCCGAGATCGTACATCTGCGGAACAAGAGCGGATCGCACTAACCGAAATGTCCTGTTTGCCCCTGTGGTTACCAAGGCAAAAATGTTTAGCCACAGGTGTCCAGGCCCTCTTAGAAATATCATTGAGATGCTGGCGAAATCGATCTCCTAACCGTAAGCCAGTTTCCCCTATGTACTTCAAACCGCAACGTTTGCACATGATAACATAAATGACATTTCGTGAAGTGCAGGTGAAGCCCTCCTGTACCGACAACGTGGATTTAGGGAAAGAGATCTGGCTGGCCTCGACAACAAACGGACAAGTGTTGCATCTACGGCGTCCACAACGTCTGGTACCATAAAAAGTGTCATCTGTCTTAAGATGACTACGAATTAAAAGGTCCCTGAGGTTTTTGTCACGTCTGTAAGCCACCAATGGGGGTTCCCCAAAAAGTTCACGTGTCTCAGGCTCGGTCTGGAGGAGGTGGAGATGGCGAAACAGTATGTTTTTAACTGCCAAACTATGGGGGTGGTACGTGAGTACTAGTTTCACCCTGTCCGAGCAACAGTGCGGTTTAGGGGTGAGGGCTTGTTGCCGCGATATATGGCTAATGCGGATCCAAGACGACGAGAGAACGTGGTCTGGATAGCCGCGTTGACGGAAGAAATCTAGTAATTTGTGGCCTTGATCCTGGAAATCCAAATCCTCCTTACACAAACGTCGCAACCTAAGAAGCTGGGAAAAAGGAATAGAGTCCTTACACGATCTGGGATGGGAGGAAGAGTACAGGAGGTAGCTGTGAGAGTCTGTAGGTTTATAGTAGATAGAAGTAGTAAGCCCGGAGGGGCCGATAGTGACGGCAATGTCAAGAAAGTTAGCGGAAGTAGCAGAGATATGGGAGGTGAAAGAAATGACAGGATTGTATTCTTTAACAAAACTGATAAAGTTGTCAAGGTCTTCCTCTGGCATTGATGTGATCCCAATGCCATCGTCTATGTAGCGTCTATAGAAGGCGGGAAAAGGGCCTCTAAAGGCTCTCAGAATCTTGTGTTCGAAGTGGCCCATGAACAGACACGCGTAGCTGGGGCCCATCTTGGTACCCATGGCTACACCACTAATCTGGTCAAAGTAAAGGCCATTGAATTCAAAAGAATTGAGTTGGAGGACAAGTTGTGTAAGGCGCAGAATAGTAGAAGTAGGAATAGAGGGATTGCGTCTTTTGTTCAGAAAGAACTTGACGGCCTGAAGTCCCTGGTCATGTGGGATGGATGTGTATAATGATACTACATCAAGGGTGAAGATACGGTAGGTGTGACCAGGCAGGAGTGTAAGGGTCTCAAAAGTAATGAGAGCATGATTGGTGTCCTTGAGATAAGTGGGCAGACTAGTGACCAGAGGTTGAAAGATGCTGTCAAGAAAATCAGAGATTTGTTCCGTAGGACATGAACAAGCAGACACTATGGGCCTTCCTGGGTTTCCTGGTTTGTGAATCTTAGGGAGTAGATAAAAAGATGGTTTCCCTAAGCAGCTGTCGCGGATGTGAAGATGTGTAGCCGAGGGAGAAAGACCAGACTTGGTCTTGTGGATGAGTTCGTTGATCGTGTCTCGAACATGGTGGTTGTTGGCCAGAGTCGGATCTTGAGGGCGAGAGGCATAAAATTTAGTGTTGCTCAGCTGGCCCATGGCCTCCTGGATGTACAATTCTTTCTTCCAACAAACGATAGCTCCGCCCTTGTCTGCACTCTTGATCACGATATCTCGCCTGCGCTGAAGTTGAGAAAGTGCGCGTTGCTCCCCGGGGGTCAGGTTCGAGTGTCGTACACGGGGAAGGCGAAGCTTGCGGATTTCGTGAAGAGTGTGATCAATGTAGAGGTCCAAGGCACGAGACGCTCCTGCTGAAGGTGTCCAGGTGGATGGTTGTTTGGAGAAGCGAGAGAAAGGGTCATCATCGAGGTGGATTGGGATGATGAAGGTTGGGACGCGTCTTGGAAATGGAACTTTAAACGCAGTCTGCGATGGAAACGGTGGACATCTTGAAGGAGTGAGAACTGGTCAGCAGAAGGACGGAGGGGAAAAAACTGTAAACCTTTCCCCAGGACAGACAATTCATCAGCTGAAAGAGGAATATCCGGAGGGATACAAACCACCTTAGTGGGGGCAGAAGCGGGGGCGGGTCTGGGAGAGGCCGTAGAGGGACGGAGAGCAGAAAGTTTCTGCTTTTTGAGAGAGGAAAGTTGCAGGTAGAATTGTCTGTTGGTGGAGTGAATAATCTCGCAGATCAGGCGATAGATGAGGTAATTATCATGTGTAATGTGGTGGAGACGGGCAGAGAGTAGAGCGATCTGACTATCGAGGTCCGAGAGGAGTTTAATGTGTCCCTCTACGACACAGCGCATGCGTTGAAAAGCGCAATTGGTTTCGATAGCACAAAGACGCTGACGGATTCTGGGGTGGAGAGTGCCCATGGCCGGTGAAAACTTAGAAGTAAAACCTTTGGGAACAACCCTCAGGCGAAGACAGTTGTTGAGAAAATTAACGTGAGAAGTGAACCGCGTCTTCTTGTACGTGGAAAAAGCGAGGTCAGTGGCGGTACGGGAAAGGAGAGGTGACAAAAGACTGAAAGAGAGAGTAATAAAAGCCTTGAGAGATTTTGTGATACGATTTAAAGAAGGCATGGTGACCAGAAGAGATATCGAATGACTGGGGTGTGGAGGGAGAGTAGAGGCTAACCTGACAAGCACAGAAGGAATGAAAACGGAGATGAATGAAGAGATGATAACAAGTGAGGGAGATGAAACCTCCCATATCTCTGCTACTTCCGCTAACTTTCTTGACATTGCCGTCACTATCGGCCCCTCCGGGCTTACTACTTCTATCTACTATAAACCTACAGACTCTCACAGCTACCTCCTGTACTCTTCCTCCCATCCCAGATCGTGTAAGGACTCTATTCCTTTATCCCAGCTTCTTAGGTTGCGACGTTTGTGTAAGGAGGATTTGGATTTCCAAGATCAAGGCCACAAATTACTAGATTTCTTCCGTCAACGCGGCTATCCAGACCACGTTCTCTCGTCGTCTTGGATCCGCATTAGCCATATATCGCGGCAACAAGCCCTCACCCCTAAACCGCACTGTTGCTCGGACAGGGTGAAACTAGTACTCACGTACCACCCCCATAGTTTGGCAGTTAAAAACATACTGTTTCGCCATCTCCACCTCCTCCAGACCGAGCCTGAGACACGTGAACTTTTTGGGGAACCCCCATTGGTGGCTTACAGACGTGACAAAAACCTCAGGGACCTTTTAATTCGTAGTCATCTTAAGACAGATGACACTTTTTATGGTACCAGACGTTGTGGACGCCGTAGATGCAACACTTGTCCGTTTGTTGTCGAGGCCAGCCAGATCTCTTTCCCTAAATCCACGTTGTCGGTACAGGAGGGCTTCACCTGCACTTCACGAAATGTCATTTATGTTATCATGTGCAAACGTTGCGGTTTGAAGTACATAGGGGAAACTGGCTTACGGTTAGGAGATCGATTTCGCCAGCATCTCAATGATATTTCTAAGAGGGCCTGGACACCTGTGGCTAAACATTTTTGCCTTGGTAACCACAGGGGCAAACAGGACATTTCGGTTAGTGCGATCCGCTCTTGTTCCGCAGATGTACGATCTCGGAGGGTCTTAGAACAGAGCCTTATTTTCCAGACTGGCTGTCTCCACCCAGCTGGAATTAACAATGTCTTCAGCTTTCTGTAACTTCTTTCTTTTTCCACTGGCCTTTTTTATACTCTAATTTCTTTCTCTATGCTACCCCTCCCTACCACCATCCTATTTCCTTCTCTGCCAACATATTGGTCTTGTCCCATTCACCAGTTTTACATTTCCTCCCTGTAGGTGTTTAAGTTCTTCATTCATTATCTCTCGCGTCCTCTTTTCTCTCCCCTTCCCCCCCCCCCCCCCCACCCAACACCTCTAGCGGCTATCATGTTTCTATTGCCTTCCTCTCTCTCCGCTTCTTCGCTATGATTGGCTATATCGGGAATCTTTTGTCTGTAGGCAACGTTTTTTTTTTTTCTTCCTCCTCCTTCTTCCACACACAATTAAGCTTTGCTGAGAGCAAGACGCTTCAGATAAGTTATATATGTTTGTATTTTGTTTTTGCATGTATCCTCGAATAAGGCTCACGCCGAAATATCGGATGTTGTATGTTTTCCATTTATACATTCTCATACTTTATATTCCTTTTTTTCTCACCTTGCTCACTTCCTCCCTCACTTTGTAAAACTGCACCATACACCTCTATCTACCTTATTAATAAAAATGGTATGTTGATAAACACCAACAAAACAAAATCCATGCTCATCACTACAAGACAGAAACTGCAAAATGCAACTAAAACTTCACTACAGCTTTGTGCTGGGACTAAAGCAATAGAAAATGTTCATGAACATAAACCTCTAGGACTCATCATTGATCAGTATTTAACTTGGAATTCTCACGTACATAACCTAACAAATTTGATTGCACAGAAAGTTTACCAATTAGCCAAAATTAAACACTTTATCGACAAAGACACAAGAAAGATATACTACATATCACACCTATAAACACACTTAGATTACTGTTCCACAATCTGGGATGGATGCTCAGTCTCAAACACAAAAAAGCTCCACTCACTTCACAAGCGAGCATTAAATCTTATTTGTGACAAACATCCAGTACAGACTGTAGATCAGCACAAACAACTCAAAATTCTACCCCTCAAAAATATAATCATTTTTAACAAAGTTAAGTTTGTTCACAGAATTCTATCGCACAATGCTCCGCCTTACTTGTGGTCACTGTTTACGTATAACACTAAACATAGCCAGCGTTTAAAAATCTGTCTTCTTCCTAAACTCAGGATTGATCTGTACAAGAAAAGCCTTGCATACTCTGCAGTACAGCTCTGGAACACCCTCCCCTACAATTTAAAATCCATTGGTAATACTTCATCCTTTAACTCAAACCTGTTTCATTATTTACTTGCTTGTAATTATATGCCTCCATAAAATAGCCAGCACTCTCTCAACACATGGCTCGTAAACCATCAAGTACTTCAATGACATAGTTAGAAAAGCAACTTGTTAGATATTGTTAGAAATTATTTTAATGTTTGTTAAAAAAAAAACATATGTTAGAAGATGATTTACAATGTATTTTTATTTATGTATATGTCTACGTGTGTGTGTGAGTGCTATTTTATTAGGTTAATGACTTCTTCTCTTTTACCTTGAAAGTAATAGTTAAATCTTACACTCTTTTGATATGTTTTTCCTAATTTAATTTGTATTTTTTTTACTAAATCAAGTGTGTGGGAAGAATGAAAGATGGAGTGATGAAGGGCAGAATGTAAGACGGGCCTGCGTGCCCAATTCTTTACCCTTGAAAAATAAAGATTATTCATTATTCATTCTCTCAAAAATAAATCAGTGATTGTGTATACTTATCTATAATTAAATGTACAAATACTGAAGGTCATTGTGATCTTAAGCTGTGCTGTAAACAGAAGTTTACAGAGGTAGATTTATTGGCAAACAAAAACACAACTGTAACATTTCATACAAAATAGAATGGGTGACAGAAAATAACTGTTATTTTTGCCTTTTTGTAAAGGCAGAAGCATGTGGATACCCCTGCTATATTTTGAGTCTTTACATGAATCCAGGCCTAAAGTTTCACTCTTGTGGCAGAACTTTCGCTCAAAACTTTCACTTGTTTCACTCTTGTGGCAAATTACATCATCCAAAAAACCATTGAAAATGTGTGAGTTATGCTTTAATCAATTTCGTCTAACAGTAAAAATTCTCATTAGTCTTGGTTGGCAGCTCATCTAGGAGAGGGAAAACTCCAATTTCAAATCTCCTGCTGCCTTGTAGGGTAGGATCTAGCCACAGTCAAAGGCTAGTGGAGTAAACCATAAACAAACCTTGTATGGTAGGCTATAGTCAGAGTCAAAGGCTAGTGGAGTAAACCATAAACAAACCTTGTATGGTAGGCTATAGTCAGAGTCAAAGGTTAGTGGAGTAAACCATAAACAAACCTTGTATGGTAGGCTATAGTCAGAGTCAAAGACTAGTGGAGTAAACCATAAACAAACCTTGTATGGTAGGCTATAATCAGAGTCAAAGGCTAGTGGAGGAAGCCATAAACAAACCTTGTATGGTAGGCTATAATCAGAGTCAAAGGCTAGCGGAGTAAACCATAAACAAACCTTGTATGGTAGGCTATAGTCAGAGTCAAAGGCTAGAAGAGTAGACCATAAACAAACCTTGTATGGTAGGCTATAATCAGAGTCAAAGACTAGTGGAGTAAACCATAAACAAACCTTGTATGGTAGGCTATAGTAAGAGTCAAAGACTAGTGGAGTAAACCATAAACAAACCTTGTATGGTAGGCTATAATCAGAGTCAAAGGCTAGTGGAGTAAACCATAAACAAACCTTGTATGGTAGGCTATAGTCAGAGTCAAAGGCTACAGGAGTAAACCATAAACAAACCTTGTATGGTAGGCTATAGTCAGAGTCAAAGGCTACAGGAGTAAACCATAAACAAACCTTGTATGGTAGGCTATAGTCAGAGTCAAAGACTAGTGGAGTAAACCATAAACAAACCTTGTATGGTAGGCTATAATCAGAGTCAAAGGCTAGTGGAGGAAGCCATAAACAAACCTTGTATGGTAGGCTATAATCAGAGTCAAAGGCTAGTGGAGTAAACCATAAACAAACCTTGTATGGTAGGCTATAGTCAGAGTCAAAGGCTAGAGGAGTAAACCATAAACAAACCTTGTATGGTAGGCTATAGTCAGAGTCAAAGACTAGTGGAGTAAACCATAAACAAACCTTGTATGGTAGGCTATAGTCAGAGTCAAAGACTAGTGGAGTAAACCATAAACAAACCTTGTATGGTAGGCTATAATCAGAGTCAAAGGCTAGTGGAGTAAACCATAAACAAACCTTGTATGGTAGGCTATAGTCAGAGTCAAAGGCTAGAGGAGTAAACCATAAACAAACCTTGTATGGTAGGCTATAGTCAGAGTCAAAGACTAGTGGAGTAAACCATAAACAAACCTTGTATGGTAGTCTATAATCAGAGTCAAAGACTAGTGGAGTAAACCATAAACAAACCTTGTATGGTAGGCTATAGTCAGTGTCAAAGGCTAGAGGAGTAAACCATAAACAAACCTTGTATGGTAGGCTATAGTCAGAGTCAAAGAATAGTGGAGTAAACCATAAACAAACCTTGTATGGTAGGCTATAATCAGAGTCAAAGGCTAGTGGAGGAAGCCATAAACAAACCTTGTATGGTAGGCTATAATCAGAGTCAAAGGCTAGTGGAGTAAACCATAAACAAACCTTGTATGGTAGGCTATAGTCAGAGTCAAAGGCTAGAGGAGTAAACCATAAACAAACCTTGTATGGTAGGCTATAGTCAGAGTCAAAGACTAGTGGAGTAAACCATAAACAAACCTTGTATGGTAGGCTATAGTCAGAGTCAAAGACTAGTGGAGTAAACCATAAACAAACCTTGTATGGTAGGCTATAGTCAGAGTCAAAGGCTAGAGGAGTAAACCATAAACAAACCTTGTATGGTAGGCTATAGTCAGAGTCAAAGACTAGAGGAGTAAACCATAAACAAACCTTGTATGGTAGGCTATAATCAGAGTCAAAGGCTAGAGGAGTAAACCATAAACAAACCTTGTATGGTAGGCTATAGTCAGAGTCAAAGGCTACAGGAGTAAACCATAAACAAACCTTGTATGGTAGGCTATAGTCAGAGTCAAAGGCTACAGGAGTAAACCATAAACAAACCTTGTATGGTAGGCTATAGTCAGAGTCAAAGAATAGTGGAGTAAACCATAAACAAACCTTGTATGGTAGGCTATAATCAGAGTCAAAGGCTAGTGGAGGAAGCCATAAACAAACCTTGTATGGTAGGCTATAATCAGAGTCAAAGGCTAGTGGAGTAAACCATAAACAAACCTTGTATGGTAGGCTATAGTCAGAGTCAAAGGCTAGAGGAGTAAACCATAAACAAACCTTGTATGGTAGGCTATAGTCAGAGTCAAAGACTAGTGGAGTAAACCATAAACAAACCGGTAGAAGGCAAGGGGAAACCAACACTGTACATTTACAAGAACATCATGACAACCCGCAATTCTTTGAATCATAACGACGTTAATGGGAGCTCCAGTGGAACCACCTCATCTGGTAGGGACATGCAACAGGTGATACCAGACTGTCATCCAACTACTGTATGCAAAGAGAACACAAGTAACACCACAGTAATTGCAACATGGAACATTAGAACATTAACAGAACTTGGAAAACTGGAAAACATTGAACAAGAAATGAAAAGACTGAAAATTAACATCCTTGGTTTATGTGAAATGAGATGGATTGGAGCAGGAAGCAGAGATCATAAAGACTTCAAAATAATATATTCTGGGGGAAACCAGCGTAGAAATGGAGTTGGCATAATATTAGATAAGAAGACAGCAAGAACTGTGAAAGGGTTCTGGTGCATATCTGACAGAGTGTTAATGGTTAAATTACAGGGCCAGCCAATAGACACAAATCTCATCCAAGTATATGCAGCAACTTCAGAAAGCTCTGATGATGAGATAAAAGAATTTTACAACAATCTGGACATGGCAATGAAACAGTGCAAACAATGAGGAGTAAAGTGCTAGGTGATACGCAAAAGTTTAACTGAACAAAGACAATGAAGCTACAATCAAGTATGGACTAGGAATCAGAAGCAAGAGAGGAGAGATGCTGACTGAGTGGGGAGAAAAGATAGTAAATACTTGGTTTCAATAACACCCTAGGCAACTATGGACATGGATAAGCCCAAATAACAACATACATAACCAGATAGATTACATTATGATCATCACCCCCAGGGAACAATTGTGTTAAGAGCACGCTTATCTTAACATAGTGTTTGTGAGACAGGAAACACAGATCTGTTTGCTTAAAAATTCTGACCTGCTTCTGTAGCCCAGAAAATTGTAGCAATCAACACTAATTGTAATTGTTATTTTTGTAAAATGTAATGTCAGGTTGGTGGACGGATGGGGACATGAAGATCTTCGGCGGGGATGAGGAAAGTCTGGTATGAAACCAATGAATCCAGGACTTGACAAGCCTATGGATCTTTACAACAATGGATATCAGAATGATGTAAACAAACAGAGCCAACAGACTATAGCTGGCTGGGAATGGATATTGTTGAAGCACTCATCAGATTCCTCATCCCAAAGTTGGAGTGTCTTTGTGGAACTGTCTGACATGGAGAAGGGAGTTAAGTACAGCCCCAGAGGCTGGAAAACAAAGTTTTGGCCAGGCCAGCCTAAACCACTGTCTTCATGGCAGTCCGAGCAAGACCACATTCTGCCCTAGCAAGGAAAGGTGCTGAAGCTAGAGTTACCCAGCCAAAAGGTGCATTGCAAAAATCAGGGTAACACGCATTATCGCTAATGAAATGTCTCTATCTGCAGTTTTCAACATGGTGCTCGCCCTGTGAAATAAATGCAGTGCCGAGCCCCCTGCCTCGAAAGGGTCCACCCAATGCTACTGGAGGTCCCTTCAGTTCGTCTTGTGGCCAGGAGACATGAGAGTAGAGCTACTGGCCAAAAAGTACAACGGAAGAAAACTGCCAAAAAGCAAGAACTTAAAATAATGCAGTGGAATGCTGAGGGTGTCAGCAGTGTTAGAGATGGCTACAGGAGTAAACCATAAACAAACCTTGTATGGTAGGCTATAGTCAGAGTCAAAGGCTACAGGAGTAAACCATAAACAAACCTTGTATGGTAGGCTATAGTCAGAGTCAAAGAATAGTGGAGTAAACCATAAACAAACCTTGTATGGTAGGCTATAATCAGAGTCAAAGGCTAGTGGAGGAAGCCATAAACAAACCTTGTATGGTAGGCTATAATCAAAGTCAAAGGCTAGTGGAGTAAACCATAAACAAACCTTGTATGGTAGGCTATAGTCAGAGTCAAAGGCTAGAGGAGTAAACCATAAACAAACCTTGTATGGTAGGCTATAGTCAGAGTCAAAGACTAGTGGAGTAAACCATAAACAAACCGGTAGAAGGCAAGGGGAAACCAACACTGTACATTTACAAGAACAGTCATGACAACCCGCAATTCTTTGAATCATAACGACGTTAATGGGAGCTCCAGTGGAACCACCTCATCTGGTAGGGACATGCAACAGGTGATACCAGACTGTCATCCAACTACTGTATGCAAAGAGAACACAAGTAACACCACAGTAATTGCAACATGGAACATTAGAACATTAACAGAACTTGGAAAACTGGAAAACATTGAACAAGAAATGAAAAGACTGAAAATTAACATCCTTGGTTTATGTGAAATGAGATGGATTGGAGCAGGAAGCAGAGATCATAAAGACTTCAAAATAATATATTCTGGGGGAAACCAGCGTAGAAATGGAGTTGGCATAATATTAGATAAGAAGACAGCAAGAACTGTGAAAGGGTTCTGGTGCATATCTGACAGAGTGTTAATGGTTAAATTACAGGGCCAGCCAATAGACACAAATCTCATCCAAGTATATGCAGCAACTTCAGAAAGCTCTGATGATGAGATAAAAGAATTTTACAACAATCTGGACATGGCAATGAAACAGTGCAAACAATGAGGAGTAAAGTGCTAGGTGATACGCAAAAGTTTAACTGAACAAAGACAATGAAGCTACAATCAAGTATGGACTAGGAATCAGAAGCAAGAGAGGAGAGATGCTGACTGAGTGGGGAGAAAAGATAGTAAATACTTGGTTTCAATAACACCCTAGGCAACTATGGACATGGATAAGCCCAAATAACAACATACATAACCAGATAGATTACATTATGATCATCACCCCCAGGGAACAATTGTGTTAAGAGCACGCTTATCTTAACATAGTGTTTGTGAGACAGGAAACACAGATCTGTTTGCTTAAAAATTCTGACCTGCTTCTGTAGCCCAGAAAATTGTAGCAATCAACACTAATTGTAATTGTTATTTTTGTAAAATGTAATGTCAGGTTGGTGGACGGATGGGGACATGAAGATCTTCGGCGGGGATGAGGAAAGTCTGGTATGAAACCAATGAATCCAGGACTTGACAAGCCTATGGATCTTTACAACAATGGATATCAGAATGATGTAAACAAAACAGAGCCAACAGACTATAGCTGGCTGGGAATGGATATTGTTGAAGCACTCATCAGATTCCTCATCCCAAAGTTGGAGTGTCTTTGTGGAACTGTCTGACATGGAGAAGGGAGTTAAGTACAGCCACCAGAGGCTGGAAAACAAAGTTTTGGCCAGGCCAGCCTAAACCACTGTCTTCATGGCAGTCCGAGCAAGACCACATTCTGCCCTAGCAAGGAAAGGTGCTGAAGCTAGAGTTACCCAGCCAAAAGGTGCATTGCAAAAATCAGGGTAACACGCATTATCGCTAATGAAATGTCTCTATCTGCAGTTTTCAAACATGGTGCTCGCCCTGTGAAATAAATGCAGTGCCGAGCCCCCTGCCTCGAAAGGGTCCACCCAATGCTACTGGAGGTCCCTTCAGTTCGTCTTGTGGAGCCAGGAGACATGAGAGTAGAGCTACTGGCCAAAAAGTACAACGGAAGAAAACTGCCAAAAAGCAAGAACTTAAAATAATGCAGTGGAATGCTGAGGGTGTCAGCAGTGTTAGAGATGGCTATAGCAAAAAGGTGGAACTAGAGAACATACTCTTTGCAGAGCAGGTAAGTATATGCAGCAACTTCAGAAAGCTCTGATGATGAGATAAAAGAATTTTACAACAATCTGGACATGGCAATGAAACAGTGCAAACAATGAGGAGTAAAGTGCTAGGTGATACGCAAAAGTTTAACTGAACAAAGACAATGAAGCTACAATCAAGTATGGACTAGGAATCAGAAGCAAGAGAGGAGAGATGCTGACTGAGTGGGGAGAAAAGATAGTAAATACTTGGTTTCAATAACACCCTAGGCAACTATGGACATGGATAAGCCCAAATAACAACATACATAACCAGATAGATTACATTATGATCATCACCCCCAGGGAACAATTGTGTTAAGAGCACGCTTATCTTAACATAGTGTTTGTGAGACAGGAAACACAGATCTGTTTGCTTAAAAATTCTGACCTGCTTCTGTAGCCCAGAAAATTGTAGCAATCAACACTAATTGTAATTGTTATTTTTGTAAAATGTAATGTCAGGTTGGTGGACGGATGGGGACATGAAGATCTTCGGCGGGGATGAGGAAAGTCTGGTATGAAACCAATGAATCCAGGACTTGACAAGCCTATGGATCTTTACAACAATGGATATCAGAATGATGTAAACAAAACAGAGCCAACAGACTATAGCTGGCTGGGAATGGATATTGTTGAAGCACTCATCAGATTCCTCATCCCAAAGTTGGAGTGTCTTTGTGGAACTGTCTGACATGGAGAAGGGAGTTAAGTACAGCCACCAGAGGCTGGAAAACAAAGTTTTGGCCAGGCCAGCCTAAACCACTGTCTTCATGGCAGTCCGAGCAAGACCACATTCTGCCCTAGCAAGGAAAGGTGCTGAAGCTAGAGTTACCCAGCCAAAAGGTGCATTGCAAAAATCAGGGTAACACGCATTATCGCTAATGAAATGTCTCTATCTGCAGTTTTCAAACATGGTGCTCGCCCTGTGAAATAAATGCAGTGCCGAGCCCCCTGCCTCGAAAGGGTCCACCCAATGCTACTGGAGGTCCCTTCAGTTCGTCTTGTGGAGCCAGGAGACATGAGAGTAGAGCTACTGGCCAAAAAGTACAACGGAAGAAAACTGCCAAAAAGCAAGAACTTAAAATAATGCAGTGGAATGCTGAGGGTGTCAGCAGTGTTAGAGATGGCTATAGCAAAAAGGTGGAACTAGAGAACATACTCTTTGCAGAGCAGGTAAGTATATGCTGCATACAGGAGACACACCAAACCAAAGATGCCGCCTTTAAAATCAGAGGCTACCAGTGTTTTAGATCAGACTGACAAGACAGAAGAAAAGGAAGAGTACTCACACTTGTTAAGAATAACATCAGCGCATGTCAGGTGGGAGTGTACATGGAAGGAGCCAAGTACCAGATGATCCATCTAAAAACCAGTAATACAGACTTTCACCTACTTAAGTATTACTGTCCTAATTACCGCCCACTTGCTCTAGAAACAATCCCACAAAGAGAGACTGATGGTCTGTGGCGATTTTAACAGCCATTCCCAGAGCTGGGGCTATGACCACATAGACAAGAGAGGAGAGGAAGTTGAGAGCTGGCAGGATGATAATGGACTTTTCCTGATCAACCAGCCAATGGATCTCCCTACATTTTACTCAAGGGGTTGGCATACAACCTCAACACCAGATCTGGCATTCCACTCTCCAGATCTGAAGTGGAATATTACACGAGAAGTTGGAAAACAACTTGGAGGTAGCGACCATCGACTAGTCTTCCTTATCTAGAAAATGAACTCCTTAACACCAGTAGCCCTCTCCCCAGATGGAACTATAAAAAAGCAAACAGGACAATGTACAGACATCGTACAAGTATCATGGTGGGACAGCTGTCCATAGAAAGTAAGGATATTAACAGCATAGTTAAGGAATTCAATGCTTGTATCCTGCAGGCCGCCCGTGAAATCATTCCCAGAGGAGCTCGTAGGGACTATAAACCATACTGGTCTAGTGAGCTGGGAAAACTCCATGATGATGTCAAAACAGCTCAAAAGCAAGAAGAAAATATACCATGCCAAGAACACCACAATAATTACCAACATGCTAAGGCCAAATTTCAGAGAGCCAAGCTGCAAGCCAGATGGGAAAGTTGGAGAGAGAAAACAGAGTCCCTAAACTTTGAAAAGGATGGAAGGAAACTGTGGAAACTAATCAAACAGTTAAATGATGAGAGTACTGGAAGAAGTACAAAGATTACACTAACAGAGGATGGGAAAACTCTCACAGGTAGCAGATCACTTTGCTCACATGTTTGCGCAAGACTGCAACATTGATATCCATCCAGAGAAAGAGCATGCAGTGCGCACTGATCCACAGAAAGAAGAGGAACAAGTCAGAAAAGTGGAGGTCATGGATGCACCAATCACACGCAGCAGGTTAGACCTAGCAGTCAGTAAATTTAAAACAAGGATATCAGCAGGACCAGATGGAGTGTCCAATGAAATGATCAAGAACCTGGGAATGGCAGCATATGGGACAGCTGTTGGATATTTTCAATATGTGCTGGAGCACAGGTAAGTTACCTCAAATGTGGAAGGAAGCCAGGGAAAAATAGTGATACAGCCTCCAACTACAGGCCAGTCAGTCTCACTAGATGCTCTGCAAAACGATGGAACACATCACTGACCTGAGGCTAAAATGGTACATAGAAAGTAAAAACCTCCTTATTCCACAACAAGCAGGATTTAGGCAATACTACTGTACAGAAGATCAAGTGACCTATCTCTCTCAAGAGATTGAGGATGCATTCCAAAAGAAAAACCTTCTTCCAGCATCGTGGATAGACCTGAAGAAAGCCTTTGACAAAGTATGGAAAAAAGGTCTGCTGTGGAATGTGAGAAGTATGTATGAGGGAAAGTATCAAATAATAAATGATGAGATGAAAAGAATGGGGATACATATTTTGGGAATCTGTGAACATCGATGGAAAGGATCAGGACACTTCAAGAGCAAGAATGATAATATATTTATATACTCTGGTGGAGAATTAGGAGGAAAGATTGGAGTGGCTTTTTACTTGGACAAATCAACATCAAAATCATTACTAGGCTACAATCCAGTAAGTGATAGAATCCTCACTATCAGACTTAAGGGCACACCTAGAAATGTAACAATCATCCAGATATATGCACCTACATCAGCAGCAGAAGAGGAAATAGAAGACTTTTATAATGATGATAGACCAGGTATGGAAAAATGATATTGTATTAATAATGGGGGATTTTAATGCAAATATTGGTACAGAAAGAACAGAAGATGAAGGACATGTTGTAGGGAAATTTAGCATAGGACATAGAAATGAGGCATGTGACAATCTAATGGCTGTTTGCATGGAAAATCAGCTAATGATTGCTAACACACTTTTTAAACAACATCCAAGAGGACTTTACACATGGACATCACCTGATGGTAAAACCAAGAATCAAATAGATTACATTTTAGTGCTAAGAATGTGGAGATCAAGTATAACATCAGCAAAAACTTTACCAGGTGCTGATTGTGACATGGACCATGAGTTATTAATAGCAGACATGAAGATAAAGATAAAAAAGACAGTTGCAGGATAAAAAACACTCCACTTTGATCTTACAAAAATACCAGAACAATATGGTATAGAAGTGAAGAACCGTTTCGAAATCCTGATGGCTGTACAGGAGGAGATGACACCAGATAATTTGGCTACACAGGCCAGAGATATCTTAATAACAACAGCTAAAGACATGGTTTCGGTAAAGGAAACACAAAAGAATGGATGAATTACAGCAGGCACGCCAGAACTGTTAAAACAATGTAGAGAAATGAAGATGCAATGGAAAGTGACAAATAACAACAAAGAGAAATATAAATCTTTAACAAAAGAAGTACGAAGAAACGTAAGAAAAGACAAAAAACAATACACACAATATTGTTGTGAAAGAATAGAAAGACATCAGAAGTGTGGAAGAGATAGTGAAATGTTTAAAGAAATGAAGACATTGATGAGAAATGTCACACCTAAGCTAAATGTAATTTGTGACAAGATGGGGAATACCTTAACAGAGACAGAGGAAATTCTAGAAAGATGGAAGGAATATTTCAGAGGAATGTATGAAACAACTGATTGTGAAAGCAGAAATCAACAGTGTGAATTATTATTGGAGGAGAAAGAACCCGAGCCGACAATGGAAGAAGTTTTATGGGGAATAAAAATCTGAAAAATGGTAAATCACCAGGATATAATGAGATAACAGCTGAATTTATTAAAGCAGGAGGAAAGGAATGTGCTACGATCTATCATGCACTATGTAAAAAAGATATGGCATTCAGGTATTTGGCCAAAAGAATAGAAAAGAACTGTATTCATACCACTGCCAAAAAAGAGTAACCTGAAATTATGCACAAGCTACAGAACTGTTGCCCTGATTAGTCATGCCAGAAAAAATCTGTTAAAAATCATAATGGGGAGACTTCGTAAGAAAATAGAAGAAGAAGTCAATATGGTCCAAGATTACTTATTTAACTTGTATACTGAAAATATAATGAGGAATGTTAGAGAAGATGTAGACAAAGAATATTACAATGTTGGAGGTTATGAAATACCAGAGATTAGATATGCTGATGACACAGTATTACTGTCCACAACACAAAAAGGAATGGAAAAACTAATTATGTCAGTCCGTAAGAATAGTGAAGAGCAAACCCTCTATCTTAATGCGAAGAAAACTAAATTGATGACAACTGACAAAACAAACAAGCCAGCTGAAATATGTATCAATAAGGAAAAACTGGAAGAAGTGGAGAATTTTGAATATCTTGGATCACTACTAATTAGTAGTGGAGATGCAATGAGGGAAATTAAAAGGAGGACATCTATTACTCTTCAGAAAGTAAAACAACTAAAGTATCTGTGGAGAGGAGCAGACAAGAACTATAAAAATAAGATTTTTAAGGGCATGCATCTTTCCCATCTCAATATATACCTGTGAGACCTGGACACTTAACAAAACAGCTGAGAAACACATAAATGCCTTTGAATGTAAATGCTACAGAAGAGTTCTTCAAATATCATGGACACAAAAAAGAACAAATATATCTATACTACAAGAACTTAATATTGAAGAAGGCTGGCTAGTAAAGAGGATTAAAGAGAGAAAATTTAAATATTTTGGACACATTAAACATCATGATAATCTAGAGAAGACAGTCTTGGAAGGGTACATAATGGGAAAAAGAAAGAGAGGAAGACCAAGGCGAAGATGGCTGCAAGACGTCGTTGATAATCTGCAAATGGATGTATCAGCAGCAGGCCACCTTTGCTCAGAACTGAGAGGCCTACAGGAGTGCTGTTAGGGAGGCAAAGTTCCTCCCTACAAGGGACATGCAAATGAATGAATGAATGATGTCAGTTGCTTCAGAAAGTTTACCTACCAGGTGATAAATGCTTGGATAACCAATTCTGAGACCTTCCTTTCGTAGCCACTCATCAACTATCTGGGCCATTTTCTACAACTTAATGAACTATTACGGTAAAATTACAGTGAGAAGTAACTGAGTGACAAGACATTTCATCACATTTCTAAATTCCTATTGTCTGAACATTGGTGTCATGTTGCTTGTGGATGACAGACATCATGATGGCCTGGCTTAAAGCCACTGGCCTAAATTGCATGAGATAATGTAAATCTTGATTCCACTGTGGTGGGTGTGGTAGATTCTGGGTAGTGTTAGCAGTGGTTTTCCTGGATGGTTGGTGAGAGTGATAGATTCTGGTAGACAGAGGTGTATGGTGCAGTTTTACAAAGTGAGGGAGGGAGTGAGTAAGGTGAGAAAAAAACAAATAGAAAGTATGAGAATGTATAAATGAAAAACATACAACATCCGATATTTTGGTTTTCGAGGATACATACACAACGAAACACAAACACGAAGAACTTATCTGAATGTGTCTTGCTCCAAGTGGGAAACAGAAATGTGCGTGGTAGAAGGGAGAGGGCAAGACCACGCTGCCTCCAAACAAAAGATGCCCGATAGAGCCAATCGTAAAGAAGAAGTGGAGAGAGAGGAGGAGAACAAGTGGGAGAAAGGGGTGGGGGGGGGGAGGCAATAGAAACATGATAGCCGCTGGGGGGGGGAGAGGGGAGGAAAAAGGGGACGCTGAGAGATAATGAATGAAGAACATAAACACCTGCAGGGAGAAAATGTGAAACTGGTGAATAGGATAAGACCAATATGTTGGCAGACAAGAAAACAGGGTGGTGGTAGGGAGGGGTAGCATAGAGAAAGAGAGTTTAAAAAAGGCCAGTGGAAAAATAAAGAAGTTACAGAAAGCTGAAGACATTGTTAATTCCAGCTGGGTGGAGACAGCTGGGTGGAGACAACTGGTTGGAGACAGCTGGGTGGAGACAGCCAGTCTGGAAAATAAGGCGCTGTTCTAGGACCCTCCGAGATTGTACATCAGCAGAACAAGAGCGGATCGCACTAACAGAAATGTCCTATTTGCCCCTGTGGTTACCAAGGCAACAATTTTTCGCCACAGGTGTCCAGGCCCTCTTAGAAATATCACTGAGATGCTGGCGAAATCGATCTCCTGTGCAATGGTAGTGCAAATGCAGTTATAAAAGCTCTCAGATTTTCTAAGATTTGTGCAAGATGGGTTCCTCGAAGTCTCACAAATGACTATCGATTGCAAAGGCAAGCAATTTCTTCTGAACTGTTGGAGCATTTCAATGCTGAGGGAGAGAACTTTTTGACTAAGATTGCAACAGGTGAAGAAACCTGGGCACATCATTTTGAACCTGAGACAAAAAAGACAGTCAATGGAGTGGCATCATCCACAATCACCACGAAGAAATTCAAGACAACTCCTTCAGCTGGAAAGGTCATGATCATTGTCTTTTGGGACATTGAAGGTGTGATTCTTGCGGATGTTATGCCAAGAAGAGAGACAATCAATTCGCAAGCTTACATTAAGACACTTATAAAAAAACTCAATCATTTTCACAGAGTTCGACCACACAAGAATCCAGCATACCTGCTTCTCCTTCACGACAATGCATGCCCTCACACAAGTCTAGCAACAAGGAAAGCAATCACTAAATTGGGTTGGACTGTACTACCCTATTCACCCTATAGCCCCGATTTGGCGCCCTCTGATTTCCATCTGTTTGGTCCACTTAAAGATGCACTTCAAGGGGTAAGATTTGAAGATAACGAAGGAGTGATTCATGCAGCAAAGAAGTGGCTACATAATCAAGAGAAAATCTGGTATGACTAGGAATACATGCACTTGTTGTGTGCTGGTATAAAGCCATACAAGTTGATGGGGATTATGTTGAATAATACCGATGTTTACATGACATATCCATGTATATTGTGTATAAATTTCATGCTTTTTGAATAAACAGCTCCTGAGAAAAACAATGCTGTGCATTACTTTCTGAACAGCCCTCGTAGATTCTGGGTTGTGTTAGCAGTGGTTTGCCTGGAATGTTGCGGCTGCCAAGTGGGAAGGGGCGGGAACATAGAGTCACAGGAAGAGTCATACGGAGAGGATAAAGGAGCTGGAGCTGATATGGGGGGGGGCAGGTGGTGGGGTTTTGGAGGACACGGGAGGTTGCGTAATCAGAGGTGGTCCTCCGTGTGTTACAGGTTTTTACTTGTTTTCTCTGCTTTATGTTGCCTGACGGTGGCACTCTGCCCTGCTTTATGTTGCCTGATGGTGGCACTCTGTTCTGCTTTATGCTGTCTGATGGTGGTACTCTGTCCTGCTTTATTGCTGTCTGATGGTGGCACTGTCCTGCTTTATACTGTCTGATGGTGGTACTCTTTCCTGCTTTATGTTGCCTGATGGTGGTACTCTGTCCTGCTTTATGTTGTCTGATGGTGGTACTCTGTCCTGCTTTGTTGCCTGATGGTGGTACTCTGTCCTGCTTTATGCTGTCTGATGGTGGTACTCTGTCCTGCTTTATGCTGTCTGATGGTGGTACTCTGTCCTGCTTTATGCTGTCTGATGGTGGTACTCTGTCCTGCTTTATGCTGTCTGATGGTGGTACTCTGTCCTGCTTTATGCTGTCTGATGGTGGTACTCTGTCCTGCTTTATGCTGTCTGATGGTGGTACTCTGTCCTGCTTTATGCTGTCTGATGGTGGTACTCTGTCCTGCTGTGTTCTAGTGGGATACTTGATATTTTTTGGCTAGTATGCTAGAGACAAGACTGTATGGTGAGAGAAGACATAAGACATTAGTCTTGAAGATAGAGACATAATTTTTCTTCACATTTTATCTCTTAACAGATTAAACAAGACATCTGAGATAGTTTCAAACTTTTAATTTCTATTCCATGTATCCTGTGCTACCTACAATAACATAGAGAAAACAAATTCAACTTTTGTATCCATGTTATTGGCAGCACCATCAAATAGCCTTGCAGGTCCAAGCAAGGCAGCACTGCTAGGACATTAAGTTAAAGGCACTCACATTATCTCTAATGTACTGTGCACTTCACATGACAAACAAAATCAAAGTTATCTTTCTGTAGTAAGATAATAGTTGGCTTCTATCAAGACATCTTTGCCAGGATTCTGGACCACAATGAATAAGATATGAGAAACACTGAATGTTAGAAAACAAGTATGAGTATTGAGTACTTATATCTGTACTGAAATCTGAAGCAATAAACACAAATATACCATGACTTTTTCACACAGCATTCATAACATCAGTCAGTCTCATTTCTCTGACACATTTGCTTCACACTGCAGTCTAAACATTGTCTTGTGGAAGCCTTAAATCACTAACATGGAGGAAAAACATGACCAGCATAGAACATCTCACATCACCGATACAAGACATGACCAACATAGAACATTTCACATCACTGATACAAGACATGACCAACACAGAAGAAATAAACTTGAAACAAGCAAAAAACTACAGTAACATACAGCCAGATCTACAGATATACTATGTTTTCCAAAATTTGGAAACAGCAAAGACAATTGCTGACAAAAAGTTGATAAAACTGATTTGTCTGCTATCTTCACTATGATTTGTCTGCTGTCTGTCTTCACTATGACTTGTCTGTTATCTTCACTATGATTTGTCTGCTGTCTGTCTTCACTATGACTTGTCTGCTATCTTCACTATGATTTATCTGCTATCTGTCTTCACTATGACTTGTCTGCTGTCTTCACTATGACTTGTCTGCTATCTTCACTATGATTTGTCTGTTGTCTTCATCAACCAATAAAATGAAGAAAACAGTTAATAAATTATGAACAGCCAAAAGATGCCAGAACCATAATCTGGGCCACATTAAAATTGTGCACACTGAACTGAACACTGTCATTCTTTATCTAACAAAAACTGAACTAAGTTTGTCATGTTCATTACTAGCATTATGACAGTATGAAGTTTATGATGTTCATTACTAGCATTATTACAGTATGAAGTTTATGATGTCCATTACTAGCATTATGACAGTATGAAGTTTTTGATGTTCATTACCAGCATTATGACAGTATGGGGTTTATGATGTTTATTACTAGCATTATGACAGACGTTACTGGAGTTCTGACAAGATGGAGGGTTACTAGAGTTCTGACACGTTGGAGTTTATGATGTATGTTACTAGAGTTATGACAAGATGGAGTTTATGATGTATGTTACTGGAGTTCTGACAAGATGGAGTTTATGATGCATGCTACTAGAGTTCTGACAAGATGGAGTTTATGATGTATGTTACCAGAGTTCTGACAAGATGGAGTTTATAATGCATGCTACTAGAGTTCTGACAAGATGGAGTTTATGGTGCATGTTAATAGAGTTTGACAAGATGGAGTTTATGATGTATGTTACTAGTGTTTTGACAAGATGGAATTTATGATGTATGTTACTAGAGTTCTGACAAGATGATGTTTATGATGTATGTTATTAGAATTCTGATAAGATGATGTTTATGATATATGTTACTAGAGTTATGACAAGATGATGTTTATGGTGTATGTTACTAGACCTATAACAAGCTGAT
Organism: Achatina immaculata; assembly: GCA_009760885.1. Taxonomy (NCBI): domain Eukaryota; kingdom Metazoa; phylum Mollusca; class Gastropoda; order Stylommatophora; family Achatinidae; genus Lissachatina; species Lissachatina immaculata. The sequence goes on along the minus strand of CM019717.1, from coordinate 67,186,709 downwards.
GTTTATGATGTATGTTATTAGAATTCTGACAAGATTATGTTTATTATATATGTTTCTACAGTTATGATATTATTAATTTATCATGTTTGTAAATACTACAGTTATAACAAGATGGAATTTATCATGTTTGTTACAAGACTTATGACATGGAATTATCATGTTTGTTACTAGAGCTATAAATGAGATGACAACTGCGGTGAAACTGGTTTTAGTAAGGAAAATAGATGGGTGTATGGTCCATTTTAACAAAATGATAGAAAGAACGAGGAAAGTGGGTAGAAACAAGAATGTCATAAAGCAAGATGAGTACATAAAAATGATCTGCATTGCTGTATGTTCTTCATTTATAAGTACCCATCTTATTTTCTGTTATTCCTGTTTCTCCCTACTTTCCTCATTCTTTCTATCTTTTTGTAAAACTGAACCATACACCTCCATCTATTTTCCTTTACTGGAGTTATGACAGTGTGTAGTTTAACATGCTCATGACTAATCTATGACATTATTGTGAAGCATGATATTTTGCGGGGACACCTGTGTGTAGTTGTCTGTAGTTGTTGGCGTGTACCTGATGTACACACAGCAAGTAAGTGTGTGCATACAGATGTTAAAATATTTATATCAGGATTTACAAACCAGATAAATGTTGCTTACACACGCACATGCACATACACACATCAAAATATAAAAAATGACAGCTTGAAATTATTTATTTTGAAAGTGAAAACTTAAAATCCCAAGAAACAAAAAAAAGAAAAACAAAACAGGCCGCCATCATAAGGGACTACAACAACAAACATACAAGTAGGCATCATAAGGGACTACAAACAAACATACAAGTAGCCATCATAAGGGACTACAAACAAACATACAAGTAGCCATCATAAGGGACTACAACAACAAACATACAAGTAGCCAACATAAGGGACTACAAACAAACATACAAGTAGCCAACATAAGGGACTACAAACAAACATACAAGTAGCCAACATAAGGGACTACAAACAAACATACAAGTAGCCAACATAAGGGACTACAAACAAACATACAAGTAGCCAACATAAGGGACTACAAACAAACATACAAGTAGCCAACATAAGGGACTACAAACAAACATACAAGTAGCCAACATTAGAGATTACCAGAAACTACTGAGGACATCATTCATACCTGTCATGGGAATGTGTTAGGATCACTAGAATGATGACCCAGTCAACCATGATATTTACAGCAACTTGATCACTCGCAATATTCTCACAAACACAACAGGCAATGTATGCTCATGTTACAGCCGATGTTTGTCCAAATATTTTGCAAATGTTGCATTAATTAGTGTTTAATGTATATCTAGCAGTTCTGTGTCAAATCTGTTTCCAGTAATTCTGTCTATGTTTAATTTGTCTCCAATAGTTCTGTCTGTTCAAATCTGTCTACAGTAGTTTTATTTGTGTCAAATCTGTCTATAACAGTTCTGTTCATATCAAATCTGTCTATAACAGTTCTGTTCATATCAAATCTGTCTATAGTAGTTTTATTTGTGTCAAATCTGTTTATAATGGTTCCGTTCATGTCAAATCTGTCTATAGTAGTTTTATTTGTGTCAAATCTGTCTGTAACAGTTCTGTTCAAATCAAATCTGTCTATAGTAGTTTTATTTGTGTCAAATCTGTTTATAATGGTTCTGTTCATATCAAATCTGTCTACAGTAGTTTTATTTGTGTCAAATCTGTTTATAATGGTTCCGTTCATGTCAAATCTGTCTACAGTAGTTTTATCTGTGTCAAATCTATCCATAGCAATTTTGTCTGTGTCAAATCTGTCTACAGTAGTTTTGTTTGGCAGTAGAGTAAACATTATAGTGATATATGGAGTAAATCTTTATATATTTTACTACAAAATTATAACTGATTACATGAAAATATTTGTCTCCTTTGTGACATTTCTTCATCTAAGAGAATAATATCAGCAGCAATGTCCTAAATGTAATCAGATACGTACACATTTTATATTTACATGTGGAATATGTACATTATAGTTTGTCACAAAATCCTGTGGCACCAAGGTTATCTTTGATTTATTGATAAAATAAAAATAAGATGAGAACAGAAATGCTGTTATATTTGTATATCTAAACAGAAAAAAAAAAAAAAGAAAACTGATGAGGATAGTAATGTTGCAATGTTTATATATCTAAGCATAAAATATAACAGAAATCAATCAATCAATCAGTCAAGTGCCGTGTTGTGTAGGTGATTATTTCTCTCCAAAATTCAGTCTTTAGACTTAATTATGAGATCCTAGCCACACTGACAGCCCATCCAATAACTTCTCTCTCTGATAACAGAAATGCTGTTATTATTTTTATTTTTAAACAAAGAAAATGATATAGTAACACACAAGTAACTAACTAGGAAGAAATATCTAAACAAAAGAAAATGATATAGTAACACACAAGTAACTAACTAGGAAGAAATATCTAAACAAAAGAAAATGATATAGTAACACACAAGTAACTAACTAGGAAGAAATAAGGCTAGGGTCTATATTTTCCTGCAGATACAGACACGTACAACAACTCTCACCCTAATATCTGCTTTTGTGATGGAGGGGTGCAGGCTCAAGAACATGAACTCTAAAAATAAGGTTCTTGTACATATCTAAAATATATAAACATACAGCACATTCGACAAGGACAACAAGAGACACTTTCAGCTTCATTCACTGACGTACACAGCTGTGAAGCATTCATGTAAAAGCATACAGGATGAGAGCATAAGGGTTACATATGACATTTTACAGGTGTAACAGGGAGGAAAAGATATCTTTAGGTTTGTGGGCTGCCACAACCAACAAGATGTGGAGGATCTGTGTGTGGTCATGAGAATGTGGAGCTACAAGATATAGTGGAGGATCTATGTGTGGTCATGATAATGTGGAGCTACAAGATATAGTGGAGGATCTGTGTGTGGTCATGAGAATGTGGAGCTACAAGATGTAGTGGAGGATCTATGTGTGGTCATGAGAATGTGGAGCTATAAGATACAGTGGAGGATCTATGTGTGGTCATTTAGTGTGTATTTCTCTGAGAGTACCATGCTCAGCTTTGCTTAGTTGCGGCACAGACAGTTCTATCATTTAGAGTTATTTCTATATCATAAGAAAATTAGTTCACTAACACAGGAAAGATAACATGAAAACAAAGTTATGTCACTAACACAGGAAAGACAACATGAAAACAAAGTTATGTCACTAACACAGGAAAGATAACATGAAAACAAAGTTATGTCACTAACACAGGAAAGATAACATGAAAACAAAGTTATGTCACTAACACAGGAAAGATAACATGAAAACAAAGTTATGTCACTAACACAGGAAAGATAACATGAAAACAAAGTTATGTCACTAACACAGGAAAGATAACACGAAAACAAAGTTATGTCACTAACACAGGAAAGATAACACGAAAACAAAGTTATGTCACTAACACAGGAAAGATAACATGAAAACAAAGCTATGTCACTAACACAGGAAGAACATGAGCCAACTTATATCTTATATCCTTCCCGTGCCGTTAAACATCACATAGGGCTCACAAGATAGTTTGGCAACTTTTCCTGTCTTCAGCGAGTCTTTCAATCTCATCAAGGGATTTTATGCTTATTAATTTGGCCTCTCTTAACAATGTCCTCTTTAGAGTTTCACGTGGTCTGCCTCTTTTTCTTTGGCCTGTTGTGTTCCATTTTATAGTTTGTTTTGGGATTCTCTGACTGTTTCTTCTCATCACGTGACCAACATATGTCCATCTCCTTTTCCTGATCACCTATGAAACTGGTTGTTGTTCATTCATCCGTCTTATCTCTGCATTATTCTTGAATTCGTTCCACTTGATACCGAGTATTCTCCTTACGCATTTGTTTTCAAGAGTCTAATTTCTTGTCTGTTTCTTTAGTTGTTTTCCAGCTTTCGCATACATAAATGAGGGTGGATATTTACATTTGAGTTGAAGTCTTAACTTGGTTTTTGTGCTTATAACTTTTGAATGCCATATGTTCTCAAGATTCTTGAAGATTGATGCTGCTTTTGCAATTCTAACTTCCTTTCTAGTGTCACCATCCTGGTCTATGTAGCTGCCAAGGTATGAAAATTGACTGAATTTTGCAACATCTGCTCCTTCTACATGTATTTTTCCATTTTGATTAACGGGAAGTTTCATTATTTTTGTTTTGTCCTTGTTAATTTCAAGTCCTATTTTGCTAGCCAGTGAAGACAGGCTATTTGTTTTTTCTTGCAACTTAACACATAAACAAACCTACTACTTCCAGCACTCTCATAATCTCTAACACAAGACACATATTTCACCTTGTAAGAGACCAAGCATTTTACCACTTTCTACAGCAAACATTTAAAAAGTTAACAAATTACAACTCAGAATGTTAAGTAATGTCTTAAGTAATGAAAACAATGCACAGCATGCTGGAATTTTAAGACAAAAATATGAAAGTATAAATTTCCTGAATGTTTTAATATATGAAAAACAATAAAAAGATGTCATCATTTTTAGTATTCCAGCAACACAGAAACTTGCATACAACAGATGATAATCTATTAACTCACATACAACAGAAGATAATGTATTAACTCACATACAACAGATGATACAAACCAGTTATCATAAAAGAAATAAGACACCAGTTATCATAAAAGAAATAAGACAAATGACAGAAATCAGACATCATATAAATAATAAAAGAGATGACATCAGCTGTCATACACACCAGCAAAATGAAACAGATGACATCACACCAATCATTCATATCACTCTAACAGAGAAGAAAAAAAAAACAAGGACTAGAAAAGAAAACTGGCAGTAAACTTCAGAAAAACAAAACAAAACAAATGAAAGACTAAATATTCCACTTAACAAAGATAAAGTCTGTCACATCACTTGACAAAGCTAAAGTCTGTCACTTCACTTGACAAAGCTAAAGTCCATCACCTCACTTGATAAAGCTAAGTCTGTCATCTCACTCAACAAAGCTAAAGTCTATCACCTCATTCAACAAAGCTGAAGTCTATCAACTCACCTGACAAAGCTAAAGTCTGTCATCTCACTTAATGTTTTTTAACATAGTAAACCTGTTTCTATACTTCTAGACAGTGCTCACTCTAGACAAAACAATGCCAGTGATGTACAATCCTGACAGAGATAGGAGGAAACCACCACAAATAAAAATACATTACTAGAGATGTACAATCCTGACAGAGATAGGAGGAAACCATCACAAATAAAAATACATTACTAGAGATGTACAATCCTGATAGAGATAGATGCAAGTTCATTTTGCTATGTGTAGACATATAAAAAGCAAAAGCATAGATGGGCCAAACACTTCCAAGAAATACTTAATTGACCACACCCAAATGAATTAATAAATTTTGAAACCAATTTACCAGTCCCACAACTAAATGTCAACTTAGATGAAGTTACACTGAATGAAACTGAAACAGCAGTGAATCTAACGGCTAACAGCAAAAGCTGCAGGTGAAAATGAAATAACAACTGAAATGTTAAAAGCTATTAACAGTGACAACAGTGTGGCAGTATTTTTTTAAATACTGCATTTGTTAGTATAGAAAATTTTACTATCAAAGGGACATAATCAAAGATAGATTTAGTGCTTAGACCTAGTTTTTAAACCCCTTAGATGGGGTCAAGGGAAGCTTAGTTATGTCATGTTGACTTCATGAGAATTATTAATATTTTTTAAAAATGTGTGTCTAGGCAGGCTAAATTTAGTAAAGAAAATTTAGACCTTGGAATGATTTTTTTTATTTACTCATGGTCAGTTATGACATGGTAGCTTTATGAGACATTCTGAGCTGTCTAGACTTATATTTAAACTTCAGAATTTTTTTTACTCAAGGTTAGTTCTGACACTTTATTACCCAAGATCAGTAGACAGCGTCAGTGAAATAAATTTTGAGAACGTTCAAGGTGAAACTGTAGGAAATATTTAAATTGTCCTCATCAGGACAGATTTGTGTGTTCAGGAGATGTGTTGGAAGTTCACTATATTGTAAGTATTTGTTTTTTACTTACTTATTGTTGTCAAGCTTTTCTTCCCCATGGCGCTGACTACGCACTTGGGAAGCTCTTGTGTTGCTTGTTAAATCACCCTGCCATGTTGGCAGTTCGTTTTCCTTCCTCATCTCCATCTTCCACCATTCTTTTTTTTTTTTTCAGTCAATAAATGTTTGATCTGTATCTTGGAACTTAGTCTATTCATTACCTACATGGAGTTCTTATCTGTTAGTCCTGTTGAGTGAGTGGGAGTCCTGTATAAGTTATCTTTATGCGACATTGTTGTTTTTGTTGTGGCAGTTGCAAACTGGCATTGTTGAGTGTCACTCGGGGTATACCATAATGATAAGATTGCCTTTTTGGTAAAGTAGTGTTACCAATTCTTACAGGCAACAACATGTAAGTCTTTCTAATACAATTGAAGTCCACAAAAAGTCAATATCTCTGACTCTGTACTGCCACAGAGGCATATGCCTATAGTTGATGCCATGTTGGCACAATTAGTAATATAATCCTTGCGAAGGAATCCTTTTGCAAAATGAGCCAACTACAAAGAATGTTTAATAAAATTTGGAAAGAAGAAAAGGTTAAAATACCCAAAAAAGGCAACATCAGTGACTGTAATACTTGAAGGGGTGTGACCTTACTATCAGTTGTGTCAAAGGTGTTTTGTAAAGTGATTCTGAATAGAATTAAAGATGTAGTGGATACTGCAATGAGAGAAGAACAGGCAGGATTTTGAAATGGGAGAAGCTGTCTCGACCAGATCTTTACTCTAAGAATAATACTTGAAGAACATAATGAAAAGCAGAAACCATTAATCCTGAACTTTATAGATTTCAAAAAAAAGGATTTGATAGTATACACAGAGATTCATTATGGAGAATTTTAAGACTATATGGAATACCATCTAAAACTGTCAACATCGTTAGAGATCTATACAACAGATGTGTTTGTTCAGTCAAGACAGAAGAATGAATGAGAGAATGGGATCAGATTGAAACAGGCATGAAACAAGGATGTATATTATCTCCATTGGTTTTTGGAAATTGCAATAGACTTTATAATGATAAGATTGCCTTTTTGGTAAAGTAGTGTTACCAATTCTTACAGGCAACAACATGTAAGTCTTTCTAATACAATTGAAGTCCACAAAAAGTCAATATCTCTGACTCTGTACTGCCACAGAGGCATATGCCTATAGTTGATGCCATGTTGGCACAATTAGTAATATAATCCTTGCGAAGGAATCCTTTTGCAAAATGAGCCAACTACAAAGAATGTTTAATAAAATTTGGAAAGAAGAAAAGGTTAAAATACCCAAAAAAGGCAACATCAGTGACTGTAATACTTGAAGGGGTGTGACCTTACTATCAGTTGTGTCAAAGGTGTTTTGTAAAGTGATTCTGAATAGAATTAAAGATGTAGTGGATACTGCAATGAGAGAAGAACAGGCAGGATTTTGAAATGGGAGAAGCTGTCTCGACCAGATCTTTACTCTAAGAATAATACTTGAAGAACATAATGAAAAGCAGAAACCATTAATCCTGAACTTTATAGATTTCAAAAAAAAGGATTTGATAGTATACACAGAGATTCATTATGGAGAATTTTAAGACTATATGGAATACCATCTAAAACTGTCAACATCGTTAGAGATCTATACAACAGATGTGTTTGTTCAGTCAAGACAGAAGAATGAATGAGAGAATGGGATCAGATTGAAACAGGCATGAAACAAGGATGTATATTATCTCCATTGGTTTTTGGAAATTGCAATAGACTTTATAATGAAAAGATGCTGTAAAGGTAAAACCGGCATTGATTGGGTACATGGGACCCAACTAGAAGATCTTGATTTTGCTGATGACATAACTCTTATCAGTGACAATGTGAAATCGATGCAGGAAAAAAACAGATACCCTGTCTTCACTGGCTAGCAAAACAGGTCTTGAAATTAACAACGACAAAGCAAAAATAATGAAACTTCCCATTAATCAACAAGGAAAAATATATGTAGAAGGAACAGTTGCTGATGAAGTAAACAATTTGCATACCCTGACAGCTACATAGACCAGGATGGTGACACCAGGAGGAAGTTAGAATTCAAATTACAAAAGCAGCATTGTCCTTCAAAAATCTTGAGAACATATGGAATTCAAAAGTTATAAGCATAAAAACCAAGTCAAGATTATTCAATTCAAATGTGATATTCACCCTCATTTATGCATGCGAAAGCTGGAAATCAACTAAAGAAATAGACAAGGAATTAGACTCTTTTGAAAACAAATGCCTAAGTAAAACACTTGGTATAAAGTGGAATGAATTCCAGAACAACACAGAGATAAGACAGATGAGCAAATAACAACCTGTCTCATGGGTGATCAGAAAAATTAGATGAACATATGTTGGCCATGTGATGAGAAGAAATAATCAGAGAATACCAAAACAAGCTATCAAGTGGAGCACAACAGGCTGAAGAAAACGAGGCCGACCACGTGAAACTCTAAAGAGGACATTGTTAAGAGAAGCCAGTTTAGTGAGTATAACATCCCTTGATGAAGATGAAAGACTCGCAGAGAACAGGAAAACTTGGTAAAACAACTATGTGAGCCCTATGTGATGTTTAATGGCACAGGAAGAATGTAGGATGTAAGAAGACATATAACAATAATGTTTACAATCATGTGCCTGGGCACTCCTGCATCTGGGCACACAATAAACTACAATCTCATATGTGGACACACAATACTATTAAACTACAATCTCATTCATGGACACACAATACCATTAAACTACAATCTCATGCATGGACACACAATACCATTAAACTACAATCTCATGCATGGACACACAATACCATTACACTACAATCTCATGCATGGACACACAATACCATTACACTACAATCTCATGCATGGACACACAATACCATTACACTACAATCTCATGCATGGACACACAATACCATTACACTACAATCTCATGCATGGACACACAATACCATTACACTACAATCTCATGCATGGACACACAATACCATTACACTACAATCTCATGCATGGACACACAATACCATTAAACTACAATCTCATGCATGGACACACAATACCATTAAACTACAATCTCATGCATGGACACACAATACCATTACACTACAATCTCATGCATGGACACACAATACCATTAAACTAGCTTCATGTCTGAACATGCAATAGGAAGCTTGTGTGTGGACATACAACATTACCATTCAACTACAATCTAGTGTCTGGACTTACAACATTACCATTCAACTAGAATCTAGTGTCTGGACTTACAACATTACCATTCAACTAGAATCTAGTGTCTGGACACACAACATTACCATTCAACTACAATCTAGTGTCTGGACTTACAACATTACCATTCAACTACAATCTGGTGTCTGGACACACAATACGACCATGTGTCTGGTCTAACAATATGAGCTTTTGTCTGGATACACAACATTACCATTCAACTACAATCTGGTGTCTGGATACACAACATTACCATTCAACTACAATCTGGTGTCTGGACGTACAACATTACCATTCAACTACAATCTGGTGTCTGGACACACAACATTACCATTCAACTACAATCTGGTGTCTGGACACACAACATTACCATTCAACTACAATCTGGTGTCTGGACACACAACATTACCATTCAACTACAATCTGGTGTCTGGACACACAACATTACCATTCAACTACAATCTGGTGTCTGGATACACAACATTACCATTCAACTACAATCTGGTGTCTGGATACACAACATTACCATTCAACTACAATCTGGTGTCTGGACGTACAACATTACCATTCAACTACAATCTGGTGTCTGGACACACAACATTACCATTCAACTACAATCTGGTGTCTGGACACACAACATTACCATTCAACTACAATCTGGTGTCTGGACACACAACATTACCATTCAACTACAATCTGGTGTCTGGACACACAACATTACCATTCAACTACAATCTGGTGTCTGGATACACAACATTACCATTCATCCACAATCTGGTGTCTGGACACACAACATTACCATTCATCCACAAGCTTGTGTGTGGACATACAACATTACCATTCAACTACAATCTAGTGTCTGGACTTACAACATTACCATTCAACTAGAATCTAGTGTCTGGACTTACAACATTACCATTCAACTAGAATCTAGTGTCTGGACACACAACATTACCATTCAACTACAATCTAGTGTCTGGACTTACAACATTACCATTCAACTACAATCTGGTGTCTGGACACACAATACGACCATGTGTCTGGTCTAACAATATGAGCTTTTGTCTGGATACACAACATTACCATTCAACTACAATCTGGTGTCTGGATACACAACATTACCATTCAACTACAATCTGGTGTCTGGACGTACAACATTACCATTCAACTACAATCTGGTGTCTGGACACACAACATTACCATTCAACTACAATCTGGTGTCTGGACACACAACATTACCATTCAACTACAATCTGGTGTCTGGACACACAACATTACCATTCAACTACAATCTGGTGTCTGGACACACAACATTACCATTCAACTACAATCTGGTGTCTGGATACACAACATTACCATTCAACTACAATCTGGTGTCTGGATACACAACATTACCATTCAACTACAATCTGGTGTCTGGACGTACAACATTACCATTCAACTACAATCTGGTGTCTGGACACACAACATTACCATTCAACTACAATCTGGTGTCTGGACACACAACATTACCATTCAACTACAATCTGGTGTCTGGACACACAACATTACCATTCAACTACAATCTGGTGTCTGGACACACAACATTACCATTCAACTACAATCTGGTGTCTGGATACACAACATTACCATTCATCCACAATCTGGTGTCTGGACACACAACATTACCATTCATCCACAATCTGGTGTCTGGACACACAACATTACCATTCAACTACAATCTGGTGTCTGGACACACAACATTACCATTCAACTACAATCTGGTGTCTGGACACACAACATTACCATTCAACTACAATCTGGTGTCTGGACACACAACATTACCATTCAACTACAATCTGGTGTCTGGACACACAACATTACCATTCAACTACAACCTGGTGTCTGGACACACAATACGACCGTGTGTCTGTCTAACAATATGAGCTTTTGTCTGGATACACAACATTACCATTCAACTACAATCTGGTGTCTGGACACATAATACGAGCCTGTGTCTGTACATACGAGTCTCTGTCTGGACATACAACAATACCATTCAACTACAATCTGGTGTCTGGACATATAACAATACCATTCATCTACAATCTGGTGTCTGGACATATAACAATACCATTCATCTACAATCTGGTGTCTGGACATACAACAATACCATTCATCTACAATCTGGTGTCTGGACATATAACAATACCATTCATCTACAATCTGGTGTCTGGACATACAACAATACCATTCATCTACAATCTGGTGTCTGGACATATAACAATACCATTCATCTACAATCTGGTGTCTGGACATATAACAATACCATTCATCTACAATCTGGTGTCTGGACATACAACAATACCATTCAACTACAGTCTGGTGTCTGGACACTATAAACTATAATCCTCACATTAAACTACAGTTCACTGGATACACAAAACTATTTCTGTGAAGGATGACACAAGTCAAATCTTTCAAGTAATAAGCCACATCCCACTGGTAGATATTTTGGGTAAAAAGATATATGAAACATGATATGAAAAGAAGGAAACAAAAAGCATATGCAAAAAAATGCTTCACTGTTTGGAGGCAATGATTTGTCTTTTTTTTTTCTTTTTTGTTATTCTTGTATATGACCTCTGTTTTGATGAATATTTTACTTTCTGGTGTATTGTTTACTTCTGTCACATTTTCTATTAGTCTTCTCAACTTTTTCTTATTCTACAAAGTTCTGTTCCGTAACTGCCATAGTGAATTCCTGGAACTTCTTCAAAATTTTTTTTAATATACTGACAAAAATGGCTGTTCTTTTTGTAGTTATGACATTTTTTAAAGTATGTCCAAGTAGATTTAAATTGTGCTTCTCTATCTGTATGTCCAAGTAGATCTGAATTGTGCTTCTCTGTCTGTATGTCCAAGTAGATCTGAATTGTGCTTCTCTGTCCAAGTAGATCTGAATTGTGCTTCTCTGTCTGTATGTCCAAGTAGATCTGAATTGTGCTTCTCTGTCTGTATGTCCAAGTAGATCTGAATTGTGCTTCTCTGTCCAAGTAGATCTGAATTGTGCTTCTCTGTTCAAGTAGATCTGAATTGTGCTTCTCTGTCCAAGTAGATCTGAATTGTGCTTCTCTGTCCAAGTAGATCTGAATTGTGCTTCTCTGTCCAAGTAGATCTGAATTGTGCTTCTCTTTCTGAGTGTCCAGGTAAATTTCAAATGTTCTATTATATCTGTCTGCTCAGTTAAATTTGAACTGTGCTGTTTTGACTAATGTACTCACTTTCTTTGTTTATTTCTGTATGTGAAATAACAGCTACATTTGTGCATTACTGTATGTGAAATAACAGTTACATTAGTGTATTTCTGTATGTGAAATAACAGTTACATTTGTGCATGTTCAAAATACCAGAAAGTGTGAGTGTGATGTTGAAGTTTGACTGTTAGGATGATGTTTATAAAATCAATGAAAATGCCAAGCAAACAATTAAGGATCAATATTAAAGCAAACCAAACACTTCAGCAACCTTTTGTACTGCCAGCTATGGCCCATGTCAGAACTGATAAAAACAGCTATACACTATATAAACAGCATCCAGTCATAACAGATGCGCTTTTAATTAGACCATGACCAGAAGAAAAAAAGACTGCATTTTTAAAGTGAAGAAAACTAGCCCTTTTAAATGTGAAGTTTCTATATTTTACGACACAAGAAGAAGAAAAAATGAATCACAAACAAGTAACATGAAAAAAGCACACAGGTACACATACAATTACTTGCACTGTACAATATATAGACTAAAACAAAAATAAAAAAATGTACAAACTTCATCACGTTTACCGACCGATAAGTTTGACCTGTAAATACAATTAAAACAGCTTAAATAACTGTTGAGTGTCGAGAGTTGATGGTGCCATCTTTGCCTTTACTCCTGACCGTGCCAGAGATGATGCCGGCCAGGGCTAGAAGGCCACTATCACCAGATGTAACATCTGCATAAAATGTATGCTGCTCCTCAGTTTCTCTCTGGAACTGGTCCTCTAGTGCCTGAGACAGACCACAGCAGCAGCATCATAAATAAAATGCTATAACTTTCACACAGAAATAACATGAACATTTTACTGTTTGCATTTACTGACTGATTACAGACTAAGTCTGCCATATATTTTGACATGATGATGAAACAGTTGGAGAGACTTGATACACCATATGTACAAACAGCTGGTCACAGATCACCAACAGTACACACAACTATCAAACAGCTGGTCACAGATCACCAACAGTACAAACTATCAAACATACATATGAATCTCACATAACATTTCTGACATAAAACAGCCACAAAGATAACACTCCACATTTTGCATAACATACACAAACAGATAACATGCTAGATTCTGATAAAAAAATGGCTACATTCTTATCACATGTTATATTTCTGACAAAAAACAGTCAATCAGATAATTTACGTTCCTGGTCTGTAAGACTCACTTACATGGGGTGATTGGTAAGTTCTCAACATAAGGTACATTTCTAATTAAGGTAAATTTCTAATCGAGCAGTCATTCGTGCTACCTCTGCATCAAGGGCTTATCATCGGAGAAGATCCATGAGGATATGGTGGAGACTCTAGGGCAGAGTGCCTTTTCTTTCAGCACAGTGAAAAAATAAGAAATGGGCAGCTCAATTCAAACGTGGAAGGGAGAGTCTGGAAGATGATCCCTGTCCAGGAAGACCAAGAATGGTAATCAATGATGAAACCACCGGCAGAATCCATGACATGATAATGGAGGATTGACGAATTGAGCGGTACATTGCTACTGAGTTGGGCATCTCCCTGGATCGTATTAGTGCCATTATTCACAATGATCTTCAAATGACAAAGGTCTCTGCTCGATGGGTCAAGAAACTTCTTGGAGCTGATCACAAACAACAGCTTCTCAACATGTCAAGAGACAATCTTGGCCATTTTCCTGCAGATCCTGAAAAGTTTCTTCTGCAATGTGTGACTATGGATGAGACTTGGGTTTATCATTTTCAACCAGAAACCAAAGAACAGTCAAAGCAGTGGAAACATCATGGATCCTCACCTCCAAAGAAAGCAAAGGTGGTTCTGTCTGCAGGCAAAGTAATGGCTTCCATCATTTGGGATTCAGAAGGTATGCTATTGGTAGACTATCTTCAAAAGGGCAGAACGGTCACCGGGGTCTATTATGCTAATCTTGTGAATCAACTATTGGTCAAATTGAATGAAAAGAGTCGAGGGAAATTGATGAGAGGAGTTATCTTTCATCAAGACAATGCTTCAGGTCACAAGTCGGTGGTGACAATGGCTGCCATACATGAATGTGGCTTCCAGCTTCTTGAACATCCTCCTTATTCCCCAGATTTGGCCTCTTCGGACAATTACCTGTTTACCAAACTCAAAAAGGAGCTCAGTGGTCGCAAATTTGCTTCAGACGATGATGTCATTAATGCTGTAGACCACTTTCTACTGGCACAAGATGCTGACTTTTACAAAGAAGGGATCCGTATGCTCCAGGATTGCTGGACTAAATGCATAAACTTACAAGGGGGCTATGTTGAGAAATAACCCCAAAAAGTTGTCCACAAATAATCCGTTGTACCTTATGCCGAGAACTTATCAATCATCCCTCGTATTTATGACAGAAAATGGCAGACTATTTCTCAACACAGCTGACTACAGTGTCACAGCATTTACCCAGTGCTACACCAACATTTCAAAATCATCCAAAGAAAATCAAGCTGAGTTTACTCTAAAACTACAAGACTGCCACTGTCAATGACATTATCCCATCTGCTCTTTTCATGAGATGAAAGCAGCTGTTGCTGGTAGCAAATCAGACTGCATGGAGGTATTGTGTGAAATATTTCAAACTAAAACCCACTTACTCTGACCAGTGATAAGTTTTCAGTCATGTGGGACACAACTCTTAGCAGAGACTGTGAAATGTGATAGTTATTCCAGCAGGCTGACTGTAATCAGAGACTGTGAAATGTGATAGCTATTTCAGCAGGATGACTGTAATCAGAGATTATGAAATGTGAGACAGAGGTGTATGGTGCAGTTTTACAAAGAGAGGGAGGGAGTGAGTAAGGTGAGAAAAAAATGAACAGAAAGTATGAGAATGTATAAATGAAAAACATACAATATCCAATATTTTGGCATGAGCCTTATTCGAGGATACATACACAACGAAACAAAAACACGAAGAACTTATCTGAATGTGTCTTCCTCCAAGTAGGAAACAGAAATGTGTGTGGTAGAAGGGAGAGGGAAAGACCATGCTGCCTCTAAACAAAAGATGCCCGATAGAGCCAATCGTAAAGAAGAGGTGGAGAGAGAGGAGGAGAACAAGTGGGAGAAAGGGGTGGGGGGAAGGCAATAGTAACATGATAGCCGCTGGGGGGGGGGGGAGAAGAGGGGAGGGAAAAGGGGACGCTGAGAGATAATGAATGAGGAACATAAACACCTGCAGGGAGAAAATGTGAAACTGGTGAATAGGACAAGACCAATATGTTGGCAGAGAAGAAAATAGGGTGGTGGTAGGGAGGGGTAGCATAGAGAAAGAAAGCAGAGTTTTAAAAAAAAAAAAAAAGACCAGTGGAAAAATAAAGAAGTTACAGAAAGCTGAAGACATTGTTAATTCCAGCTGAGTGGAGACAACCAGTCTGGAAAATAAGGTGCTGTTCTAGGACCCTCCGAGATTGTACATCAGCAGAACAAGAGCGGATCGCACTAACAGAAATGTCCTGTTTACCCCTGTGGTTGCTAAGGCAAAAATGTTTCGCCACAGGTGTCCAGGTCCTCTTAGAAATATCACTGATATGCTGGCGAAATCGATCTCCTAAACATAAGCCAGTTTCCCCTATGTACTTCAAACCACAACGTTTGCACATGATAACATAAATGACATTTTGTGAAGTACAGGTGAAACCCTCCTGAACTGATAACGTGAACTTAGGGAAGGAGATCTGGCTAGCCTTGACAACAAACGGACAAGTGTTACATCTACGGCGTCCGCAACGTCTGGTACCATAAAAAGTGTCATCTGTCTTAAGATGACTACGAATTAAAAGGTCCCTGGGGTTCTTGTCCCGTCTGTAGGTCACCAATGGGGGTTCCCCAAAAAGTTCACGTGTCTCAGGCTCAGTCTGGAGGAGGTGGAGATGGCGAAACAGTATGTTTTTAACTGCCAAGCTATGAGGGTGGTACGTGAGTACTAGTTTCACTCTGTCCGAGCTACAGTGCGGTTTAGGGGTGAGGGCTTGTCGCCGCGATATATGGCTAAGGCGGTTCCAAGATGATGAGAGAACGTGTTCTGGATAGCCGCGTTGACGGAAGAAATCTAGCATTTTATGGCCTTATTCCTGGAAATCCAAATCCTCCTTACACAAACGTCGCAACCTAAGAAGCTGGGAAAAAGGAATAGACTCCTTACACAATCTGAGATGGGAGGAAGAGTACAGGATCTCCTTCCCTAAGTCCACGTTATCAGTTCAGGAGGGTTTCACCTGTACTTCACGAAATGTCATTTATGCTATCATGTGCAAACGTTGTGGTTTGAAGTACATAGGGGAGACTGGCTTACGCTTAGGAGATCGATTTCGCCAGCATCTCAATGATATTTCTAAGAGAGCCTGGACACCTGTGGCTAAACATTTTTGCCTTAGCAACCACAGGGGTAAACAGGACATTTCTGTTAGTGCGATCCGTTCTTGTTCTGCTGATGTACGATCTCGGAGGGTCCTAGAACAGCGCCTTATTTTCCAGACTGGTTGTCTCCACCCAGCTGGAATTAACAATGTCTTCAGCTTTCTGTAACTTCTTTATTTTTCCACTGGCCTTTTTTTTTTTTTTAAAATCTACTTTCTTTCTCTATGCTACCCCTCCCTACCACCACCCTATTTTCTTCTCTGCCAACATATTGGTCTTGTCCTATTCACCAGTTTCACATTTTCTCCCTGCAGGTGTTTATGTTCTTCCTTCATTATCTCTCAGCGTCCCCTTTTCCCTCCCCTCTTCCCCCCTCCTCTAGCGGCTATCATGTTTCTACTGCTCTCCCCCCACCCCTTTCTCCCACTTGTTCTTCTCCTCTCTCTCCACCTCTTCTTTACGATTGGCTCTATCGGGCATCTTTTGTTTGGAGGCAGCATGGTCTTTCTCTCTCCCTTCTACCACACACATTTCTGTTTCCTACTTGGAGGAAGACACATTCAGATAAGTTCTTCGTGTTTTTGTTTCGTTGTGTATGTATCCTCGAATAAGGCTCACGCCGAAATATCGGATGTTGTATGTTTTTCATTTATACATTCTCATACTTTCTATTCGTTTTTTTTCTCACCTTAATCACTCCCTCCCTCACTTTGTAAAACTGCACCATACACCTCTGTCTATCTTATTTATTTAAAACAGTTTTACTGCAGTCGCTATCCCTTTTATATGAAATGTGATAGCTATTTCAGCAGGATAACTGTAATCAGAGACTGTGAAATGTGACAGCTATTTCAGCAGGCTGACTGTAATCAGAGACTGTGAAATGTGACAGTTATTTCTGCAGGATAACTGTAATCAGAGACTGTGAAATGTGACAGCTATTTCAGCAGGATAACTGTAATCAGAGACTGTGAAATGTGACAGTTATTTCAGCAGGATAACTGTAATCAGAGACTGTGAAATGTGACAGCTATTTCAGCAGGCTGACTGTAATCTGAGACTGTGAAATGTGACAGCTATTTCAGCAGGCTGACTGTAATCAGAGACTGAAATGTGACAGCTATTTTAGCAGGCTGACTGTAATCAGAGACTGTGAAATGTGACAGCTATTTCAGCAGGCTGATTGTAATCAGAGACTGATTTCCCATATGTGCTCCACTTCCATTACAACACCAGCTGCTGATGGAGTCGGTGACACACTGGTTGTGGATAATGCGTGCTAAACTACTTATTTCCGGGAAAACCTCCACTTCCCTTCTTCTTCCCCAATTCAATCACCCTCCTGATGTGATTGTTGTCATTCAATCTGATGTCCTCCAAAGCAGCCTATCCAAGGTGGCTCTTGCAATCTCCTTCTTGTCCATTCTTAGGATGCCCTGAATTGATGCCATGCCCACCAGCTTGTCCACTCTCTCACTGTCTTTGACTCCCACATGACCCGACAGTAAATAATG
The DNA here is from genome assembly GCA_009760885.1 of Achatina immaculata. Taxonomy (NCBI): domain Eukaryota; kingdom Metazoa; phylum Mollusca; class Gastropoda; order Stylommatophora; family Achatinidae; genus Lissachatina; species Lissachatina immaculata. Next base: position 67,168,173 of record CM019717.1, on the reverse strand, counting down.
TAAATTTTTTCCCTTTTGGTGATGATGATGATGACTTCCACTGAGCACTTTGGCATTTAGTGCAATATGGTGTTGTCTTTACCTGGTTTAGATAATGGAAAGCAGGTAACTGAGTAGTCATTCTTCTGGTATCTCAACCTGACTTTATACTATTGTTGTAGTGTTTTGTTAACTTAATATTGAAGAAGGCTGGCTAGTAAAGAGGATTAAAGAGAGAAAACTTAAATATTTTGGACACATTAAATGTCATGATAATCTAGAGAAAACTGTCTTGGAAGGGTACGTCATGGGAAAAAGAGAGGAAGACCAAGGCGAAGATGGCTGCAAGACACCGTTGATGATCTGCAAATGGATGCATCATCAGCAGGGCATCTTGCTCACAACTGAGAGGCCTACAGGAGTGCTGTTAGGGAGGCAAAGTTCCGCAAGGGATATGCAAATGAATGAATGTAGTGTTTTGTCATCTTAACTTGAACTTCCTCTAAGACCTGTTTCAAGTGGCTAATTCTGAACTCCATCCAGACCAGGGTACTGTCCCTAGATGCCTTGATGGTCTGTGAAACCTCAACACTGATGGAGTCTGCATACCGCTGAGTTCATAACCATTCTGCCACAGTTCTCCATGCTGATATGATATCTTCAGTGTTGCCCTGGTCTCATGGGTGCAAGAATGCTGTCCCTTTCTGAGCATCCATCTTCAACACTTCTCATCCTTGGTGCTGCCACCATTCCTTATTCTAGATTTATTGTTCATCCTTGGTGCTGCCACCATACCTTATTCTAGATTTATTGTTCATCCTTGGTGCTGCCACCATACCTTATTCTAGATTTATTGTTCATCCTTGGTGCTGCCACCATACCTTATTCTAGATTTATTGTTCATCCTTGGTGCTGCCACCATACCTTATTCTAGATTTATTGTTCATCCTTGGTGCTGCCACTATTCTTTATTCTAGATTTATTGTTCATCCTTGGTGCTGCCACTATTCTTTATTCTAGATTTATTGTTCATCCTTGGTGCTGCCACCATTTCTTATTCTAGATTTATTGTTCATCCTTCTGTGCAGCTGCCAAAACTTTTGCAGGCCTTTATCTCTGCCTACCTCCTGAACAAAGTCCTCCCAGCACCATCTCAGAACTGCAATGAAAGCATATATGAAAGGTATATGTAGCAAGATGCTCATCTTTCTTTTCTCCTGTTCTGTCAGCACTTTTCCTTCCCGGTCACATCAGTCGCGGTTTTGTTAGAGCATATTTCATCTCCCAAGCCTTTTCAATTTCTTCCATCCACCATGGGGTATGAAGGAACCCCCTTCTTGTGAACTTTCTCTTCCAGACTGATTGTCATGGTCGAACAGTGTCTGATTAGCGCACTTGTACCTGAATGTTGATGTGTGCGTGTTGTGTCTCAGTGACATGTAAAATGTGATAACTATTTGAGTGGGATGAACTGATATATAAAAAGTGATAAATAAGTGGGAAGATCTGACATGTAAAATGTGATAATTGTTCAAGTGGGCTGATGTGACATGTCAGATGGACTGCAACTTTTCTCATTCAGAAGAGTATTAAAATATTGTATTCTGTCCACCCAAATTTCAGACCTTGGATCTTTTCTTCCTCTTGTTTTGGCTGCAGGACATCCTGGTGGGAGATTCATCAGAAATGCCTATTTGTTCTTCATCATTACTTGAACAGACATTAGTTTGTATCCATATGCCTGTACCAGCACCGCATGAATTTCAGCTCCTGATGGACCATGTGATCACTCACAGTTGATAAATGCTCACACCTCTTCTTTTCACGTCTCTAACAAATGAACATTCCTCATGCTGTCAACCAAAGTAAAGAAGTCAACCCTTTTCTGTTGAGCATGGCTTTTGTTATGACACTCCTAGGCATGTACAGTAACTCAGTGTGCAATAATGACAAGTGATACTTGTAGTGGACATGTTAGGTTAACTTTAACATATAACAGACAGTTGTCATTAACGTGTTTTATTTATAGCAGATCATGTTTTCTCATCAGATCAGAGCCAGGAGATTTACTGAAATGTCAGAGTAAAATAAGCACATAAATCTCATGTCATATTGCTCAGCCTGGTACATATGATCAGCTGTACCTGTTTGCGAGGTATAAGCATTGCCTTCCACTTGTTCATGTCACTAGCAAACTGATCATCAAGCTCCTTGATTCTTTGTGTCTCCTGCTCCATTAACATCTTGCGTTTTTCAGCCTGAAAACAGAAAGAGTTTATCATATTACAGTAAGTGACAGCCTGTCTGTTAGTGCTGCTAAACTGTGTCATTAAAACAATTTATCAAGTAAGCAGTAACTAACTTTATCTACAACTGTTAATTCATTCCTGACAATGACAGCAAAACTGCCGGAGAAGATCAACTTCTGTCATGGATGCCATCCTCTCAAAGAATAAACATTTGTTTTTAGCTGCCATCTACACTGGTAACAGCTCTTTTTTAATTACTGAGATATAGCCAAAGTTCTAAAGATATATTTATGTGAGATATGGTGAAGTTTGTACAGATATATTTATATGAGATATGGCTAAAGTTCTAAAGATATATTTATGCGAGATATGGCCAAAATTCTAAAGATATATTTATGTGAAATATGGCCAAAGTTTGTAAAGACAAATTATGTGAGATATGGCAAATTATCTAAAGATATATTTATGTGACAAAAGGAACTTTCTAAGAAAACAGACATGTATGTAGGAAGTTCACATATGATTCTGTTAGTGATGCTGTAATAATTTCAATTCAAACTTTAAAAAAAGTAATCCTGTCACGAGAGATATGGTGTTAGTGCCCATATTTTCCTTGACCTGTCAGCACACTAGAGGGTGATATGGTCAGTATCACGCCTGGCCACCTTTCCTTCCCCAACTCCAGAAGTTGGGTACCCATTTCTATAGCTGGGTGACTGGGGCACCTCCGGCCGGATTCGAACACAGGACCTTTGCCATGAGAGACCAGTGCACTAACCACTTTGCCACTCAGACGCCCCAATTCAAACTTAAGAGATAACAAACTTATGTACTGTTAAGGGAAAGCCTATTATGATTAGTAAAATCTGACTCTTACTAACAAAACATATGAGGTTTGACAATTAAGTCATGAGACTAATTCCATCAAAAACAAAATAAACAACAGTTGAAGATATAACCTGTATTTTATTCAAAGTAAGCCCCTTGTGCATTGATACAGCAAGTGGCACAATCTAACAAACACTTAACAACCTCTGCAGTTCTGTTGGTATGGCCCTTAAACTCGGTGTTATGGCCCTTTGGATGTCATCAGTATTGTCAAAGAAGTGTCCTTTCAATGGTAACTTTAATTTTAGAAATAGAAAATAATTGAAGGGAGACAAATCTGGGGAATAGGGTGGATGGTTAAGAACACACAGTTGTTTTTGGGCCAAAAAATTCCTGTAAACTACCGCCCGGTGAGCCGGTGCATTATCATGAAGAAGGAAAAACTGCCAGGTGTTGAATACTCAGGTTTGACTTGGAGAATCCTTTTCAATATGCATTTCAAAATACTTAAATAAACTTTGACAGTAACAGTCTGTCCCTCTGGAACAAATTCTTTATGAATGACGCCTTTGCTGTCGCAGAAGCACACCAACATTGTATTCACTTTCGACTTTTGAGGATGAACTTTTTTGCCTTTTGGTGATCATGATGATGACTTCCACTGAGCACTTTGGCGTTTAGTTGTGGGATCATAGCAGAAAATCCATGTTTCATCCTCTGTAACAATCATATTTAAGAAATGTTTATTTCTACGACATGTTTTGATGATGTCTTTTGTGTAATCAACATGCTGCTGTTTTTGGTCATCAGACAATGCATGTGGTACAAACCAGAAAGCAACTTTTTTCTTGCCCAAATCTTCCATTAAAATTTTATGGTCTCTCAGTTAACACCAAACTCATCTGCCACCATCCTCACAGTCAAACAACGATCTTTTTATATCCATTCTCTTACTTTTGCAATGAGTTCCTCATTATGAACAGAAATTGGGTGTCCATGTCTAGTTGCATTTGTAATTGTATCAACACCACTTCTGAATCATGAATATCACCTGAATATCTTTGCACGAGATAAACAATTATCCCCATAAACTTTCATCAATTCAACTGTCTAAATGGCACTTTTTCTGAGTTTTAAACAGAATTTAACGTTAGCTTTTTGCTCCATGCTGATTACGTGACAATGCACCTCTAAGTTAACAAAATGGTGGCTTGTTTGTCATCTGTTTATTGGGCTTATATATTATAAGTTACTTATATATTATAAGTTACCAGATCATAGATGAAGGTTGCCGCTTTAGATTCCATGCTTTGCTTCATAGATGGCATTTTTGTCTTGGCCATAATAAAATCAGTCTCATTACTTAATTGTCAGACTATGTATTATGCACATACACACATACATTCATGTTTAAAAGACTGGAAAAAAATGCTTTGAGATCTTTCACCTTGTCGAATGCCTTGGTGTAATCAATGAAGCATAAGTAGATATCTTTCTGTACTTCTAAAGCTCTTTCTTTAATTAAGTCACTGGGAATATAACCACTGTTGTAAATGTCATTCAGTAACTTGGTTATTATTTTTATTCCTGTCTCCTCTAGTGCCTCTATTTCTTCTATTGTTATATTATCAGGCCCAGTCACTTTTCCTTTCTTCATGTGTTTGATGGCATTTATGATTTCATCTTCAAGTATTGGTGGTCCATCACAGTTTTCAGTATCTGGTGCTAATTCTGGTCTTTCTCCTCCATACAGCTCACCAACGTACTCTGTCCATCTGTCCACAATGTCTTATTTTCCCATTAACATTTTACCTTCTTTCGATTTCAGGCATCCTGTGGTATATTTTGTTTTCCTGCCTGCGAGTTCACTAATTCGTTTCTGCATGTTTTTGCTGTCTTTATTATGGGAGTCCTCTATTTGTCCATACTGTTCATTTAACCACGCTTCCTTTGCTTCTCTGCATTTGCATCTTATTTCTTTATTTATCTTGCTATATTTTTCTTAGTTATTTTTACTCCTCCTCCTCCTCTTGTCCATCAGTCCTAAGATGTCGTCTGTCATCCATTTATTTTTAGGGGCTTCTTTTTTTGGTGCTATTATCTCTTTAACAGTTTGGTGGATAGAATCTCTTAACATTGCCCACTGTTCATCTATATTATTTATCTTTGCTATTGCAGCGTAACTATTTTTTATAATAACTTTGTATTGTTCTTGCAGTTCTTGGTCATTTTTAAGGAGTTCTGTATTCAGTTTGATGTTTCTCACTTTTCTGAATGCTTTCTTTAGCTTTATTCTAATTTTTCCATGTAGTGGGTCATAGTCACTATTGCAGTCGGCTTCTGGCTTGGTTTTTGTTGTCAGTAATGCATTCCAGAATCGTTTGTTGATTAATACGTAGTCTATCTGGTTAAAAGTCATTTTGTCTGGGCTGCACCATGTTGCCAGTCTTCGGGGATGTTGTTTAAACCAGGTGTTTCCTACAACCATGCTGTGTATTCCTGCCCATTCAATTAATTTACTACCTCTGTCATTCCTCTCCCCCAGTCCATAGTCACCAACGATGTCTGAGGTTCTTCCTTTACCAATTTTGGCAATAAAATCTCCCATGACTATAGTGACTTTATGTGTTTTAGAACTGTCTCTACGTCATTATAAAATTGCTGTACATCTTCTTCAGAACTTTCAGATGTTGGAGCATACACTCGTATAATATTTATGTTTATTGGCGTCCTTTCAGTTGGGCTAGCAGGACTCGGTCTGAGATGTTCTAATATCCTACAATTGTCCTTGGAGTTTGTTTGTCAAATATTATTCCTACTCCTTATTTATGTTTCTCACTTCCTGAATATATTATTGTATATTTAACAGAGTTTATCTTCCCTGCACCTGACCAATTAACCACTCACTCCTAATATGTTGATCTTCATCCTTTCTATTTCCCTCTTTACGTTTTCTAATTTTCCAGCCTGGAATAAAGTTCTAGCATTCCATGTTGCTATTTTGAATTTGTTAGTTTTGCCACCAGTAGCTTAATGATGATCTGGCCTCACTTGTGGCTCATGAGCTGCCCTACCAGACGAGGCTGTTCCAGAGGAACATCCACTAACATCGATCATGACAAATCTATTACTCTGAATAAGCATAATTGTGGGAGCTACAACAGCGGTTTCCAGTTGCCTTCTGTCGGTTTGTGTACAGACTCTCTGCTAGCCTTTGGACTCCTTGTCTTACCCGCAAGGCAGCAGGAACGAGAGGTTTTAAGGCGCCTCTTACCCACCTAGTATTCCCTTCACTGTGTACCTGAGGCACCTTATAGGAGTAGTAGAGCCACCTACTACCCCACCTCGCTCTCTGAGTCTACCGCATGAAGGCGTGTAGTCGACATCAAATAGATATTGGGAAAGTTTGTAGTTGTAGGAAGGAGTATAATTTATATTTTTTTTATACAGGATGGGAGGGTATTCCAAAGATGAGCGGCAGAATAACTAAAGCTTTTCTTGTAAAGATCAAGTCTAGGTTTTGGAAGACATATGTTGTTCATGCGTTGGCTGCACTTTGGGCTAAATTTAAAAAGGTTCCATAGATAAGGCGGGGCATGCTGTGAAAGAATTTAATGTACTAACTTGGCTTTGTTGAAGAGGAACCTATTCTTAAGAGGCAGTATTTTGATACGTTTCTACTGGTTAGTTGTTTGTGCTTGATCTTTGTTACTAATAAGCTTTACTGCTCGCTTTCTGGAATGAGGAAAGCCTCTTTGTATTTGACACTGAGCAACCATCCCAGACTGTTGAGCAATAGTCTAAATGTGTTTGTATATGTCATATGTAGTATGTCTTCTTTGTGTCTTGATCGATGAAGTGCTTAATTTTGGCTAACTGGTATATCTTTTGTGCAGTGAGTTTTGTTAGACCTTGCACATGAGAGTTCCAAGTCAGATGTTGGTCAATAATAAGATCTAGTGTTTTGTGCTCGCTAACGTTTTCTATCTGTGATGTTTCTGTGCTGAGACGAAGTGTTTTTGTTGCATTTTGTAGTTTCTGTGTTGTTGTTATGAGCATTGATTTTGTTTTATTGGTTTTATAATCATACCACTGTTTTTGCTCCATCTAATTAAATTGTATAACTGAAGAGTTGATTCTAGATTAATACAGTCGTAGTCACTGGTGCAGACTGTGCAATCATCGGCAAAAATGTCACAAGAAGAGTGTTTAAGATGAAGTGGAAGATCAATGATACAGATAGCAAAGAGCAACGGGTCAAGAATAGAACCTTGCGGAACACCAGTGTCAATTCTAGCAGAATTTGATAGAGAATTGTTGAAGAATACTACCTGTTGCCTGTCTGAAAGAAATGATGCAATTAATTTTATTAGGTCATGGTGCAAATTATAGGTCTTTATTTTTCTTATAAGAATATCGTGGTCAATCATATCAAATGTCTTTTTAAAGTCGACAAAGATGGCACCACATAGTCTGTCATCATTTATGTTTACTAACCAGTTTTCTGTCATTTTGGTGAGAGCTGTGTGGCAGGAATGATTGGGTCTAAAGCCTGACTGACTGTCTATGAGTAAACTGTTCTCTTGCATGTGTCGTAAAGCTATTTTGTGTATGTGTTTTTCGAGTGGTTTTGATAATGACGATAATATGGATATTGGTCTATAGCTGGAAAGATTGTTGGATGAGCCAGATTTAAAACAAGGATACATCTTAGCAGTTTTAAAAGACTTGGGGGAAATAACATTTTGCAATGCACTGATTGTAAATATATGTTAGTGTATGTGAAATGACAGGTGCCGCATAACTAATATCATCAAGCCCAGCTGTATTGTTGTTTTTTAAGGTTAAGGGATAACTGTGAACTTCACTGACTGTTAAGAATGGAATGTGTAACTGTTTAAAATCAGTACATCTGCTGTCCAGGAATGTTTGTAGTTCATGTAAGTCGGATACAGGAGCTGGTATTGATGATTTTAGAACATTGATTTCTTTTCTGAAATGTGTACTGATGTGTGTGTTAGTGTATGCACGATTGCTGGCTTGGAAATCAAATTCTTTTCTTTTATTTGATAGGGTATTTATGGCTTTCCAAATTGATTTACTGTCTGATTTATTCTGTACTAGATTCCTAAAGTAATTTTTTGTGTCTTTATTATTATGTATTGAACTTTGTTTCTGAGTGAACGGTAGGTCCTAAAGTCCTTGATTTTGTGCGCCTGGTCATGTTCTCTCATTGATTGTAATATTTCAGGTGTTATCCAAGGTGACTTCGTCTGGTGTTTTACTCTCACCTCTTTCATGGGGACATGTTTGTCTAATACATCTCTGAAGATTTTCAGCCAATATTCTATTGCCTCATCAGGGTCAGTTAGTTGGTACACATGTGTAAGTGAAGATGCTTGCAAATCTTTAAGGAATAATTCTAGGTTAAATTTGTTGAAGCTTCTAAATTTCATACTGATGTGATTGTGTTTAGGAAGTTTATACTTCTTTCTTGTCCACCTACAGCAGACTGGGTAATGATCAGTTAACGAAGTATGAGGGATGTTACATTCAATGATGTTTTCTGGGTGGGCTACATATATATGATCTAATAATGTGGATGATACTTCTGTTATTCTAGTAGGTTTTGCAAAAATTGTAGGATAATATAATATTGCTCCAATATGGATTTGACTGTGTTAGATCTATGTTGAAATCTCCAAGAATGATAATATCTTTGAACTTAAAGGTTGAAACCTCATCCATCATAGTCGTGAAGTGATCATACCACAGGGATGATGCATTTGGATTACGGTACAAAAGTCCAATAACTAATGGACTCTGGTTTGGCAATTTAACTTCCACCAAAATACACTCTACCTCTGATGAGTCGATGTCTTCTCTACGGCTAAACTGGATAGTTGTGGAGACATACATTACTAGACCTGTTTCTAGTTGGGTCACATCGGATCAAGTTAAAACCGTTAATTCTAATATCTTCATCGGTTATGTTCCTATTTAAATGGCTTTCAGAGAAGCCAAAAATGTGGAAATTTTGATTTAAATATGTGTGTTACTTCAGGAATTTTACCTAATAGGTGATATACATTCAGACAGTCTATTTGAAGTCCTTTATGTAACCATTTTTCAGTAGGTGGGGTAATTTTATTTTCCTGTCTACTGTTATCGGTTTGAAAGTAATTATTATTATTATTATACTGCATGCCTAATTTTTTTATGTAATTTTTATTTAAATATTTTCTATTATTTAATATTCCTATTATTATACTGCACAGCCAAATTGCAACAAATACTGCAGCTCCAGATTTCTTTGAGGATGTTGCACGGAATTTGCTTGTGTGTTGAAGTCTTCTTTACTGAAGTAAATAAACTTTTAAATACTACACAAAGAAACATTCTGTATATTAAACTTTCAACTGGTACACAACTCACCAGCTGAAATAATTGGAGACTGAAAGAGAGACACACCTAACTTATCTTATATCCTTCCCGTGCCGTTAAACGTCACATAGGGCTCGCAAAGTAGTTCGCCAATTTTTCCTTCGGCGAGTCTTTCAACCTCATCAAAGGATTTTATGCTTGTTAACTTGGCCTCTCTTAATAATGTCCTCTTCAGAGTTTCACGCGGTCTGCCCCTTTTTCTTCGGCCTGTTGTGTTCCACTTGATAGCTTGTTTTGGGATTCTCTGATCATTTCTTCTCATCAAGTGACCAACATATGTCCATCTCCTTTTCCTCATCACCCATGAGACTGGTTGCTGTTCAGTCATCTGTCTTATCTCTGCATTGTTCTTGAATTCATTCCACTTGATGCCTAACTACTGAATAATTAAATGCTCAAATATGAGAATTCACTAACAAGTTGAGTAATTAAGTATATAGTTCTCACAAACAAACAGACACAACTCACAAACTGCAAGGACCTATAGAAAGTTAACAAGAATTAGAGAAATAGGTACAAAAGAAAAGGGGCAAGAAATAAAATGCAATAACAAAACGTAAAGAATTCTAAATAAACTAAGAAAAAAAGATATCAGTCACTATGTCCTGCTGAGTAATAATTCTTATTTGACATTGCAGGTTGAAGGTTCCAGTTTGTGATGGATCACGATGGTATTGCCATCGGTCTAAGGCATGTGCTGTCTGTAAGCTACCATGCCGTGTGAATTATGCAGAGATAACATATAGGCATGACTCAAGGCTGCAGGGGTAAATTGCAACAAATATTGCAGCTCCAGATTTCTTTGAGGATATTGCAAAGAAGGTGCTTGTGTGCTGAAGTCTTCCAATGAGCTGTGCGACTGTGGAAGAACCCTGACAATGCTGACACTCGTATCAGCTCATCTGACAGTCTGAGGCTGACGTGAGGGTAGGGGTGGAAACATTGTGTCATAGTTGGTGGTTTGCTGTGGAACAGGTGGTGCAGATTTGGGGGTCCCTATGGTTTTAGTGCTCGGAGCAGAGCTGGCTTTATGGGGGTTTTTGTTGGATGTGGGTGTTGTTTGTGGACATCCAATTGTACTGCGTCTTTCTGTGGTGTACATTCTGGAAACTTTAGATTTTGGCAAGGATGCTGGTACCAAGTTTTGATGTATGTATGTGGTCCCTGTACATCCGTTTCTTCGGGGCACCAGAGGATGAGATGAAGAACACAGTGTGGTTTATAAAGACAATATTGTTAACATCACAGTATGACTTAAGTGCCTTTGTTATCGATGTCTACCAGGTGGCGTCCAGGACCGGAGCAGGGTGGAATGATGGAAGATAGGAAGATTGCTGCAGTCAGATACCTTTACTTGATGGCGGAAGTCAAAGCCTGCATGTCGGAACATCTGATGTTCTGACCATTCATGCTGTCATTTATGCCAACATGTACGGAGATTTTCCTCACGCTCTGGTCTATATTAAAACTTCTCAGTGTTTGCGTTATTTTCGCAATACCAGCTCCTGGTACTGCAACTACTGAGACAGTCTCTTCATCTGCTATGGGCATCCATTCGCCATATACGCCCTTTAGCAGAGAATCCCCAATTATTAAATCTGTTGTACCGTCCCTGATTTTGTGAATGGGAATTTGCTGCGTATTTTGTTCACGTTGTTTCTGGTTAGATCGTGAATGGAGGTGGGATGTGTTGTTTGACTGAGGTGGTTGTTGCATCCTGTCTGTCTGCTGAGTATCTGGTACAGAGCTTTGTTGTATAGTGTTGAATCTGTTGGTGATCTGGACCTCGATGGGGTACTCGTATTTTGTGTTATGCTGGTCTTGATCACCTGATAAAGAATCACTACTTCACTCTGTTTTTGTTGGTCGTTTTTCTGGTGAAGTTTGTTTACGCTGGCTGGCGACAATGGGTGAGCCTTCGGCTTCATGTTAAGATTACTTTGACTAGTAGCCACTGACTGACTGTGACTACCGATTTCTGTCTGGTTGCTTTTCTGTAGTTTTCTGCTACTACTGTGTTTTTCGCTGTTCATTGATTGAATGAGCAACTTCAGCTTGGTATTTTCTTCTCTCAGCTGTTCAACTTCTTTTTTTGATATTGTCATTCTCCTTCCTGAGTCACTTTACAACTTCTGACTTCATGTCATTGATGAGTATTTTCATGAAGACTTTAATAGCTTCTGTGAAGTCATGGCTACAGAGACAAGTAAGCGATTCTGTATCTGTACCAACAGCTTGATGAGAACTGACAGTCTCACTAAGTCTAGGAACATTACTCTGCAAAGATTTTTCAGAGTTTGGTTCCGTTATTATATCAGTTTTGCTAGAACTATTAGCTGGGTTGTCTTTTTGAGTGAAGGTGTCTGAAGACAGTGGAGCTTTCTCAGTAGGAGCTGTTGCTCCTTGTTCTCCAGCAGTATCTGGGATTATTGGTTCTTTTACAACAAGTGTTGATAGTGATTCATGTTTGCTGGGGGTTTCTTTGTTGGTGATAATAACAGCGTTTTCTGGCACAGACTCTTCTGCCGTCATGGTTTCCATTCTATCGCCGACTATGTCAGTAAATTTATTTGCAGGACTTTCAGCCATGTCTGTAGTTGATGTGTTTAGTTCATCTGGGTTATCTGCTTGAGGGAGCTGACTGACCATCACTTCCTTGATTGTGTTTAGTTCATCTGGGTTATCTGCTTGAGGGAGCTGACTGACCATCACTTCCTTGATTGTGTTTAGTTCATCTGGGTTATCTGCTTGAGGGAGCTGACTGATCATCACTTCCTTGACTGTGTTTAGTTCATCTGGGTTATCTGCTTGAGGGAGCTGACTGATCATCACTTCCTTGACTGTGTTTAGTTCATCTGGGTTATCTGCTTGAGGGAGCTGACTGATCATCACTTCCTTGACTGTGTTTATGTTTCCTTCTTGAAGCTCCATAAACTGTTTTGTTAGCCAGGATTCAATGGCCTCTGCGTCACCTTGTATCATCACTTTGTTCTTAGTGTGGTAAAGATGAACTGTGAGGACTGGTGTTTTTATGATGTCTCAACATTAGCACCTTGCTTGTCATACCTCTCCTCTCTTTCTGCTTGATAGCCCTTCCCGAGGGCTTGCCTCAGGGACTTATACTGCAGTGTGTTGTGACACGTCATAACCACACATTTTCCCTTGTTGGTGTACTTTATTGTTAAGCCCCGAATCCCATGGCCTTTTGTTTGTTTAGGCTATAGTTCTTTGTTGTGGTAGACCGGAGACCATCCCGCTGGCTGGGCTTGTTTGTCACCTCACAGATTAAACCTTCTGTCCCACATTCTATCATTGTTGTACAATGTCTGGATTAAACAGATAAAACATTTTGGCTGACACTGGGCAGGCCACAGGGCTTGAAGAAAACTGGTGACCACTGTGATCTCAGAGGAAGCATGTCTTACTACAATTTTATGAAATAACTCCACAAATTCACATATTTTGAAGAATTTTCATACTCTAATGAAAACACAATTTCTTCAGAAATTCAACAATATAAGTATCATTGTCCAAGTACTTGAAATAACATGCAAAATAATTGAAAAATCAGGAGCAAGAAATTACATGTCCTATTGTGGACAACTAGAGAGGATGGAGGAAAAATTATAGACCTATCCTTTTTTTTTTTTTTTGGCCTCTTCCTAGTAAGAAAGACTGGCACAATCTAGACAATCTACCACCTTTTCCGCAGTGATGCTGCGTGGCAACCCCATCTGAACCTTTCTTCATTGGTCGGGAGGAGCACCGCTCCACGCACAGCAGCTGAAGAATCTCGCCAACAGTGGCAGATGAGCTACCAAACATGTCACTCATCTACCGTAAGTATCTGGTTTTCAGGCGCCAGATATTCACCCTCGCCCCTTCTCCTGTCAGTTTAAACAGTTCTGCCAACAGGAAGGCCAGGAGCTGGACTTGACTGCCAGAGGCTGTTTGAGATGCACGCCGTTGGAGTGGAGATCAAATTCTCCACCCCACCTCCGGCAATAACAGTCCTTAGAACCTCTCTGGTACCAAATGTTGCAGTCGTTGCACTTGTCTGTTTGTTGTATGCTCAAGTCAGCCTGCACAACCTTCTCTGCTACCAAATGTTGCAGTCCTCCCACTTGTCTGTTTGTTGTATGCTCAAGTCAGCCTACACAACCTTCTCTGCTACCAAATGTTGCAGTCGTCGCACTTGTCTGTTTGTTGTATGCTCAAGTCAGCTTGCACAACTTTCTCTGGTACCAAATGTTGCAGTCATCGCACTTGTCTGTTTGTGGTTTCCTTCTCAAAGTCCATGTTATCAGTTCAGGAGCTCTTCACCTGCACTTCTCGCACCATCATTTATGCCATTATGTGCAAGCATTGTGATATGAAGTATATAGGGGAGACTGACTTATGCTTAAGAGATCAGATTTGCCCGCATCTAACGACATATACAGAAGGGCACTGACACCAGTTGCCTAACACTTCTGCCAAGGATACCATCAAGGAAAATAGGACATCTCTGCAACTGCAATCCGCTCCTGTTCTTCAAAAGAATGATCTTGGATAGCTCTGGAACACCACCTTATTCTCCAGACTGGCTCTCTCCACCAGCTGGAGTAAACAATAAATTAAGCTTTCTTTAAACTACATTTCCATCTAGTTGCTGTTTATTTCTACTTTCATGCTCAACTTTCTTGTCTTAATCCAACTCACTTCACTGCATTTTCTCATTCTTGCCGGAGGTGATTTATTTTCCGGCTCTTTCTATCCTTCTTCTCTAGCTCCTAGTATGCTTTGTTAGCTCCCCTATCTAGGCATGCTTAGCAAGCAGTCTTCTTTTCTCAGCATTCTCTATCTCCATCCACCTTTCTCCATATTTTCTTCTCATTCATCTTCTAGCCATCTGGGTGGCTCTTCTTTCATCATCATCCTATGCCTTCTTCAGAACGAAGGTTGCCAGTAATGAATCTCTAGTTTCCTTGCCTAGATGGTGCATTCAGTTGGGATGTGTCCTGTCCGTTATCATATGCTATCTTTCCATCCACATCTCTACCTACCCCTTCTTCCTTTTGATATCGCTTTCTTTACGCCATAGGTATCCGAGGCGGACAAGCTGGAGTTATCTGAGGCATACGCCAGGTTGTTTACCATATGGTACCCTTTGTGATCCTCCTTTGACAACATGGTACCCTTTGTGATCCTCCTTTGACAACATTTCTCAGCCAATTATTGGGTTTCACTTTGTGGTATACTACATCTGTCTTGGGGCATTTTGTGCCCATCTTTCTTACTAGGAATAGGACAAAAAAAAAAAAAAGATAGATCTATAATTTTTCATCTATTTTTTTTGTGTTTTTATCTGTTGTGTTGTTTTTATCTAATTTTAACACTGGGGAAGAGTGTGAGACAGAGGTCAGTACAAGTAACTGTGATGACAGATAAAATCCTGATGGTGTTACTAAGGAAAACCCTTGCGTCAAACTAACTTTTCCCATGCCACAGGAAGAAACGTGGACGTTCAGTTAGGTGCCAGAGTAAAAGCATGGGTGTTAGGGGGTATAGTTGTAAAATGGAATGGAAAACAGTATTTACATGTACTTCTGTGTACTTATTATGTTTCAAAGTATAACTAAATGTATGAAAATTTCTTAAATGTAGAGTTTTTTTTTAAAAAAAGAAGTAATGTGATGTTTTTAGACAATGATTGTGCCCAGCTCACCACAGGCTAGGTCTAGATCTACACTACTTACCATCTGAGATGTCTAGATCTACTTGTCGATCTCGTATTCTGATTCTATGTTGCATTCTCACTAAATTAATGTCTGAAATAACATCCTACCTACTTCTCCAGTCGTCTAAATATGCCTAGATCTACTTGGGATACATTCAAGAGCAGTGGGGTGGTCACAGGCCATGTCCATACCCCTATCTACATCATCAAAAATTGAAAATTTTCTGTTTTTCTCCTTTTTCTCGGTCGGCATCGCTTGTAACTAAGCATTCTTTCACCATTTTGAAAAGAGTCACCGGAAACGTGGACGAAATATATATAATCTAAATGTTACACTGGTTGTTTTATTGAAACAAACCAAGAGTCAAAATACCGACCATTGGCAAGCATCGGGAAACCAGAAGGGTTGAAAAATCGACCAATGGCATGGAAAGAGCTAAAAAGGAAAATAAGAGTAGGAACATGGAATGTAAGAAGTATGTATGACGGAAAGTATCAAATAATAAGTGATGAGATGAAAGGAATGGGGATACACATTTTGGGAATCTGCGAACATCTATGAGAAGGATCAGGACACTTCAAGAGCGAGAATGATAATATCTTTATATATTCTGGTGGAGAAGTAGGAGGAAAGAATGGAGTGGCTTTTTACTTGGATAAATCAACATCAAAGGCATTACTAGGTTACAATCCAGTAAGTGACAGAATCCTCACAATCAGACTTAAGGGCACTCCTAGAAATGTAACAATCATCCAGATATATTTACCTACATCAGCAGAAGAAGAAGAGGAAGAAGAAGACTTTTATAACACACTGCAAATGACAATAGACCAGGTATGGAAAAATGATATTGTATTAATAATGGGGAATTTTAATGCAAAGACTGGTACAGAAAGAGCAGATGAAGGACATGTTGTAGTGAAATTTAGCATAGGACATAGAAATGAGGCAGGTGACAATCTAATGGCATTTTGCATGGTTATGGGATCAAGACCACTCTGCTTTGATCTTACAAAAATACCAGAACAATACGGTATAGAAGTGAAGAACCATTTCAAAATCCTGATGGATGTACAAGAGGAGATGACACCAGATGATCTGGTTACGCAGGGCAGAGATATCTTAATAACAACTGCTAAAGACATGGTTCCAGTAAGGAAAAAACAAAAGAATGGATGGATTACAGCAGGTACACTAGAACTGATAAAACAATGTAGAGAAATGAAGACGCAATGGAAAGTGACAAACAAGGAGGAATATAAATCTTTAACAAAAGAAGTAAGAAGAAACATAGAAAAGACAAAAAACAATACATACAAGATTGTTGTGAAAGAATAGAAGGACATCAGAGGTGTGGAAGAGATAATGAAATGTATAAAGAAATGAAGACATTGACGAGAAATGTCACACCTAAGCTAAATGTAATTTGTGATGAGATGAGGAATACCTTGACAGAGACATAGGAAATTCTAGATAGAAGGAAGGAATATTGCAGAGGAATATATGAAACAACTGACTGTGAAAACAGAAATCAACAGTGTGAATTATTATTGGAGGAGAAAGAACACAAACTGACAACAGAAGAAGTTTTATGGGCAATAAAGAATCTGAAAAATGGTAAATCACCAAGATGCAATGAGATAACAGCTGAATTTATTAAAGCAGGAGGAAAGGAATGTGCAACAATCTATCATGCACTATGTAAAAAAGATATGGCATTTAGGTATTTGGCCAAAAGAATGGAAAAGAACTGTATTCATACTACTACCAAAAAAGGGTAACCTGAAATTATGCACAAACTACAGAACTGTTGCCCTGATTAGTCATGCCAGTAAAAATGTGTTAAAAATCATAATGGGTAGACTTCGAAAGAAAATAGAAGAAGAAGTCAATATGGTCCAAGCTGATTTCAGGCAAGGAAGAGGATCAAGAGATCATATATTCAATATAAGATTAATAATAGAGAAATGCAAAGATTTTAATGTGAATCTATATTTAGCCTTTATGGACTACTCAAAGGCATTTGATTGTGTACAACACCAGAAACTTTGGGAAATAATGGAAAAAATTGGATTTCCAACACATTTGATACAATTAACATCACTGCTGTATCTAGACCAACAAGCAGCAGTAAGAATAAATGGTGAAATAAGGAGTCCGTCAGGGGTGCATATTGTCGCCTTACTTATTTAACTTGTATACTGAAAATATGAGGAATGTTGGAGAAGATGTAGACAAAGTATATTACGATGCCATAACAATTGGAGGTTACAAAATACCAGAGATTAGATATGCTGATGACACAGTATTACTGTCCACAACACAAAAGAGAATGGAAAAAATAATTATGTCAGTCCGTAAGAACAGAGAAGAGCAAAACCTCTATCTTAATGCGAAGAAAACTAAATTGATGACAACTGACAAAACAAATAAGGCAGCTGAAATATGTATCAATGAGGAAAAATTGGAAGAAGTGGGGAGTTTTGAATATCTTGCATGGTTCTAAGGACTGCAAATGCGCCACAAACAGCCTCTGGCAGTCAAGTCCAGCTCCTGGCCTTCCCGTGGCAGAACTGTTTAAACTGACAGGAGAAGGGGCGAGGGCGAATATCTGGCGCCTGAAAACCATTTACTTAGGGTAGATGAGAGGCATGTTTGGTAGCTCATCTGCCGCTGTTGGCGAGATCTTCAGTTGCCGTGCGTGGAGCGGTGCTCCTCCCGGCCAATGAAGAAATTTGCAAATGAGGTTGTTGCGCAGCATCACTGTGGAAAAGGTGGTAGAAAGGATAAAGCGAAGCAAACAGTCAAATCACGGCACCTTTGGTCTGGAGGTTGGCCACGTCCTGAGTGCAGTCATATCGGGTGAAATGCATGAACCGGTTTGTCCCAGAGGTTAAGACACTGCTGGCGAGACTCTTCAAATGCCGCGCGTATAGTGAAGCTCCTCCCGGTTAAGGAAGTAAATGCGGAAAAGAAATAAAGGTTGCTGTGCGGCGCCGATGGGAAAAGGTGGTGGAAAGTGAAGTTTAACCAGTATGTCCATTAGTATCGCTATGAGAGCTATACCACGGCACCTCTGCTCTAGAGGCCGGCCACGTCCGAAATACACCTACACTGGTGAAATATGCCTAAACCGGCACACACCAGGGGTGGAACTTGATGGCTAGACATGTCATGCCACCTCCGCTCTAGAGGTCGGTAACGCCTGATAAACACCCATACTGGTGAATTTTGCCTAAACCGGCTCATGCCAGGGGTAAATCTTGAAGGCTATGCATGTCACAGTACCTCTGCCCTAGAGGTCGGTCCCGTCCCAAACACGCCCATACTGGGATAATGCCTAAACCGGCTCAACCCAGGGGTAGAAGTCACTAGTGGCGAGGATTCGTCCTCCTGGACAAAAGCTCCATCCTGGTCACAACTAGGAAGGGTAGCGGCCACAACCGCAAAATGCTGAAGTCGGAGACACTGGACCAGGGAAGTCTAGATAGGCAACCACCTCTCACCCAGCGGGGATGTTTGCGTATCCTAATCACGCTGAGGTTTTCCGGTGAGAAAGTCCAACCCTGGACTGGATGGGCAACCACCTCTCACCCGGCGGTGATACACGGGTATCTCAAAACACGTCGAGGTTTTCCGGTGAGAAAGTCCAACTCTGGCCTGGGTGGGCTACTGCCTCTCACCCAGCGGGGATGCACTGATATCCTAAACACGTCGAGGTCTTCCGGTGAGAAAGTCCAACCCTAGACTAAACTGGTGCAATGAAAACCACGGTGTCACGCAATCCTGCTTCCGAGACCCACCAAGAATACAGGCTAAAGCACTGTGATACTCTGAACCCCTTGTGGTCCTCTCGTGGATCTCATGTGGTCTATTTTGGACCACACAGGGGACCACGGGACCTAACGAGGACCACAAGCGTGAATTCAGTAGGTTCACAGTGCGGTTTTTGGTGGTAGAAGTGAACGAAGAAGAAGAAGAATATCTTGGATCACTACTAACTAATAATAGAGATACAATGAGGGAAACTGAAAGAAGGACATCTACTGTTCTTCAAAAAGTAAAACAACTAAAGAATCTGTGGAGAGGAACAGACAAAACTACAAAAATAAGATTTTTAAGGGCATGCATCTTTCCCATCGCAACATATCTAAGAATGGAGAATTCTGCATACCTCAGAGCACAGTCTAAGAATGGAGAATTCTGCATACCTCAGAGCACAGTCTAAGAATGGAGAATTCTGCATACCTCAGAGCACAGTCTAAGAATGGAGAATTCTGCATACCTCAGAGCACAGTCTAATAATGGAGAACTTTGCATACCTCAGAGCACAGTCTAATAATGGAGAACTTTGCATACCTCAGAGCACAGTCTAATAATGGAGAACTTTGCATACCTCAGAGCACAGGCTAGTTGTAAGAATAGATGGCTGTGTTTACATGTGTACAAAGTGTAAACAGTTCAAACTGGAGCCAGATGACTGCTCCTGATGTGTTGCTTTTGTTACAACAAACTGATGATTAGATAAGTTATCTGTTTTTCTGATGTGGCTACCTTTCATATCCCGGGAAAGGTAAATAGACACCATGTCCATTTTTGGGGGTCAGAGAATCCATGTGTTGTGTTAGAGAGAGACAGAAGGTTGTTGGACCTTTTTTTCTGACAGAACATGTTGACCTGGAGATGCTGGAGTTGTACAGTTAGAATAAGATGATGTGCTTGTCAGTTCTTGAAAGCAAACTTTCCACACTGATGTATTGGGAGGGATGGTTCAACTCCTGTCTCCATGCTCACACTCTTGATTTTTTTTTCATTTTTTTGTGGGGGTATGCTAAGGACAAAGTGTTCAGTTCACCAGTTTCTTATACAGAAAACAATGATGACTAAAGAGATGTTGGAGAACACATGGCAAGAAATCAAGTGACAAACAAACGGAGCACATGCTGAAATTCATGGAAACTTCTTCAATAGATGTAAAATTTAAGGGATAAAAAACCTCCCCAGCCACATGTCTGTAGCTAGCATAGTTTTGTAATAAATGTTTGAAATCAGGAACAGACTTTAGTTTACCTTGTGTTCTAGTATAAAGCAAAACCTATTAAAGAGATTGATGTAATTTGGTTGTTGGGATGACTACAGCAGCGCACACACATATATACGGATAGATACCTGCAGCTGTTCCAACTCTTTGATGGTTGCTTCATTCTTGTCCGTCAGAGCTTTCAACTGTTTCTTGTGTTTCTCCTCTTGCCTCTGCTGCTCTGCTTTCATTCTTTTTTTCTCGCTCTCCTCAAACTGAACAAAGTAAAACAGATTATCTTCACTTTTAATAGCCATCATCAATCATGTCATGAATTAGCTGATCCTAGATAATCATATGATAACTGGATTGTGTTAACATTATAGCTTCCATAAATCATATCTGATCCCAGATAATAAAGTGTAGTTCTTTCAGGTGACAAATGCTTTTGCCGAAGTAAATAATTCAGAAATTCACCGATCTGTCATGTTTTCTGAAGTAGGAGTTGGGTGTTAGGTTAACAACTTTACCCTGGGACCCACCTAGAAGGTGACACTAGATGGGGAAACTAACTTTTATGGAAATTTCCAACAAGACAAGAATTAAACCAGGAAACTAGATGAATCAGAAAACAAATGTCTAAGGAAAATACTCTGTATACAATGGAATGAATTCAAGACCAATGCAGAGATAAGGAAGATGAGCATACAACAACTTGTCTCATGAATGATTAAAAAAAGGAGATGGACATATAGTGGCCATTTGCTGAGAAGAAACAACCAGAGAATCCCAAAACAAGCTATCAAATGTGACACCACAGGTAAAAGAAAAAGAGTGAAACTCTAAACAGAACATTGCTGAGAGAGATCCCTTGATGAGGTTGAACAACTCGCTGAAAACAGAAAAACATAGCGAACTGCACTGCCAGCCCTATGTGACACTTAATGGCACGAGAAGGATGTAAGATGTATGATGATAACAGAGTCTATGATAACATGATTCAAACCTAACAAACAAGCCAACAATTTCTAACTACTACTTCAAGGAAAATAAAAAGGATACAGAAATTTTATTAGCGGCATTTACTGTGGTAGCCAGGACACAGTTTACAGTGAAGAAACTCACGAGTTTGATTTTAGTTTTATCGTCTTCAGGTGTTCCAATAATACTAAGTCTGAGGCTCTGCTTGAACATCAGTGCTCTGGTCTTGGCTTCATTCTTGAGAATCTTGGGTAGGCGACGTCTCTCTAAAGCGTGTCTGTTCAGCATCTCATCCTCTTTTGTTTGGTTATATCTTTTCAAGTTTTCCATCTCCTACAAACAATACAAAGATTCACTTGACAATCTATATTAACTGTGACAGGGTACATGATCTATATTAACTGTAAGGATGTACACAATCTACATTAACTGTAACATTGTACACAATCTATATTAACTGTGGCATTGTACACAATTTATATTAACTGTAACACTACACACAATCTATATCAACTGTAACAGTGTACACAATCTATATCAACTGTAACATTGTACACAATCTACATTAACTGCAACATTGTACACAATCTATATTAACTGTGACATTGTACACAATTTATATTAACTGTAACATTGCACACAATCTATATCAACTGTAACATTGTATACAATCTATATCAAATGTGACAATGTACACAATCTATATTAACTATGACAATGTACAAAAACGTATATTACCTGTGATAATGTAAAAAAACTTATACTAAAAGTGACATTGTACAAATCCCATATTGTTACACTGTACACAACCTATATTAACTATGAACTGTACAAAAACCTATACTGATAGTGATGTACAAAACACATGAGGGGAGTCCAAAAGTAACCTTAATTTTTTTTCTTCTTTTTAAAATTTGATTAAAATATAAAAATATGACTAAAAAACTCCTTATCACTTTTCAACAGACTCCATCACACTCAGTGCAGGCCTGTCACCGCTTCACTAATCTCTGAATTCCTCAAGCAAAAATAAAAACACTTTCAACTGACTCAGCAGTCAACTATATGCAGCTTCTCTGATTATTTCATCCATACTGAACTTCTTCCTACCTAGCACTTCCTTGAGAGGTGTGAGTCTGGGTGAAAATGAACGATGCAGAAGATACTCTAAATGCAGATTTGTAATTTGCTGAGCTGTTGTGAGTGCCATGTGAGGCCATAGTTATGTTGTAACATCACACCAAAACTCAGCAAACAGTGATATTTTGAACAAGAGCTCTCAAGCAGATCACCGTATGCTGCATTGTTGATAATGTTCCAGGACTGGACCTTTACAGTTCCAGAAGAGCATGAGCAGCAATTTTCTAGCCAACAAAGTTGTGTGGAACTTCTTAGATTTCAGAGTGTCGCCACTGCTTGCTGACTCACATCCTCACAATATTCCTTCAGACAGGAGGTAAGCTGTTTTGGTATCCACCTGGCAAAGATTTTTCAGTACTGAAGCACTTTATGAATGATGTGGTGCCCTGAGCCATGACTAATCTTCAGTTCTCCAACCACTTTGCTAATTGTTATCCACTGGCTTTTCCACATCATCTGTTCCACTTCAGCATTAGCAATAGGCCATTTTCAGTGTGAGGGGAGCAAATATAAGCTGCATCCACTATATCTGACCCTCCCCCCCCTCCACTTTTAAATTTCCTATGGTGTTCACATATCTGCTGAAGCAACACACATTCCTATACCGCCCTTTCATTTCTCGCTTTCACTACCCCAGAAACGAATAACCGCATGCTGTTCTTCTCTCGTACATGCTTCCAAGGAAGTGGTCATCTTTGAATACCTGCATACTGTTGTTCTCTCATGCATGCTTCCAATGGAGTGGTCATCTTTGATCTGGTCTGCTGACTTCATATTTTCAAAATAGCTGACAAGCCTCCACCCACAATGATCTGGACAGGGATGTTATAACACATCTCTATTACAAGATTCTACTACTCAACTGACATGTTTTACAGCAAAATTCAGATGACTTTTTGACTCATCCTTGTAAAGTAATGACTTCCTGTAAGCACATCTGTGCATTTATTTTTTCTGACAGCCTGTGCTAACTGTAGCACAGTTACTCCAAAGTGCTGGAATTATTTAAACAATCTATGCTAATCTGCAGTTCAATCAAAGTGCTGGAATTATTTAAACAATCTATGCTAATCTGCAGTTCAATCAAAGTGCTGGAATTGTTTAAACAATCTATGCTGATCTGCAGTTCAATCAAAGTGCTGGAATTGTTTAAACAATATGTGCTGAAAAGCTACTAATGACTATGCTTACAAAACACCCTTTTTTTTGGAGGTGCTAGTTAGCTCTGTTGGTTAGTATGCTGTTCTCTTGTGGCTAGACAGCTGCTTGTCCTACTGGAGAGTGTGTTCGAATCTCGGGTAATTCTCTTGTGATTTTTCTTTCTCTCACGTCTCATTAAAGTGCCTTGTCTATGATTTTTTTGAGATCTAATCCCATATGGTCCGACAATTAAGTAATGTGACTGATTTTATTATGGCCAAGACAAAAATGCCATCTATGAAGCAAGGCATGAAATCTAAAGAGGCAACCTTCATCTATGATCTGGCAACTTTTCATAGTTGCCCAATAAGCAGATGACAAACAAGCCACCATTTTGCTGACCTAGTTAGAGGTGCACTGTCACGTAATCAGTATGGAGCAAAAAGCTAACATAAATTCTGTTTAAAACTTGGAAAAAGTGCCATTTAGACAGTTGAATTGATTCAACAAGTTGATAATTGTTTATCTCATACACAGATATTCAGGTGGTATTCATGATTCAAAAGTGGTGTGGAAACAATTACAAATGCAACTAGACATGGACACCCAATTTCTGTTCATAATGAGGAACTCATTGCAAAAGTCAGAGAATGGATAAAAAAAGATCGTTGTTTGACTGTGAGGATGATGGCAGATGAGTTTGGTGTTAACCGAGAGACCATTCATAAAATTTTAATGGAAGATTTGGGCAAGAAAAAAGTTGCTTTCCGGTTTGCACCACATGCGTTGTCTGATGACCAAAAACATCACCGTGTTGAGTACACAAAAGACATCATCAAAACATGTCGTAGAAATAAACATTTCTTAAATGTGATTGTTGCAGAGGATGAAACATGGATCTTCTGCTATGATCCCACAACTTAACGCCAAAGTGCTCATCATCACCAAAAGGCAAAAAATTTCGTCTTCAAAAGTCGAAAGTAAAGACAATGGTGTGCCTCTACGACAACAAAGGAGTTATTCAGAAAGAATTTATTCCAGAGCGACAGACTGTCACTGTCAAAGTTTATTTAAGTGTTCTGAGATGCCTACTGAAAAGGATTCTCCAAGTCTGACATGAGGAATTTTTCCTTTTTCATGATAATGCACTGGCTCTTAACCATCCACCCTATTCCCCAGATTTATCTCCCTGCGATTATTTTCTATTCCCAAAATTAAAGTTATCATGAAAGGATGCTTCTTTGACGATACTGATGATATCCAAAGGGCCGTAACACCAAGTTTAAGGGCCATACCAACAGAAGAACTGCAGAAGTTATTCCAGCGTTTGTTAGAGTGTGCCACTCGCTGTAACAATGAACAAGGGGTTTACTTTGAATAAAATACAGGTTATATCTTCAACTGTCGTCTATTTTATTTTTTAACGGAATTAGTCTCATAACTTAATTGTCGGAAATTGAACAAAACTGCGTTCTCTTACTCTGCAGTTCAATCAAAGTGTTGGACTTATTTAAACAATCTACGAGAGGTGACTGATAAGTTCTTGGTCTAAGGTACAAATACTTGAAACACACAGCTGATATTAAGTGCATTTGTAGATCAGGTTAATGTAAGATTAAACACCAAGTTTCAAGAAGTTAACTGCAACCAATTTTTTCTTACAGGCTACTGAAGTGGTAAGGGGTGGCAGAAATTGAGAAAATGGATAACATTTCTCATGGAGCAATCATTCGCTACCTCTGCATCAAGGGCTTATCATCGAAGGAGATCCATGAGGATATGGTGGAGACTCTAGGGGAGAGTGCCCCTTCTTACAGCACAGTGAAGAAATGGGCAGCTCAGTTCAAACATGGAAGGGAGAGTCTGGAAGATGATCCCCGTCTAGGAAGACCAAGAATGGTAATCACCGATGAAACCACCAGCAGAATCTATGACATGATAATGGAGGATTGACGACTGAGCAGTACATTGGTACTGAGTTGGGCATCTCCCAGGAACATGTTCATGCCATTATTCACAATGATCTTCAAATGACAAAGGTCTCTGCTCGATGGGTCCAGAAACTTCTTAGAAATGATCACAAATGACAGTGTCTCAACATGTCAAGAGACAACCTTGGTCATTTTTAGGTGATCCTCAAAAGTTTCTTCAGCAATCTGTGACTATGGCTGAGACTTTGGTTCATTATTTTCAACCAGAAACCAAAGAACAGTCAAAGCAGTGGAAACATCATGGATCCCCACCTCCAAAGAAAGCAAGGGTGGTTCTGTCTGCAGGCAAAGTGATGGCTTGGCTTCCATATTTTGGGATTCAGAAGGTGTACTGTTAGTAGACTATCTTCAAAAGGGCAGAACAGTCACCGGGGCCTATTACGCTAATCTTGTGAAGCAACTGCGGGTCAAATAGAAGGAAAAGCGTTGAGGGAATTGACAAGAGGGGTCATCTTTCAGCAAGACAATGCTCCAGTTCACAAGTCGGCCATGGCAATGGCTACCATTCATGAATGTAGCTTCCGGCTTCTTGAACATCCTCCTTATTCTCCAGATTTTCGGACTATTATCTGTTTACCAAACTCAAAAAGGACCTCAATGGTCACAAATTTGCTTCAGATGATGATGTCATTCATGCTGTAAACCACTTTCTACTGACACAAGATGCTGCCTTTTACAGAGAAAGGATCCGTACAATCCATGATCGTTGGACTAAGTGCATAAACTTGCAAGGGAACTATGCTGAGAAATAAAAAAAAAAAGTTGTCCACAAATAATCCACTGTACCTTATGCTGAGAACTTATCAATCACCCTTTGTATGCTGATGATGACAATGCTACAGAGTTAGCTGAGAATGACTTATTCTACAATCTTTCATGTTCTGTATCATGCAAAACTGACAATCTGACTTGATTTTTTGAACAAACTACAGTCTATTATTATGAGGGTCATACCGAAAGTCATGAGCAAAATTTTTTTTAAAAATCAGAATTTACAAACAGAAAATATAAATGGCATCCTTAATTGGCATCCTTTGCACTTCATGTAGAGGTCACATGATGTCATCATCATGTGTCAAGTGACCACGTGGAGTATAAACAAAATGGTGGGTGCTGTAGTTTTATTTTGTCAATGTGCTGTTATTGAATTCGTCGTTAAAGAGGAAATCTCCGCTGCTGAAATTCACAAAAGACTTCAGCTTGCTTATGGAGATGTGTGTATGGGTGTTAGGAGGTGGGTGAAACATTTCAAAAATGGAAACATGAGCATCCAAGATATGCCTCCACTGAACGCAACGTGGAAAGGGTTGATATCATTAAAGAAGACAGGCATGTCACAGTATCTGATCTGAAATTGCTGTAAATCTTGGAATAGAACATAATGTAGTACAGGAAATGATTGAAACCCTAGGCAATAGAAAAGTTTGTGCCCATTGGGTCCCACAGGAGAGAACTCCAGAAAGCAGTGCGTCTGTGCCATTGGTCAGTTGGAACAGAATTCTACCAGGAGAGTATTTTCAAACTTGAAGAGCTATGGGAAAAATGTGTGCAGAGAAATGGTGATTATGTTGAAAAGTGAAGAAAAAGATGCAGATTAAGGTGATGCATTTATATTTTCTCTATAAATTCTGATTTTTAAAAAATTTGTGCTCATGACTTTCGGTATCTTATATCTTATATCTTATATCCTTCCCGTGCCGTTAGACGTCACATAGGGCTCGCAAAGTAGTTCGCCAATTTTTCCTGTCTTCGGCGAGTCTTTCAACCTCATCAAAGGATTTTATGCCTGTTAACTTGGCCTCTCTTAATAATGTTCTCTTCAGAGTTTCACGCGGTCTGCCCCTTTTTCTTCGGCCTGTTGTGTTCCACTTGATAGCTTGTTTTGGGATTCTCTGCTCATTTCTTCTCATCAAGTGGCCAACATATGTCCATCTCCTTTTCCTGATCACCCGTGAGACTGGTTGTTGTTCAGTCATCTGTCTTATCTCTGCATTGTTCTTGAATTCATTCCACTTGATGCCGAGTATTTTCCTTAGGCATTTGTTTTCAAAAGAGTCTAATTTCTTTTCTATTTCTTTAGTTGTTTTCCAGCTTTCGCATGCATAAATGAGGGTGGATATTACATTTGAATTGAATAGTCTTAACTTGGTTTTTGTGCTTATAACTTTTGAATTCCATATGTTCTCAAGATTCTTGAAGACTGATGCTGCTTTTGCAATTCTGATCCTAACTTCCTTTCTAGTGTCACCATCCTGGTCTATGTAGCTGCCAAGGTATGCAAATTGATTGACTTCTTCAATATCTGTCCCTTCTATGTGTATTTTTCCATTTTGATTGATGGGAATTTTCATTATTTTTGTTTTGTCCTTGTTAATTTCAAGTCCTATTTTGCTAGCCAGTGAAGATAGGCTATCTGTTTTTCCTTGCATGGAATTCACATTATTACTGATAAGAGTTATGTCATCAGCAAAATCAAGATCTTCTAGTTGGGTCCCATGTACCCAGTCAATACCTCTGTTACCTGTGCAGCATTTTGTCATTATGAAGTCTATTGTAATCCCAAAAAGTAAAGGAGACAGTATACATCCTTGTTTCACGCCTGTTTTAATCTGGAACCATTCACTCATCCCTTCTTCTGTCTTGACTGCACAACCATATCCATTGTATAAGTCCTTAATGATGTTGACAATTTTAGATGGTATTCCATATAGACATAAAATTCTCCATAATGAATCTCTGTGTATGCTATCAAATGCCTTCTTAAAATCTATGAAATTCAGTATTAATGGTTTCTGCTTTTCAATATGTTCTTCAAGTATTATTCTGAGAGTAAAGATCTGGTCGAGACAGCTTCTCCCTTTTCGAAATCCTGCTTGTTCTTCTCTCATTGCAGTATCCACTATATCTTTGAGTCTATTCAAAATGACCTTGCAAAATACTTTTGATACAACTGATATTAAGGTTACTCCTCTCCAGTTGTTACAGTCACTAAGGTTGCCCTTTTTTGGTATTTTCACAATGATTCCCTTCTTCCAATTAGAAGGGACCTTTTCTTCTTTCCAAATCTTGTTAAACATTCTCTGTAGTTGTCTCATGTTGTCACTATTGATAGCTTTTAGCATCTCGGCTGTTATTTCATCTTCACCTGCAGCTTTGTTGTTAGCCATTAAATTCACTGCTGTTTCAATTTCATGCAATTCAATTTCATCTAAATTGACATTTAGTTGTGGGGCTGGTAAGTCAGTTTCAAGGTTTAACAATTCTTTTGGGTGTGGTCGATTGAGTATTTCTTGGAAGTGTTCAGCCCATCTTTGCTTTTGGTCTTTATTTGATGTTAATAGTGTTCCATTTTTGCTAAGGATTGGTCTTTCTTTAGATGTAATAGTACCTGTTAGCCTCTTTTGTATGTTATATAAAGTTTTGCTGTCTCCTGTTTTTGCTGCTTTTTCTGCCTCTTTCGCCATATTGTCTATGTATTCTCTTTTATCCCTTCTAGCTGAACTTTTTACTTTCTTGTCTATGTTTTTGTATTTTGCTTTTGCCGAATCTCTTTCATGATCTGCTTTTGCATTCAACATGTTTAATTTGACTGCTCGTCTTTCATGTATATACTTCCATGTTTTATCTGATATCCATGCTTTTCTATTTGGTTTTTCCAATCCAGCGCTTACTTTTGCTGCTGTGATTATGGCTGTGCTGTAAGAATTCCATAACTCATCTATACCTATCTCCTCAACTTCACTGGGTGTTTTGGAATGATTGGCAAGTTCCTGATTGAAATTAATGTTAGTATTTTCTTCTTGTAGGCTGTGGATGTTTATCTTTCTGTGTACTGATTTCTTGTGTTGACTTTTCAATTTTAGTTTTATTTTCCCTATGCACAGGTTGTGATCACTGTTGACATCTGCACCCCTATAAGCCCTTACATCCATGAGAGATGTTCTGTATTGCTTTCTAATACAAAAATGGTCTATCTGGTTTCTAGTTCTATCATCTGGAGATATCCATGTTGTTTTATGTATCTCTTTGTGTGGGAATATTGTGCCTCCAATGACCATGCCCTCTGTTAAACATATTTCAATTAATCTTTCTCCATTCTGATTAACCATGTCAATTCCTTCTTTCCCCATCACTTTTTCAACGTCGGTATTATCCTTCCCTACCTTAGCATTGAAGTCCCCCATAGCAATTAGGATGTCGTGTTTAGGGACTTTGTTGATGATTTGTTGTAGTTGGTGATAAAAGTCGTCTTTCACATCATCATCTGCATCATTCGTGGGTGCATAACACTGTATTATTGTCATTCTTCCGTGTCGTAGGTTGTATCGTGCTCTTATTATACGACTGTTCACTGGTTCCCATTCTACAAGGCTCTTTGCAGCTACATTTGACATAATAATGCCCACTCCGTCTCGGAATTTATTGTCATTTCTACCTGAATGTATAATTAACTTACCGTTTTCCGCCGATCTTTTACCTGCTTCTGGCCATCGCATTTCGCTGATGCCCAGTATGTCTAGATGGTATCTCTCCATTTCTTTGATGACCTGGTTAGTTCTTGTTGGTGCTGCCATCGTTCTCACATTCCAGAATCCAACCCTTGTCACATGTTTGGGGCCGACGAATGAGCTCTTCGGCGTTGGCATCCCTGATGCTCGGTTGGTTTCTCTGCGAGTTTCCATAACGATATCTTTTTTTCCTATCTGGAGTTGCCTCTAGATAGGTCTCAGGATAAGGTTGTTAGCCTTATGCCCAACTCCCAGTACATGATATGTAACAGATCAAGCGGAATTCCGCTGATTTCTGCATGCCGGCGAGAGCGTTTTAAAAACGACCGCCATCTTGCACGTCACGGTATGACCCTCATATTAATAATTAATGATCACAAATAAATCTAAATACATCACATCTCTCCTTCTCTCTCTCGCGCGCGCACACACACACACACACACACACACACACACTCTCTCATGAATCTATACACTCATAGCAGTAGATGTAAAAATACATTGAAACAAGTCTAAAAACAATCATAAACAATTCATCAAAATATCTTTTGTCTTATCATCATACATTAACAATCTTACTTTCTGCAATGCTCCAACAGTTTTGTTGCT
This sequence comes from Achatina immaculata, assembly GCA_009760885.1. Taxonomy (NCBI): domain Eukaryota; kingdom Metazoa; phylum Mollusca; class Gastropoda; order Stylommatophora; family Achatinidae; genus Lissachatina; species Lissachatina immaculata. Next base: position 67,137,564 of record CM019717.1, on the reverse strand, counting down.
AAAAATTTTCTGCACTTCATGACAAAAGTGGAGATATGATGGAATGATACACAATGACAAAGATGATGTGACTGTATCACGGGATGAACTTCTGTCAACCATCAGGTAAGACTTAAAACATCACTTCCAGATCTTAGATGTAGATGAAAGTTCTCTCTAAATATTACAAGCAGACAATATAGTCTAACTCATCACTTTCATGTGGGTAAAGGAAAATAAGAGTACTGAATCTCATTTAACAAATATTACAAAAAGTTTTCTCATTGTACAGAATACTGCATGAAAGTGTTATAGCCTACCATTTGGTGTCTGACAGCCTACCTTCTGGTGTCATATTACATTCTGGTGTCTACATCTGACAGCCTACCTTCTAGTGTCTGAATGCCTACCTTCTGATGTCTGGTTCTGATAGCCTACTTTCTGGTGTCTGGTTATGACAGCCTATCTTCATTTATGCAGGAAACTCTCTACTGTAGAGAGCGGAACAACAACACAACTCCTTCAGATCATAAGATGAAGTAACCCCCACCCCCTCAGACAAGAGTTTCAGGTCTATTAAACTCCTGACACTCTGGGGGGGTGGAGGGGCCCCTCTGGGTCATGACTCCCAGAGGTCTTGTGAGCTGTTGCTTTTTTTTCATCCTGGCACTGACTTGGCACTACACTTTGAAGTGTCTCATATCCTACCTTCTGGTGTCTAGTTCTGATAGCCAATCTTCTGGTGTTTGACAGTCTAAAAGGGAAAGGGTTGATATCAGATACTACAAACATGTAAACCCCAACTACTGAGTTCAGTTGCTACAAACATGTAACCTCCAATGACTGAGACAGACATTTCACATTTAAGCTATCATTATTAAAGTTCATGCCTAGGTTATCATCATTATTAGAGTTCATGCCTAGGTTCATTCATTCATTTGCATATCCCTTGCGGAACTTTGCCTCTCAAAAAGCACTACTGTAGGCCTCTTGGTTGTGAGCAAGATGGTCTGCTGCTGATGCATCCATCTGCAGACCATCAACGATGTCTTGCAGCCATCTTCATTTTGGTCTTCCTCTTTTTCTTTTTCCCATTATGTATCCTTCCAATACAGTCTTCTCTAAATTATCATGACGTTTAATGTGTCCAAAATATTTAAGTTTTCTCTCTTTAATCCTCTTTACTAGCCAGCCTTCTTCAATATTAAGCTCTTGTAGTATAGATATATTTGTTCTTTTTTGTGTCCACGATATTTGGAGAACTCTTCTGTAGCATTTACATTCAAAGGCATTTATGCGTTTCTCAGCTGTTTTGTTAAGTGTCCGGGTCTCACAGGCATATGTCTGACAGTCTACCTTCTAGTGCTTGGGTGTGATAGCCTACCTTCTAATGCTTATGTCTGACAGTCTACCTTCTAGTGCTTGGGTGTGATAGCCTACCTTCTAGTGCTTGGGTGTGATAGCCTACCTTCTAGTGCTTATGTCTGACAGTCTACCTTCTAGTGCTTGGGTGTGATAGCCTACCTTCCAGTGCTTATGTCTGACAGTCTACCTTCTAGTGCTTGGGTGTGATAGCCTACCTTCTAGTGCTTATGTCTGACAGTCTACCTTCTAGTGCTTGGGTGTGATAGCCTACCTTCTAGTGCTTATGTCTGACAGTCTACCTTCTAGTGCTTGGGTGTGATAGCCTACCTTCTAGTGCTTGGGTGTGATAGCCTACCTTCTGGTGCTTATGTCTGACAGTCTACCTTCTAGTGCTTGGGTGTGATAGCCTACCTTCCAGTGCTTATGTCTGACAGTCTACCTTCTTGTGCTTGGGTGTGATAGCCTACCTTCTGGTGTCTGGTTAGCATTTGATGGCGCTTGACAAAGAACATATCTTTAAGCTGTGTCTTCAGTAGCTGATGTCGTTCATGTAACTGGTCTTTCTCCATCTCCCACAGACTTGCCTCACGACCTGCAAGTTATTTTAGACAAACACTTTTATGAGCTGAGTGTATGAACTAACAAGTTATCCATCAATGAGGCAGTTACTTTGAGTGATATCGGATGTATTTAATTTGGAGCTACAATTTGTTTAATTTTGCCTCGTGCACATCAAGCCATTATCAAACACTACAGTGAGTTGAGTGTGCAGAAGTAGCATGAGCCAAACACTGACATGAGTTGAATGTACACAGGTAGTATGATGAGTAACATTACTATGAGCTGAATGTACAGAGGTAGTATGATGAGTAACATTACTATGAGCTGAATGTACAGAGGTAGCATGATGCATAACATTACAATGAGTTGAATGTACAGATGTAGCATGATGCATAACACTACTATGAGTTGAATGTACAGAACCAGTATGAAGCAAACACTTCAATTAGTTAAGCTTTCAAAAGCAGTGTGAGGCATACATTCACTCTGGGATGTGCCTTCCCCAGTTCCCTTAGCTTTTTGTATAAGTAACCTCAAACTACTGAGTTCAGTTGCTACAAAGATGCAACCACCAACTACTGAGTTCAGTTGCTACAAACACACAACTTCCAACAAATGAATTAAGTTGCTACTAACATGCAACCTCCAACAAATGAATTCAGTTGCTACAAAGATGCAACTTTCTGAGTTCAGTTGCTACAAACATGCAACTTTCAACTACTGAATTCTATTACTACAAACATGTAAACCCCAACTACTGAGTTCAGTTGCTACAAACATGTAACCTCCAATGACTGAGACAGACATTTCACATTTAAGCTATCATTATTAAATTCATGCCTAGGTTATCATCATTATTAGAGTTCATGCCTAGGTTCATTCATTCATTCATTCATTTGCATATCCCTTGCGGAACTTTGCCTCCCAAAAAGCACTACTGTAGGCCTCTTGGTTGTGAGCAAGATGGTCTGCTGCTGATGCATCCATTTGCAGACCGTCAACGATGTCTTGCAGCCATCTTCATTTTGGTCTTCCTCTTTTTCTTTTTCCCATTATGTATCCTTCCAATACAGTCTTCTCTAAATTATCATGACGTTTAATGTGTCCAAAATATTTAAGTTTTCTCTCTTTAATCCTCTTTACTAGCCAGCCTTCTTCAATATTAAGCTCTTGTAGTATAGATATATTTGTTCTTTTTTGTGTCCACGATATTTGGAGAACTCTTCTGTAGCATTTACATTCAAAGGCATTTATGCGTTTCTCAGCTGTTTTGTTAAGTGTCCGGGTCTCAAAGGCATACGTTGCGATGGGAAAGATGCATGCCCTTATAAATCTTATTTTTGTGGTTCTGTCTGCTCCTCTCCACAGATTCTTTATGCCTAGGTTATCATCATTATTAAAGTTCATGCCTATGCTACCATCATTATTAAAGTTCATGCCTAGGCTATCATCATTATTAAAGTTGATGCCTAGGCTATCATTATTAAAGTTTATGTCTAGGCTACCATTATTAAAGTTTATGTCTAGGTTACCATTATTAAAGTTTATGTCTAGGCTACCATTAAAGTTTATGTCTAGGCTAAAGTTTATGTCTAGTTTTTTCCTTGGTATTTAACAGACTGCCTTCTGTCACTAGTATTCTCACAATCATTTCACATTTTTCACTGACCACTTTCTGTATCTGGCATTCCAACACAATCATCTCACATACTTTATTTAATGTTTTCTGTCACTAGTATTCACACACAATCATTTCACATATTTTACTGTCTTCAGTCAGGTCACCAGCTTCCCACACATTCATGATTGTGTTCTGTTTTGTGGGAGTAACAGTCAGTCTAGAATATAGGTATTTTGACTGAACTGTGTTAGTATGCCAGGGCATCACCACAACACAATATGTGTCAGTTATTTCTTTTCCCACAATATCATTTATGCATACATTCCAGATACTGGAGACAAAGGCTCATGTCCTAGAAAATTTTACACATAAATGAAATGTTCTTTTGTCTCTTACACATTTGCATTTTATAAACACCTTTCAATATAAGTTTCTGTTTTACTATAGACATTTATATGTTATCCATCAAAATTTTCAGTTGTATACACATTCTTTCATTTGTTTCATATCAATAATGTTTCTTCTTTCCTTCTCTTTATTTACGTGTGTGTGTGAAAGAGAAGATTATGTTGGTCTGATCAGAATTTATCTATAAAATCACTACAGCACAAACTAAAAAACCTGATACAAGCTAGACGTACCCACAAACCACATAAAACTTCAGTTACCTCTCAGCAGCTGCTGTTTTTGCTGCAGACACTGACTCTCTAACAAAGCAATCTTTTGTCTGTGCTGGTCTGCAAGTTGTTTCAGATGTTTCTCTAGTCTCTCAGATTGACTCTCTAAGAAAAATCGTTCCTGTCAGTGGACAAAACACAAAAATATCAAATGCTTGCAAGTGTCAACATGTGTACATGTACAGAAATAAGTTACAAATGTATACATGTAAGTTACAACATGTGTACATGCACAAATAAAAGTTACAACATGTGTATGTGTACAAATAAAAGTTACAACATGTGTATGTGCACAAATAAAAGCTACAACATGTGTACATGCACAAATAAAAGCTACAGCAATATGTGTATGTGCACAAATAAAAGTTACAGCTACACATATACGAGAGGTAATTGATAAGTTCTCAGCCTAAGGTACAAATACTTGAAACACACAGCAGATATTAAGTGCATTTGTAGATCAGGTTAATGTAAGATTAAACACCAAGTTTCAAGAAATTAACTGCAACCAATTTTTTCTTACAGGCTACTGAAGTGGTAAGGGGTGGCAGAAATTGAGAAAATGGATAACATTTCTCATGAAGCAGTCATTCGCTACCTCTGCATCAAGGGCTTATCATCAAAGGAGATCCATAAGGATATGATGGAGACTCTAGGGGAGAGTGCCCCTTCTTACAGCACAGTGAAGAAATGGGGAGCTCAGTTCAAACATGGAAGGGAAAGTCTGGAAGATGATCCCCGTCTAGGAAGACCAAGAATGGTAATCACCGATGAAACCACCAGCAGAATCTATGACATGATAATGGAGGATTGACGACTGAGCAGTACATTGGTACTGAGTTGGGCATCTCCCAGGAACATGTTCATGCCATTATTCACAATGATCTTCAAATGACAAAGGTCTCTGCTCGATGGGTCCAGAAACTTCTTAGAAATGATCACAAATGACAGTGTCTCAACATGTCAAGAGACAACCTTGGCCATTTTTAGGCAATCCTGAAAAGTTTCTTCAGCAATCTGTGACTATGGCTGAGACTTTGGTTCATTATTTTCAACCAGAAACCAAAGAACAGTCAAAGCAATGGAAACACCATGGATCCCCACCTCCAAAGAAAGCAAGGGTGGTTCTGTCTGCAGGCAAAGTAATGGCTTCCATATTTTGGGACTCAGAAGGTATGCTATTGGTAGACTATCTTCAAAAGGGCAGAACAGAGGATCGATGACTAACTGAGCAGTACATTGCTACTGAGTTGGACATCTCCCAGGAATGTGTTCATGCCATTATTCACAATGATCTTCAAATGACAAAAGTCTCTGCTAGATGGGTTCCGAAACTTCTTGGAGCTGATCACAAACGACAGCATCTCAACATGTCAAGAGTCAATTCTGGCCATTTGATCTTGAAAAGTTTCTTCAGCAATTTGTGACTGGATGAGACTTGGGTTTATCATTTTCAACAGGAAACCAAAGAACAGTCAAAGCAGTGGAAACATCGCGGATCGCCACCTTCAAAGAAAGCAAGGGTGGTTCTGTCTGCAGGCATCTTCCATCTTTTGGGATTCAGAAGGTGTGCTATTGGTAAGACTATCCTAATAAGGGCAGAACAATCATCAGGGCCTATTACGCTAATCTTGTGAAGCAACTGCGGGTCAAATTAAAGAAAAGGCACAGAGGGAAATTGACGACAGGAGTCATCTTTCATCAAGACAATGCTCCAGTTCACAAGTTGGCGGTGGCAATGGCTGCCATTCATGAATGCAGCTTCCAGCTTCTTGAACATCCTCCTTATTCCCCAGATTTGGCCCCTTTGGACTATTATCTGTTTGCCAAACTCAATAAGGAGCTCAGTAGTTGCAAATTTGCTTCAGATGATGACATCATTCATGTTGTAGATCACTTTCTACTGGCACAAGATGCTGACTTTTACAAAGAGGGGATCTGTATCCTCCAGGATCGCTGGACTAAGTGCATAAATTTGCAAGAAGACTATGTTGAGAAATAACCCAAAAAAGTTGTCCACAAAAAAATCCATTGTACTTTAGGTCAAGAACTTATCAATCACCCCTCGTATATGTGAGTACAAATATAAGCCTGCACAAAAATACCAACAACATGTATATATGTACAAATAAAAGCCAGTACAAAAATACCAACAACATGCACATATGTACAAATAAAAGCCTGCACAAAAATACCAACAACATGTATATATGTACAAATAAAAGCCAATACAAAAATACCAACAACATGTATATATGTACAAATATAAGCCTGCACAAAAATACCAACAACATGCATATATGTACAAATATAAGCCAATACAAAAATTACATACAACATGTATATGTAAATCAGAACAATATGTGTAAATACAGGTAAGAATGTGATAAATTTTAAATACTTATTCATACTTACATTTGCTTATCTTCTTCTTCTTCGTACACTTCTACCAAGATTGCCCCGTGATCCTACTGAATTTACTCCTGTAGTCTTTGAGAGGACCCCACAGGAGGTTCAGAGTATGGTGGGACTTGGTGTCATAGAAGCGGAAATGTGTGACACCGTGGTTTTCATTGCACCAGTTTAGTCTAGAGTTGGACTTTCTCACCAAAAACCTCGACATAGTTTGGATATCAGTATATCCCCGCCAGGTGAGAGGTGGTTGCCCATTCAGCCTAGAGTTGAACTTCCTCATCGGAAAACCTTGACGTGTTTGGATATCAGTATATCCCCGCCGGGTGAGAGGTGGTTGCTCACCCGGTCCAGAGTTGGTCTTTCTCACCGGAAAACCTCAACGTGATTTAGATATGAATATATCCTGTCAGGTGAGAGGTGGTTGCCTATCTAGACTGCACTGATCCATTCTTCAGCATTTTGTGGTCGTGGCCGCTACCCTTCCTGATGATGACCAGGATGGAACTTTTTTCGAGGAGGACGAATCCTCACCACTAGTGAGTTTCACCCCTGGGTTAAGCCGGTTTAGGCATATTATCCCAGTATGGATGTATACAGGATGTGACTGGCCTCTGGAGCAGAAGTACCATGACATGCGTAGCCATCAAGTTTTACCCCTGGGTTAAGCTGGTTTAGGCATACTGCCCCAGTATGGGTGTATATAGGACATGGCCGGCCTCCACTGGACCGTGAGTCTACTGGCCATACCGATTAAACTTCACTTAATCCTTTCCATCACCTTTTTCACACTGGCGCCGCATGGCAACCCTAATCGCATTTTTCTTCACTGGCCAGGAGGAATTTCAACTCACGCACAGCAGCTGAAGAATCTCACCAGCAGCATCTTAGTTTAACCCCTGGTTAAGCTGGTATAGGCATATTGCCTATGGGTGTATAGAGGACATGGCCAGCCTCTAGAGTAGAGGTGCCATGATATGAGTAGCCCTGACTGCAAGACTACTGACTACTTCACTTTTTCCACAGTGGTGGCGCACAGCAACCCTAATCATAGTTTTCTTCACTGGCAGGGAGGAGTTTCACCCCACGCATGGCAGCTGAAGAATCTCGCCAGCAGCGAGCAGGGGGTTTGAAATCAGAGTTTTCTTTCTTCTAGACGAGCTACCAACCAAGACTAATGAGTCTCATCTACCCGAAGTGTCTGGTTTTCAGGTGCCAGATATTCGTCTTTCGCCCCTTCTCCTGTCAGATTAAACAATTCCGCCACAAGAAGGCCAGGAGCTGGACTTGGATTGTCAGAGGCTATTTGAGATGCACTCCTTGGAGACATTTAATTGGAGTGGAGAGGGTATCCCCTACCCCAACCTCCAACTATTACAGTCCTTAGAACCTCATTTGCATATGAGAGCAGGCAAAAAATAAATAGTTAATGACAGCTGTACAAGTAATGACTTTAACTTTTCTCAGTGCTTACTCACTTCTTATTGTAAGAAATAAGACTCACATTTACATGATGTAACATTAGCCAATGACATGAAATACATAAATGTTTGTTGTTAGATATGTCCGCTGATATTCCAAGTTACAATTTTTAATGTTCTGGCTCGTTTTGTTCTGGGATTGCCAGCCTATTTTCCATTTTAAGTCCGTCTGTTTATCTCCTTTCTTGAATTTGAAACAAGTGAAAATCTACTGTAGGCTTGCTAGGCCTGTCACAGCTTCACCATAGCCCCTTTTGTCAGCTGTTTTCAGGGTGATCTAGGTTTGCCTTCACGGCTACCGCAACAGCCTGGTGAGATGACCCCACACCATACATCACCTAACCCAGCAATCCCCTACTTGACTGTTACCCTCTCCCATGACCAGAACGAAGGTCTGGACTTTGGGAACAATAAAAAAAAACATACAGATTATGAGTTTGGCAGATGTATGAAAAAAGGGTATAAACTGTAAAGAAATGCATATGAACTATATGTGTATGTGGAATGAAGTCAAAAATGGAAAAGCAAGACATGGTGTGGGCTTCATCATGCACCCTGATAAAGCAAAACAAGTTGCAGAAGTAAACTACATATCTGAAAGAAATAATGAGCATCAGATTTGTGAAGGAGAGAAAACATCAATATACATCCTGATTTATGCAGCATGCAATGATACCTATTCAGAGACTTTGGCAAACTGAGTGAATGTTTCACCAGAATAAAACAAAAGGACAATATAATTGTCATGTGTGTTTTGGGGGGGGGGGGGGTGGAGACGATGTCCAATTAGGCAATCTGTGAACCATAGCTGACATGCTAGTGTCAGGGTTAGTGAACCATATCTAACATACTAGTGTCAGGGTTAGTGAACCATAGTTGACATGCTAGTGTCAAGGTTAGCAAACCATAGCTGACATACTAGCGTCAGAGTCAGTGACCCACATTTGACATGCTAGTGTCAGGGTTAGTGAACCATATCTAACATGCTAGTGTCAGGGTTAGTGAACCAAATCTAACATGCTAGTGTCAGGGTTAGTGAACCATATCTAACATGCTAGTGTCAGGGTTAGTGAACCATATCTAACATGCTAGTGTCAGGGTTAGTGAACCATATCTAACATGCTAGTGTCAGGGTTAGTGAACCATGTCTAACATGCTAGTGTCAGGGTTAGTGAACCATATCTAAAATGCTAGTGTCAAAGTTAGCAAACCATAGCTGACATACTAGCGTCAGGGTTAGTGACCCATATCTGACATGCTAGTGTCAAGGTTAGCAAACCATAGCTGATATACTAGCGTCAGGGTTAGTGACCCATATCTGACATGCTAGTGTCAGGGTTAGTGAACCATATCTAACATGCTAGTGTCAAGGTTAGCAAACCATAGCTGACATACTAGCGTCAGAGTTTTAGTGACCCACATTTGACATGCTAGTGTCAGGGTTAGTGAACCATATCTAACATGCTAGTGTCAGGGTTAGTGACCCAAATCTAACATGCTAGTGTCAGGGTTAGTGAACCATATCTAACATGCTAGTGTCAGGGTTAGTGAACCAAATCTAACATGCTAGTGTCAGGGTTAGTGAACCATATCTAACATGCTAGTGTCAGGGTTAGTGAACCATATCTAAAATGCTAGTGTCAAGGTTAGCAAACCATAGCTGACATACTAGCGTCAGGGTTAGTGACCCATATCTGACATGCTAGTGTCAGGGTTAGTGAACCATATCTAACATGCTAGTGTCAAGGTTAGCAAACCATAGCTGACATACTAGCGTCAGGGTTAGTGACCCATATCTGACACGCTAGTGTCAAGGTTAGCAAACCATAGCTGACATACTAGCGTCAGGGTTAGTGACCCATATCTGACATGCTAGTGTCAGGGTTAGTGAACCATATCTAACATGCTAGTGTCAAGGTTAGCAAACCATAGCTGACATACTAGCGTCAGAGTTTTAGTGACCCACATTTGACATGCTAGTGTCAGGGTTAGTGAACCATATCTAACATGCTAGTGTCAGGGTTAGTGAACCAAATCTAACATGCTAGTGTCAGGGTTAGTGACCCATATCTAACATGCTAGTGTCAGGGTTAGTGAACCATATCTAACATGCTAGTGTCAGGGTTAGTGACCCATATCTAACATGCTAGTGTCAGGGTTAGTGAACCATATCTAAAATGCTAGTGTCAAGGTTAGCAAACCATAGCTGACATACTAGCATCAGGGTTAGTGACTCATATCTGACATGCTAGTGTCAGGATTAGTGACCCATATCTGACATGCTAGTGTCAGGGTTAGTGACCCATATCTGACATGCCAGTGTCAGGTTTAGTGACCCATATCTGACATACTAGTGTCAGGGTTAGTGACCCATATCTGACATGCTAATGTCAGGGTAAGTGAACCATATCTGACATGCTAGTGTCAGGGTTTGCGAACCACAGCTGACATGCTAGTGTCAGGGTTAGCGAACCACAGCTGACATGCTAGTGTCAGGGTTAGCAAACAATAGCTGACATGCTAGTGTCAGGGTTAGTAAACCATAGCTGACATGCTAGTGTCAGGGTTAGTAAACCATAGCTGACATGCTAGTGTCATGGTTTGTAAACCATAGCTGACATGCTAGTGTCAGGGTTAGTAAACCATAGCTGACATGCTAGTGTCAGGGTTGGCGAACCAACGCTGACCAAGACCCTGTCCCACTTCTCTGTTGGTACCCTCCCTAGCCTGGCTAATGGGGTAGGGATCACCATAGTCCCCATGATTTTTAACTGTTCTCTGGGACTGAAAAAATATAGCTGCCATAACCTGCTCCCATGCTGATACAACGCAGCACCTCAACACCTCCGCTGCACCGGCTGCAAAGAACACCAGCTCGCAGTTACAGGTAGATAGCATAAAACAAGACAAGACAGGTCATGCGTGATTTCAATGGAAGAGTTGGTAAAATAAGAACACCATGGAAGGAATACTTAGGACCACACAGCAACCACAACACTGACTTAACAGCAACAGGGAAATGTTGCTCAATCAATGTGCCGTGCATGGTCTCACTGTGATAAACACCTTTTTGGAACATCAAAGTCATCTTAAAACATGGTATAAATGGAAGAACCTTGAACAAGCTTGGCAAATAGATTTTATACCAACAAGGAAACATCAACAAGGAAACATCAACAAGGACTCCAGAGCCCTCCCTAATATTAGCACAGACACCTACCACTTCAATCATTTGCATGTCCCTTGTGGAACTTTGCCTCCCTAATACTAGCACAGACACAGACCACTTCAATCATTTGCATGTCCCTTGTGGAACTTTGCCTCCCTAATACTAGCACAGACACAGACCACTTCAATCATTTGCATGTCCCTTGTGGAACTTTGCCTCCCTAATACTAGCACAGACACAGACCACTTCAATCATTTGCATGTCCCTTGTGGAACTTTGCCTCCCTAATACTAGCACAGACACAGACCACTTCAATCATTTGCATGTCCCTTGTGGAACTTTGCCTCCCTAACCAGCACTCCTGTAGGCCTCTTGGTTGTAGGCAAGATGCCCTGCTGCTGATGCATCCATTTGTAGAACATCAACGATGCCTTGCAGCCATCTTCACCTTGGTCTTCCTCTCTTTCTATTTCCCATTATGTACCCTTCCAAGACGGTCTTCTCTAGATTATCAGACACAGACCACCGACCAGTAATTATAAGCCTAGTCACATCACACAGAGGAAAACTCTGCCACCCAAAGCTGGTGAACATTATTAATCTTAAAAGAAATTGGAAAACATTTCAGTACGAGAAACAGCACTTAGATAAGCAGGAAATGCAAAAAAAAATTACTGTCAGCAGAGATCAGTAGCATAAATGAACAATGGGAAAACTTTAAATCTGACAAAAGTGTTAGAAAAAGATGTGGTATGAAGAAATTTGGGAAAGAGAGAAAAGGTGGCACCATCTGGTGGAATGATACAGTGAAAGAAGTTATAAAACACAAGGAGTCATTCAAGAAGTGGTTGAATTCAAAATCGGGAGACTATATTATGTATGGCAAAACAAGAAGAGAAACTAAGAGAATAGTCACAGCAGCTGAAGATGAATCTTGGAAGAATTATGGGGAACACAAAGTCACCCAGACAGTTCTATAAAAATGTGAAGAGTATGAGGCTCTGAGATGAGCATTACAACCCAACCAACAACATCAAAGATAAAAGTAGGAAGAGTATGAGGCTCTGAGATGAGCATTACAACCCAACCAACAACATCAAAGATAAAAGTAGGAAGAGTATGAGGCTCTGAGATGAGCATTACAACCCAACCAACACTATCAAAGATAAAAGTAGGAAGAGTATGAGGCTCTGAGACAAACATTACAACCCAACCAACACTATCAAAGATAAATGTGCGAAGCCCATCTTCAGTGAAAAAGCTATCAAACAAAGATGGGAAGAATACTTCAAGGAGCTTCTCAACCCAGCAAGAGAAACTGAACAAGAAAATATCTATCAACCAAAACCGAGCAAGGATCTTGCGCCATCAATGCTAAATTGTGAAGTCTAAGAAGTGATCAGAAGAGCTGGCAAAACAAAGCATAAGAAGTCAATGGGCTGACAGCAGAAGCCATACAAGCATGTGGAGAAATTTGTATAAAATTGCTGGGAAAAATTTTTAATACAGCATGGTCTGAAAGGAAGGTCCCAGAAGATTGGCAAAGAGCTATAGTGATACCCATTTGGAAGAATAAAGGAGACAAAAGAGACTGTGGATCATACAGAGTGATTTCCTTGCTCAGTCATGTAGGGAAAATGTACACAAAGATTTTAGAAAGCAGAATGAGACAGGTTATAGAAACTCAACTGAGCAAAGCACAATTTGGATTTAGGGAAGGAAGAAGTTGCACTGATACAATATTTGCACTGATAAGCCTGTGAAAAAACTACTGAATGTGACCAAGAACTTAATATCATCTTTGTGGAGCAAGAAAAAGCTTTTGACAGGGTTAACAGAAACAAGTTGCGGGAAGTATTAGAGGAATATGGTGTACCGGGACATCTTCTAGAAAACATGTTGTCACTATACACAGATAGTCAGAGTGCAGTAAGGACAACAGCAGGCAGTACGGGCTGGTTCAAAGTAACAACAAGACTCAGACAGGCCTGCGTATTATTTACAATCTATATGGACAGAACAATGAAAAAAGCAAACCCAAACCCATTAGAACTGAATGAACTAAGGTTTGCAGATGACCCGTGTATATCACACACGAACCCAAAATGGTTATAAAATCACTTGAATAATCTCCATCATTATGATATGAAAACCAACACTGCCAAAACAGTGACCATGAAGGTTAGCAGAATGCCAAGCCCATTAAGAAGACAGCAAAATACAACACGTAAAAGGATTCAAGTACCTTGGATGCATGTTCACAGAAAATGAGAAGCTTGATAAAGAAATTGATGTTAGAACACAAAGAGCCAATGCTATTACATACCAGCTATCCCTGCTGCTTACATACTCCATCTCACTTGAAATAAAGAGAAAACTAATTAATAGCACATTTCTACCAATGCCAGACATGGGCACTTACTAAGAAACAGAATAAAATAACCACATGTGAAATGTCTTAGGAAAGCAGCAAACGTCACCAGGTTTGACAAGCTAAAACAAATAATACCATAATATAATATTTTCAGTTGTGAATTATATATTTATGATTCTCAACACCTCATGAATGGATGCACAGTGTTTCGCTAAATCAAGTCTCTGCACAAGTTACAGATTCCATTTAATTCCGTCTAATAATGGTTCATAAAGTGGAATGAATTCAAGAACAATGCAGAGATCAGACAGATAAGCAAACAACAACCTGTCTCATGGTTGATCAGAAAAAGAAGATGGACATATGTCGGTCATGTGATGAGAAGAAACAATCAGAGAATCCCCAAACAAGCTATCAAGAGGAGCACAATAGGCCGAAGAAAAAAAGAGCTTGACCACATGAAACTCTAAAGAGGACATTGTTAAGAGAAGCCAATTCAGTGGGCATAACTTCCCTTGATGAAACTGAAAACTCGCCAAAGACAGGACATCTTGGCGAACTATCATGCAGGCCCTATGTGACGTTTAGCGACACGGGAAGGATATAAGATGTAAGAATAATGGTTCAGATACAACAGTTGGTAACATCACTTGTACTAAAATGTAATATGACATAAACTTCATTAGTTTCGTTGTTGAAGCACATAATCATATGTTCACTATATCAAAATATCATATTCTACATGCAGCATTTCGGCAATGCTCTCAACTTCAAGATATTCTACACGTGATACTAGGATGATTCTAAACTGTTTTCTAATAGATCTGCAATACGTGGTCAACTAATTTCTCGTCTGAAATCTCTTTACACGCACAGTTTCAAAAGTATCAATTCTTAATCACTTGAATCACATCTTCAGTCTAACACTACTTCTGATTCTATATCGTCTTGTTCTCTTTCTTGTTCTTCTGTGTTTATGTCCCCTCCGTGTCTCCCTGGTGTTTCCCCTCTCATTGGTGTTCTCTTGTGTTTCGTGTCCATCCTAAAATTGACCTATGACTTATGTGTCCTAAGTCAATTGTCCAACAGGCCCCACCTCTAAACATTTTTAATTGGTCAGCTGGCCTAGTCTGTCACTCATTTCAACACTGTGTGCAAATAGTGTCCTAAGATTAGCAAACATACCATTTGTGTCAGTCTGTTGTGTCATATCTGTCTATACAATTGCCATGTCTAGTATCTCTTTCATGTTAGAGGTTTCATTGTGTCCTCGCTTTTCATTGTGTCTGTCTCCTCTGTAATATTGTTATCTGAGCAAATCCTCTTTATCTGCCTTTAATGTTGGCGTCCTGTCCTAATATTACTACAATCATTACTTACAAGGCCTAGTTACAATAAGACTGATGGTAGGAACTACATCATGTCTATGACACAAAGAAAAACAAAGAATCAAGTGGTTCGGTCACTTAATGAGAATGACACACTCACAGCCAGTCATGAGAGCCTTCAACCAAAGAACTACAGGACACAGATCTAAAGGAAGAACCAGAAAGAGATGGATAGATGGTATCAGAGAGACACTCGCTAATTATGGCATGACCATCAGCGAGGTCACCCATTTAATCCAAAAATGCTGATTGTATCTCCCCTTGATACTTGATGGTGCAACAGAAAGGATAAAGTAAGTAAGCAAAGTAAGTTTAGACATGTCATTTTTATCACTGTAAGTAATATTATTGTTTAGTTATACAGATTATCTCTTGCTGTTATGTCTTTCATTTTTTATTATCACATTTGATCAAGTTTGCCATGCGTCTACCTATTTCACTATGTGATATGTGTCAGAAATTGAAGATCACAACAGATATTTTAGTTCTAAGACATTTTCCATTCTGCCTTTACTAAAAGATAAATATGTTTAGGGCGCTCACAAAAAATGTTGTATTAGATGAATTTTATAACAACTGAAAGTCAATAGTAAAAAGAGGCCACCTTTTCTTCCATCTCGATCTGTTTGCTTTCTCTGAGTTTCTGGGCTGTCTCTTTCTTATTGTCTCTGGGCAGCAGGTCCAGTTCTTGTTTCAAAAGTTTCATTTCTTGTTTTTGTTTCTCTCTAAACTGTTTTAGTTCCTTGTCCTGAAAAAAAGGTAAAAACTTGAGGAACACTGCCCAACTTGCTGCCACTGTTTGTATGTCAGCAGTCAGTTTTGTCTGACAATGACTGAGCAATGAGTTATGTCAATGAGTAAGAAGTGAATTATATCTGACAATGACTGAGCAGTGAGTTATGTCTTATAATGATAGGGCAGTGAGTTATGTCAGACAATGACTGAGGAGTAAGTTATGTCTAACAATGACTGAGGAGTGATTATGTCTGACAATCATGACAGTACACAGACATCTTACATCTCAAATTCTAAACTTGTTGAAATTTTTTCAGCAATCATACATAAAATGCCTACATCATAGTTATTATGGCAATTATTTCAACAGTTACATATCGATTTACTGAAATATGCCATAAGCTAAACTTTCCACGCAACAGACACTTTCATGAATGTCAAAAAAGAAGACAGCATGTAAAAGTGTGAAGCTAAAATTTTTATTTAGGCATCTTTAGTGTACATTTTGTACAATTTAGTTCAGTTAGTACTTTCTATCTATCCTCATAGCCAGATGTTAGAGTAAGATCCTTATAGCTAGATTGTTGAGAAACTCTCTACTGCCACTTGCCAGTGCTGGAGTTTAAACCTGACAATCATAACATCTTTTTTTTCTGACATACACATACACCACACCCCTATTACCCTAAAACACCACCCCTGTTAGCCTACATACACCACACCCATATTACCCTAAAAACACCACCCCTGTTAGCCTACATACACCACACCCCTATTACCCTAAAACACCACCCCTGTTAGCCTACATACACCACACCCATATTACCCTAAAAACACCACCCCTGTTAGCCTACATACACCACACCCTATTACCCTAAAAACACCACCCCTGTTAGCCTACATACACCACACCCCTATTACCCTAAAACACCACCCCTGTTAGCCTACATACACCACACCCCTATTACCATACAAAAACCACACCCCTATTAGCCTACAAACACCACACCCATATTAGCCTACAAACACCACACCCCTATTAGCCTACAAACACCACACCCATGCTGTTTAGTTACACATAACATCATCTTCTTCAGTCATTATTGAACCTCTCCACTAAATCCACCCCTTCTTACTTTTCAAACTTCCTCACAGCATCACTCTGCAACCCCGCTTACTTTTCAAACTTCCTCATGGCATCACTCTGCAACCCCACTATTTTCTCTGCAACCCCTCTTCCCCAATCATCTGTTTCAATTTCTGCTAGCTAGGTCGGTATTGCGTCACTCTCTCTCCCCTCCCTGGTTCCCCATCCACCACCCTCAGTTACAACCCACTGACCACATGTCACAGGTCTCTATTTAAACAGTCTCCACGTCCCACTAGATCCATTCCTGACACACACCGCCGGACAATCCACACCTTGCAATTTACAGCTAAGTACTCTTTTAAAAAAAAATTTTTTTATTATTTATTTATTTTTTTTTTATTTTTATTTTTATTATTATTATTTTTTAAAAATAGTATTCATATGAATCTATCAGCTGTCCTATAGCTATCATTATTTCTTCCATGTCAGGTTCCTCAATGCTGGGGTCACATGTCATTGTTTCTCTATGTTGTACTTCAGTCGCAGGCTTTCCACAGTTTAACAATTCTTCAAAATATTCTTTCCACCTCTCACATATTTTCATTTCATTGTTTATCATAGCACCTTTACTGTCTTACATATTGTGTGTCTGCTACTGGTATCCTTTCTTTACTGTTATTTTCTTGTTCCATTAATTCTGTGTTTTGCCTCTATCTCTAGGAAGATGTTTTTCATATGGTCTTGTTTCTGGTTTCTAATAATTTCTCTTACATGCCTCCCTATATTCTTGTTCTTTTGCTGCATTGTTCTGGTCATTTAACCAAAATTGTCTTGCCTTCTTCTTCTTTTGGACTGTTTCTTCACAAATATCATTAAACCATTTATTTTTCTCCATATTGCGTCTCCCAAATACTTTTCTGCTGATGATTTTATAATTTACTTAACAGTTTCCCATTTGTCACTGATGTCATTGTGATCTTTATGATTCCTCCTTCTATTTCTTCTCTGTACTTTTATTTTATCTTCTCTTAGTCTTTCTGTTTGCTTGTGGGTCTGTTGTGATTCTTTTGTTATCTTGTCTTGTCTTCTGCCTGTAACTGCAAGCTGATGCTCTTTGCAGCCGATGCTTAGAAAGATCTAAGCAATTTCATCTTCATTTTTATTCCAACTAGGAAGTGGTCACTACAGCATTCTGCTCCTCTATAGCTTCTACCTGCTGGATATTTTTTGTATTTCTGTTGTTAGTTAATACATGGTCTATATGACTGTATGTTTTTCCATCACAGGACTACCATGTTTGTTTATGAATATTTTCACTTTGAAATTTAGCACTGCTAAGCAAAGATGGGCTGAACACTTCCAAGAAATACTTAATCAACCACACCCAAAAGAATTGATAAACCTTGAAACCAACTTACCAGCCCCACAATTAAATGTCAACCTAGATGAAATTATATTGCATAAAATTGTAACAGCAGTGAATTTAATGGCTAACAACGAAACTGCAGGTGAAGATGAAATAACACCCGAAATGCTAAAAGCTATCAATAGTGACAACATGAGACAACTACAGAGAATATCTGACAAGATTTGGAAAGAAGAAAAGGTCCCTTCTAATTGAAAAAAGGGAATCACTGTTAAAATACCAAAAAAGACACCTTAGTGACTGTAACAATTGGAGAGGAGTAACCTTAATATCAGTTGTGTCAAAAGTACTTTGCAAGGTCATTTTTAACAGACTTAAAGATATAGTGGATACAGCAATGAGAGAAGAACAAGCAGGATTTTGAAAAGGGTTGACTAGATCTTTACTCTAAGAATAATACTTGATACTTTATGCATGTGAAAGCTGGAAAACAACTAAAGAATCAGACAAGAAATTAGACCCTTTTGAAAACAAATGCCTAAGGAAAATACTCAGTATAGATAGATGACTGAACAACAACCAGTCTCATGGGTGATCAGGAAAAGGAGATGAACATATGCTGGTCACGTGATGAGAAGAAACAATCAGAGAATCCCAAAACAAGCTATCATATGGAACACAACAGGCCAGAGAAAAAGAGGCAAACCGCGTGAAACTCTGAAGAGGACATTGTTAAGAGAGGCCAAATTAACAGGCATAAAATCCCTTGATGAGGTTGAAAGACTCGCCAAAGATAGCAAAAACTGGTGAACTACCATGCGAGCCCTATGTGATGTTTAACGGCACAGGAAGGATATAAGATAAGACGTGAAGACCTTTAGCTGAGACTCCACCCATTATTTCTTCCATGTCAGGTTCCTCAATGCTGGGGTCACATGTCATTGTTTCTCTATGTTGTACTTCAGTCGCAGGCTTTCCACAGTTTAACAATTCTTCAAAATATTCTTTCCACCTCTCACATATTTTCATTTCATTGTTTATCATAGCACCTTTACTGTCTTACATATTGTGTGTCTGCTACTGGTATCCTTTCTTTACTGTTATTTTCTTGTTCCATTAATTCTGTGTTTTGCCTCTATCTCTAGGAAGATGTTTTTCATATGGTCTTGTTTCTGGTTTCTAATAATTTCTCTTACATGCCTCCCTATATTCTTGTTCTTTTGCTGCATTGTTCTGGTCATTTAACCAAAATTGTCTTGCCTTCTTCTTCTTTTGGACTGTTTCTTCACAAATATCATTAAACCATTTATTTTTCTCCATATTGCGTCTCCCAAATACTTTTCTGCTGATGATTTTATAATTTACTTAACAGTTTCCCATTTGTCACTGATGTCATTGTGATCTTTATGATTCCTCCTTCTATTTCTTCTCTGTACTTTTATTTTATCTTCTCTTAGTCTTTCTGTTTGCTTGTGGGTCTGTTGTGATTCTTTTGTTATCTTGTCTTGTCTTCTGCCTGTAACTGCAAGCTGATGCTCTTTGCAGCCGATGCTTAGAAAGATCTAAGCAATTTCATCTTCATTTTTATTCCAACTAGGAAGTGGTCACTACAGCATTCTGCTCCTCTATAGCTTCTACCTGCTGGATATTTTTTGTATTTCTGTTGTTAGTTAATACATGGTCTATATGACTGTATGTTTTTCCATCACAGGACTACCATGTTTGTTTATGAATATTTTCACTTTGAAATTTAGCACTGCTAAGCAAAGATGGGCTGAACACTTCCAAGAAATACTTAATCAACCACACCCAAAAGAATTGATAAACCTTGAAACCAACTTACCAGCCCCACAATTAAATGTCAACCTAGATGAAATTATATTGCATAAAATTGTAACAGCAGTGAATTTAATGGCTAACAACGAAACTGCAGGTGAAGATGAAATAACACCCGAAATGCTAAAAGCTATCAATAGTGACAACATGAGACAACTACAGAGAATATCTGACAAGATTTGGAAAGAAGAAAAGGTCCCTTCTAATTGAAAAAAGGGAATCACTGTTAAAATACCAAAAAAGACACCTTAGTGACTGTAACAATTGGAGAGGAGTAACCTTAATATCAGTTGTGTCAAAAGTACTTTGCAAGGTCATTTTTAACAGACTTAAAGATATAGTGGATACAGCAATGAGAGAAGAACAAGCAGGATTTTGAAAAGGGTTGACTAGATCTTTACTCTAAGAATAATACTTGATACTTTATGCATGTGAAAGCTGGAAAACAACTAAAGAATCAGACAAGAAATTAGACCCTTTTGAAAACAAATGCCTAAGGAAAATACTCAGTATAGATAGATGACTGAACAACAACCAGTCTCATGGGTGATCAGGAAAAGGAGATGAACATATGCTGGTCACGTGATGAGAAGAAACAATCAGAGAATCCCAAAACAAGCTATCATATGGAACACAACAGGCCAGAGAAAAAGAGGCAAACCGCGTGAAACTCTGAAGAGGACATTGTTAAGAGAGGCCAAATTAACAGGCATAAAATCCCTTGATGAGGTTGAAAGACTCGCCAAAGATAGCAAAAACTGGTGAACTACCATGCGAGCCCTATGTGATGTTTAACGGCACAGGAAGGATATAAGATAAGACGTGAAGACCTTTAGCTGAGACTCCACCCATTATCATCAGATGTTTCATGTAGACTATGTCTTCCTGTAGTGTGAGCTTCTTCTCTTCCTACTTTAGCATTAAAGCCAACTACCACTATAAAACTACCATGTTTTGGAACTTTGCCTATAGTGCCTTCAAGCTGATCAGAACATCGTTCCTTGGTTTCATCATCTTTCTCTTCAGTTGGTACATGTACACTGATCAAAGTTAGATTCTTCCATTTTCCTTTCACTCTGAAGGTGCTGATCCTTTTGTTGGTAGCTTCAAAGTGTATGACACTGTCTCATATCTTCTTTCTCATGCATATCCTGTCCCTAGTTTATGTCTAAAAGTGTATGACACTGTCCCATATCTTCTTTCTCATGCATATCCTGTCCCTAGTTTATGTCTAAAAGTGTATGACACTGTCCCATATCTTCTTTCTCATGCATATCCTGTCCCTAGTTTATGTCTAAAAGTGTATGACACTGTCCCATATATTCTTTCTCATTGCATATTCTGTCCCTAGTTTATGTCTAAAAGTGTATGACACTGTCCCATATCTTCTTTCTCATGAATATCCTGTCCCTAGTTTATGTCTAAAAGTGTATGACACTGTCCCATATCTTCTTTCTCATGCATATCCTGTCCCTAGTTTATGTCTAAAAGTGTATGACACTGTCCCATATCTTCTTTCTCATGCATATCCTGTCCCTAGTTTATGTCTAAAAGTGTATGACACTGTCCCATATCTTCTTTCTCATGCATATCCTGTCCCTAGTTTATGTTCCCTCTGTGTAGTGCTGCTGTACATTATTTTCACTCCTTCTACTACTACATCTTGTCCTGGCCATCTGATTTCTTGTATTGCTGTAATGTCCATATTGTAATTCTTTATTTCTCTTGACAGCTACTATGCTGCAGCTGGTCTATATAAGCTTAATGTATTCCATGTTCCATTTTTCATTACATGTTTAATGTTACAAGGTTGTGTGCCATCTATGTTTATCCCATTCTGAGATTTTCTTGTCTGTTTTGTAACACTAATCATTTTATGAGATGGGGTAGTTGGGCCCATAGCCATTCTGGAGGACCAGGGTGCTAGTTTCACTGACCCCTACCCATGCAGATCTTCCCAGATTGGCTGAATCTGCCAGAGTGTTTAGTTCACACTGGCTGTCTGGCTGAATCTGCCAGAGTGTTTAGTTCACACTGGCTGTCTGGCTGAATCTGCCAGAGTGTTTAGTTCACACTGGCTGTCTGGCTGAATCTGCCAGAGTGTTTAGTTCACACTGGCTGTTTGGCTGAATCTGCCAGAGTGTTTAGTTCACACTGGCTGTCTGGCTGAATCTGCCAGAGTGTTTAGTTCACACTGACTGTCTAAAAACCAAAATGTAACCAATGATGAACAAGGACAACCCACCTGACATTCATGGACCACTTGTTTTACATTTACAGATCACTTGTCTGACACTCCTGGACCACATGTTTGATATTCACAGACTAAACGTTGGACACTTGAACCACTTGCTTGACATTAAAAGATCATGTCTCTGACACTCTTAGACAATTTATTTGACAGTCATAGACCAGATTTTTAACACTTTTGGAAAATTTCTTTGACACTCGTATACCATCTATATCACACTAATATACCATCTGTCTGACATTCATATACTATGTATCTGATTCATAATGAACCTGTCTGACACTCAAATACCACCTATGCAACACTCGCATACCACCTATATGACACTCGTATACCACCTACATGACACTACTATACCACCTATCTGATACTCAAATATCAGCCATATGACACTCATATACCAGCCATATGACACTCATATACAACCTATCTGATACTCATATATCAGCCATATGACAATCATATAAAACCTATCTAGCATGAATATACCACCTGTCCGGCACTCATGCAATAGCCATCTGACACTCATATACCAACTATCTGACACTCATATAGCAGCCACATAACACTCATATAACAGTCACATAACACTCTTATACCAACTATATGATACTCATATACCAGCCATATTATACTCATATACCACCTATCTGACACTTTCATACTAGCCATTAGACACTTATATATCAGTTACTCATATACTAGCTATCTGATACTAATATATGAGCTATATGACACTCATATACCATATTACAATCACATACCAGCCATATAACGCTCATATACCATCTGACACTCACATTAGGCCATATGATATTCATACACCACCCATCTGACACTCATATCCACCCATCTGACACTCCAGTACTAGCCATATGATAATCCTATACCATCTGACACTCATAAACCAAATATATGACACTCATAAACCACATATCTGACACTAACATACCAGCCATATGACACTCATATACCATCTGACACTCATATACCAGCTATCTGATACTTATGTACCAGCAATATGACACTCAAAATCTGACACTCATATACCAGCCATATGACACTGATATACCACCTATCTGATACTTATATATCAGTCAAATGACACTCATATACCAATCATACGACACTTACATTCCAGCCATATGACACACAGGTACCAGCCATACTACACTCATATACCATCTGACAATTATACACCAGCCATATGACACACATATACCACCTATCTAACACACACACCAGCCATATGACACTCATATACTGCCTATCTGTCACTCATATAACAGCCTTAAGATACTTCTATACCACCTGACACTCATATACCAGCCATATGACACTCATATACCAAAGATCTGACACTCAAATACCAGCCATATGACACTCACATATCAGCCATATGACACTCATATACCATCTGACTCACATACTAGCCATAGGACACTCATATACCAGCCATATGACAATCACATATTAGTCATATGATATTCATATACCATCTTACACTCACATACCAGCCATGTGACACTCATATACCACCTATATGACACATATACCAGCCATATGACACTCATATACTAGCCATATGATAATCCTATACCATCTGACACTCATAAACCAAATATATGACACTCATAAACCACATATCTGACACTAACATACCAGCCATATGACACTCATATACCATCTGACACTCATATACCAGCTATCTGATACTTATGTACCAGCAATATGACACTCAAAATCTGACACTCATATACCAGCCATATGACACTGATATACCACCTATCTGATACTTATATATCAGTCAAATGACACTCATATACCAATCATACGACACTTACATTCCAGCCATATGACACACAGGTACCAGCCATACTACACTCATATACCATCTGACAATTATACACCAGCCATATGACACACATATACCACCTATCTAACACACACACCAGCCATATGACACTCATATACTGCCTATCTGTCACTCATATAACAGCCTTAAGATACTTCTATACCACCTGACACTCATATACCAGCCATATGACACTCATATACCAAAGATCTGACACTCAAATACCAGCCATATGACACTCACATATCAGCCATATGACACTCATATACCATCTGACTCACATACTAGCCATAGGACACTCATATACCAGCCATATGACAATCACATATTAGTCATATGATATTCATATACCATCTTACACTCACATACCAGCCATGTGACACTCATATACCACCTATATGACACATATACCAGCCATATGACACTCATATACCAGACATATGATACTCATATACCATCTGACATTCATATACTAACTATCTGACACTCATATACAAGCCATATGACACTCATATGCCAGCCATATGACACTCATATACCAGCCACATGACACCCATATGCCGTATATCTAACACTCACATAATAGCCATATAACACTTATAAAGCATCTGACACTCATATACCTGCTATCTGACACACATTTATCAGCCATATGACACTCAAATATCATCTGACACTCACATACCAGCCATATGACACTCATATACCAGCCATATGACACTCATACACCATCTATCTGATACTCATTTATAGGCCATATGACACTCATATACCACCTATCTGACACTTATTTACCAGGCATAAGAAACTCCTATACCATCTATCTGATACTCACATACCAGACATATGACATTTATATACCACCTGATACTCATACATCAGCCATATTACATTCATATAAAAGCCATATGACACTCATATACCACCTATCTGACACTCATACATCAGCCATATGACACTTATATACCAACCATATGAAAAACATATATACCAGCCATATGACACTCATACCACCTATCTGACACTCATGTACCTGCCATAAGACACTCATATACCACCTATCTGACACTCAAATAACAGCCACATGACATTCACATACCACCTAACTAATACTCTCATATCAGACATATGACACTCATATACCACCCATCTGATGCTCACATACCAGACATATGACACTCATATACCAGCCATATGACACTCATATATAACCTATCAGACACTCATTTACCACCTATATGATACCTACCAGTCATATGACACTTATAACCCACCTATATGATAATCACCTACCAGCCATATGACATTCATATAACAGCCATATGACACTCACATACCAGCCATATGACACTCATATACCAGCCATATGACACTCATATACCACCTATCTGACACTCATATACCAGCCATATGATAATCATATAACAACTATGTGAAACTCATATACCACCGATACCCAAATACCAGCCATATGACACTCATACATCACCTATCTGTCACTCATATACCAGCCATATGACACTCATATACCATCTATCTGAAACTCACCTATATGACACTCATATACTAGCCATTCATTCATTCATTTGCATGTCCCAAACAGCACTCCTGTAGGTCTCTCGGTTGTGAGCAAGATGGCCTGCTGCTGCTGCGTCCATTTGCAGATCGTCAACGATTTCCTGCATATGATAATCCTATACCATCTGACACTCATAAACCAAATATATGACACTCATAAACCACATATCTGACACTAACATACCAGCCATATGACACTCATATACCATCTGACACTCATATACTAGCCATTCATTCATTCATTTGCATGTCCCAAACAGCACTCCTGTAGGCCTCTCGGTTGTGAGCAAGATGGCCTGCTGCTGCTGCGTCCATTTGCACTCCTGTAGTTTTGGTCTTCCTCTTTTTCTTTTTCCCATTATGTATCCTTCCAATATGGTCTTCTCTAAATTATCATGACGTTTAATGTGTCCAAAATATTTAATACTCACATACTAATAATAATACTAGCTATTATGACACTCATATATCAGTTTTCTGACTCTCATATATTAGCTATCTGACACTCATATACCAGCCATAACACTCATATTAAAGCCACATGACAGTCATATACCAGTCATATGACACTCATATATCAGCTATATGACACTCATATACCAGCCATATGACACTCATATACCACCTATGTGACATTAATTTACCAGCCATATGACACATACCAGGGTTATGACACTCATATACCAGCTATATGGCACTCATATACCAGCCATATGACACTCATATACCACCTATGTGACATTCATATACCAGCCATGACACACATACTAGGCTTATGACACTAATATACCACTTACATGACACTTATACCAGCCATATGACTATATACCAGCTATAATGACACTTATATATGAGGGGAAGTCACTAAGTAACTCGAAAATGCTTCTTCCAAGAAAACTAAATGCGGCAGTAATTTGAAAACTTTTAATTTTTGAACCTACATTAGTCACCTATTTCTCAACATAATCACCACCACAACTGATATATCTGTTACATCGTGTAATCAGTGATGCAATACCCATGGCGTAAAAATCGGGAGTCCAATTTCTGAACCATTTTTTTACTTCTGTTTCCACCTCTTCATCACTCGAGAATCTTCTCCAGCAAAGGTGGTTTTTCAATGGACCAAACAGATGAAAATCACTTGGAGCTAAGTCAGGACTATAGGGTGGATGTTCAAGAACTTCCCAACCCAACTGGCTAATTTTCTATTGGGTTAACCGAGCCGATTGTGGTCTGGCATTGTCATGAAGGAGAAGCACACCTCTAGTCAGCAGACCAGTACGTTTTCTTCAAATTGCATCCCGTAGTATCAAGAGAACTTCACAGCACGATACAGAATTCACACTGTCACCATACTTCTGGAACTTGGTTAACAACACTCCTTGATAATCCCAGAACACTGTCAGCATAACCTTCCCTGCAGAAGGCGTAATCTTGAATTTTTTTTGTGCACAACGATGACAGGTATTTCCACTGCATTGAGGCACATTTTGATTCGGGTTGGTAGTGGTGCACCCAAGATTTGTCTCCAATAATAATCCTTTGGAGCATGTCTTCACCTTCATATGCGTAATGACAGAGATGCTGCAATGACAAACTAAATCGGTTCATTTTGTGTTCATCATTCAGATCTCTGGGTATCCAACATGAGCAAACTTTCCAAAAATTCAATTGCTCATGCATTATTCTGTAGGCTAAGCCATGTGAACATCCGATTGCACTTGCTACACTGTCTATCAGCTCTATTAATCTCATTCACACATTGCACAGTCGCTTCTGTTGCAATCTGAGCAGGA
The DNA here is from genome assembly GCA_009760885.1 of Achatina immaculata. Lineage (NCBI taxonomy): Eukaryota > Metazoa > Mollusca > Gastropoda > Stylommatophora > Achatinidae > Lissachatina > Lissachatina immaculata. Next base: position 67,110,027 of record CM019717.1, on the reverse strand, counting down.
TGGCCAAGTTGGACTTTGTCAACAATTTCAGTGCATCCCTGAGAAAATTCTTTTACCCAGTTATAGACCGCTTTACGTGATAAAAACTTTTCAGCATAAACTGTAATCATTTCCTTATGAATGTCCTCAACTGAATGTCCTTTAGCCCACAAAAATGACACTACACTTCTCTGTTCTTCTTTGGTACACACTAACAGTTGGGTAGCCATTTTGTTATTGCTTTGTGCACGCACACATAACTCCCAGAGCCCCCTACATACAACTATTATAAAGCTGGATGATGGTACTATCTAAGGATATATTTAAATACTACCTAATAACTGCCACTGATAAAATATTTCAATTTGTGAGTCACTTAGTGACTTCCCCTTGTACCACCAACATGACACTCATATACCAGCCATATGACACTCATATACCATCTAACACTTACATACCAGCCATATGACACTCATATACCATCTAACACTTACATACCAGCCATATGACACTCATATACCATCTAACACTTACATACCAGCCATATGACACTCATATACCATCTAACACTTACATACCAGCCATATGACACTCATATACCATCTAACACTTACATACCAGCCATATGACACTCATATACCATCTAACACTTACATACCAGCCATATGACACTCATATACCATCTAACACTTACATACCAACCATATGACACTCATATACCATCTAACACTTACATACCAGCCATATGACACTCATATACCATCTAACACTTACATACCAGCCATATGACACTCATATACCAGCCATATGACACCCATATACCATCTGATACTCTCATACCAGCCATAAGACACTCATATACCACCTATATGACACTCATATACCATCTATCTGACGCTCATATACCAGCTATCTGACACTCGGAACACTCATCTGGCATTCGAGAAGAATTTGTTTGATACCTCCGCCTTATAAGGCCTCAATTAATGTGACCATTGTTTGCCATTACTTGGATGGAGAAATGAAGATTAGACTTTGTACAAACAAAATAAGAACAATATTTATAACTAAACAAAATAAGAGCAATATTTATAAGAACAATATTTATAATTAAACAAAATAAGAACAATATGTATAACTAAACAAAATAAGAACAATATTTATAACTAAAAAAAATGCAGCCAGTCAATGAGAAAGTGTAGAATGTAATGTCTGCTATCAGCTGACCTGTTCTGTTTTGAGTTTCCTGGTAGCATTCTTCATGTCTGTTTGCTGGGCTTGTTCTGCCTTCTCTATCTGCTGTTTCTGCTGTTTGTTCATCACTTCAAGCTCTTGCTCAAATGTCTTTCTTAGAGCCTGTAATACATGAACAAGACCATCAAGTACAGCTGTACATCATGCAAAGAAAGCACACACACTCACATACACATCAAGTAGATTATGCAAAGAAAGCACGCATGCATGCATGCACGCACGCACACACATAACAGCATCAAGTAAATGACAGAAAAAGATTAATATGACTCATACACAACACCATGAAGTAAACGACATATGGAAACAACACCTAAGAAAAGTGATGACAGGTAATCTGATGTTGTACAAATAAAACATGAATAAATTGTGATTCTCAGCAAAATTATAAAGATCTGTGGAAAGAGACTCAAATTTTGAAAGTTCTCATTTCTGTACTATCTGACAACACAAGCAGAATGTAAAATATGTGCTGAAGTTACAGTAGAATGAAAACAAGAACATAAGACAAGAGTATATGATATAAATGCTACCTACAGTAAACATAAGACAAGAACATAAGATATTTTGTAGAAAACAATATATAAGAGTAAACATAAGATATTCTAGTACAAAATAATATATAAAAGCTACTTAGAGTAAACATAAGACAATAACATAAGATATTCTAGTAGAAAATAATATATAAATCCTACTTAGATTAACTGGTTAGCTGGGTATGGTTATCCCCTATCAAAGGAGAAGTAAGACGCCTCCTTACCTCCATCAGTCAATGATAGACCAGGTACAGAAAAATGATAATGTATTAATAATGGGGGATTTTAATGGAAAGATTGGTACAGAAAGAGCAGAAGATGGATATGTTGTAGGGGAAATTTAGCATAGGACATAGAAATGAGGCAGGTGACAATCTAATGGTGTTTTGCATGGAAAATCAGCTAATGATAGCTAACACACTTTTTAAACAATATCCAAGAAGACTTTACACATGGATATCACCTGATGGGAAAACCAAGAATCAAACAGATTACATTTCAGTGCAAAGAAGATGGAGATCAAGTATAACATCAGCAAAAACTTTACTAGGTGCTGATTGTGACACGGACCACGAGTTATTAATAGCAGACATGAAGATAAAGATAAAAAAGACAGTTACGGGATCAAGACCACTCCGCTTTGATCTTACAAAAATACTAAACAATACAGTATAGAAGTGAAGAACCATTTCAAAATCCTGATGACTGTACAGGAGGAGATGACATCAGATGAATTGGCTATGCAGGTCTGAGATATCTTATAACAACAGCTAAAGACATAGTTCCAGTAAAGAAAACACAAAAGAATGGATGGATTACAGCAGGTACACTAGAACTGATAAAACAACGTAGAGAAATGAAGATGCAATGGAAAGTGACAAATAACAACAAAGAGGAATATAAATCTTTAACAAAAGAAGTACAAAGAAACATAAGAAAAGACAAAAAACAATACATACAAGATTGTTGTGAAAGAATAGAAGAACATCAGAAGTGTGGAAGAGATAGCGAAATGTTTAAAGAAATGAAGACACTGACGAGAAATGTCACACCTAAGCTAAATGTAATTTGTGACAAGGTGGGGAATACCTTGACAGAGACAGAGGAAATTCTAGAAAGATGGAAAGAACACTGCAGAGGAATTTATGAAACAACTGACTGTGAAAGCAGAAACCAACAGTGTGAATTATTATTGGAGGAGAAAGAACCTGAACCAACAATAGAAGAAGTTTTATGGGCAATAAAGAATCTGAAAAATGGTAAATCACCAGGATGTGATGAGATAACAGCTGAACTTATTAAAGCAGGAGGAAAGGAATGTGCAACAATCTATCATGCACTATGTAAAAAGATATGGCATTCAGGTATTTGGCCAACAGAATGGAAAAGAACTGTACTCATACCACTACCAAAAAAGGGTAACCTGAAATTATGCACAAACTACAGAACTGTTGCCCTGATTAGTCATGCAAGTAAAATTCTGTTAAAAATCATAATGAGTAGACTTTGTAAGAAAACAGAAGAAGTCAATATGGTCCAAGCTGGTTTCAGGCAAGGAAGAAGAGGATCAAGAGATCATATATTCAATATAAGATTAATAACAGAGAAATACAGAGAGTTTAATGCGAATCTATATTTATCTTTTATAGACTACTCAAGGGCATTTGATTGTGTACAACACCAGAAACTTTTGGAAATAATGGAAAAAATGGGATTTAAACACATTTGATACAATTAACATCACTGCTGTATCTAGATCAACAGGCAGATAAATGGTGAAACAACTTGGTTTGACATAAAACAAGGGGTCCGCCAGGGGTGCAAATTGTCGTCTTACTTACTTAACTTGTATACTGAAAATATAATGAGGAATGTTAGAGAAGATGTAGACAAAGAATATTATGATGCCATAAAGATTGGAGGTTATGAAATACCAGAGATTAGATATGCTGATGACACAGTATTACTGTCTACAACACAAACGGAATGGAAAAACTAATTATGTCAGCCTGTAAGAACAGCAAAGAGAAAAACTTCCATCTTAATGCATAGAAAACTAAATTGTTGACAACTGATAAAACAAACAAGGCAGCTGAAATATGTATCAATGAGAAAAAACTGGAAGAAGTGGAGAGTTCTGAATTGAGATACAATGAGGGAAATTAAAAGGAGGACATCTATTGCTCTTAAAAAAGTAAAATAACTAAAGAATCTGTGGAGAGGAACAGACAGAACTACAAAAATAACATTTTTAAGGGCATGCATCTTTCCCATCGCAACATATGCCTGTGAGACCTGGACACTTAACAAAGCATCTGAGAAACACATAAATGCCTTTGAATGTAAATGCTACAGAAGAGTTCTTCAAATAACATGGACACAAAAAAGAACAAATATATCCATACTACAAGAACTTTATACTGAAGAAGGCTGGCTAGTAAAGAGGATTAAAGAGAGAAAACTTAAATATTTTGGACACATTAAATGCCATGATAATCTAGAGAAGACCTTCTTGGAACGGTACATAATGGGAAAAAGAAAGAGAGGAAGACCAAAGCGAAGGTAGCTGCAAAACACTATTGATGATCTGTAAATGGATGCATCAGCAGCAGGCCATCTTCCTCACAACTGAGAGGCCTACAGGAGTGCTGTTAGGGAGGCAAAGTTGTGCAAGGGACATGCAAATGAATGAATGTCTTAGAGTAAACATAAGACAATAACATAAGATATTCTAGTAGAAAATAAGATATAAATGCTACTAATAGTAAAGATATTTTAGAGATATTCTAGTACAAAATGCAAAATATAAGCACAGGTTACAGCAAACATACAACACCAAAAGAAGAGACTACAAGATACAAATTTGAGTTACATATACCGCAAGATTCTGCTAGTATATGCAACACAGCATATACTAGCAGAATGTAAGATACATACTATAAACATAAGATTACATATAACATTTTAGTAGAAATTGAGAAACAAACTCAATTTACAGTAATAGAATGTAAGATCAAAGACTGGAGTATGGAGGAAAACAGGATAAGCAGTCCAGAATGTATTAGAATCTAATAAAATATAACATAAGAACTCTGAGACTGTGCAGAAAATTCTAAGATATGAATTCTCAGATGTATTAAATGTAAGACAAAAACTCTTAAGATGTTCTGAATGCACTATATATAAATCTAAACATAGACAGAATAATCTAATACAAGAATTATAACTGGCTAGCGTAGTGGTTAGAGCACTCGTCTAGCAACCAAATGGTCGAGGGTTCGAATCCCCAGCTGAGCGGGATTTTTTTCCCGACCAATACGGCCCCGAGGTCGACCCAACCTCGTAAAATGGGTACCAGAGAAAATCTGGGAAGTAAAGGCAGCGAGGAAAGGAACTGGTCACCCTACCTCATACGCTGATGACCCAGCATAATGAGGTCTCTAACGCTTCACCCCCTACGGCATTTGCTATGGGACTATCTTTACTTTTAGTAGAATTTAATATAAGAATTATAACTGTTGCAGTAGAATGTAATATAAGAACCATAACTGTTGTAGTAGAATGTAATATAAGAACTATAACTGTTGCAGTAGAATTAATACAAGAGCTATAACTGTTGTAGTAAAATGTAATACAAGAACTATAACTGTTGCAGTAGAATGTAATATAAGAACCATAACTGTTGTAGTAGAATGTAATATAAGAACCATAACTGTTGCAGTAGAATGTAATATAAGAACCATAACTGTTGCAGTAGAATGTAATATAACAACTATAACTTTTGTAGTATAATGTAATATAAGTACTATAACTGTTGTAGCAGAATGTAATATAAGAACTATAACTGTTGAAGCAGAATTTAATATAAGAACCTAACTGTTGGTGTAGAATGTAATATAAGAACCTAACTGTTGGTGTAGAATGTAATATAAAACTATAACTGTTGTAGTAGAATGTAATAAAAGAACTACAACTGTTGTAGTAGAATGTAATATAAGAACTACAACTGTTGTAGTAGAATGTAATATAAGAACTACAACTGTTGTAGTAGAATGTAATATAAGAACTACAACTGTTGTAGTAGAATGTAATATAAGAACTACAACTGTTGTAGTAGAATGTAATAAAAGAACTACAACTGTTGTAGTAGAATGTAATATAAGAACTACAACTGTTGTAGTAGAATGTAATATAAGAACTACAACTGTTGTAGTAGAATGTAATAAAAGAACTACAACTGTTGTAGTAGAATGTAATATAAGAACTACAACTGTTGTAGTAGAATGTAATACAAGAACTATAAATGTAGTAGAATGTAATATAAGAACTATAAATGTAATAGAATGAAAGCTAGGAACTCAAAATATTATAGCTAAAAGTAAGATAACATACAGTCTCTTAAGTAAACATGTAAATCATATCTGCTGCAGCCCCTAATACAGGTATCATGCCTGCCATAGCTATCAACAGATATCATGTCTGCTGTAGTTATCAACCCAGGTATCATGTCTGATGTAGCCACCAATACAGACATCATGTCTGCTGTAGCCATTACACTGATATCATGTCTGGTAGCTATTACACTGATATCATGTCTGGTGCAGCCATTACATTGATATCTTGACGGCTGAAGCTATCAACATAGATATCATGTCTGCTGCAGTTACCAACACAGACATCATGTCTGCTGCAGTTACCAACACAGATATCATGTCTACTGCAGGTACCAACACAGATATCATGTCTGCTGCAGGTACCAACACAAATATCATGTCTGCTGCAGCTACCATCATAGGTAACGTGTCTGTTGCGCTACCAACATAGATATCATGTCTTGTACAGCTACCAACACAGATATCATGTCTGCTGCAGCTACCATCACAGGTAATGTGTCTGTTGTGCTACCAACATAGATATCATGTCTTGTACAGCTATCAACACAAATATCATGTCTGCTGCAGTTACCATCATAGGTAACGTGTCTGCTGCAGCTACCATCATAGGTAACGTGTCTGTTGTGCTACCAACATAGATATCATGTCTTGTACAGCTACCAACATAGATATCATGTCTTGTACAGCTACCAACACCAGCAAACAGTTTCAAGGCTGACCTGGCTTTTGTTGCAAACACTTCAACAGTTTTATGGGACAGAGCTATCCTGGGTGTGGCTGAGAACAGTTTTAAGGGACAGAGCTATCCTGGGTGTGGCTGAGAACAGTTTTAAGGGGTAGAGCTATCCTGGGTGTGGCTGAGAACAGTTTTAAGGGACAGAGCTATCCTGGGTGTGGCTGAGAACAGTTTTAAGGGACAGCTATTCTGGGTGTGGCTGAGAACAGTTTTAAGGGACAGAGCTATCCTGGGTGTGGCTGAGAATAGTTTTAAGGGACAGAGTTATCCTGAGTGCGGCTGAGAACAGTTTTAAGGGACAGAGCTATCCTGGGTATGGCTGAGAACACTTGACGGAATAATCTCAATATCTCATAGAATCATATTAAATAACTTATTAACCTTGACTTTGCTGTTACGAAATCTAAAAAATAAAACCTTACCACATTATCAGCCTCAAACTTCCTCTCTTTAGCTTCCAGAGCTATGTGGTTCTTGTACTGCAGGTCTGTGATCTGCTTGTTCTCTTGTTTCTGGAGCATCTTTAACTCACGTAAATCTTGTTTCCTGGCAAACATAAAGAGATTGAAATAGGGACAATGAAAGTCTGACAGTATTTGCTGAAGGTCTGTGCTACTGTCTATAAGGCTGAGAGACAGATGATGATGAATGTATGATAATGTAACGGTCAAGAAATCTGCCTATGTGCAAACACAAAAGATAAGCTTTTCCAGTATAAAAATGACCATACACTAGGATATCACTGGAAGTTTTGAAAATGACTGCTAAGTCACATAATAAACAAAGTGCCTTCTTGTTTTCTGCTCTCTCTCTCTCTCTATTACTGAGAACAAAACTAAAAACAAAAATAGCCATTTCAGCCTGATCCCTCCTTTCCTCATGCTGGGCCAGCACTTTTTAAGAAACAGACCAAGGCCAAGATGGCTCCAAGGTGCTGGGCCAGCACTTTCTAAGAAAGAGAGGAAGACCAAGGTCAAGATGGCTCCAAGGTGCTGGGCCAGCACTTTCTAAGAAAGAGAGGAAGACCAAGGTCAAGATGGCTCCAAGACATCGTTGATGATCTGCAAATGGATGCATCAGCAGCAGGGCATCTTGCTCACAACTGAGAGGCCTACAGGAGTACTGTTTGGGAGGCAAAGTTCTGCAAGGGACATGCAACTGACTGACTGGGCCAGCTTCCTGTACAAGTACTATACACACAGAAAACAGAAAAATCAATTCCTGCCTCCTAGCTCTGTATCATTTTGTGAGCAAAATTTTTAGAAGAAAGAAGGGAACAAAATCAATATTTATGAGTTCACAAAATTATGTAACAAATTCTATTAGCCAGCATAAAGTCTTTCTCGGGACCTGCTGAAGTTTTCTCATACTAATGCTGGAGAATATCATGTCAAGCAAGTGAGTACAATCAGCAGACATATGTCAGAGAAAGAGCACAATCAGTAGATGCATGTGGTGAGAAAGAGCACAATCATTAGATGTGGTGAGAAAGAAAGAACACAATCATTAGATTATGTGGCGAGAAAAAGCACAATCATTAGATGTATGTGGTGAGAAAGAAAGAGCACAATCATTAGATGTATGAGGCGAGAAAGAAAGAGCTCAATCATTAGATGTACAGTGCAAGAAAGAAATAACACAATCATTAGATGTATGTGGCAAGAAAGAAAGAGCACAATCATTAGATGTATGTGGCAAAAAAGAGCACAATCAGCAAATGTATAAAGTAGGAAAAAAGTAGAAACATCTTTATTACTTAATGAGCACACAGTTGTGACGTTTCAGTGTGAACCTTTATTATACAAAAACACAGACGAAGAAATAAAATACAAATTCACATGAATGCTATGTAAAAAATAGGAATGAAATACAGAATAAAAACAGAATAAAATACAATGAATGGAGCACTTAGCTGTGATTTGTAAGAAGCTCTGACTTGTAAGAGGCTGTGTTCAGAAGTGGACATTGTGGAGAATGTTTAAATGGAGACTTGTGATAGGTGGGTCATAAGTGGGGAGGGGAGAGGGAGAGAGAGAGAGAATAATGGAAAGGGGAGGGGTGATACAATGGTAATCCAGCTGGGGGAAGGTGGAATAGGTGATTATAGTTGGGCTAGAGGGGCTGTAATCTGACGCTATGAGGAGGTTCTGAACTATGATATTGGACTTTCATCAGTTGTTTTTATCACTATGTCTTCTCAATGTTGGAATTTAGACACTGCCTGGGTTTCTGCCTCGGTCAGGTTGAAATGTTGAAGTTTAGGTGGTTGGAGGTTTTGTATCCAAAAAGTGAGCCGCGAAGAGGCATTCAGAAAAAAACTTGTTACCTCATCCAACAGAGTTAAATTAGTACTTCCTTTTTTTTCACATGGTCAGATGGCTAAGAAAATGTGTTATTGCCATCTGCCACTAATCCAACTCGACCCTGATACTTGCAACATCTTCTCTGATCAACCCCTATTAGCATACACATGTGAATCAAATCTTAAAGACATCCTTGTCTCTAGCCACCTGAAGCGGAACCTTGCATATGTTGGCACCAGAAAATGCAACTGCCATTGCTGTGTTACCTGGCCTGTCTGAGAAACAAAAACGATCACCTTTCCCAAAACTATCCTCACTCTCCATGAGGGATTCACATGTGAGTCCTATATTGTGATTATGTGCCATTGTATGCAAAAGATGCAAGATAATTTATATTGGTGAAACTGGTCTCAGGTTAGGTGACTGCATGTAGAAACATCTGTATGATATTACCCAGCATGCTTCGAAACCAGTCCCTAATCATTTCAATAGCCCCAACCACAGAGGCAAATATGATTTTCTAGTAACAGCCACCAAACAATGTCACACTGACGACACAAGCCGCCTAGCGCTTGAGAACCATTACATTCAGGAATATGGGACACTGGAACCACATGGCTTGAACTCGCAATTCAGCTACACCTAACATACACCTCTTCCACAATCATATTCCTTCTGCACTAAGTTCCACTCCTTTCTAACACATAGTTCAGAACTTCCTCACAGAATCAGATTACAGCCCCTCTAGCCTAACTATAATCACCTATTCCACCTTCCCCCAGTTGGATTACCACTGTATCATCCCTCCCCTTTCCATGATCCCCCCCAACTCACCCCTCCCCACTTATGACCCACCTATCATAAGTCTCCATTTAAACATTCTCTATACTCCACCACGTACACTTCTGAACACAGTCTCTTACAAGTCACAGCTAAGTGTCCCACTCATTTTATTTTATTATACTTTTTCCATTCCTATTTTTTACATAGCATTCATGTGAATTTATCTTCTCTCTCTATTCCTTCATCCTCTGTGTTTTTGTATGATTAAAGTTCACGATGAAACATCATAAATGTGCGCTCATTAAGTAATAAAGCTATTCCTACTTTATAATTTTGTTATCACAATTTAGCTGCAGTGCCTCGTGTATAGTTATATACCTAGTTCTATATGCTTATACACTAATTATTCATGTGTTACTAAATAAGATCTGTGTATGAAAAATAGCACAATCAGCAGATGTAGGTGGTGAGAAAAATAGATCACAGTCTACAGACATACTTGAAGAGAAAGATAGAGCACAATCCATAGACATACTTGGTGAGAAAGACTGAGTAGAATCAGCAGATGTACATGGCTAGAAAGTTTGAATCAATAGATATATATGGATAGAAAGACAGTACAATCAGTAGACAGATGTGGGTAGAAAGACTGAATACAATCAGTAGATATATATACAGGTAGAAAGACTGAGTGCAATCAGTAGATATATACAGGTAGAAAGACTGAGCACAATAGGAGATATATGTGGGTAGAAAAACTGATTACAATCAGGATATATATAGGTAGAAAGACTGAGTACAATCAGTACATATTTGTGGGTAGAAAAGGAGATATATATAGGTAGAAAGACTGAGTACAATCAGTACATACAAGGTCCGACAATTAAGTAATGAGACTAACTCCATTAAAAAATAAAATAAACATCAGCTGAAGATATAACCTATATTTTATACAAAGTAAACCCATTCTGCATTGATACAGCGAGTGGTACGATCTAACAAACACTGGAAAGACCTCTGCAGTTCTTCTGTTGGTATGGTTCTTAAACTAGATGTTATGGCCCTTTGGATGTCATCAGTATCATCAAAGAAGCGTCTTTTCAATGGTAATTTTAACTTTGGGAATAGAAAATAATCGCAAGGAGACAAATTTCTGTGGAATAGGGTGGATGGTTGAGAACACACACTTGTTTTTGGGCCAAAAATTCCTGTACAACTACCGCCCGGTGAGCCGGTGCATTATCATGAAGAAGGAAAAAACTGCCAGGTACTGAATACTTGGATCAGATTTGGAGAATCCTTTTCAATAGGCATTTCAAAATACTTAAATAGACTTTGGCAGTGACAGTCTGTCCCTATGGAATAAATTCTTTCTGAATAACTCCTTTCCTGTCATAGAAGCAAACCAACAATGTATTCACTTTCGACTTTTGAAGACGAAATTTTTTGCCTTTTGGTGATGATGATGACTTCCACTAAGCACTTTGGCGTTTAGCTGTGGGATCATAGCGGAAAATCCATGTTTCATCCTCTGCAACAATCACATTTAAGAAATGTTTATTTCTACGACATGTTTTGATGATGTCTTTTGCGTACTCAACATGCTGATGTTTTTGGTCATCAGACAACACATGTGATACAAACCAGCAAGCAACTTTTTTCTTGCCCAAATCTTCCACAAAAATTTTATGAATGGTCTCTCGGTTAACACCAAATTCATCTGCCATCATCCTCACAGTCAAACAATGATCTTCTTGTATCCGTTCTCTGATTTTTGCAATGAGTTCCTCATTACAAACAGAAATTTGGCGTCCACATCTAGTTGCATTTGTAATCATTTCCACATCACTTCTGAATCATAAATACCACCTGAATATCGGTACACGAGATAAACAATTATCCCCATAAACTTGTTGCATCAATTCAACTGTCTATTTGGCACTTTTTCTGAGTTTTAAACAGAATTTAGTGTTAGCTTTTTGCTCCATGCTGATTACGTGACAATGCACCTCTAACTAGGTCAACAAAATAGCAGTTTGTCTGTCATCTGCTTATTGGGCGGCGATGAAAAGTTGCCGGATCATAGATGAAATTTGCCTCTTTGGATTCCATGCTCTGCTTCATACCTGACATTTTTGTCTTGACTATAATAAAAACAGTCTCATTATTTAATTGTCAGACCTTGTATATGTGTGTAGAAACACCGAGTACAATCAGTGCATATATGTGGGTAGAATGACCGAGTACAATTAGTACATATATGTGGATAGAAAGACTGAGTACAATCAGTACATATATGTGGGAAGAAAGACTGAGTACAATCAGTACATATATGTGGGAAGAAAGACTGAGTACAATCAGTACATATATGTGGGAAGAAAGACTGAGTACAATCAGTACATATATGTGCATAGAAAGACTGAGTACAACCAGGAGATGCACGTGATGAGAATTCAAGTGATAAAAGATGTCATGTGGATAAAAATTTTATAAGAAGAAGTTATGCAGAGAAAAAGAAAATAATAAAAGCTACACAAATGGAGTGGATAAGAAGACAGTGCAAGGATCATCATAAGTGAATGGAAAAAGTCAGAATAAAGCATTTACAAAAGTCATATGGGAGAAAGAGAGTACAAGCATTAGAAGATGTCACAACTGATATGAACAAATGAATGAACATACTTTATTTTCAAAGGGTTAAGAATTGGGCATGCAGGCCTGTCTAACATTCTGCCCTTCATCATACAGCTTTCACTCAGTCACAGTCATTCAGCATTTGTTAATGAGCATAATAATCATGAAGACACAATTAAATGATTACATAAATAAATAATAAAGTATCACTTGTCCATGCACTCCACACTCTAATTTATTTAACTACATAAAATAAACTTAATTACATTTCTCATATTCAATCTAAACAAACAAATGTTATGGAAAAGTAGTATAAAAAAAACAACAATCAAGCCAAATTTTAAACTAGACTCTGAGACATATCGTTGTGATCTGTGGCAGGCACTCCATGAAGAGTGGGCAGCCATCCCACAGGTGCACATCAGACATCTGATCACATCTGTGCCCAGGAGATGCCAGTCGCTGATCGATACAAGCAGAGGCCACACACCATACTAACTTGAGAACCCCTAGGACTAACAAATTCTTGTCACACAGATGCAAGAAACTGTCAAGTGAGTGTTTAAACCCTTATTTTTGACAATTTTATTCATTCAATTTAAAAAGCTATAGAATGTCAAAGTTATGGCTAAAATTGGGTCATCAGTAGTTATGCATTTCCTATTTTGGACTATATATATATATATATATATAGTACACGCCACATATATGTGGGAAGAAAGACTGAGTACAATCAGTGCATACATGTGGGAAGAAAGACATGTATTCATATGTATACATAAATATATGCTGTCACATACCTACACATACACAATATATGTATATGTGTGTGTATATATATTCATATATGTATACACACATATATATACATACACATGTATATGTAATACACATACATACATAATACACACATACACACACATGTGAACGGCCTCTTGAAGCTTAGAATAGTGTACAGATTATGGGCAGAGTGATGCCATTCACGTGATCTGGATGGATGAATGCCCATATATAAAGGAAGAAAGTATGGCGGGAAGAAGAGACAAGCATAGCAGGGGTTTATTTCATTTCGTCTGTGTTATCCCCAGCTGACCTGATACTGTTCAATCAAATGTTGAGATTAATTATGTGCTGTGTATTTCATACCATTATCATCATGTGTGGAGATTTCACTGATTCCTGTTGATATTTCAGTGCATTGGCACAAATGAGGAGATATGTTTTGATATTCAGTGCGTTGGCACAAACGGGGAGTTATATGTTATGATATTTCAGTGCACTGGCACAACTGGGGAGATATATGTCATTATATTCAGTGCACTTGCACAAAATGGACACGATGTGTAGTATGTGGGGAGGTGGATTCATAGCAGCAGTAGATAGAAAACATTAATAAGTGCATTGGCACCATTAAAGATGAATGTATGATTTGGTTATGTATGAGGGCCAGGAGAGCCCAGGGCATCTGGGCCCATGATTTCAGTTAAAATTAGAACATTATGCATTATATTTGATGTCACACTTGTTTCTTCTATCCATGATGATATATGTTGATGTCTTGAGCATGTGATGTCTGTTTGTGACGTTGATATGGTGTATGTAGTGTGTATAATAAAATGTTGATTGATTTTAATTGCTTGACTTTGTAATGTGTAATGCATGCGTCTTGTCAATGGTACAAATGTATGAATATGCTGCACGATGGCATCAGTATCTCTTGAGGGAAGATCCTGGGTTGTAGATGAGATGGATTTATGCCTGGCCACCCAGTAAGGTAGTATACAGGCCATGGATTTGGGGTTGCAGTCTCAGGTCCTGTCCCTCCCCTAAAATGTCCTCAATTGTAGACTTAGCACCCTGCTAAATTTACACACATACACATATACAGACATACACATATATAGACATACACACATATAGGGTCCGGCATAAAGCACAGCTGGATTTTTCAAATGGAAAATAAATTAAGCGACGTATAGATGTTTTTTGTAAAAAAAAAAAAAAAAAGTGAAATGAAACTTAGAAAAGTGGGTAATTTTATTATTACTGACAATCAAAGGGATATTTTGAATGCAGTGTCGGATTCGATCCTTTGGGTCTGCAACTGACTGTGGTCGACTAGCATACACCTTGTTCTTGAGGTACACTCACAAAAAGAAGCCTGCGACCGATACATCTGGTTACCTTGCCGGTCAGTGAATATTCCCCAAATCTGGAAATAAGACGATTGGGAAACGCCTGTCGCAACATGGCCATGGACTGATGGGTTGTGTGGGCATTTGCTCCATCTTGCTGAAACCATATTAGTCTCTTATTTCTATTGGCCAACTCTGGAATGAGGTATTCAGTTAGCATCTGCACATAGAGATCGCTATTAACAGTAAGAGCATGCCCGTCTTGGTCTTGAAAAAAATATGGGCCAATGACGCCGAATGATACAGCGGCACACCACACTGTTACTTGTTCACTATGGAGAGTTTTTTTCATGCAGTAATTGTGGATTTTCTGCTGACCAGTATCTGGAATTCTGCTTGTTCACACTTCCTGACAACTCTAAATGTGCTTCATCAGACATTATGAAGTTACTGAGCAAATTCAGATTTTCTTCAATGCGTGCTATAAAATCGGTAGCAAAGTCATGTCTGTTAATTTTATCCAGCTAATTCAGTTGCAGCACAACTTGCAACTTGTAAGGGTGGAAATGCAGGTGATTATGAATGATGCGACGTAGCGATCTGACATACCAAGTGCCAAAGCGTGCCTAGCAGCTGATCGCCGAGGGCTACGAAGAAATGCGTTGCGGACTTCTTGAATTCTTTCAGGTGTCTGTTGAGTTCTTGGACGAACAGTAAACTTGTTTTTAAGGCAATTAGCGGTTTCCTTAAATTGTTTGACCTACCGCAAAATTGTTCTCCGATCGGGAACATTATCACGGGGATGCAACCAAAATGGCGACAAACTTTCCTTGTACAGTAATAGACGATTCTCCACTTTTAAAATAAGTTTCATCGGTGAATGCGCGATGTTGTGTTTGCCAAGAAACCATTGTTAAAAGTTACCGTTTGTCCGCTGCATCTCTGATGTCATGATTTTTTTTCACACGTATTCAGTTTCTGCGCACTACGTCAGTTATATACAGCTATGCCTTATGCCGGACCCTGTATAAATACATACATATATTCATACATGTATACACATAAACATAAATAAATTTTAGGGAGGTATATAGTCCATCTCAAAGAGATACTGACAAAGTTTAAGATAAAAGAATGAATACTGCTTATAAGTTTTACATGAATTGTTAGGGCATTCCAAAGGTGGACAGCTGAGTAAGATAAAAGTTTTTTTAAACATATAAAGCCTTGGTTTTGGAAGAATACAACTGCTTAAGCGTTGACTGTGTTTTTGGTTAGATTTAAACAAATACCACAGGTTGGGTGGAACATTGTGTGATAGAATTTTATTAATTAAATTGGCTTTATTGAAAAGAGAGGGTACAAATACACTATGTCACATGCATAAGAGAGGGGACAAACACAAGATGCCACATGGATAAGAGAGGGCACAAACAACACAAGTCATATGGATAAGAGAGAGCAGAAACAACACACGATGTCATGTGGATAAGAGGGTACAAACAACACAATATATCACGTAGATAAGAGGGCACACAACACAAGTCATGTGGATAAGAGAAAGCACAAACAACATAAGATATCACGTGGATAAGAGAGGGCAAAAACAACACAAGATGTCACGTAGATAAGAGGAGGCACAAACGACACAAGATGTCAAGTGGATAAGAAAAGCACAAACAACACAAGATGTCACGTGGATAAGAGGAGGCACAAACAACACAAGATGTCACGTGGATAAGTGAAGGCACAAACAACACAAATCATGTGGATAAGAGACGGCACAAACAAAACAAGTCACGTGGATAAGTGAAGGCACAAATAATATAAATCACATGGACAACGAGGGAGAGCGCTCCAGAGGAGGTCACACGCAGAAATATTGATTGATCAATCTTTATTTCAAAAGGGTTAAGAATTGGGCACGCAGGCTCGTCTGACATTCTGTCCTTTATCATACAACATTTACTCTGTTCCAGACATTCTACAAATGTGCTGCTCATATAACAAACATAATTAACAATAAAGTAACTACATACACTTAAAATGACTAACTACACACACACATAAATGACTGACTACATACACATATAAATGACTATCTACCAAACAAAAATTCCATTTCTATTCAGAATAATGAGTTCGGTGTCTGTAAGAGCAGTTTAAAATATCTTTTTTAAAAAAGTTTTACAATTCATGGAGGCATGCAGTCGATATCAAATAAATATCGGAAGAGTTTGTAGGAAGGAGTATAGTTTATATTTTTTTATGCAGGATGGGAGAGTATTCCAAAGATTAGCAGCAGAATAAGTAAAGCTTTTCTTGAAAAGGTCAAGTCTAGGTTTTGGAAGACTTAAGTTGTTCAAGCGTTGGCTGCACTTTGGGCTAAATTTAAACAGGTTCCATAGATAAGGTGGAGCATGCCGTGAAAGAATGTGATGTACCAACTTGGCTTTGTTGAAGAAGAGCATGTTCTTAAGAGGCAGTATTTTTGATACTTTTGTGCTTGATCTTTGTCACTAATAAGCTTTACTGCTCGCTTTTGAAGTGAGTAAAGCCTCTTTGTATTTGACACTGAGCAACCATCCCAGATTGTTGAGCAATAGTCTAAATGTGTTTGTATATATGGTATGTAGTATATCTTTCTTGTGTCTTGATCGATGAAGTGCTTGATTTTAGCTAATTGGTATACTTTTTGTGCGATGAGTTTTGTTAGACATTGCACATGAGAGTTCCAGGTCAGATGTTGGTCAATAATAAGATCTAGTGTTTTGTGCTTGCTAACGTTTTCTATCTGTGATGTTTCCGTGCTGAGCCGAAGTGTTGTTTTTGTTGCGTTTTGTAGTTCTGTCTTGTTGTTATGAGCACTGATTTTGTTTTATCAGTATTTATAATCATGCCATTGTTGTTGCTCCATCTAATTAGATTGTTTAGTTCGACCTGAAGAGTTGATTCAAGGTTAATACAGTCGTAGTCACCGGTGTAGACTGTGCAATAATCAGCAAAAAGGTCACAAAAGAGTGTTTAAGATGAAGTGGAAGATCACTGATATTGATAGCAAAAGAGCAACGGGCCTAGAATAGAGCCTTGCGGAATACCAGTGTCAATTCTAGCAGAATTTGATAGAGAATTGTTGAAGAACCTGTTACCTGTCTGAAAGAAACGATGCAATTAATTTTATTAGGTCAGGGTGCAGTCTATAAGTCTTTATTTTTTTTACAATATTATCATGGTCAATCATATCAAATGCCTTTTTAAAGTCGACAAAGATGGCACCACATAGTCTGTCATCATTTATGTTTACTAACCAGTTTTCTGTTATTTTGGTGAGAGCTGTGTGGCAGGAGTGACTGGGTCTAAAGCCTGACTGACTGTCTATGAGTAAATTGTTCTCTTGCATGTGGCGTACTGTTATTTTGTATATGTGTTTTTCTAGTGGTTTTGGTTATATTGGCCTATAGTTGGATATTGGTCTACAGTTGGAAAGATTGCTGGATGAGACAGATTTAAAGAGAGGATACACTTTAGCAGTTTTAAAAGCTTCAGGGAAATAACATTTTGCAATGCACTGATTGTAAATGTATGTTAGTGTATGTGAAATGACAGGTGCCGCATAACGTAAGATATTACTGCTAATATCGTCAAGCTCAGCTGCACTGTTGTTTTTAAGGATAAAAGATAACTGTAAACTTCACTAAATGTAAAGAATGGAGTGTGTAACTGTTTAAGTTTAGTACATCTGCTATCCATGAATGATTGTAGTTCATGTAAGTCGCATACATGAGCTGGTAGTGATGATTTAAGAACGTTGATTTCTTCTCTGAAATGTGTACTGATATGTGCGTTAGTGTATGCATGACTGCTAGCTTGAAAATCAAATTCTTTTCTTTTATTTGATAGGGTATTTATGGCTTTCCAAATTGATTTAGTGTCTGATTTATTCTGTACTAGATTCCTAAAGTAATATTTTTTCTCTTGTCTTGTTAAATATTGAGCTTTGTTTCTGAGTGAATGGTAGGTCCTAAAGTCCTTGATTTTGTGCGCCCGGCCACGTTCTCTCATTGACTGTAATATTTCAGGTGTTATCCAAGGTGACTTCGTCTGGTGCTTTACTCTCACCTCTTTCATGGGGACATGTTTGTCTAATATATCTCTGAAGATCTTTAGCCAATATTCTACTGCCTCATCAGGGTCAATTAGTTGGTACACATGTGTAAGTGAAGATGCTTGCAAATCATTAAGGAATAATTCTAGGTTAAATTTGTTGAAGCTTCTAAATTTCATACTGATGTGATTGTGTTTAGGAAGTTTATACCCCTTTCTTGTCCACCTACAGCAGACTGGGTAATGATCACTTAATGAAGTATGAGGGACGTTACATTCAATGATGTTTTCTGGGTGGGCTACATATATATGATCTAATAATGTGGATGATACTTCTGTTACTCTAGTAAGTTTGGTGACAATTTGGCAAAAATTATAGGATAATATAATATTGCTCCACGTTGGATTTGATTGTGTTAGATCTATGTTGAAATCTCCAAGAATGATAATATCTTTGAACTTAAAGGTTGAAACCTCATCCATCACAGTCATGAAGTGATCATACCACAGGGATGATGCATTTGGATTACGGTACAAAAGTCAGAGAAATCGCCACGTCATGTACGTGAGTGTAAATTAGAGAAATCGCCAAGTCAAGAATGTGTCAATAAGACAAAACATGGCTGGATATAACTTTTATACGTCTCTCTTGAGCAGAATGATAACTGAAAACAGCAAGTAGTATTACCGGATATCTCTCTATTGCTAAAACTGCTTATGAACTTCTGCTAGTCAAGAAACTGCATCAATCAATAAAACATCTGCAAGTCTGGCCGGCGCCAGCATCGACCTGTCGCCACAGGCTTGCATGCACGCGCTGGGTGAGTCATCCAAACTCATTACACAGCTTCAACTTTCTGAAGCCTGGCACTTGTTGAACTACACATGAAGCTTGTTCTGACATCGTCTTACAACCTTGCTTCTGCCAGTCACGTTTTCATCCTTCTCAAACTATATTTTTCTTTTGGTGTCTTTATTTCTCCCAGCCCAATGTTTATAATCTAATCTAACATTTAAGTTTCATGAGTAATGTAATCTAATGTTTAAGTTTCACGAGTAATGTAATCTAATGTTTAAGTTTCACGAGTAATGTAATCTAATGTTTAAGTTTCACGAGTAATGTAATCTAATGTTTAAGTTTCACGAGTAATGTAATCTAACATCCAAATTTCATGAGTAAGTTAACAGAAACTATCAAAGAGTCAGGTATAGGGAAGGAATGATCGCTGTCAACCATCGGCATTGCATTTGTTACTGATGGTGATGATGATGATGATGACTCACTTTTTATCAGTGTCTATTTTGTGATAATTACACCTGGGACTAAACAATGGAAATCATCAGTTTTATTTGTACTAGGACGATGTGGCTTCAGACTCTAACAACAGATAAGAGGAACTCGTCGTGAGATATCTTCTTCTCTTATCTACTGTCTAATATTTTTTCTTGTCTTGTTAAATATTGAGCTTTGTTTCTGAGTGAATGGTAGGTCCTAAAGTCCTTGATTTTGTGCGCCCGGCCACGTTCTCTCATTGACTGTAATATTTCAGGTGTTATCCAAGGTGACTTCGTCTGGTGCTTTACTCTCACCTCTTTCATGGGGACATGTTTGTCTAATATATCTCTGAAGATCTTTAGCCAATATTCTACTGCCTCATCAGGGTCAATTAGTTGGTACACATGTGTAAGTGAAGATGCTTGCAAATCATTAAGGAATAATTCTAGGTTAAATTTGTTGAAGCTTCTAAATTTCATACTGATGTGATTGTGTTTAGGAAGTTTATACCCCTTTCTTGTCCACCTACAGCAGACTGGGTAATGATCACTTAATGAAGTATGAGGGACGTTACATTCAATGATGTTTTCTGGGTGGGCTACATATATATGATCTAATAATGTGGATGATACTTCTGTTACTCTAGTAAGTTTGGTGACAATTTGGCAAAAATTATAGGATAATATAATATTGCTCCACGTTGGATTTGATTGTGTTAGATCTATGTTGAAATCTCCAAGAATGATAATATCTTTGAACTTAAAGGTTGAAACCTCATCCATCACAGTCATGAAGTGATCATACCACAGGGATGATGCATTTGGATTACGGTACAAAAGTCAGAGAAATCGCCACGTCATGTACGTGAGTGTAAATTAGAGAAATCGCCAAGTCAAGAATGTGTCAATAAGACAAAACATGGCTGGATATAACTTTTATACGTCTCTCTTGAGCAGAATGATAACTGAAAACAGCAAGTAGTATTACCGGATATCTCTCTATTGCTAAAACTGCTTATGAACTTCTGCTAGTCAAGAAACTGCATCAATCAATAAAACATCTGCAAGTCTGGCCGGCGCCAGCATCGACCTGTCGCCACAGGCTTGCATGCACGCGCTGGGTGAGTCATCCAAACTCATTACACAGCTTCAACTTTCTGAAGCCTGGCACTTGTTGAACTACACATGAAGCTTGTTCTGACATCGTCTTACAACCTTGCTTCTGCCAGTCACGTTTTCATCCTTCTCAAACTATATTTTTCTTTTGGTGTCTTTATTTCTCCCAGCCCAATGTTTATAATCTAATCTAACATTTAAGTTTCATGAGTAATGTAATCTAATGTTTAAGTTTCACGAGTAATGTAATCTAATGTTTAAGTTTCACGAGTAATGTAATCTAATGTTTAAGTTTCACGAGTAATGTAATCTAATGTTTAAGTTTCACGAGTAATGTAATCTAACATCCAAATTTCATGAGTAAGTTAACAGAAACTATCAAAGAGTCAGGTATAGGGAAGGAATGATCGCTGTCAACCATCGGCATTGCATTTGTTACTGATGGTGATGATGATGATGATGACTCACTTTTTATCAGTGTCTATTTTGTGATAATTACACCTGGGACTAAACAATGGAAATCATCAGTTTTATTTGTACTAGGACGATGTGGCTTCAGACTCTAACAACAGATAAGAGGAACTCGTCGTGAGATATCTTCTTCTCTTATCTACTGTCTAATCTTTCTTCTCTTCTGTCTAATCTTTCTTCTCTTACCTACTGAAGTTAGACGGGCCTGCGTGCCCAATTATTAACCCTTTGAAAATAAAGTTCGTTCTTCTCTTACCTACTGTCTAATCTTTCTTCTCTTCATCATCATCATCATCATCGCCTTTGAATCCCTTGAGAACATAGGCCACAGATAAAAGTCACCACTGTTCTTACTTTCTTCAATGTATACCCCCCGTGCCTCTGAGCAGTGTCATAAGTTTTCTTCTCTTACCTACTGTCTAATCTTTCTTCTCTTATCTTCTGTCTAATCTTTCTTCTCTTACCTACTGTCTAATCTTTCTTCTCTTATCTTCTGTCTAATCTTTCTTCTCTTATCTTCTGTCTAATCTTTCTTCTCTTATCTTCTGTCTAATCTTTCTTCTCTTATCTTCTGTCTAATATTTCTTCTCTTACCTACTGTCTAATCTTTCTTCTCTTATCTTCTGTCTAATCTTTCTTCTCTTATCTTCTGTCTAATCTTTCTTCTCTTACCTACTGTCTAATCTTTCTTCTCTTATCTTCTGTCTAATTTTTCTCTTATCTTCTGTCTAATCTTTCTTCTCTTATCTTCTGTCTAATCTTTCTTCTCTTATCTTCTGTCTAATCTTTCTTCTCTTATCTTCTGTCTAATCTTTCTTCTCTTATCTTCTGTCTAATCTTTCTTCTCTTACCTACTGTCTAATCTTTCTTCTCTTATCTTCTGTCTAATCTTTCTTCTCTTATCTTCTGTCTAATCTTTCTTCTCTTATCTTCTGTCTAATCTTTCTTCTCTTATCTTCTGTCTAATATTTCTTCTCTTCTGTCTAATCTTTCTTCTCTTACCTACTGTCTAATCTTTCTTCTCTTATCTTCTGTCTAATCTTTCTTCTCTTATCTTCTGTCTAATCTTTCTTCTCTTATCTTCTGTCTAATCTTTCTTCTCTTATCTTCTGTCTAATCTTTCTTCTCTTACCTACTGTCTAATCTTTCTTCTCTTATCTTCTGTCTAATCTTTCTTCTCTTATCTTCTGTCTAATCTTTCTTCTCTTACCTACTGTCTAATCTTTCTTCTCTTATCTTCTGTCTAATCTTTCTTCTCTTATCTTCTGTCTAATCTTTCTTCTCTTATCTTCTGTCTAATCTTTCTTCTCTATATTCTGTCTAATCTTTCTTCTCTTATCTTCTGTCTAATCTTTCTTCTCTTATCTTCTGTCTAATCTTTCTTCTCTTATCTTCTGTCTAATCTTTCTTCTCTTACCTACTGTCTAATATTTCTTCTCTTATCTTCTGTCTAATCTTTCTTCTCTTACCTACTGTCTAATCTTTCTTCTCTTATCTTCTGTCTAATATTTCTTCTCTTATCTTCTGTCTAATCTTTCTTCTCTTATCTTCTGTCTAATCTTTCTTCTCTTATCTTCTGTCTAATCTTTCTTCTCTTATCTTCTGTCTAATCTTTCTTCTCTTACCTACTGTCTAATCTTTCTTCTCTTATCTTCTGTCTAATCTTTCTTCTCTTATCTTCTGTCTAATATTTCTTCTCTTCTGTCTAATCTTTCTTCTCTTACCTACTGTCTAATCTTTCTTCTCTTATCTTCTGTCTAATCTTTCTTCTCTTCTGTCTAATCTTTCTTCTCTTACCTACTGTCTAATCTTTCTTCTCTTACCTACTGTCTAATCTTTCTTCTCTTATCTTCTGTCTAATCTTTCTTCTCTTATCTTCTGTCTAATCTTTCTTCTCTTACCTACTGTCTAATCTTTCTTCTCTTCTGTCTAATCTTTCATCTCCTCGAACAAACAGCAAGGAGCATCAAGAAGTGCATCCACTCTGGTTAACTAGTGGTTAAAAAGTAAGAACTCGAAGACTTCTGGGAGTCAAGATCCAACCCCCTCCCCCACTTTCTCTCTCTCGCTCACTCACTCACACAAACAAACACACAGAGAGAGAGAGAGAGAGAGAGAGAGAGAGATTCTGAAGTTTCACTGGTCTGGTACGTCTCTGATATGAGGTGTTGTGTTGTTTCGCTTGTACGGAGAACTTTCTGTCCTACTTATTTTATACATCTCATACTTTTATATAGGTCCGACATTTGCCGTCTTAATTTTTTTTTTTAACCATTCTTTTCAACCCCATTATTTTCATTTTTTAAAAGAAAAACAAGACCTATGATAGATGACAAGACACAACCCACCTGGTCATGTAAATGTTGCAGTAGCTCTCCATTATAAACTGTACTCTAAACGGCAGACTGACATCCTCCTGGGCGCTGACGGCAGTGTTGGTTGCTTCCAGATTGTGACATTCTCCCAAAGATGGGGAAGTGAGCTGCATCATGTTACGAGTGCTCAGGCTCAACTGATGCTCCAGATGAGTGATTGCCGCAGTCAGCTCAGCCTCTGACACAGAGAATGTGTTGAACGGGTCACGGTCTGGGTTCTCACACCACAGGTACGAGAACGCGTCCTGCAGGACTGTAGGAAGCCAAGATATGCTATGCTGAAATTTTGCTGTGTCCAAAGTGGATGTTGTGTTTTTGCTGGTAACGGTAGACCAAGCAGAAGTCCCGGAACAAGAAGAAGATGACGACAGTTTGCGAAGTTTGGAAGGGATGAGATACAGACTGTTACAGCTGCCAGCAGTTGATACTGTGTTCATCGTACACACAGAGACGACGGATTGTCTGTCAGTCTCACAATCAGGTCCACCTGTAGGTGATGATGAACGGAGTCCAATGACACACTGTTGATGCGACATCCGCGGCGCCGTAAATCTTTCACAACACTCTGCTACAGGTGGCCTGGCCCGAAACTCTGGCAGAAAGTATGGAAAATCAACAGTTTCTGACTGTTTTATTACAGGGGCGTGCTTCTTGTCAACCGGGTAACTATCTAATGATACAGATCGTCTAGATGTAGGCGTCTTCCCTGTAGATGGAGTTTTCATATCTTGCTCTGGTAAAATCTTATTTGTGCATTTACTCTCTTCTTGTGCTGGAATGTTATCACAGGTCAGTGACCCGTCACATGTGGCCGTTTTTTTTTCACATTCTTTACCGTCTTCACAAATCACATCAAAGTCTGCATATTTTCCTGTGATCTCCAACAGCGATTCATCAATCAAATCAAGAGCAATGTCAGAGTCTTCTATGACCTGCCCCGAGTCATGTGACGCCGTGGCACTGCTTCCTGCATCTAAGCTGACGCAATATCTACCACTAAAGTCAACTGAGCCAAGTAAAATGCAGAGATCGCTGTTTCGTTGTTTTGCTTCCATTTCCATGTAGATCCAACTTGAGCGAGCACTCTCCCAGCACGTTCCATCCAGCCCGTTGTCAAAGTCTTCTCTTCTCACGGAATCACTTGACATCTCATCTAGTTTCCCAGACACTAACTATGAGAAGAACATCAGGCAGTTGAAAGACTGGACATGAACCACATCCGGTCAACATTATTTCCAAGGCACATACAGCCAGGCACTAACAATAGCTTGTGTGGACGTCAAATAAAACACAAACACACACACACACACACACACGTGTTTCTAATTTGTTCCCAGTCACTGACACAATATCGGGACAGCCTCCTGCATATCTCGGAATTGAGTACAGTTATAACCAGTCATGCTTGGCTGATTATTGTCACTCGCTGGCAAGGTTTAGCCTAACGGGTAGTGCAACTGAAGTTCTGTCTCGCTGTAAACACATCTTGTCTCTGTCACTATGTCCGTACAGTTTTCACCAGTTTCCTAACAGACGCTTCCTAAACGCCAAAAGTTGTGCGTGAACTGTCACACACTGGCGGCACATCGGCCATTTATTAAACTTTTCAGAATGTCATTGTTACTTTCTGGCTGAGGTCCTGGAAGCTCTAGGAACTCAGGCGTTGTCTGTGACAAACTTATTAGATAAAAACATACCCAGCAGCTATGTGATCTGCTGATCTGACTGAGCGCTGCTTCAAGTACGGCATTTTTACCTAAAATGTCTACAATGATCTGCTGATCTGACTGAACACTGCTTCAAGTACGGCATTTTTACCTAAAATGTCTACAATGATCTGCTGATCTGACTGAGCGCTGCTTCAAGTACGGCATTTTTACCTAAAATGTCTACAATGATCTGCTGATCTGACTGAACACTGCTTCAAGTACGGCATTTTTACCTAAAATGTCTACAATGATCTGCTGATCTGACTGAGCGCTGCTTCAAGTACGGCATTTTTACCTAAAATGTCTACAATGATCTGCTGATCTGACTGAACACTGCTTCAAGTACGGCATTTTTATCTAAAACGTCTACAATGATCTGATTGAACGCTGCTTCAAGTACGGCATTTTTACCTAAAACGTCTGCAATGATCTGCTGATCTGACTGAGCGCTGCTTCAATTATGGGATTTTTACCTAAAACGTCTGCAATGATCTGCTGATCTGACTGAGCGCTGCTTCAAGTACGGCATTTTTACCTAAAACGTCTACAATGATCTGCTGATCTGATTGAACGCTGCTTCAAGTACGGCATTTTTACCTAAAACGTCTGCAACTCAGAGCACAGTGAAAGAAAATAAAAAACAATCACAAACGACCCTCAAAGTGTAATGCAGAACGCTTTAAAAAAAGAAGTGATACACACATTACACCAGCAGCGAATGTACACATACACAAGAATGTGACCAGTACATGATGGAGCTAGTGAGAAAGAAAGGAGCCAGAACTAAAACTGCCAGTTAACAGGAGCTAACCCGATCTTCTTGGGGAAGTCCTGGCATTTCGTCATATACGTCTCACTTATGCACCAGCCATGCTGGCCAGCACACTACAGCACTGAGATCAAGAATGTGGGATTGTTCCTATTTAGGAAAACCTTACATGCCACGTTTTGTGAAGATTTCTGATCGCCTGTGTGAACTTTCTGTTCACTTACAAAAACCCACCTAACTTTTTTAGAATTGACTTCCTCGTTAAATAATCGACTTTTGTTTCACACAACATTATAAAACTAAAGCCCCCCGCCCTTTTTCCACACACACACACACACACACACACAAGAAACACAAACACACACGTAACACACATATAACACAAACACACATAACACAAACACACACATAACACACAAATACATAAAAGATTCTTGGTTCAGATAAGTCTCAGCTAGAGAAAGTTGAATATTTGTTCCCTCCATAAACTCACTGTACAAGCTATAGTAATATATTACTTGGAGCTACTCATGATGTCTTGTCCTGTCTTATCGTCCTACACAGATGTAGAATGACTGTTAAGCCAGACAGCTGTGATAAGCCTAACATGGCTTGAACTCTCCTACACAGATGTAGAAAGTCAGACAGCTGTGATAAGCCTAACATGGCTTGAACTCTCCTACACAGATGTAGAAAGTCAGACAGCTGTGATAAGCCTAACATGGCTTGAACTCTCCTACACAGCTGTGGAATAACTGTTAAGCCAGACAGCTGTGATAAGCCTAACATGGCTTGAACTCTCCTACACAGCTGTGGAATGACTGTTAAGCCAGACAGCTGTGATAAGCCTAACATGGCTTGAACTCTCCTACACAGCTGTGGAATAACTGTTAAGCCAGACAGCTGTGATAAGCTTGAACTCTCCTACACAACTGTAGAATGACTGTTAAGCCAGACAGCTGTGATAAGCTTAAACTCTCCTACACAACTGTTAAGCCAGACAGCTGTGATAAGCTTAAACTCTCCTACACAACTGTGGAATGACTGTTAAGCCAGACAGCTGTGATATGCTTAAACTCTCCTACACAACTGTGGAATGACTGTTAAGCCAGACAGCTGTGATAAGCTTAAACTCTCCTACACAACTGTAGAATGACTGTTAATCCAGACAGCTGTGATAAGCTTGAACTACACATCTGTAGAATAACTACAGTCTTCCCAGCTCTTTCTTCCATATTCATGGACGATGGTCACTGCTCTGGTGACCCAGTATGGGGCAAGCTGAGGACACCTGAGCACGCAGAACTTGGTGAGGAATGGGTTTTGACGTCATCGGAGTGCAGTGTTTTCTTGTCAGTACGCATCACACTGGACACAGAACGCTTGGCTGTGGAAGCAGATGTTCAGGCCTTGACTGCCAACAACTCTTCTAAGTGTGACATGCTCTTCTACACAGACGGGTCTGTTGTCAGGTAGGAGGGAAAACTGTGATGGAAGACAGTGCTGCTTTTGCTTTGACCACAAGTAGCCTGACTGTGGCGGTCATGGCAGTTAGCAAGGCAATGGCATGGCTGGAGATACGGACGCACTTGCTGGAGTCATTAAGAAGATCACAGCTAACAAAAATCTATTTCAAAGTTAAAACTTCACACTCCGGCTTCACTGCATTCGGGAAAACCCCATATATGCCGCATGTCGCAGTATCCATCCAAGAGTATGTTTGCTAACAGTTCCTGTCAAATGTTAGTTGTATACAATGTGTTTTCTGCCACAAGTTCTGATTTCCTGCACTTTTAATTTGTCCTAGCGCCAGCAGTCTTTTCACAGCTACATTGTTCTTCCACTCCCGCTCTTCATTTTTCCGCAGTCTGTCCAGTACAGTCTCAGCAATGTCCCCTTTGTCCACTGTCAGTCTGCCATTTATTTTAGCCTGCCCAGCAAAGTCTATCTGCCACATCATTGCCATGTACTCTCGCATGCCCTGGACAGTAAAGCCACGTTAGGTTTGTCACAGCTTACTCTGTGAACCCGTCACAATGACACCATTAGCCATAACATGAGCAACTAGCCATTCCAGTGCCGTTTACAAAGCCTCCGTTCCCATTCGCATGATTGACGTGGTGATTTCAAAGGTTCCTGAACCCTGTGCCACTATTCTTCCATTTCGGTAGGCAACAAAACCCCAACCACTTCTGCTGTTCCGAGTCACTGAGCCATATTACCGTGTCGGATGACCCACAGTGATGCTGGATGAGATCTTGAATCCAAAGTTAAACTGATCCATGCACCCAGTCTCTACAATGAAGAACCTTCTGTATAATAAGCTTTCTTAGCTGAGATCGGTCATGTACCCGTAACCTGTCATCACCTTTAGGCACTTCATCTAGACTGTAAAGTGACTTTATTGTATCTTCCGCCTCAGCCATCCAAGATTTGCTCCGTTTGATGCATCTTCCCTTTATTAACCCCAACTCCCTAAGGAGAGGATGCTCCTTCATGCCAGCAACCCTTATGTATGTCTTTACCTGAGCATGCTTGTGTTTAGACCTCACACTCAGCATATCAAGCAGAAAGCTCATGGCCGCCACCGGATTACCCCGGGTGGAACCCAGGACCACTCTCATTGCCTCGTTCAGTACACGCTCTAATTTATTCAGCTGTGTATTGGACAGGGTGAGCAGGCCAAGACCATATTCCAGTGATCACAGTACCAGTGCACGCATCAGCAAGAAGAGAGTTCGCTGTGGAAAGCCCGCTGCGGCCATTAACCTAACCGCTTCCAACACTTTCCTGGCTTCCTGTATTGCGTGGTGCACATGCTGTGCAAAGGACAATGACCGATCAAATGTGATCCATAGATACCTCATGAAATGTGTTCTCTGTTTCAGTTTTGTGCCAGGTCATGTGGGGGTGAGAGGTAATGAACAAGCAGACAGACTTGCTGGCATGACTACACTGAAGGGTGGACAGGCACTGGACCGGACTGATGTCCTGAGCGCACTCAGAGAAGCTAGCCGAACCACCAGTTCTAAATCTGCCGCTATGAACAGACTGCTGGAACATAACGTCGAACGTGGAGTGGCCAGACAAGAGCGCTGCAGTGGGAAGCAAAGAAGACTGGTTAATCAACACGGAACTGGTATGGTCAGCCGCCAAACACAGGGGGAATATTGAATATGGGGTCGGAGCACTTATGTTCTAATTGCTCGATGTGCAATGTGGATGATATATCGGCTAACTAACTGACTGACTGACTAACTGACTGACTGACTGACTAACTCATGCTGTTAGCAACAGCTTTTAGTTATCTGATACAGGTCATACCAATCACTGCAAACCTCAAGGGGAAAAAAGGAAACTAATAAAATAGATTAAACAAAGAGACAGGAAAAACACGGCACTGATATGATCCGAAACAGCAAGAACAGAACACTACACAAGCATGGTTACACATATTTGCTCTGTATAAACTATTATGAATGAATGACTCTGCTCTGGCTGCCTACACAGATTTGTACATAACTATATATAGGGTGTGAATCATAACAGAAGTTTTATTGCTACTTCGCTTATATCAGAATGTATTAAAGAATTGCCTACATGTAAAGCTGTCTTGAACATTACTTTAAATTAGAAAGTTGTCTTAACTAGCTATTTACATCTAGACAGCTACTTCAACCAGGCACTTACAGGTAGAACGATGTATTAACGTTGTTGTCTCAACAAGCTGCTTACAAACAGAAAGATGTATTAACCAGAAAATTACATCCTGTGAGATGTCTCAACCAGCTACTTACATCTAGAGTGCTGCTTTGACGATCATATTACATCTAGACAGAATCAACGAACTACATAAATCTAGAGAGCTGTCTCAATGCGCTACTTACTGAGATTCCCCAAAAATTACTGATTAAAAAAAAAAAGAAGAGAGAGACACAATACATCAGCAAACAGGTAGCAGAAATACAATGATCAGCAATGTTGTACAAACGTTTTACCGGATAAATGTTATACTGTGTTCTGTGTCACATGAAATCTTTCACACCCTTTCTGTCCCTGACAAAGTTTACAACACATTCTGAACTAAAGTACTTGGAGAATGTCAACTGAACACCATTATGTAAAGTGATGCTGCGACAACAACATATCCACTTTGACAGTAATTTGGAAGCGTTGCAAGAGCATGATAAAAGGAAGAAAATCTCCATGCCAACACACTGAGCCAGTGTCAGCTGCTGTCACTCCACACCACCACGCTCGCTTGTAGGCTTACTAGTCGCTCTTGCTTCCACCACATTCGACTGCACTTGCTTCTAGGTATCGATACCACCACGTTCAGTTGTTAGTCGCACTTGCTTCTTGGTATCGATACCACCAAATCTGGATATCTTGTCTCTTGCTACTTGGTATCAATACCATCTCATTTTCATCTGGTATACATTTCTTGTTTGTTTACATTTTCATTCCAATAACTGTCTACAATCACATCCCACTGTGTGTAATGATTGTCATGTCTACGATCCTATCCCAATGTCTGTAATGTCTTGTCTACAGTTCCATCCCAATGTCTGTAATGTCTTGTCTACAGTTCCATCCCAATGTCTGTAATGTCTTGTCTACAATCCTATCCCAATGTTTGCAATGTCTTGTCTACAATCCCAATCACATCCCAATGTTTGCAATGTCTTGTCTACAATCCTATCCAATGTTTACAATATCTTTTCTATAATCCCATGTCAATTTTTAGACTAACTCTTATGGATACAGTCAGGATGTTTTTATCTCTTGTACTCTCTCCTCTCCGCTGCCTGCTAATGCTTGCAACAATGAACAAGCATGTAGCATGTTCTACACACTGGGGGGGGGGGGGTGGTGTGTAAGGGAGAGCTGAGATAAACAGCTGAACAATTTTTAACTAGCTCTAAACCTCTGTCATTCCTGTCACCACATTAGCTTTCTAGAAAATATTTCATGTCTTCACAGATTAGTCCCCCACTCTACTCACCCACCTAAACAACTTTCTCTTATAAACCTATACAAGTTTCATGCCTTCACAGATTAGACCCCCACTCTACTCACCCACCTAAACAACTTTCTCTTATAAACCTATACAAGATTCATGCTTCTACAGACTAGTACTCCACTCTACTCAAGCACCTAAGCAACTTGTTCTAATACATCTAGAAAATATGTCATTCTTCAATAGATTTGTCCACTACTCTACTCAAGCACTTAAGCAATTGCTCTAATACACCTAGAAAATATGTCATTCTTCAATAGATTAGTCCACTACTCTACTCAAGCACCTAAGTAACTTGCTCTAATAAACCTAGAAAATATTTCATACTTCCAGAGACTAGTCCTCCACTCTACTCAAACACCTAAGCAACTTCCTCTAATAAACATAGAAAATATTTCATGCTTCAGTAGATTAGTCCACCACTCTACTCAAGCACCTAAGCAACTTCCTCTAATAAACCTAGAAAATATTTCATGCTTCAAT
Source organism: Achatina immaculata (assembly GCA_009760885.1). Classification (NCBI taxonomy): domain Eukaryota; kingdom Metazoa; phylum Mollusca; class Gastropoda; order Stylommatophora; family Achatinidae; genus Lissachatina; species Lissachatina immaculata. Next base: position 67,077,951 of record CM019717.1, on the reverse strand, counting down.
AGATTAATCCACCACTCTACTCAAGGACCTAAGCACTTATTATAATAATCCTAGAAAATATTTTATGCTTCCACAGATAGTCAGCCACTCTACTCACACACCTAATCAACTTTCTTTTATAAACCTAGAAAGTATACCATGCTTCCACAGATAGTCAGCCACTCTACTCACCAATCTAATAACCTTTCTTTAAATAAACCTAGAAACTGTATTATGCTTCCAGAGATAGACCCACATCTACTTACCCACCTAAACAACGTGCTCTTATAAAACTATGAAATATTTCATACTTCCATAGACTAGTCCCCAACTCTACTAACCAACCTAAACAACTTTCTCTTATAAACGTAGAAAATATTTGACGCTTCTACAGATTAGTCTCCGACTCTACTTATCCACTTAAACAACTTTCTCCCACCAACCTAGAAAATATTTCACACTTCCACAGATTGGTCCCCCACTCTACTCACTCAACTAAATAACTTTCTCTTATAAACCTAGAAAATACTTCATGCTTCCACAGATTACTCCCCCACTCTACTAAACCACCTCAACAATTTTCTCTTACAAACTTAGAAAATATTTCACGCTTCCACAGATTACTCCCCTACTCTAATCACCCAATTAAACAACTTTCTTTATAAATTGAGAAAATATGTCATTCTTCCACATAATAGTCTTCGACTCTACTCAACTACCTAGACAAAATGATGTTATAAACCTAGAAAATATTTCACTCTTCCACAGATTAATCCTCTACTCTACTTACCCAACTAAATAAATTGCTCATATAAACCTAGAAAATATTTCATGTATGTGTAAATGAATAGAAGTGTGGATTAACGAGTAGATTTATGTGTCCCAATCCAGCACGTAACAGGTGGCGGATGGTGAAAGTCCTCCAGATATGGAGGATCCCTGTGAATAAAGATTTACCCAAATAAACAGGCGCAGACCAACTGGTGGTAGACTCAGAGAGCAAAGTGGGGTAGTAGATGGCTCTACTACTCCTATAAAGTGCCTCAGGTGCTCAGTGAAGGGAATACCAGGTGGGTAAGAGACGCCTTAAAACCTCTCACTCCTGCTGCCTTGCAAGTAGGACAGGGAGTCCAAAAGCTAGCGGAGAGTCCGTACACAAACTGACAGAAGGCAACAGGAAACCACTGTTGTAGCTCCCAAGAACAATGCTTATTCAGAGTAATAAATTTGTCATAAACAACGTTAATGGATGTTCCTCTGGAACGAACAACCTCGTCTGGTAGGCCAGTTCAGGTGCCACAGGTGAGGCCAGATTGTCATCAAGCTCATTCATTCATCTGCATGTCCCTTGCAGAAATTTACCTCCCTAACAGCACTCCTGTATGCCTCTCGGTTGTAAGCAAGATGGCCTGCTGCTGATGCATCAATCTGAAGATCAATGATGTCTTGCAGCCATCTTCGCCTTGGTCTTCCTCTCTTTCTTTTTCTCATTATGCACCCTTCTAAGACAGTTTTCTCTAGATCATCATGACATTTAATGTGTCCAAAATATTTAAGTTTTCTCTCTTTAATCCTCTTTACTAGCCAGCCCTCTTCAATATTAAGTTCTTGTAGTATAGATATATTTGGGGTTTTTTTTGTGTCCATGATATTTGTATTTGAAGAACTCTTCTGTAGCATTTACATTCAAAGGCATTTATGTATTTCTCAGCTGTTTTGTTAAGTGTCCAGTACTCACAGGCATATGTTGCCATGGGAAAGATGCATGCCCTTAAAATTCTTATTTTTGTAGTTCAGTCTGTTCCTCTCCACAGATTCTTTAGTTGTTTTTACTTTCTGAAGAAAGATAGATGTCCTCCTTTTAATTTCCCTCATTGTATCTCCATTATTAGTTAGCAGTGATTCTAGATATTCAAAACTCTCCACTTTTTCCAGTTTTTCCTCACTGATACATATGTCATCAAGCTACTGGTGGCAAAACTAACAGATTCAAAATAGCAAAATGGAATGTTAGAACTTTATTCCAGACTGGAAAGTTAGAAAATATAAAGAAGGAAATGGAAAGGATGAAGATCAACATATTAGGAATGAGTGAAGTTAGATGGACAGGTGCAGGGAAGATAAACTCAGATAAATATACAACAATATATTCAGGAAGTGAGAAACATGAACAAGGAGTAGGAATTATATTTGATGAACAAACGGCAAGGACAATTGTAGGATATTTGAACATCTCAGACAGAGTCCTGCTAGCCCAATTGAAAGGACGACCAATAAACATAAATATTATACAAGTGTATGCTCCAATGTCTGAAAGTTCTGAAGAAGATTTACAGCTATTTTATAACGACATAGAGACAGCCCTAAAACACACAAAGTCACATATATATGCAGGAAACTCTCTACCGTAGAGAGCGGAGCAACAACACAACTCCTTCAGATCATCAGAGGAAGTACCCCCCCTCAGACAAGTGTTTTGGCCCTTTAAACTCCTGACACTCTAAGGGGGGTGGGCCCTCTGGGTCATGACTCCCAGAGGTCTTGTGAGTTGTTGCTTCCCCCCCCCCCCCCCCCCCCCCCGGTCCCGGGATTGAACCCACGATCTTCCAGTTGCCACTGCACTTTTTTGAAGTGCGTCTTTAGTGATCCAGCCATGGAGGACTGGTATTGGTTGTGGCAAATGAAATTACTTATGTTACCAATGCTTGTTTCGCATACTCCACAGCCAGCATGAGGCCTTTTCTGCTGTTTCTGAAAGGCTTCTCAATGCCCTTGCTCTTGCTTATCCTTTTATGCCCAGTTGCTTACATAGGTCATATGCTGATGTTGCTACGAATCCTCTTGCTCCCAATTCTACAGCTATCACTTCTGCCCTGATTCCTGCCCCCTGCCTCAGTTGCCTGACCAGATCATTGTACTTCTCACATTTAAATAAATGCTGTTCCTCTATTCTAGTTTCGTATGGGACCGTAAGCTCGATCATTATTAATTCTTGTTTTTCTGTGGAGTACACTACAATGTCCAGTTGCATTCCTGTGTTCTTGATGGCAGTCGGGTAATCTCTTCTTCCTGGAAGGTCCGCTATCACATCCCAGTCATTTGAACCATCTAGCAGTGATAGTAAGGGAATGTCCCTGATTTCAATATTTGATGTCGTACCAGCACCTATGAAATATTTAGATGGGACTTCAACTCTTTTGCTGTTATTTGCTTTATCTTTTGCCCTGTCTATAAGTTACCTTAGTCATGGGAGATTTTAATGCCAAAGTTGGTAAAGGAAGAACTTCAGACATCGTTGGTGACTATGGGCTGGGAGAGAGGTAGTAAATTAGTTGAATCGGCAAGAATACACAGCATGGTTGTAAGAAACACCTGGTTTAAACAACATCCCCGATAACTGGCAACATGGTGCAGCCCAGACAAAATGACTTTTAACCAGACAGACTATGTATTAATCAACAAATGATTCCACAATGCATTACTGACAATAAAAACCATGCCAGAAGCCGACTGCAATAGTGACCATGATCCACTCTGTGGAAAAATTAGAATAAAGCTAAAGAAGGCATGCAGAAAAGTGAGAAACATCAAACTGAATACAGAACTCCTTAAAAATGATCAAGAACTGCAAGAACAATACAAAGTTATTATAACAAATAGATACAATCCAGTAGCAAAGATAAACAGTATAGATGAACATTGGGCAATGTTAAGAGGTTCTATCCACCAAACTGTTAAGGAGATAATACCACCAAAAAAAGAAGCCTCTAAAAATAAATGGATGACAGACGACATCTTAGGACTGAAGGACAAGAGGAGGAGGAGTAAAAATAACCAAGAAAAATATAGCAAGAAAAATAAAGAAATAAGATGCAAATGCAGAGAAGCAAAGGAAGTGTGGCTAAAGGAACAGTGCAGACAAATAGAGGACTCTCATAATAAAGACTGCAAAAACATGCAAAAACGAAAAAGAAGGTAAACTGTTAATGGGAAAAGAAAACACTGTGGACGGGTGGATAGAGTACATCGGTAAGCTATATGGAGGAGAAAGACCAGAATTAACACCAGATATTGAAAACTGTGATGGACCAACAATACTTGAAGATGAAATCATAGATGCCATCAAACGCAAGAAGAAAGGAAAAGCGAATGGGCCTGATAATATAACAATAGAAGAAATAGAGGTGCTAGAGGAGATAGGAATAAAAATAATAATCAAGTTACTGAATGACATTTACATCGGTGGTTATAGCCCAGTGACCTGCTTAAATCCACATTTACAGCACTACCAAAGATACCAGGTGCAAAGGAATGTGATGACCACTGGACTATCAGCCTCTCATGTCACATAACAAAGCTACTTCTGAGAATCATTATGAGAAGAACAAGGAAAATGATAAAAATGGAAATAGCAGATGAACAGTTTGGATTTGCTGAAGGAAAGGGAACACACAATGCCAGAACACGTACAGAAAGACCTTTAGAAGTACAGAAAGATCTCTACTTATGCTTCATTGATTACACCAAGGCATTCGACAAGGTGAAAAATAATGAAATTATTAAAATGCTTGAAGACATCAATATAGATGGCAAAGACCTGAGGATTGTAAAACATCTATACTGGCAGTAAGAAACAGCAATTCAAGTTGAAAACAGAACTGGAAAATATCAACCTATAAAACAAGGAATGCGACAAGGATGTATACTATCTCTAGACCTTTTTTTCTCTTTAAGTGAGAATATTCTAAGAACGATCATCACAGAACCAGGCATAAAAATTGGACGATACAATATTAACAACCTTCGGTATGCTGACGACACAGTACTGATAGCTGAAAACCAACAAGATTTGCAAAATCTCTTGGATAAAGTCGCCAAAGAAAGTGAACAGAAATGCCTTACTTTGAACATCAAAAAGACAGAGACTATGGTTATATCTAAGAAACAGAATCCACCAATATGCAGTATAAAATTAGATGGAACTATTCTGAAGCAGGTGCAGAAATTCAAATACCTTGGAGCAGTAATGACTTCAGATAGGAAATGCAGAACAGAAATTAGAAAGAGAATAGGCCAAGCAAAGACTGCATTTCAGAGAATGAAAAACATATTATCCAACACATTCTTATCAATGAATGTTAGAAAACGAGTCCTAAAATGCTATGTTGAGCCTATTTTGTTATATGGAAGTGAATCATGGACAATAGGCAGGTCTGCACAAAAATCATTGGAAGCAGCAGAAATGTGGTTTATTAGAAGACAGTTGCGAATCCCCTGGACAGCAAAAATAACTAATGAAGAATGTATGAGAAGAGCTGGAGAGACAAAAAGTCTTGTCAAAAAAATAAGAGAGAGATAATGTACTTTCATAGGACATGCAATGAGAAGAGGAGCCATTGAAAATATTATAACAACAGGAAAAATAGAAGGAAGAAGATCAAGAGGAAGACCAAGAGAAATGATACTGGACAGTCTGACGGGATAGTGTGAGAGGAGACCACCAACTGAGCTGATGGTCTGCATGAAAGATCGTGTACTCTGGAGAAGCATAATAGCCAACGCCAGTCAGCACGGCACCTGATGATGATGTTGATGCTGATGATTACACTGATTAGTCCCCCACTCTATCCAACCACCTAAACAACTTTCTCTTATAAAACTAGAAAATATTTCATACTTCCAATTATTAGTCCCCCACTCTATCCAACCACCTAAACAACTTTCTCTTATAAATCTACAGAATAGTTCATGCTTCTGCAGATAGTATCCCACTCTAATCAACCACCTAAATAATTGTCTCTTATAAACCTAGAAAATATTTCACCCTTCCACAGATATTATCACATTCTACGCATTCACCTAATTAACTGTATCTTATAAACTTACAAAATATTTCAGACTTCCACAGATAGTAAGTATCCTACTCTACTGAACCACCTAAATAACTGCTGCTTATAATACTAAACAATATTTTGTACTTCCACAGATAGTATCCCATTCTACCCAACCACCTAAATAACCATCTCTTATAAACCTAGAAAATATTTCATGCTTCCAAAGATTGGTTCCCTAATCTACCCAACCACCTAAACAACTTTCTCTTAACCTAGAAAATATTTCATGCTTCCAAAGATTGGTTCCCTAATCTACCCAACCACCTAAACAACTTTCTCTTATAAACCTAGAAAATATTTCATACTTCCACAGATAGTATTCCACTCTTACCAACCACCTAATTAACTGTCTCTTATAAAACTAGAAAATAGATCATGCTTCACACAGACAGTCCGTCACTCTATGCAATCACCTAAATAACTGTCTCTTATAAACCTATGGATGCATCAGCGGCAGGCCATCTTGCTCACAACTGAGAGGCTTACAGGAGTGCTGTTTGGGAGGCAAAGTTCCGCAAGGGACATATGAATGAATGAATGTATAAACCTAGAGAATATTTCATGCTTCCACAGATAGTATACCACTCTACCCAACCACTTAAATAACTGTCTCTTATAAACCTAGAAAATATTTCATACTTCCACAGTTAGTATACCACTCTACTCATCCATCAAATTCATACTTCCACTGAGGGTGGCTTCTGTTCGGGCCATAGTTATCCACAGAAGTGGGTTGGGGCCACATGACAATATTTGGTTTAGCATCTCTTTATCTCATTTATCAGCCAATGACCTGTTTGCACTTTATGCTCACAAACATCAACATTAACACATTTTATATTGCTCTTTTTTTACAAGGATACTAACATTTCTAAGTTTTTTTTTTAATCTGTTGTGTTTTGTTTTATTTTTTTTTTTTTTGTGATCCTCAAACAAAGCCTTTTACTGAAGTATCTGGATTATTGTATGCTCTTCGTTTATATATGTCATCTTATTTTCTGTCACTCTTGTTCCTGGCCATTTTCCTCACTCACTCTATCTATTTGAACCATACACTTCAGTCAACCTTTATTATTAGAAGCAGTTTTACTGCAGCCATCGTTTCTCTCATCTCTCACAATACTATTATCTTCCGTAACATGATAAAAATAGGACATAAGAAAAACAACTGAAACATGATAACATTTTTTATCCTTATATTTTATGTTTTTGAAATCTGTGTTCAAAACAGAGGAACACAGGTAAGTCTTTTCAGAAAATCCTTCCATGTTCACATCGGGGCATCTTGCTTCCAACTAAGAGGCCTACAGGAGAGCTGTTAGAGAGGCAAAGTTCTGCAAGGAACATGCAGATGACTGAATCTGCCCTAACACAAAATGTTATACTATTATTTGTCCTCTCACAAAATGTTATACTATTATTTGTCCTCTCACAAAATGTTATACTATTATTTGTCCTCTATCTGCCCTAACACAAAATGTTATACTATTAGTTGTCCTCTATCTGCCCTAACACAAAATGTTGTATTATTATTTGTGCTCTCACAAAATGTTATACTATTATTTGCCCTCTCACAAAATGTTATACTATTATTTGTCCTCTATCTGCCCTAACACAAAATGTTATACTATTATTTGTCCTCTATCTGCCCTAACACAATATGTTATACTATTATTTGTCCTCCCAACACTTCATCTCTGTACACAAACATCACAGATAGAAAGTGTTAGGGAGCATAAAACACTAAGTCCAACATCTGACCTGGAACTCTCATGTGCAAGATCTAACAAAACTCATCGCACAAAAAGTATACCAGTTAGCCAAAATTAAGCACTTCATCGATCAAGACACACGGAAGACATACTACATATCACATATACAAACACATTTAGACTACTGCTCAAAAGTTTGGGATGGTTGCCCAGTGTCAAATACAAAGAGGCTTTGCTCACTCCAAAAGCGAGCAGTAAAGCTTATTAGTGACAAAGATCAAGTACAAACAACTAACCAGCACAAATGTATCAAAATACTGCCTCTTAAGAATAGATTCCCCTTCACCAAAGCCAAGTTGGTACATTATATTCTTTCAAAGCATGCTCCGCCTTATCTATGGAACATTTTCAAATTTAGCCCAAAGTGCAGAAAACACATAAAATAAGTCTTTCAAAACCTAGACATGACTTTTTACAAGAAAAGCTTTACTTATTCTGCTGCTCATCTTTGGAATACCTCTCATCCTGTATAAAAAATATAAGATATCCCCCTTCCTACAACTACAAACTTTTCCAATATCTATTTGATGTCGATTACATGCCTACATGAACCATAAAACTTAAAAAGTTATTTTAGACTGATCTAAAGAAGGTGAATTCAGTTAATTGTTTATTCTGATTAGTACTGAAATTTTTGTTTGGTAGACAGTCATTTATTTATGTATGTAGTTACTTTGCGTACTGAGTGGCAAAATGTAAATGTTTTATTTTATTTTATGTCTCTCAGTTTCAATGTTAATTATGTTTGTTATACATGCAGCATATTTGTAAAATGTCTGGAACAGAGTGAAAGTTATATGATAAATAGAAGAATGTCAAATGGGCGTACAAGCCCTATTCTTAATCTTTTTTGAAATAAAGATCAATCAATCTCTGTCCTAACACAAAATGTTACTTATCATTTCTCTAACATAAATCAATCAATCAATCAGGTGCTGTGTCGCACGGCGTAGGCAACCATTTCTCTCCACAATTTCCTGTCTTTAGACTTGATTATGAGATCCACTGGTGACTTTATTCCTAACCACACTGACAGCCCATCCAGTAACTTCTCTCTCTCTCTGTCTTCCCTTCAATTTTTCAAGTTGCCACAATGTGTTCCAATTTTCCTCTTCTCAGAAAATGTCCTACAAATCTCACTTGTCTGCCTCTGATCTTTGCTGTAATTTGCCTTTTAACTCCAGCCTTTCTTAAGACTTCTTCATTGGTTTTCTTAGCTGTCCATGGTACCTTCAACATCCTTCTTATGAACCACATTTCCATGGCCTCCATTTCTTGCTGTACTCTCTTATTCATGGACCATGCTTCACATCCATAAAACAAAATTGGCTCAATGTAACATTTAAGTACTCGGAATCTTGTTTCCATTGATATAGATCTGTTCCACAAGATGTTTCTCATTTTCTGGAATGCTGACTTGGCCTGAGCACGTCTGCTTTTTATTTCATTGTGATATTTCCCATCAGCTGTTATAACTGTTCCTAAGTACTTAAATCTGTCAACTTGTTTCAGTTCTGTGCCATCGAATGCTACACTCTGGTGGTATTCTTTTTTTTTTATTCAGGCTGAGACCTTTCACGAACCACAACATTCCAGAAGAGCCTGTAGCTCCCCTTCACTTTTAGCAACCAGAACTGTGTGGTCTGCATATCTTAAGTTGTTACGGTTGTACCCACCAACTGATATTCCTGGCAAGCTCTCCATATTTCTCCTTATGTTTTTGCTGTACAAGGAGAAGAGGTCAGGAGATGGAACACATCCTTGTCTCACTCCCAATTTTATGTCTTGGAATGCTCCTACCTGGTTCTCAACCTTCATTGCTGCCAGTATATGGTTTTGATGAGTTTCAGATCTTTCCCATCTATGTTGATGTCTTCCAGCATTCTTATAATTTGTGTGTCTCACTTTATCGAATGCTTAACAGTTCTTCCTCTTCTGCATTCGAGGTTGTTGATCACTTTAGATCCTGATCCCTGTGGACAAGGCAAAGCCTGCAGTGCTCTCCAGATCTTGACAGGAGCCCACTTTTGCCATGCCTCATGCCTCTAGTCTGCATAGTTTGTGTCCTCAATCCATGCCTCATGCCTCTAGTCTGTATAGTTTGAGTCCTCAATCCATGCCTCATGCCTCTAGTCTGTATAGTTTGTGTCCTCAATCCATGCCTCATGCCTCTAGTCTGTATAGTTTGTGTCCTCAATCCATGCCTCATGCCTCTAGTCTGTATAGTTTGTGTCCTCAATCCATGCCTCATGCCTCTAGTCTGTATAGTTTGTGTCCTCAATCCATGCCTCATGTCTGTATAGTTTGTGTCCTCAATCCATGCCTCATGCCTCTAGTCTGTATAGTTTGTGTCCTCAATCCATGCCTCATGCCTCTAGTCTGTATAGTTTGTGTCCTCAATCCATGCCTCATGCCTCTAGTCTGTATAGTTTGTGTCCTCAATCCATGCCTCATGCCTCTAGTCTGCATAGTTTGTGTCCTCAATCCATGCCTCATGCCTCTAGTCTGCATAGTTTGTGTCCTCAATCCATGCCTCATGCCTCTAGTCTGCATAGTTTGGGCACTCTTGCAGGATATGTTCTGGAGTCTTTACAGTCGTCTATGAAGCATAAGTATAGGTCCATCTTTACTTCTACTGATCTTTCCATCAATGTTCTCAATATACGAGGGGCGTTCAAAAAGCAATGCACCACATGTTTTTTCAGCTACTAATGAAGATAGAAGAACGAAATTTTGCACTTTAAATATGGCTTGTGCCGATTGTGTGAACCAAATTTCACCACAACCAACCAAAGAATATGCCTGCCCTAACCCTTGAAATGGAGCATGTTAGCAACTTCCGGTAAAAGCAGCGAATTGTGATAGAGAAGGAAACTGTTGAGAATATTCACAATCATTTATGTAATATGTATGGAAGTTTTGTAGTCGACAGGAGTACAGTCAATCGCTGGGTTCATAGAATCAAACAATCAATAAGTGGAGATAAGGAGTTGCATGACTGGCTGCACTGTGGACGTCATGCCACAGCCACCAAGGCAGAAATGGTGAATTGCACTGAGTGCATTACTCTTACTGATAGGCATATCACTACTTAACAGCCTTAAAGCTGTCAGTCAGCAATGGTAGTGCAAATGCAGTTATAAAAGCTCTCGGATTTTCTAAGGTTTGCACAAGTTGGGTTTCTTAAAGTCTCGCAAATGACCATCGATTGCAAAGGAAAGCAATTTCTTCTGAATTGTTGGAGCTTTTCAATGCTGAGGGAGAGAACTTTTTGGCTAAGACCATAACAGGTAACGAAACCTGGGCACATCATTTTGAAATTGAGACAAAAAAAGACAGTCAATGGAGTAGCATCATCCACAATTACCACGAAGAAAGAAATTCAAGACAACTCCTTCAGCTGGAAAGGTCATGATCACTGTCTTTTGGGACACTGAAGGTGTGATTCTTGTGGACGTTATGCCAAGAGGAGAGACAATTAATTCACAAGCTTACATTAAGACATTGAAAAAACTCAACGTTTTCACAGAGTTTGGCTGCACAAGAATCCACCAGACCTGCTTCTCCTTCACGACAATGGCGCCCTCACACAAGTCTGGCAACATGGGAAGCAATCACCACACTGGGTTGGACTGTACTACCCCATCCACCCTATAGTCCAGATTTGGCACACTGATTTCCATCTGTTTGGTCCACTTAAAGATGCACTCCAGGGGGTAAGATTTGAAGATGACGAAGGAGTGATTCATGCGGTGAAGAAATGTCTACATAATAAGAGAAAATCTGGTATGGGCTAGGAATATGTCCACTTGTTTCACACTGGCATAAAGCTGTATAAGTTGATGGGGATTATGTTGAATAATACCAATGTTTACATAACATATCCATGTATATTGTGTATAAATTTCAAGTTTTTTTAATAAACAGCTCCTGAGAAAAATGATGTGGTGCATTACTTTCTGAACACCCCTAGTATATATGGCATTACTTGTGCCTTTCCTTCTACAAAGCCACACTGTTCTTCAGCGATTTCTGATCTTATTTTGCCCCTGACTCTTAACAATACGATGCAGGATTTTGGTAACATGGGTCATAAGACTAATGGTTTGATGGTCTTCACATTCAACTGCACCTTGTTTCTTTGGCAGGGCAATGTAAACTGACTGCGAAAGGTCTGATGGGGGTATAGTTATTGTTATAGATGTCATTCAGCAATCTGGTAATTATTTCTATGCAAAGCTCTCCTAATGCTTCCAATTCTTCCTTGGTGATTTTATCTGATCCTGGTGTTTTGTTGTTCTTCATGTATTTGATGGCTTCTTCCACTTCTGCTTTTAATATGGAAGGCCGTTCATTATTATTTCATATACCAATTTCGCTTCTATTATCCTCACAGAGTTCTCTAATGTATTCGCACCATCGTGCCATTATTTCATCTCAGTCCATTATTGTATGCCTCTCCTTTGACTTCAGGCAACAAGTCTTGTGGTATGCCCTTTTGTCTGTTAACTCCTTTATTTGTATTAAATAAGACACAAATGCAACAAAGCTAAAGAAGAGTGGCTAAATAAGAAATGAAAGGAAACAGAGACACACCATCATAGAAACACAAGAGATATGTACACACAGATACAGGAGTTATCCTAACATAAAGTGTTGTTATACTATTATCTGTCCTCTGTCTATCCTAACATAAAGTGTTGTTACACTATTATCTGTCCTCTGTCTATCCTAACATAAAGTGTTGTTATACTATTATCTGTCCTCTGTCTATCCTAACATAAAGTGTTGTTACACTATTATCTGTCCTCTGTCTATCCTAACATAAAGTGTTGTTATACTATTATCTGTCCTCTGTCTATCCTAACATAAAGTGTTGTTACACTATTATCTGTCCTCTGTCTATCCTAACATAAAGTGTTGTTATACTATTATCTGTCCTCTGTCTGTCCTAACATAAAGTGTTATACTATTATTTGTCCTCTGTCTATCCTAACATAAAGTGTTATACTATTATTTGTCCTCTGTCTATCCTAACATAAAGTGTTGTTACACTATTATTTGTCCTCTGTCTATCCTAACATAAAGTGTTACACTATTATCTGTCCTCTGTCTATCCTAACATAAAGTGTTATACTATTATTGTCCTCTGTCTATCCTAACATAAAGTGTTATACTATTATTTGTCCTCTGTCTATCCTAACATAAAGTGTTGTTACACTATTATTTGTCCTCTGTCTATCCTAACATAAAGTGTTACACTATTATCTGTCCTCTGTCTATCCTAACATAAAGTGTTATACTATTATTTGTCCTCTGTCTATCCTAACATAAAGTGTTATACTATTATTTGTCCTCTGTCTATCCTAACATAAAGTGTTATACTATTATTTGTCCTCTGTCTATCCTAACATAAAGTGTTACACTATTATCTGTCCTCTGTCTATCCTAACATAAAGTGTTATACTATTATTTGTCCTCTGTCTATCCTAACATAAAGTGTTATACTATTATTTGTCCTCTGTCTATCCTAACATAAAGTGTTACACTATTATCTGTCCTCTGTCTATCCTAACATAAAGTGTTATACTATTATTTGTCCTCTGTCTATCCTAACATAAAGTGTTATACTATTATTTGTCCTCTGTCTATCCTAACATAAAGTGTTATACTATTATTTGTCCTCTGTCTATCCTAACATAAAGTGTTATACTATTATCTGTCCTCTGTCTATCCTAACATAAAGTGTTATACTATTATTTGTCCTCTGTCTATCCTAACATAAAGTGTTATACTATTATCTGTCCTCTGTCTATCCTAACATAAAGTGTTATACTATTATTTGTCCTCTATCTGTCCTAGCACACAAGTACTCTGATATATTTTGCTGTTTATAAGCTCTAACTTTAACTTTCTTCAGTCCAGAGTGTCTGACTTTCATGTAAGGTAAACCCTTGTGTAGATTTTCTGATGCATTTTTGTCTGACATGCAAACACAATGGACTAACCTGTGCAGATGTTCTTCCCTTACTCGATTCTCTTCTCCTGTAGCAATAACTTTGGTTGTTGTTGATGTGACCACTTGCCCATCTTTCATGTAGGTTCGAGTCTTGGCAATTGTGCGGTAGTGGCTCTTGCTTTCCTGACAAAATAGAACAGATTTGCTATCAACATAACATTACAAAACTGGATTAGTCATTTCACATAACAATAATCTATAACTGCAGGCAAGTACTTTTCCTGGAGAAGTGCTTCCTGACTGTGTTAGACATTCATTTCTCTAACTGCTCTCATATCACGAATATCCATTATCATCATCATCAGCAGCACCTTATCTCAGGTCAGATTTAATATGCAGAAGCCATGAAGAATTTTTTTTTTAAAAAAGCCTCTTTTATTTATAAGTCAGAAAAATGCTATTTTGTTAGCTTTCACTGTCACTGGTTTGATGTGACTACTAGCAGATGTCTGCTGTTTTGTTAGCTTTCACTGTCACTTGTTTGATGTGACTACTAGCAGATGTCTGCTGTTTTGTTAGCTTTCACTGTCACTGGTTTGATGTGACTACTAGCAGATGTCTGCTGTTTTGTTAGCTTTCACTGTCACTTGTTTGATGTGACTACTAGCAGATGTCTGCTGTTTTGTTAGCTTTCACTGTCACTTGTTTGATGTGACTACTAGCAGATGTTTGCTGTTTTGTTAGCTTTAACTGTCACTTGTTTGATGTGACTACTAGCAGATGTCTGCTGTTTTGTTAGCTTTCACTGTCACTTGTTTGTTGTGACTGCTAGCAGATGTTTGCTGTTTTGTTACCTTTCACTGTCACTTGTTTGATGTGACTACTAGCAGATGTTTGCTGTTTTGTTAGCTTTCACTGTCACTTGTCTGATGTGACTACTAGCAGATGTTTGCTGTTTTGTTAGCTTTCACTGTCACTTGTTTGATGTGACTGCTAGCAGATGTTTGCTGTTTTGTTAGCTTTCACTGTCACTTGTTTGATGTGACTACTAGCAGATGTTTGCTGTTTTGTTAGCTTTCACTGTCACTTGTTTGATGTGCCTACTAGCAGATGTCTGCTGTTTTTGTTAGCTTTCACTGTCACTTGTCTGATGTGCTTACTAGCAGATGTCTGCTGTTTTGTTAGCTTTCACTGTCACTTGTTTGATGTGACTACTAGCAGATGTCTGCTGTTTTGTTTGCTTTCACTGTCACCGGTTTGATGTCTACTAGCACATGTTTGCTGTTTTGTTAGCTTTCACTGTCACCAGTTTGATGTCTACTAGCAGATGTCTGCTGTTTTTATTACCTTTCACTGTCACCTGTCTGATGTTCTTACTAGCAGATGTCTGCTGTTTTGTTAGCTTTCATTGTCACTTGAATGATGTGTCTACTAGCAGATGTTTGCTGTTTTGTTAGCTTTCACTGTCACTTGTTTGATGTGCTTACTAGCAGATGTCTGCTGTTTTGTTAGCTTTCATTGTCACTTGAATGATGTGTCTACTAGCAGATGTTTGCTGTTTTGTTAGCTTTCACTGTCACTGGTTTGATGTGACTACTAGCAGATGTCTGCTGTTTTGTTAGCTTTCACTGTCACTTGTTTGATGTGACTGCTAGCAGATGTCTGCTGTTTTGTTAGCTTTCACTGTCACTTGTCTGATGTGACTACTGGCAGATGTCTGCTGTTTTGTTAGCTTTCACTGTCACTGGTTTGATGTGACTACTAGCAGATGTCCACTGTTTTGTTAGCTTTCATTGTCACTGGTTTAATGCGCCTACTAGCAGATGTCCATTGACATGTGACAAACTGATACTGACTGAAAGCTTGCTACATTCAACAAACATCAAAATATTTTCTTTAAACAGTGTATCTGCAGCAAACAGCACACATATATTTTGTGTGTAGTATATAGCACAGTCCACATCTTGTGATAAATGATTTATCCACCTTTCTAACACAAGTAATAACTTGTTATCAAACATTCACCATTTTAACACATGTAACACTTTCTACTATCAAACATTCACCTTTCTAACACAAGTAACACTTTCTACTATCAAACATTCATCTTTCTAACATAAGTAACACCTTCTACTATCAAACATTCACCTTTCTAACACAAGTAGCACCTTCTGCTATCAAACATTCATCTTTCTAACATAAGTAACACCTTCTACTATCAAACATTCACCTTTCTAACATAAGTAACATCTTCTGCTATTAAACAACAGATTTGTATAATACATCCTATATCCTTTTTTCAAAGAGTCTTTGGACAATATGTTGTATAACACAGCATCAAGGTGTTCAATACTCATTGTCAGATAAATAATACATCCATATAACTTAGAAGTAATCAATATACAAATCACCAATGTGGCCAGCACCGACAATCATATGAAATCTCTCTGACACACTTACATATATACAGACATGTACAATTACAACCACCTATATTGAGCCCTACTCAAAGATTTGCTAAGCAAGCATCACATATGGTGAAGCACTCACATACTCATACAGCCCCAAACTTCTGACAGCAAGACTTACATTACGTTGACGTATATGGCCCTTCTTTGGTTGCCTCTGTGTCACCTCAGCATTTTCTGGTTCTTGGCTGTCACCAACACTGTCCACTGTGTTAACACTACCTGAGTCTGACCTTTTATCTGAGTCATCATCCAGATTGGAAATCTCATCACACATTCGTGTCTCAAATGTGTCTAGATCTGTCTGAGGCACAGCGGTAGGCACAGCACCGGGAGCAGTGAGTAAATCTTGATTGCCAGAAGCAGGTTCTTCTGTCTTGAATTCCTCCACATCATGAGATATTTGCACTAACTTATCTCCAGTATCTACAGAAATGTTCACTTCCTTGTTCTCTTGTGTGCTGGCTGCTGCCCCATCTCTGCTCATGCTTGAAACACTAATCTCATCTACATCACCAGCTTCAGAAATCACTTGACTATTCTCATTGTGAGACTCCAATATTTCTGGCTCTTCAACAATTGCATATTTTTTGTGCAAGTCTTCCTCTGTGTCCAGCACAGCTTCAATATCAGCGGCAATGTCATAGGGAAGACTTTCTTCCTTATTATCGTCCTCTGCTTCTGCTGGAGCAACATAATCTTTAAATGTATCAAACACAACGCTTGCAACAGAAGGTACCGCGCTGGTGGACTTGAGAACGTCATCAATTATCTCCGACATAATTTCTGAAGCAACTTCTTCATTTGGACCATGTTCAACATCTGCAACATCTGCCAGTGCTGGAGTGACATTATCTTCCTCTACCTCAACAGCTGAGCCTACCATCTGAAGAATAAACATACAAGATACATCAAAATTTCACAAAACATCCCATTCCACAGGCATTCAAGAAATATCTACAAAATATGTCATTTGTAGCAATCTGGTGAAAATGACTTTGCTTAATTAAAGCTTGTCTGTATGTAATGTTCCAACAAAGCCAAGTTTATGGTGAAAATGGCTAGAAATACACTGGTGAATGCCTAATGTATCACATCATCATCATCATAAGGTGTCATGAATGTCACATCTCCACAGACCTCTATCCATGTTCTTTTTATCGATTCAGTTTGTGACTTTCTATCATATAAGACTGTTCAAGATCTTCTCTTATGGTATTCCTCTGCCTTTCTTCATCTTGCATACTCATTTCAAGTAATGTCCTTCAATAACATGTGAATTCTGTCTTTTTCTAATGGTTTTTATTAAATTTCTTTTTCTTTTTTTTTTCATTGGCTTTTCTTACCTTCTTTTTGTTATTCATCATTTGTCATCTTAACTATCTATAGTACTCTTAACATCATACTAAGAAATTGTATCTGTTTCTCTAATAATCCCTGCATTGTTTGTATTTGTCTATATGTTGTATCAGTATTGCATTTCAACATTGGGTTTCTGCTATATGGTGATAGTGAAAGATTATATCAAATGTTTTTATTTGCATGAATGCTGTTTTAGCTTGGCATAATCTGCTCTTGTTTTCAAAGGCGTTCAATTTGATCTATTCCAAATTCCTTTAACTCTTTTTGTCACCTTCTCATCAAGAATGATCCCTCCTCCTCTTTCAAGTTTATCCCAGTGTGCTGTCCTGAATCAGTTCATCTCATCTCACCTATTTCTTCCCACTGGGACCCCATTTAGCTTCACCTATTTCTTCCCAATGGCACCCCATTTAGCTTCACCTATTTCTTCCCAATGGCACCCCATTTAGCTTCACCTATTTCTTCCCAATGAGACCCCATTTAACTTCACCTATTTCTTCCTTCCCCCGTGTGGTACCCGGGATCTGCAAAGAATAGGACCACTGTACCCTACCATGCATGATCGTAAAAGGCGACTAAGGAGGGTTCAGCATAGGGCCAGCAACCCTATCTGGTTAAAAAACTATCAGACTGCTACAGAAACGGAAGCAAGGGAAAAAACAAATGCAGGTGGAAGGAGAAATGCGTATCAGGAAACTGAGCCCATGAAGGTTGTGGATGAAAGCCAGCCACTGGAAGTCCCCAGCCCGACTGCAGACCTCCTGGAACCTAAACACAAGATGCAAATAGGCAGCTGGAATGTAAGAACACTAAACCAGACTGGAAAACTAGCACAAACCATCAAGGAAATGCACAGATACAAACTAGACATACTAGGAATACAAGAAGCAAGATGGACAGGACAAGGCAGAAGGAAATTAACAACACAGCACACAGAAGATACAATAATATGGTCAGGTAAAGAAGATCTTCATGAAGGAGGAGTAGCATTGATTATAACAAAAGAAGCATCAAGAGCATTGCTGAAATGGACCCCAATAAATGAGAGATTATTATATGCACGCTTCAACTCAAGATTCACGAAGCTGTCTATTATAGTTTGTTATGCACCAACAGAAGCAGCTGAAGAGGAATTAAAAGAAGATTTTTACAACAGCCTCCAAGCAACAGTAGAAACAATACCCAAGCATGATATGCTACTCATCTTGGGTGACTTCAATGCAAAAGTAGGTGAAGGAAATGAAGATAGAAGAAGAATCATGGGAAGAGAAGGAATCGGAGAAATAAATGAAAATGGAGAAAGACTGTGCAGTTTCTGTGAAGAAAACATGATGACCATCGGAGGGACAATTTTCCAACATAAAAACATCCATAAGGTGACTTGGAGGTCACCAGATAAAACCACAGAAAACCAAATCGATCACATACTAATAAACAACAAGTGGAAACGGTCACTACAAGATGTGCGAGCAAGGAAAGGAGCAGATGTAGGAAGTGATCACAACCTTCTGGTAGCAAAAATAAAACTAAAATTAAGGAAAGCCAAAATCAGAGAACACAGAAAGATACATTTTGATACAAGAAAACTGATAGACCAGCAAACAAGAAATGAATTCTCAATAGTACTTAAGAACCGCTTCAGTGTCCTACAAGACAAAGCAGAAATGTCCATATTAGAGTTCAATAAAACACTACAGGAAACAGCAAAAGAGGTGCTGGGATATCGGAAAAGGAGAAAAGAGGAATGGATAAGCGAGACCACATGGGAAAAGATAGAGCAAAGAAAAGAAATCAAGAAAAAAATTACTGAACACCAAATCACAACGGCTTAAAGAATGAGTTTTAAGTAATTATGCACAAAAAGACAAAGAAGTGAAGGAATCATGCCGTCAAGATAAACGTCAATATTATGACAACTTAGCAGAAACAGCAGAGAAAGCAGCATATACAAATGACATGAGAACCATATATAAAATCACAAAGCAGATGACAGGTAACTTCAACACAAGATGTGAAAGTGCAGTAAGGACACAAAATGGACAGCTGGTCAGTGGAGAAAGAGAAAAAATTGAAAGATGGAGGGAACACTTTAACACCCTACTAAACAGAACACAAGCAGCACAAACAATAGACATACCTGAAGCAAAAACGGAACTAAACATCAATGCAGGACCAATAACAATAAATGAAGTAAAGGAGGCGATAAAGAAGCTAAAATCAGACAGGGCACCAGGTGAAGATGAAGTGACTGCTGAGATGTTGAAAGCAGAAGAAACAGAAACACCAAAACAACTTTGCTGGATATTACAACAAATTTGGGATCTAGAAAAAGCCCCAGATGAGTGGAAAACTGGGCTTATAGTAAAACTACCAAAGAAGGGTGACCTCAGAGATTGTGGGAACTGGAGAGGCATTACCCTACTGCCACTCACCAGTAAAGTACTCTGCAGAATAATCATCAACAGAATTGTACCAACACTTGAGGAAAAACTTCGGAAAGAGCAGGCAGGATTTAGGAAAGGAAGATCATGCATAGACCACATATTTGTACTTAGACAAATATTAGAACAGGCAAATGAGTGGCATAGCACAACATATGCATTATTCATAGATTTTGAGAAAGCTTTTGACAGTGTCAACAGAGATGCACTGTGGAAAATCCTAAGATGGCATGGCCTCCCCCATAAAATAGTTAATGTAATCAAAGCCCTATACGAGGGTTTTCAGTGCAAAGTGATCTGTGGAGAACATACCTCCAACAGCTTTAGGGTACAAACAGGAGTGAAGCAGGGATGTGTACTATCACCAACATTATTTATCTTGGCAGTAGACTGGTTAATGAAGGAGGCAACATCAGACAAACACAGAGGATTACAATGGACCCTTGACACAGTGCTGGAGGACCTTGACTTTGCGGACGACATTTGTCTATTATCAAGCAGTCACAAAGATATGCAAGATAAAATAAACAAGCTAACTCAGAATGCAAACAACATAGGACTGAAGATTAACGTAGGAAAGACAAAGTTAATGAAGCAAAATGTGAACAACAGAAATGTACTCAGAGTAGATAACAAGTTAGTGGAGGAGGTCAACGAATTTGTATACCTTGGCAGCAGAGTAGTAGAAAATGGAGACAGCACAGAGGACATCAACAGCAGACTTACTAGAGCAAACCAGGCTTTTGCAATGCTGCAGAATATATGGAAATTAAAAAAAACTAAGCATAAATATGAAAATCAGGATATTTAAGAGTAATGTTCTAAGTGTACTACTCTATGGAAGTGAATGCTGGAAAATCACCAAAACCATAGAAAACAAGTTGAATTCTTTCCAGACTAAATGTTTACGAAGAATTACAAAAATATTTTGGCCAAACACCATAAGAAATAACATCTTATTAGCAGAAATGCAAATGAAACCACTGACAACAATTATTGAGGAAAGACGCTGGCGATGGTTGGGACAAGTGCTCCGAATGACTGACAACTCACTACCAAAAATAGCACTAAGATGGACATCACAGGGGAGCAGAAGTAAGGGTAGACCAAAAGAGACATGGAGAAGAACAACAGAGAGGATGTTGAGCAATACAGGGCTCACCTAGGCAAGAGCAGAAAAAAAGGCAAAGGACAGGCATTTGTGGAAAACCCTTGTGGAAGCCCCATGTGCCCTGGGCACTTAAGGTTCAGAGAGAGAGAGAGAGAGATTTCTTCCTTACAACATACTATCTCACTTCACCTATTTCTTCCCAACAGCACCCCATTTAGCATCACCTATTTCTTCCCTTTTGCAATGAGTTCCTCATTATGAACAGAAATTGGGCATCCATGTCTAGTTGCATTTGTAATCATTTCCACACCACTTTTGAATCATGAATACCACCTGAATATCTGTACACGAGATAAACAATTATCCCCATAAACTTGTTGCATCAATTCAACTGTCTCAATGGCACTTTTTAATTTAATGTTAGCTTTTAGCTCCATGCTGATTACGTGACAATGCACCGCTAACTAGGTCAACAAAATGGCGGCTTATTTGTCATCCACTTATTGGGTGGCAATGAAAAGTTGCCAGACCACAGACGAAAGTTGCCTCTTTGGATTCCATGGTTTGCTTCATAGATGGCATTTTTGTCTTGGCCATAATAAAATCAGTCTCATTACTTAATTGTCGGACCTTGTATGTACACAAGACTAGCACAGGCCCTATAACTTATGTTTGTGCTTATATTCCCTGCTTTAATATATTCATAATGAGACCTAACTCTAGTGACAGGCTAAAAGAACACACAAAGAAAGAAAAACTTGAGATAGTAAAGCTTAATGGACAAGGTATTTCCAATGCTGCAATAGAGTTAATCTAGGTGTGCCTCAAACTACAGAGTCCAATAGTTTCGAGTAAAGGAGAAATGTTAGATGAGATTAAAAAATGCTACGTCAGAGCAATGAAAAGCAGGGCACTTCATTTGTGTGGAAAAACTTTCAGCTGTGTGAATTCAAGATCAAATCAGACACAACATTCTCCTTAGCCAAGACAAAAGTCCAGGCACTATTTCATACAACACAAGCAGAGACAAGAGTTAGTTCTGATGATCAGCCTCAATGGTTTTCTTCTTCATATTTTCTTAACCTACTCTAATTACTTCATCATCTGTATCAAACATAGTGTAAATATTCATCATCTGTATCAAACAGTGTAAATATTCATCACCATCTGTTCTATACATGGTGTAAATATTCATCATCATCATCTGTTCTATACATGGTGTAAATATTCATCATCATCTGTACTATACACAGTGTAAATATTGATTATCATCTGTTCTATACATGGTGTAAATATTCATCATCATCATCATCATCATCTGTTCTATACATGGTGTAAATGTTCATCATCATCTGTACTATACACAGTGTAAATATTCATCATCTGTATCAAACATAAATGGAAAATGTTAAATAAAAACTACTTCAGCCATATATGTAAACTGAAATATAACCAACATGTCTCTCAAACTCTAACAAAAGAAAGAAAAAAAAACATTCAGTACATGACTATTTTTTTTTTACCGTTATTGTTTCCAGGTTGTTAGAGCTGGACTTCTCATCAGCGCTGATACCAACGCCTTCATCAAATGATGCAGCAGCTTTATCTCTCTCTGCAGCCACTGATTCATCTTGAACTTGTGCTGGTGTTTCTGTAGGCACAACTACAGCTTCTAAGGTATCAGCAGGTACAACCGATTCTGGTGTATCAGCACGTACAACTACAGCTTCTGATGCATCAGCAGGTACAACTACCACTTCTGGTATATCAACAGGTACAACTACCACTTCTGGTATATCAGCAGGTACAACTAAAGTTTCTGCTACTGATGCCTCTGGAGTGTCAGCAGGTACAACTACAGCTTCTGGTATTGATGGTTCTAGAATGTGTTCCTGAGGTTTCTCCACAACTGTTGTTTCTGACTTTTGTTCTTCTTTTGGAAGGTCAAGAACTTTAATCTGTTCATGCTCTTCTGTCTGTTTAAACCAGGTACAAAACTGTTATAACAACCAGTAACACTAAACATATCAGAAAGACTAAACTCATCAGTAAAACTAAACACATCAGCAACATTAAAACATGTCAGCAACACTAAACACATCGGCACCATCAAATATATAAGTTATACTAAATACATCATAACAATGAACACATCACTACCACTAAACATGTCAGTATAAGTGGGTGCTGAAAAGTTTTCAGCCTGGCCTGACTTACATCCCAAAATCTAAGAACAATGTTGTCACTGTAGCTGAAAAGTGTCATTTTATAATGTAAGGTGCCAATTTACAGGACCATAGGGCTAATTTTTCTGGACTTTTTTTCTGATCAATGACAGAACCATGACAATGAAAGGTGTGGAATTTTCAAATGTGGAAAGCCAGGCCCTCATGAAGTTCCTGTTCCTAAAGAAGAAATCTTCAAAGGAAATCCATGAGTGTGTGATGCAAACATCATACTCATCTGTGAAAAAGTGGTGTGTTAACTTTCAGTGTGGAGATTGCAAGAGCAAAGATGCAGCAAGATCTGCAAGACGTTCAACCTCCTCAACTCAAGAAACTGTTGATCATGTTCATGACCTAATTTTGGCAGGCTGACAAATTTCAACTACAACAATTGCTGAGACAGTAGAAATACCCAGGGAACATGTTGGATTTATAATTCATGACCATGTGGGTATTAAAAAAACTCTTGGCAAAAAAATGTTTGAATACTGATTAGAAATGAAATCAAGTGGACACATCTATGCTGATTTTGTAGTATTTTGAATGATCTAGTGATAACTTTCAGAAACAACTTGTCACCGTTGATGAGATATGGTTACACCACTATGATCCTGAGACCAAACAAGTCCTTGCAGTGGCAGCGCTCAGGTTCTCTTTGGTCGAAGAAATTCAAGACCCAAAAGTTAGCAAGAAAGGTCATGGCCACCATTTTTTTTTAGATAAGGAAGATATTTTGTTGACTGACTATCTTCCAAACAGTTCATGCAGAATATTACTCTAACTTGCTGTGTCCATTAAAGAATGAAATGAAAGAAAAGTGTCAAGGGACAAAGGGATGCTGCACAAAGGCATTCTCTTTTAGCAGGACAATGCACTTATTCACAGACTTTGGATCCTTTGAAGAATCTGGTTTTTTAGTGCATAGATCATCCATACTACTCACCAGATCTTGCTCCATCTGACTATTTCCTGTTTTCCAACCTTAAAAAGTGTTTGAACGGGAGGAAATTTTCAAATGTTCAGAGGTGATAGCAACAAAGCATTATTTTAATGACTAGGTAATTTTTTTAGGAAGGGTTAAAGACTTGAGAAACAGTATGTCCCGAGCATGCTGAACTTCAGAGTGAATATGTGGAATAACATGTGAGCTCCATAGCTCTAGGTCATTCCTTTCTTGGTCAGGCCAATCACTTTTCAGCACCCCCTTATAACATTAAACAGGCCAGTAAAACAACAGTAACATTAAACATGTGAGTAACACTAACCATGTCAGTAACATTAAGTATGTGAGTAACACTAACCATGTCAGTAACATTAAACATGTGAGTAACACTAACCATGTCAGTAACATTAAACATGTGAGTAACACTAACCATGTCAGTAACATTAAACATGTGAGTAACACTAACCATGTCAGTAACATTAAGCATGTGAGTAACACTAACCATGTCAGTAACATTAAACATGTGAGTAACACTAACCATGTCAGTAACATTAAGCATGTCAGTAATATTAAACACAAGTAATGAAAAACACATCAGTAATGTTAAGCACAACAGTAACATTAAACACATCAGTAATACTAACCATGACAGTAATATTAAGCAATTCAGTAATTCATTCATTCATTCATTTGCATGTCCCTTGCGGAACTTTGCTTCCCAAACAGCACTCCTGTAGGCCTCTCGGTTGTGAGCAAGATGGCCTGCTGTTGATGCATCCATTTACAGATCGTCAACAATGTCTTGCAGCCATCTTCGTTTTGGTCTTCCTCTTTTTATTTTTCCCATTATGTATCCCTTCCAATACGGTCTTCTCTAAATTATCATGACGTTTAATGTGTCCAAAATATTTGTTTTCTCTCTTTAATCCTCTTTACTAGCCAGCCTTCTTCAATATTAAGCTCTTGTAGTATAGATATATTTGTTCTTTTTTGTGTCCACGATATTTGGAGAACTCTTCTGTAGCATTTACATTCAAAGGCATTTATGTGTTTCTCAGCTGTTTTGTTAAGTGTCCAGGTCTCATAGGCATATGTTGTGATGGGAAAGATGCATGCCCTTAAAAATCTTATTTTTGTGGTTCTGTCTGCTCCTCTCCACAGATTCTTTATTTGTTTTATTTTCTGAAGAGCGATAGATGCCCTCCTTTTAATTTCCCTCATTGTATCTCCATTATTAGTTAGTAGTGATCCAACAGAGATGCACTGTGGAAAATCCTAAGATGGCATGGCCTCCCCCATAAGATAGTAAATGTAATCAAAGCCCTATATGAGGGTTTTCAGTGCAAAGTGATCTGTGGAGAACATACCTCCAACAGCTTTAGGGTACAAACAGGAGTGAAGCAGGGATGTGTACTATCACCAACATTATTTATCTTGGCAGTAGACTGGTTAATGAGGGAGGCAACATCAGACAAACGCAGAGGATTACAATGGACCCCTGACACAATGCTGGAGGACCTTGACTTTGCGGACGACATTTGTCTATTATCAGGCAGTCACATAGATATGCAAGATAAAATAAACAAGCTAACTCAGAATGCAAACAACATAGGACTGAAGATTAACGTAGGAAAGACAAAGTTAATGAAGCAAAATGTGAACAACAGAAATGTACTCAGAGTAGATAACAAGTTAGTGGAGGAGGTCAACGAATTTGTATACCTTGGAAGTAGAGTAGTAGAAAATGGAGACAGCACAGAAGACATCAACAGCAGACTTACTAGAGCAAACCAGGCTTTTGCAGTGCTGCAGAATATATGGAAATAAAAAAAAACTAAGCATAAATATGAAAATCAGGATATTTAAGAGTAATGTTCTAAGTGTACTACTCTACAGAAGTGAATGCTGGAAAATCACCAAAACCATAGAAAACAAGCTGAATTCTTTCCAGACTAAATGTTTACGAAGAATTACAAAAATATTTTGGCCAAACACCATAAGAAATAACATCTTAATGGCAGAAATGCAGATGAAGCCACTGACAGCAATTATTGAGGAAAGACGCTGGCGATGGTTGGGACATGTGCTCCGAATGACTGACAACTCACTACCAAAAATAGCACTAAGATGGACACCACAGGGTAACAGAAGTAAGGGTAGACCAAAAGAGACATGGAGAAGAACAACAGAAAGGATGCTGAGCAATAGAGGGCTCACCTGGGCAAGAGCAGAAAAAAAGGTGAAGGACAGGCATTTGTGGAAAACCCTTGCGGAAGCCCCATGTGCCCTGGGCACTTAAGGTTCAGAGAGAGAGAGAGAGTGATCCAAGATATTCAAAACTCTCCACTTCTTCCAGTTTTTCCTCATTTATATATATTTCAACTGCCTTGTTTGTTTTGTTAGTTGTCATCAACTTAGTTTTCTTTGCATTAAGATAGAGGTTCTGCTCTTCGCTGTTCTTACGGATTGACATAATTAGTTTTTCCATTCCTTTTTATGTTGTGGACAGTAACACTGTGTCATCAGGTTATCTAATCTCTGGTATTTCATAACCTCCAATTGTTATGGTATCATAATATTCTTTGTCTACATCTTCTCTAACATTCCTCATATTTTCAGTATACAAGTTAAATAAGTAGGGTGACAATATGCACCCCTGACAGACCCCTTGTTTTATGTCAAACCAAGTTGTTTCACCATTTATTCTTACTACTGCTTGTTGGTCTAGATACAGCAATGATGTTAATTGTATCAAATGTGGTTAAATCCTATTTTTTCCATTATTTCCCAAAGTTTCTGGTGTTGTACACAATCAAATGCCTTTGAGTAGTCTATAAAGGATAAATATAGATTCACATTAAACTCTCTGCATTTCTCTATTATTAATCTTAGATTGAATATGTGATCTCTTGATCCTCTTCCTTGCCTGAAACCAGCTTGGACCATATTGACTTCTTCTTCTATTTTCTTACGAAGTCTACCCATTATGATTTTTAACAGAATTTTACTGGCATGACTAATCAGGGCAACAGTTCTGTAGTTTGTGCATAATTTCAAGTTACCCTTTTTTGGCAGTGGTATGAATACAGTTCTTTTCCATTCTTTTGACCAAATACCTGAATGCCATATCTTTCTACACAGTGCATGATAGATTGTTGCACACTCATTTCCTCCTGCTTTAATAAGTTCAGTTGTTATCTCATCACATCCTGGTGATTTACCATTTTTCAGATTCTTTATTGCCCATAAAACTTCTTCTATTGTTGGTTCGGGTTCTTTCTCCTCCAATAATAATTCACACTGTTGATTTCTGTTTCCTCAGACAGTTGTTTCATACATTCCTTTGCAATATTCCTTCCATCTTTCTAGAATTTCCTGTCTCTGTCAAAGTATTTCCCCATCTCATCACAAATTACATTTAGCTTAGGTGTGACATTTCTCATCAATGTCTTCATTTCTTTAAACATTTCACTATCTCTTCCACACTTCTGATGTTCTTCTATTCTTTCACAACAATCTTGTATGTATTGTTTTTGTCTTTTCTTATGTTTCTTCGTACTTCTTTTGTTAAAGTTTTATATTTCTCTTTGTTGTTGTTTGTCACTTTCCATTGCATCTTCATTTCTCTACGTTGTTTTATCAGTTCTAGTGTACCTGCTGTAATCCATCCATTCTTTTGTGTTTTCTTTACTGGAACCATGTCTTTAGCTGTTGTTATTAAGATATCTTTGGACTGTGTAGCCAATTCATCTGGTGTCATCTCCTCCTGTATAGTCATCAGGATTTCGAAACAGTTCTTCACTTCTATACCATATTGTTCTGGTATATTTGTAAGATCAAAGCGGAGTGGTCTTGATCCCGTAACTGTCTTTTTTATCTTTATCTTCATGTCTGCTATTATTAACTCATGGTCCGTGTCACAATCAGCACCTGGTAAAGTTTTTACTGATGTTATACTTGACCTCCACCTTCTATGCACTAAAATGTAATCTATTTGATTCTTGGTTTTACCATCAGGTGATGTCCATGTGTAAAGTCTTCTTGGATGTTGTTTAAAAAGTGTGTTAGCGATCATTAGCTCATTTTCCATGCAAAACGCCATTAGATTGTCACCAGCCTCATTTCTATGTCCTATGCTAAATTTCCCTACAACATGTCCTTCATCTTCTGCTCTTTCTGTACCAATTTTTGCATTAAAATCCCCCATTATTAATACAATATCATTGTCCCATACCTGGTCTATTGTCATTTGCAACGTGTTATAAAAGTTTTCTACTTCCTCTTCTTCTGCTGCTGATGTAGGTGCATATATCTGGATGATTGTTACATTTCTAGGAGTGCCCTTAAGTCTGATTGTGAGGATTCTATCACTTACTGGATTGTAGCCTAGTAATGCTTTTGATGTTGATTTGTCCAAATAAAAAGCCACTCCATTCTTTTGTCCTACTTCTCCACCAGAATATATAAAGATATTATCATTCTCACTCTTAAAGTGTCCTGATCCTTTCCATCGATGTTCGCAGATCCCAAAATGTGTATCCCTGTTCTTTTCATTTCGTCACTTATTATTTGATATTTTCCCTCATACATACTTCTTACATTCCATGTTTCTACTCTTATTTTTCTTGTTAGTTTGATGCAGGGGTTTTCCTTGGTAACACAGTCAGGATTCTGTCCGTCATCACAATTACTAGTACTGACCTCTGCCTCACACTCAGTAATTCAGTAATACTAAACACAAATAAGGTTACCAAGGAAAACCCTGCATCAAACTAAAAATAAGAGTAGGAACATGGAATGTGAGAAGTATGTATGAGGGAAAATATCCAATAATAAGTGACGAAATGAAAAGAATGGGGATACACATTTTGGGAATCTGCGAACATCGATGGAAAGGATCAGGACACTTTAAGAGCGAGAATGATAATATCTTTATATATTCTGGTGGAGAAGTAGGAGGAAAGAATGGAGTGGCTTTTTATTTGGACAAATCAACATCAAAATCATTACTAGGTTACAATCCAGTAAGTGATAGAATCCTCACTATCAGACTTAAGGGCACACCTAGAAATGTAACAATCATCCAGATATATGCACCTACATCAGCAGCAGAAGAAGAAGAAGTAGAAAACTTTTATAACACACTGCAAACGACGATAGACCAGGTACAGAAAAGTGATATTGTATTAATAACTGGGGATTTTAATGCAAAGATTGGTACAGAAAGAGCAGAAGATGAAGGACATGTTGTAGGGAAATTTAGCATAGGACATAGAAATGAGGCTGGTGACAATCTAATGGCGTTTTGCATGGAAAATGAGCTAATGATTGCTAACACACTTTTTAAACAACATCCAAGAAGACTTTACACATGGACATCACCTGATGGTAAAACCAAGAATCAAATAGATTACATTTTAGTGCAAAGAAGGTGGAGGTCAAGCATAACATCAGCAAAAAAAAAACTTTACCAGGTGCTGATTGTGACACGGACCATGAATTATTAATAGCAGACATGAGATAAAGATAAAAAAAGACAGTTACGGGATCAAGATCACTCCGCTCTGATCTTACAAAAATACCAGAAAAATACAGTATAGAAGTGAAGAACCATTTAAAAATCCTGATGACTGTACAGGAGGAGATGACACCAGATGAACTGGCTACACAGGCCAGAGATATCTTATAACAACAGCTAAAGACATGGTTCCAGTAAAGAAAACACAAAAGAGTGGATGGATTACAGCAGGCACACTAGAACTGATTAAACAACGTAGAGAAATGAAGATGCAATGGAAAGTGACAAACAACAACAAAGAGAAATATAAAACTTTAACAAAAGAAGTACGAAGAAACATAAGAAAAGACAAAAAAACAATACATATAAGACTGCTGTGAAAGAATAGAAGAACATCAGAAGTGTGGAAGAGATAGTGAAATGTTTAAAGAAATGAAAGCATTGACGTGAAATGTCGCACCTAAGCTAAATGTAATTTGTGATGAGATAGGGAATACCTTGACAGAGACAGAGGAAATTCTAGAAAGATGGAAGGAATATTGCAGAAAAATATATGAAACAACTGACTGTGAAAGCAGGAATCAACAGTATGAATTATTATTGGAGGAGAAAGAATCTGAACCAATAATAGAAGAAGTTTTATGGGCAATAAAAAATCTGAAAAATGGTAAACCATCCGGATGTGATGAGATAACAGCTGAACTTATTAAAGCAGGAAGAAAGGAATATGCAACAATCTATCATGCACTATGTAAAAAGATATGGTATTCAAGTATTTGGCCAAAAGAATGGAAAAGAGCTGTATTCATACCACTGCCAAAAAAGGGTAACCTGAAATTATGCACAAACTACAGAACTGTTGCCCTGATTAGTCATGCCAGTAAAATTCTGTTAAAAATCATAATGGGTAGACTTCGTAAGAAAACAGAAGAAGAAGTCAATATAGTCCAAGCTGATTTCAGGCAAGGAAGAGGATCATGAGATCATATATTCAATTTAATAACAGAGAAATGCAAATTTAATGTGAATTTATATTTATCCTTTATAGACTACTCAAAGGCATTTGATTGTGTACAACACCAGAAACTTTGGGAAATAATGGAAAAAATGGGATTTAAACACATTTGATACAATTAACATCACTGCTGTATCTAGACTAACAAGCAGCAGTAAGAATAAATGGTGAAACAACAACTTGGTTTGCCATAAAACAAGGGGTCTGTCAGAGGTGCATATTGTCGCCTTACTTATTTAACTTGTATACTGAAAATATAATGAGGAATGTTAGAGAAGATGTAGACAAAGAATATTATGATACCATAACAATTGGAGGTTATGAAATACCAGAGATTAGATAACCTGATGACACAGTATTACTGTCCACAACACAAAAAGGAATGGAAAAACTAATTATGTCAGTCTGTAAGAACAGTGAAGACCAAAACCTCTATCTTAATGCGAAGAAAACTAAATTGATGACAACTAACAAAACAAGCTAGGCAGATGATATATGTATCAATAAGGAAAAACTGGAAGAACTGGAGTTTTGAATATCTTGGATCACTACTAACTAACAATGGAGATAAATGAGGGAAATTAAAAGGAGGACATCTATTGCTCTTCAGAAAGTAAAACAACTAAAGAATCTGTGGAAAGGAACAGACAGAACTACAAAAATAACATTTTTAAGGGCATGCATCTTTCTCATCACAACCTATGCCTGTGAGACCTGGACACTTAACAAAACAGCTGAGGAACACATAAATGCCTTTGAATGCTACAGAAGAGTTCTTCAAATATCATGGACACAAAAAAGAACAAATATATCCATACTACAAGAACTTAATATTGAAAAAGGGTGGCTAGTAAAGAGGATTAAAGAGAGAAAACATAAATATTCTGGACACATTAAACATCATGATAATCTAGAGAAGACCGTCTTGGAACGGTACATAATGGGAAAAAGAAAAAGAGGAAGACCAAGGTGAAGGTGGCTACAAGACATCGTTGATGATCTGCAAATGGATGCAGCAGCAGCAGGCCATCTTGCTCACAACCAAGAGGCCTATAGGAGTGCTGTTAGGGATGCAAAATTCTGCAAGAGACATGCACATGAATGAATGAATTTTTGTTCTATACTAACAATTTTATTATAAAAATAATATACAACTTTTCCTGTTTAAACTAATATATAATATGTCATACTGCAAATCAGGCTTTGCCTTTGCGATCCTTTTAAATGTGACAACCACTTTATGAAATTTACCCTACTGAGATGACCGCTGGTCATTTGGTGGAAAACCCTCCAGTACACAAAGAGTTAAATACATCAGTAACATTAAACAAATCAGTAACATTAAACACAAAAATGAGAATCACCAAAAAACATGGACAATACAAATGTGACATAACAATATAAATGTTGTGTAAAAATATGCATGTGCTCCTTAAATCTGACAGTGTGCCTGAGAATAGAATGCAGACACTGCAGCTTTACTACATACAAGACAGCTCATCCTCATATAATAACAATAAGTGAAATCTTGCAGCCAGTAATACTGACACAGACTAACATTCCCAATCAGACTTATATAAAAATAAGTACATAAGAATAATATAGTATAGTATTAAATAAGACAGTTTAAATGTGTCTGGTAATTCCCATACTACAAGCACAAAAAGAAAACAAACAATGAAGTGCTATACTAATTAGAAGTGAAAAGAGAAATCATAAAAATAAGAGAGTTAAGATACTTTTGGCATGTCAAGAGACACAGTACTATACTAAAGACCCTTCCTGAGGGAAAAGAACAAGAGGACAACAGCAATACAGACAGCTGGACAGCATCAAGAGATGGACAGTGACAAGCTTGGCCAAGTACTCTACGAAGACAAGAAACAGAGCAGAGTGGAGATTCATTACAGCCAACCTTCCCTGGGGAGACAGCATGAAATGATGATTATGACAAGCACAATCAGTCACACAAATGTGTCTGGTAATTTGCATACTACAAGTACAATCAGTCACACATAAATTTATACCTTCTCTTTGTCATCACTTGCCAGGGATATGCTGTCCAAGTCAATGGAATGAGAATCAGCACTCATGTTTCTCTGAAATCATACCAGAAAATAATGGTCTAGCAGTGTGTCTCTTGTATGTTCTTTCAATGCAATATCTGGTCCAGGCTTCTGTTGTAAAGCTTTTACTTAATAAAATCTAGCTTTGATATTTTCAACAATGCTGGCCACTACACCATATTGCATCCAGTCATTGCTTGTAGACAACTGCAGATGAAGCACACAGAACTATCAGTATTTACAACACAAATAACACTGGTGATAATTAAGCTAGAACTTCTATATTATTCCTGATTACATCTTTCAATGTTACAAACATGTTATAATAAAGATTCATAAACAAAAAAAAACTTTTTTTAACTTCATATTTATGGCTACAAAGCCAGAAACTGAGTTGTTCCAAGCTAGACAGGCACATACACCAAATTTTCTGTGTTCATGAAAACTGCCATCCCTCCTCTTTGCTCTGAACATGCTAACTCAACCACTTTATTCACCTGCATGGTGCAGAGATGCACTGAAATAGCATGGTTAGACTATCATCCATCACAAGCAAAACTGTGACAGACTATCATCCATCACAAGCAAAACTGTGACAGACTATCATCCATCACAAGCAAAACTGTGACAGACTATCATCCATCACAAGCAAAACTGTGACAGACTATCATCCATCACAAGCAAAACTGTGACAGACTATCATCCATCACAAGCAAAACTGTGACAGACTATCATCCATCACAAGCAAAACTGTGACAGAAGTGTGAATATGAGACTGGCTACTAACTGATCAGGGTCATGAAATGAATGCCAGGAGCATCTGAGCTTTTGGGAGGCAGCGCAGGTTACATCTCAAGGCAGTCTCCACAGGCTACATCTCAAGGCAGTCTCCACAGGTTACATCTCAAGGCAGTCTCCATAGGCTACACCTGAAGTCAGTCTCCATAGGCTACATCTGAAGGCAATCTCCCATTGTATAAAGCCAGTGCTGTTCTAGCAGCAGGTTTGTCTTCTGTTAATTATTCAAGAAATTATCCCTCATTACATTACTGTTCACAACCCAACAGACACCTCTCACAACCAGAATGTGTATATGAAGAAAGTAATGTAATTGTTACATTATAATGAAAGTGCTAACGCTAATTACCTTTATTCTCAGTCAGTCAGTCAGTCATTTGTATGTCCCTTGCGGAACTTTGCCTCCCTAACAGCTCTCCTGTAGGCCTCTCGATTGTAAGCAAGATGGCCTGCTGCTGATGCATCCATTCGCAGATTACCAATGATGTCTTGCAGCCATCTTCGCCTTGGTCTTCTTCTCTTTCTTTTTCTCATTATGTACCCTTCCAAGATAGTCTTCTCTAAATTCTAATGATCTTTAATGTGTCCAAAATATTTAAGTTTTCTCTCTTTAATCCTCTTTACTAGCCAGCCTTCTTCAATATTAAGTTCTTGTAGTACGGATATATTTGTTCTTTTTTGTGTCCATGATATCTGAAGAACACCTTTATTCTAAAGACTGGAAATGGTACAGACAGCCTACTGTAACGGCTTTCATCTTTTTTAAAATTAACTTTCTTAATAGACTCTAATTGTAAGTTACCTACACATTACATCTGATCATTTACACTGACTGACCAACAAAACCATGAACATGTTGATAATTATGCACCTAGAAGCTATTTCCATTTTGTGAAACTAAACAGAAATTTCAATTTGGTGTATTTGCCTGTCTGGCGGAGAAAGCCTCAATTCTTCTGAATATTTTGCCTTCTTACCTAGACATTTCAGGTGTGACATTCTCGCTTGCTATATACACTTCATACTATAATTCTGGATCAAAGTTTGCACATATCTTTCACATCACATAACTGTGTGACTATATAAACAAAATGTACACACACCTCTGATGTCACATAACTAGATGACTTTATAAACAAAGTTGACATGTCACAAGGTCTACCTTGATAGCCAAAATATCCTCCTCTTCAGTGAGATCCTCTACAATCTCCACAACTTCAGCCTTGGCTTCACAAATAAGATCCATAACTGCCTTCTTGTCATCATAGTTTTTAATAAAGGGATGCTGAAAGAGATCAGTTCAAGATCATCATTCAACTTTGCCAATAAAACAACTCTTTACAAGACTAATCAGTTTTACACAGCCATAAAGAGTAACTCTTAACAAAAGCAACAGAAACATTAACCATTTCAGTCATGAAAGGCAAATCTTTTTCATGAGAATGACTCCTAATATAAGTAAACTGAGTTCATTTTAAATTTAGAATAAGCCAACTGCAGGTCAATGTAACAACAACAACAAAAACAGAAAAAAAAACAACAGAAAAAAATAAGCAACAAAACTGATAGTTTATTAAGTTAATGACAACAACTATATTCTGACAACATCAAGTCACACAATTTACAACTCTCAGAAAGTATTTCTTATCACACAATGTACAAATGTAAACAAGAAAATTCAAAGAAGTATCTGACAATTTAAAACTGTACATAAGTACTTTGTATCACACAATTTAAAACTCTACACAAGTACTTTGTATCACACAATTTAAAACTCTACACAAGTACTTTGTATCACACAATTTAAAACTCTACACAAGTACTTTGTATCATACAATTTAAAACTCTACACAAGTACTTTGTATCACATAATTTAAAACTGTACACAAGCACTTTATATCACACAATTAACTCTACACAAATACTTTGTATCACACAGTTGAGAGCTGTAAACAAAAATATCTGAATGACTTTCTATACACAATCTAAAACTGCCAGAAAGAACATCTAAAGTACTTTCTACTACACAATGTGGGACTGTCAGAAAGAACATCTAAAGTACTTTCTACACAATTTGAGAATATTAAAAAGAACATCTAAAGTATTTTCTGCTACACAATGAGGGACTGTCAGAAAGAACATCTAAAGTACTTTCTACTACACAATTTGAGACTGTCAGAATGAAAAGCATTTTCTGCTACACAATGAGGGACTGTCAGAAAGAACATCTAAAGTACTTTCTACTACACAATTTGAGACTGTCAGAAAGAACACCTAAAGGAATAACAAACAAGCTTCTGTAAAAAAAAAAACAAAAAAACAGAAAAATATCTAATGCGACTGGATCCAAGGTCTAAAATTGTCAGCAAAATCCTCTCTGCTGAACAGCAGTCACAGCACAAACCAGCTCTGAATACAGGGAGAATACAAAAACAAAATCTCTAAACAAAAAAAACAATGAAAGAATGAGGTAAATTCTGATAACAATCCTAAACAAACAGAAACTAAACTGCAAGGTATCAATAATTATAAAGTGTGATATGCTGACATATTAATCCAATGTTTCTAGGTTTTCAATACTTCATTTTTTTTTTGTTCCAATTGTTTCTCTCTGCATTTTCCTAGCTTATTTTACTGGAGCCAAACCACTTTTTAGATAAACTTTAAACCCAAACACACAGCGAAACATAATGTAAAAACATAAATGAGATAACCTTCAATGAAGTGCATCAACTGAAATGGTTTTGTTCTGTAACAACTTCATATATAAAAAGGAGCACAGGAATCATGAACAGAATATACTACATTCCATGTATCGAAAAAGCTCAGATTAATCCATTTCTTATTATCAGAAAATGTACAAATATTACAAGTCATGAAGGTATCAAAAATAAGACCATTATCTTATCTGTTCTAAGCCAATGAAAAGTGTAACAATGTATGCTCCTTTCTGTTTAAAAAAAAAACTAACAGAAAGAACTAAAGACTTGTCAAATGTCAGGAAGAGTAACAGAAAGATCTAAAGTCCTGAATATGTCAGGAAGAGACTAACAAAAGACTAACAAAAGATCTATATGTCTTGCATAAGTCAGGAGGAGACTTACAGAAAGATCTGTAAGTCTTGTCATACATGAGGAAGAGACTAACAGAAAGATCAATATCAATTCTGCAAAGTATTGTTTCATCACATTTGACTCCCAGCTTTTGTCATGCCAGACACCTCACTATCATCTGCTGGTCTCTCTGGATGCTCTGTCTTTCTCTTACAAGTGCTGGAAGTCTGACAGAAGGCTAGGACTAACAAGCAAAACAAGATAAATGGGAAGAGAGGCACGCAAAGACAAAAAACACAAGCTCAATGTTTTCATAATGATGATGACAAATTAATGCTACCAGCATTTTGGAGAAAATGGAGCATCCAGTTGTTATAACATGTACATCGGAAAATTACAGTTGTCATTTGTTATAAGATGCATGTAGGAGAAAATTACAGCTATCATTTGTTATAAGATGCATGTAAAAGAAAATCAGAGCGGTCATTTGGTATAAAGTGCATGCAGGAGAAAATTAGAACTATTTGTTATAAGATGCATGTAGGAGAACATAAAAACTCTTGTTTTAATATGCATGTAGGAGAACATAAAAACACTTGTTTTAATATGCATGTAGGAGAACATAAAAACTCTTGTTTTAATATGCATGTAGAAGAACATAAAAACACTTGTTTTAACATGCATGTAGAACATAAAAACACTTGTTTTAACATGCATGTAGGAGAACATAAAAACACTTGTTTTAACATGCATGTAGGAGAACATAAAAACTCTTGTTTTAATATGCATGTAGAAGAACATAAAAACACTTGTTTTAACATGCATGCAGGAGAACATAAAAACACTTGTTTTAACATGCATGTAGGAGAACATAAAAACGCTTGTTTTAACATGCATGTAGGAGAACATAAAAACACTTGTTTTAACATGCATGTAGGAGAACATAAAAACACTTGTTTTAACATGCAAAAGAAACAACAGTTCAGAACCTGGATCATACATGCGAAATACACTTTTAAAAAATTTTAAATGTAGACAATATATTAGGCCTTGCACTTTGCACTTATCACACAAAACACCTTTCACAAGTTAAGCGAAACAATATAATCATATCTCACACATGTATCTTGCCTATCCGCATACTTAGTTTAGTTAAACAATATTTCATTTCTGTATGATCCCTGCTTATACAGCCAGTATATATGTCTCAGACTTATGTCTTAGTCTCACTGAACCAGTATGGTAGTATATGAGTAATATACAATTGTATATTGCACATTTCTGTATGATCCCTGCTTATATAGCCAGTATATATGTCTCAGACCTGTGTCTTAGTCTCTTTGAAACAGTATGGTAGTATATGAGTAGTATACAATTGTATATTGCACATTTCTGTATGAACCCTGCCTATATAGCCAGTATATTAGGCATTTGTTTTCAAAAGAGTCTAATTTCTTTTCTATTTCTTTAGTTGTTTTCCAGGTTTCGCATGCATAAATGAGAGTGGATATTATATTTGAATTGAATAGTCTTAACTTGGTTTTTGTGCTTATAACTTTTGAATTCCATATGTTCTCAAGATTCTTGAAGATTGATGCGGCTTTTGCAATTCTTATCCTAACTTCCTTTCTAGATCACCATTCTGGTCTATGTAGCTGCCAAGGTATGCAAATTGATTGACTTCTTCAATATTTGTCCCTTCTATGTGTATTTTTCCATTTTGATTGAGAGGAATTTTCATTATTTTTGTTTAGTCCTTGTTAATTTCAAGTCCTATTTTGCTAGCCAGTGAAGACAGGCTATCTGTTTTTTCTTGCATGGAATTCACATTATTACTGATAAGAGTTGTGTCATCAGCAAAATCAAGGTCTTCTAGTTGGGTCCCATGTACCCAGTCAATACCTGTGTTACCTGTGGAGCATTTTTTCATTATGAAGTCTGCTGTAATTCCAAAAAGTAAAGGAGACACTATGCATCCTTGTTTCACCCCTGTTTCAATCTGGAACCATTCACTCATCCCTTCTTCCATCACTGCATAAGTCCTTAATGATGTTGACAATTTTAGATGGTATTCCAATTAGACATAAAATTCTCCATAGTGAGAATGCCTTTTCAAAATCTATGAAGTTCAGTATTAATGGTTTCTGCTTTTCAATATGTTCTTCAAGTATTATTCTTAGAGTAAAGATCTGGTCGAGACAGCTTCTCCCTTTTCTAAATCCTGCTTGTTCTTCTCTCATTGCAGTATCCACTATATCTTTGAGTCTATTCAAAATGACCTTGCAAAATACTTTTGACACAACTGATATTAAGGTTACTCCTCTCCAGTTGTTACAGTCACTAAGGTTGCCTTTTTTTGGTATTTTAACAATGATTCCTTTCTTCCAATTAGAAGGGACCTTTTCTTCTTTCCAAATCTTGTTAAATATTCTCTGTAATTGTCTCATGTTGTCACTATTGATAGCTTTTAGCATTTCGGCTGTTATTTCATCTTCACCTGCAGCTTTGTTGTTAGCCATTAACTTCACTGCTGTTTCAATTTCATGCC
The DNA here is from genome assembly GCA_009760885.1 of Achatina immaculata. Classification (NCBI taxonomy): domain Eukaryota; kingdom Metazoa; phylum Mollusca; class Gastropoda; order Stylommatophora; family Achatinidae; genus Lissachatina; species Lissachatina immaculata. Next base: position 67,038,799 of record CM019717.1, on the reverse strand, counting down.
TATACAGCCAGTATATATGTCTCAAACCTATGTTCTAGTCTCAATGAACCAGTATGGTAGTATATGAGTAGTATACAATTGTATATTGCACATTTCTGTATCATCCCTGCTTATATAGCCAGTATATATGTCTCAGACTTATGTCTTAGTCTCACTGAACCAGTATGGTAGTATATGAGTAATATACAATTGTATATTGCACATTTCTGTATCATTCCTGCTTATATAGCCAGTATATATGTCTCAGACTTATGTCTTAGTCTCACTGAACCAGTATGGTAGTATATGAGTAATATACAATTGTATATTGCACATTTCTGTATCATCCCTGCTTATATAGCCAGTATATATGTCTCAGACTTATGTCTTAGTCTCTTTGAAACAGTATGGTAGTACATGAGTAGTATATACAATTGTATACTGCACATTTCTGTATGATCCCAGCCTATATAGCCAGTATATATGTCTCAGACTTATGTCTTAGTCTCACTGAAACAGTATGGTAGTATATGAGTAGTATACAATTGTATATTGCACATTTCTGTATGAACCCTGCCTATATAGCCAGTATATATGTCTCAGAATGGTAGTATATGATTGTATATTGAGTCATATGTGCAATATACATTTCTGTATCATCCCTGCCTATATAGCCAGTATATATGTCTCAGAATGGTAGTATATGATTGTATATTGAGTCATATGTGCAATATACATTTCTGTATCATCCCTGCCTATATAGCCAATTTTCCTGTCTTCGGCGAGTCTTTCAACCTCATCAAAGGATTTTATGCTTGTTAATTTGGCCTCTCTTAATAATGTCCTCTTCAGAGTTTCACGCGGTCTGCCTCTTTTTCTCAGACCTATGTATCAATTTAGCTCTGCTATGAAACAGCCACAGCCTTTTGCACTCAGTTTAGCTAAACAATAACACATTATATCTCGTGCTTGCATCTTGCTAATTCACACCAACTCTGTTTAGATAAACAATATCCTCTACCTGTAGGAGGTCCTGAGCTGATGCCCTCTGTTCAGGACTTTTTACTAAACATTTCTGAACAAAGTCCTTGAAGTCTTTGGACCTGTGAAAAAAATTAAGTTTAGGACTTTTTACTAAACATTTCTGAACAAAGTCCTTAAAGTCTTTGGACCCACAGAAAAACAGAGATAAAAATACTATAAAACATTGAAGAAAATTTCTCTCTAGTCACCAGCAACCTGTATGGAACAAATATTCCAGCTTCTTCATATCACAGGCAATTAAAATGTGGCAGCTGTATTACAAAACACTGAATATGAAATCTGAGACACATACAGATCCCATATGGTACTCTATGTTCAGCTCTCAAATACTACTAAAACACTGGTTGCTAACTTCAAGTGTTCAGCATAATATTATGACTGCAACATTCTGAATCAACAGAAAGATATTTTATTTGTCCAATACTGTAGAGGTTTATAAAAATTTCTATTCAAGAGGTTCAAACAATTTCAAAGAAAAAAAAAAGCACAAAGAAATCTTACTTCATTATGTTATTACAGTCCAAGAAGCACACACAATAAAAGTGCATAATAAGAAAGAAAGAGACTTAAATAAAATTACATGATTAGGAAGAAATGGTCTAAAATGAATGTACATGATAAGAAATAGACTAAAACAAAAAAATACATAATAAAATATAAACAGACTAAAATAAAAGTACATAAGATAAGGAACACGCTAAAAAAGAAGTACACACTAAGGAAGAAACAGACTAAAACAAAAGTACATAAGATAAGAAAAAAAAGAAGACTAAAATAAAACACACACAGAAAAGTGGCAAGAGTGACTTACATACCATTTTGTTGGTTTGTCAAATCCTGGAGGATCAGACTTCTGAATTTTAATAAGAACTCTCATGGGATGCATGTCCTTGTTTGGTGGTTCAATCTGAGCAAACTCAATCAGTGTAATACCTGCCAACAGGTACATGAAACTAGTGCACATACAGACATAATACCTGCCAACATGTACATGAAACTAGTGCACATACAGACATAATACCTGGCAATAAATAGTGTACAAACATATGTAATACCTGCCAACAGATATATGAAAGTAGTGCACATACAGATGCAACATCTGGCAACAGATATATGAAAGTAGTGCACATACATATGCAACATCTGCCAACATATGTATGAAACTAGTGTATATACAGATTGAAGATTTCAACAGAATCTTCATCATTACATTCCAGACAAACCTGTATGTGCTTCAATCTCCTGAATACAGCCTTCAGCATTCAGTCACTGACGGCTTCGGTTCTATGATGACTTAACTTTTCTTTTGTCATTAACTTCACGTTTGCATGCACTATTACATTTTACTGCCTTTATTCTAATCACAGATGTCTTGCTCTAATGCACATGAAATTCTTCTGTCTTACTGAACTCTATCAGAACATTCATAACGTTTGTCTTGTTCAGTATCTGGTCAAGAGAAAATGAAGACAAACCATGTCAGCTGATCTGTTCTTTCTTATACCAGCATAATCTGGGGTAATGATGGAAGTGACTGTACTAAATGAATGACAAAAGCCATTCTCTCTGTGTTCAGCTACATAGAATATTTTAGTGTATTTCTCCAAGTAACTCAAAATGCAGATATCTCTTTCTCTCTCTGAACCTTAAGTGCCCAGGGCACATGGGGCTTCCGCAAGGGTTTTCCACAGATGCCTGTCCTTTGCCTTTTTTTCTGCTCTTGCCCAGGTGAGCCCTCTATTGCTCAACATCCTTTCTGTTGTTCTTCTCCATGTCTCTTTTGGTCTACCCTTACTTCTGTTCCCCTGTGGTGTCCACCTTAGTGCTATTTTTGGTAGTGAGTTATCAGTCATTCGGAACACATGTCCCAACCATTGCCAGCGTCTTTCCTCAATAATTGTTGTCAGCGGTTTCATCTGCATTTCTGCCATTAAGATGTTATTTCTTATGGTGTTTGGCCAAAATATTTTTCTAATTCTTTGTAAACATTTAGTCTGGAAAGAATTCAACTTGTTTTCTATGGTTTTGGTGATTTTCCAGCATTCACTTCCATAGAGTAGTACACTTAGAACATTACTCTTAAATATCCTGATTTTCATATTTATGCTTAGTTTTTTTGATTTCCATATATTCTGCAGCATTGCAAAAGCCTGGTTTGCTCTAGTAAGTCTGCTGTTGATGTCCTCTGTGCTGTCTCCATTTTCTACTACTCTGCTGCCAAGGTATACAAATTCGTTGACCTCCTCCACTAACTTGTTATCTACTCTGAGTACATTTCTGTTGTTCACATTTTGCTTCATTAACTTTGTCTTTCCTACGTTGATCTTTAGTCCTATGTTGTTTGCATTCTGTGTTAGCTTGTTTATTTTATCTTGCATATCTTTGTGACTGCTTGATAATAGACAAATGTCGTCTGCAAAGTCAAGCTCCTCCAGCACTGTGTCAAGGGTCCATTGTAATCCTCTGTGTTTGTCTGATGTTGCCTCCTTCATTAACCAGTCTACTGCCAAGATAAATAATGTTGGTGATAGTACACATCCCTGCTTCACTCCTGTTTGTACCCTAAAGCTGTTGGAGGTATGTTCTCCACAGATCACTTTGCACTGAAAACCCTCGTATAGGGCTTTGATTACACTAACTATCTTATGGGGGAGGCCATGCCATCTTAGGATTTTCCACAGTGCATCTCTGTTGACAGTCAAAGGCTTTCTCAAAATCTATGAATAATGCATATGATGTGCTATGCCACTCATTTGCCTGTTCTAATATTTGTCTAAGTACAAATATGTGGTCTATGCATGATCTTCCTTTCCTAAATCCTGCCTGCTCTTTCCGAAGTTTTTCCTCAAGTGTTGGTACAATTCTGTTGATGATTATTCTGCAATACTTTACTGGTGAGTGGCAGTAGGGTAATGCCTCTCCAGTTCCCGCAATCTCTGAGGTCACCCTTCTTTGGTAGTTTTACTATAAGCCCAGTTTTCCACTCATCTGGGGCTTTTTCTAGATCCCAAATTTGTTGTAATATCCAGCAAAGTTGTTTTGGTGTTTCTGTTTCTTCTGCTTTCAACATCTCAGCAGTCACTTCATCTTCACCTGGTGCCCTGTCTGATTTTAGCTTCTTTATTGCCTCCTTTACTTCACTTACTGTTATTGGTCCTGTATTGATGTTTAGTTCCGTTTTTGCTTCAGGTATGTCTATTGTTTGTGCTGCTTGTGTTCTGTTTAGTAGGGTGTTAAAGTGTTCCCTCCATCTTTCAATTTTTTCTCTTTCTCCACTGACCAGCTGTCCATTTTGTGTCCTTACTGCACTTTCACATCTTGTGTTGAAGTTACCTGTCATTTGCTTTGTGATTTTATATATGGTTTTCATGTCATTTGTATATGCTGCTTTCTCTGCTGTTTCTGCTAAGTTGTCATAGTATTGACGTTTATCTTGACGGCATGATTCCTTCACTTCTTTGTCTTTTTGCGCATAATTACTTAGAACTTGTTCTTTAAGCCGTTGTGATTTGGTGTTCAGTAATTTTTTTCTTGATTTCTTTTCTTTGCTCTATCTTTTCCCATGTGGTCTTGCTTATCCATTCCTCTTTTCTCCGTTTCTGATATCCCAGCACCTCTTTTGCTGTTTCCTGTAGTGTTTTATTGAACTCTAGTATGGACATTTCTGCTTCGTCTTGTAGGACACTGAAGCGGTTCTTAAGTACTATTGAGAATTCATTTCTTGTTTGCTGGTCTTTCAGTTTTCTTGTATCAAAATGTAACTTTCTGTGTTCTCCGATTTTGGCTTTCCTTAATTTTAGTTTTATTTTTGCTACCAGAAGGTTGTGATCACTTCCTACATCTGCTCCTTTCCTTGCTCGCACATCTTGTAGTGACCGTTTCCACTTGTTGTTTATCAGTATGTGATCGATTTGGATTTCTGTGGTTTTATCTGGTGACCTCCAAGTCACCTTGTGGATGTTTTTGTGTTGGAAAATTGTCCCTCCGATGGTCATCATGTTTTCTTCACAGAAACTGTACAGTCTTTCTCCATTTTCATTTATTTCTCCAATTCCTTCTCTTCCCATGATTATTCTTCTATCTTCATTTCCTTCACCTACTTTTGCATTGAAGTCGCCCAAGATGAGTAGCATATCATGCTTGGGTATTGTTTCTACTGTGGCTTGGAGGCTGTTGTAAAAATCTTTTTTTAACTTCTCTTCAGCTTCTTCTGTTGGTGCATAACAAACTATAATAGACAGCTTCGTGAATCTTGAGTTGAAGCGTGCATATAATAATCTCTCATTTATTGGGGTCCATTTCAGCAATGCTCTTGATGCTTCTTGTTATAATTAATGCTACTCCTCCTTCATGAAGATCTTCTTTACCTGACCATACTATTGTATCTTCTGTGTGCTGTGTTGTTAATTTCCTTCTGCCTTGTCCTGTCCATCTTGCTTCTTGTATTCCTAGTATGTCTAGTTTGTATCTGCATTTCCTTGATGGTTTGTGCTAGTTTTCCAGTCTGGTTTAGTGTTCTTACATTCCAGCTGCCTATTTGCATCTTGTGTTTAGGTTCCAGGAGGTCTGCAGTCGGGCTGGGGACTTCCAGTGGCTGGCTTTCATCCACAACCTTCATGGGCTCAGTTTCCTGATACGCATTTCTCCTTCCACCTGCATTTGTTTTTTCCCTTGCTTCCGTTTCTGTAGCAGTCTGATAGTTTTTTTACCAGATAGGGTTGCTGGCCCTATGACGAACCCTCCTTAGTCGCCTTTTACGATCATGCGTGGTAGGGTACAGTGGTCCTATTCTTTGCAGATCCCGGGTACCACACGGGGGAAAATGCAGATATACATGTATGTTTATGTTTACAGCAAATCCCGTGTCATTATTTCCAGTGTAGATTATAAAAAGGTTATAAGAACTGTTGGCTTTCTTAACAATCCTTCCATGCCAGAACCATAAGTGCTTATGTAAAACCATGCTGAAACACTGTCATGACCTATCTACACAGATCGATGTCATCACTGCTAGAGTTTGCTAAGGAAATGTGTGTTATAGCTGCAAGACAAACTACGTAACATTTCATCTCTCAACGTCATTAAAAAAACTTTAACAATACAAGGAGAAAGTGAGACAACAGATGATACAAGCAGCTAGGACAGAAATAAACAGAAAGTGATAAACAAAGAATAAAAGAAGCAAGAATATATACACCAAATATATATATATATATATACACACACACACAGATGGCAATGGTACAAAAGAAAAAGTATATGTACACCACATGAATTTATACACATCATATAAAATAACATCAGAATAAGCACAAATATATACACCATATATTTACAGGGTGGTGCATGAAAAAGCTCAAAAAAAGCTGCCTGCTACTATTTACTTGTCACCAACTCCCTGAAAACCCAACATAATTTTGTGATCTGTGCTCAGTTTTGTGGCAGTACTGTGCTCAAGCACTAGGCGCAGATATCAACATGCAGCATTCGTTCCAACAATAAACTGTAATAATGGAAGTGTACATTCGGACAGGCTCCATCAAAGAAACAAAGTTTTGGAAATCAGTTTCCTAACCATGGACAGATAAGTACAAAGAAGCATCCAGAAGTTAGTGAAAAAACCACACACAACAGGTTCAGAGTGTAATGCCAAGAGGAACAGAGAGCCTCATATTTGACACCTGCTGTTATGGAAGATATTCGCACGTGCATTGACAGAAGTCCCAAAAAATCCATGTGAAAACTGGCACATCAGGCAGGTGTTGGCAGAAGAACATGATACGTACTGAAACAAATGCATATGAATTCTTACTGTGTAACAGCCACGCAGAAATTAAATGAATCAGATAAACATTTGACTTACTTCTTTCTTTATAGAATCTGAGTGGCCACAGACATCGACTACGGACGAAATCTTAGACCCAATGTTGTATATGATGGATGTAGCACAGTTTCATTTATCTGGACATGTATTCACCAAACACACACTATTTCGTTCTCCTCTTTAGCATGCGATGTTTCATATCCCTTGCAAGCAGCCTGGTACAAGTGGCATGCATGCAGGCAGGCAAAGATCTCTGGCTTTATCCTGCACCACCATTTTATATACACACGCATATTATGCCAAATGACTATAAAAGAGACATGATCAAACTACCTACCCAATGACCATATATCTGCCTTGTAATCATACGGTGTATCCTTCAATGTCTCACACAGGATTACTTCTGGTGCCATCCTGGAAATATTTCAACGGTCTCATTAAAATATATACTTTAAAAAAATACTGTGAATGGATCATAAAATATCAAAGTTTCGATATTAATATTTCCTACATAATTAATATTTTTTAAACACACCCTCTGAATGTAAATGCTACAGAAGAGTTCTTCAAATATCATACACAAAAAAAGAACAAATATATCCATACTACAAGAACTTAATATTGAAGAAGACTGGCTAGTAAAGAGGATTAAACAGAGAAAACTTAAATATTTTAGACACATTAAACATCATGATAATCTAGAGAAGACCGTCTTGGAAGGGTACATAATGGGAAAAAGAAAGAGAGGAAGACCAAGGCGAAGAAGGCTGCAAATCATCATTGATGATCTAAAAATGAATACACCAGCAGCAAGCCATCTTGCTCACTCGTGAACAGGCCTACAGGAGTGCTGTTAGGGAGGGGAGTGCTGTTAGGGAGGCAAAGTTCCACAAGGGACATGCAAATGAATGAATGAACGAATGTACCCAAAACAGTTGATTTTACTTTATAGAAGCTAAGAAAATGAAAACCTGTTCACAAACAAGCTACAAATAAGAAAATGACACAGAGCTGTTAAAGTTTACAGAAAATAAAATATTTTTTAAAAAAAGGAAATTGTACAATGAATTTATTTTCATTTTATTCATATCAAACAGTAAATCTCTTTACACAGAAACAAATTGTATGTTACATGAAAAAAGAACGTTCACCAGATACAGAGACTGGGTTAAGCTGGGGCGTCACAGGTGACGGATGATAAAAGTCCTCTAGATATGGAGGATCCCTGTGAATAAGGGTTTTTACCTAAGTAAGCAGGCGCAGGACAACTGGTGGTAGTCTCAGAGAGCCAGGTGGGGTGGTAAGTGGCTCTACTACTCCTATAAAGTATCTCATGTGTCACTACACAAACCAACAGAAGGCTACTGTTGTAGCTCCCAAGAATAGATATGCTTGTACAAAGTAACAGATTCATCATGAATGGCATTAATGGATGTTCCTCTGGAACAGACTCATCCGGTAGGGCAGCTCACTAGCCACAGGTGAGGCCAGATCATCATCAAGCTACTGGTGACAAAACTAACAAGTTCAAAATAACAACGTGGAATGTTAGAACTTTATTCCAGGCTGGAAAATTAGAAAATGTAAAAAAGGGAAATAGAAAGGATGGATATTAACATACTAGGAAAGAGTGAAGTTAGATGGACAGGTGCAGGGAAGATAAACTGATAAATATACAATAATATATTCAGGAGGTGAGAAACATGAATAAGGAGTAGGAATAATATTTGACGAGAAAACAGCAAGGACAATTGTGAGATATTTGAAAACCTCGGATCAAGCTCTACTAGCCCAACTGAAAGGACGACCAATAAACATAAATGTTATAAAAGTGTACGCTCCAACATCTGAAAGTTCTGAAGAGGATGTACAGCTATTTTATAATGACACAGAGATAACCATAAAACACACAAAGTCACATGAAGTTACCATAGTGATGGGAGATTTTAATGCCAAAGTTGGTAAAGGAAGAACTTCAGACACCGTTGGTGACTATGAACTGGGGGAGAGAAATGACAGAGGTAGTAAATTAATTGAATGGGCAAGAATACATAGCATGGTTGTAGGAAACTCCTGGTTTAAACAACATCCCCAAAGACTGGCAATGTGGTGCAGCCCAGACAAAAAGACTTAACCAGATAGACTATGCATTAATCAACATATCATTCCGGAATGCATTACTGACAACAAAAGCCATGCCAGGAGCTGACTGCAATAGTGACCATGACCCAATCTGTGGAAAAATTAGAACAAAGCTAAAGAAAGCATGCAGAAAAGTAAGAAACATCAAACTGAATGCAGAACTCCTTAAAAATGACCAAGAACTGAGAACAATACAAAGTTATTATAACAAATAGATACAATGTAATAGCAAAGATAAATAGTATAGATGAACAATGGACAATGTTAAGAGACTCTATCCACAAAACTGTTAAGGAGATAATACTATTGAAAAAATAAGCCACCAAAAATAAATGGTTGACAGGCGACATTTTGGGACTGATGGACAAGAGGAGGAGGAGTAAAAATAACCAAGAAATATATATAGCCAGATTAAAAAAAAAGAAATAAGATGCAAATGCAGAGAAGCAAAAGAACAGTGCAGACAAATAGAGGACTCCCATAATAAAGACAGCAAAAACATGCACAAATGAATTAGTGAACTCACAGGCAGGAAAACAAAATATATCACAGGATGCCTGAAATCAAAAGAAGGTAACACATTAATGGGAAAAGAAGACATTGTGGACAGGTGGACAGAATACATCGGTGAGCTATATGGAGGAGAAAGACCAGAATTAACACCAGATACTGAAAACTGTGATGGACCACCAATACTTGAAGAAGAAATTACAGATGCCATCAAACGCATGAAGAAAGGAAAAACAACCTGGCCTGATAATATGAGACTAGAAGAAATATAAGTGCTAGAGGAGATGGGAATAAAAATAATAACCAAGTTACTGAATGACATTTACAACAGTATATGTTCTAATAGCACAAGAATAAACTCTAGCAACAAAAGAGTCAATGATAACCAGATACAGAACATTATGTCCTAATAGCGCAAGAATAAACTCTAGCAATAAAAAAATCAATGATCACCAGATATAAAACATTATTTTCTAATAGAACAAGAACAAACACTAGCAACAAAAGAGTCAATGATCACCAGATATAGAACATTATTTTCTAATAGCGCAAGAATAAACACTAGCATCAAAAGAGTCAATGATCACCAGATATAGAACATTATGTTCTAATAGCACAAGAATAAACTCTAGCAAACAAAAGAATCAAATTTTATGTCACAAAATTCCAATAATAAAAGTCAGAATCAGACCAGTATGGAGTTCCAATGAATGTGTCCCTTCGTTGGTGCGTCTTTGTGTTCTTTGCAGATACACCAAAATCAGCTGAGAAAATAACAATTATCACATCCATAAATATGTAATAATATTGAGCTGTTTATCAAAACATGACAAGAAATAAGAATATAAATATAATTATTTAAGTACGAGGGGAAGTCACTAAGTAACTAGCAAATTGAAATATTTTATCAATGGCAGTTATCAGGTAGTATTTAAATATATCCTTATTTAGTACAGTCATCCTACTTTATAATAGTTGTATGTAGGGGGAGCTAGAGTTACGTGCGCATGCACAAAGCAATAACAAAATGGCTAGCCAACTGTTAGTGTGTACCAAAGAAGAACAGAGAAGTGTAGTGTCATTTTTGTGGGCTAAAGGATATTCAGTTGAGGACATTCATAAGGAAATGATTACAGTTTATACTGAAAAGTGTTTATCACGTAAAGCGGTCTATAACTTGGTAAAAGAATTTTCTCAGGGACGCACTGAAATTGTTGACAAAGTCCAACTTGGCCGTCCTGTTCAGATTGCAACAGAAGCGACTGTGCAACGTGTGAATGAGATTATCAGAGCTGATAGACGAGTAACGATAGACAGTGTAGCAAGTGCAATCAGATGTTCACATGGCTTAGCCTACAGAATAATGCATGATCAATTGAATTTTCAGAAAGTTTGCTCACGCTGGGTACCCAGAGATCTGAATGATGAACACAAAATGAACAAATTTAGTTTGTCATTGCAGCATCTCTGTCATTACGCATATGAAGGTGAAGACATGCTCCAAAGGATTATTACTGGAGACAAATCTTGGGTGCACCACTACCAACTCGAATCAAAATGTGCCTCAATGCAATGGAAACACCCATCATCGCCATGCGCAAAATAATTCAACATTACGCCTTCTGTGGGCAAGGTTATGCTGACAGTGTTCTGGGATTATCAAGGAGTGTTGTTAACCAAGTTCCAGAAGTATGGTGACAGTGTGAACTCTGTATCATGCTGTGAAGTTCTGTCGATGTTACGGGATGCAATTCAAATAAAATGTCCTGGTCTGCTGACTAGAGGTGTGCTTCTCCATCATTACAATGCCAGACCACATATGGCTTGGTTAACCCAAGAGAAAATTAGCCAGTTGGGTTGGGAAGTTCTTGAACATCCACCCTATAGTCCTGACTTAGCACCTTGGTGGGAGAAGATTCTCAAGTGACAAAGAGATGGAAACAGAAGTAAAAAAAATGGTTCAGAAATCGGACTCCCGATTTTTATGCCATGATTACACGATGGAACAGATGTATCAATGTTGGTGGCGATTACGTTGAGAAATAGGGGAATAATGCAGGTTCAAAAATTTAAAGTTTTCAAATTACTGTCACATTTAATTTTTTTGTAACAGGCATTTGCGAGTTACTTAGTGACTTCCTCTCGTATATAAACATTTTATATTACATCTATTAACTCTTCCTGTGCCACAGTAAGAAAAGCGGACGTTCAGTCAGGTGCCAGAGTAAAAGCGCGGGTCTTGATATGTTAGGGGGTATAGTTGGAAAACAGCATTTCCATGTACTTCCGTGTACTTATTATGTTTCAAAGTATAACTAAATGTATGAAAATTTCATAAATGCAGAGTTTTTTAGGAAAAAAGAAGTAATGTGATGTTTTTAGACACTGATTGTGCCCACCTCACCATCGGCTAGGTCTAGATATGCACTACTTACCATCTGAAATGTGTAGATCTACTTATCGATCTCATATTCTGATTCTATGTTGCATTCTCGCTAAATTAATGTCTGAAATAACCTTCTAACTACTTCTCCCATCGTCTAATATGTCTAGATCTACTTGTGATACATTCAAGAGCAGTGGGGTGGTCACAGGCCATGTCCATATCCCTATCTACATCATCAAAAATTGAAAAATGTCAGTCTTTCTCTTCCTTTTTCTTGCTCGGCATCACTGGTAACTAGGCACTCTTTCACCATTTTGAAAAGTGTCACCGGAATCGCGGATGAAATATGTACAATCTAAATGTTACACCGGTTGTTTTATTGAAATAAACTAATGATCACTAAAGTGACCATTGGTAAGCATTGGGAAACCGGAAATGTCATTATTGTGACCAAAGGCACGGGAAGAGTTAAACAGTTTCAACATCATCAGTTATACTTCAGACACAATTGTATTGTTCTATAACACAGCACTTATACTTCAGACACACTTGTATTGCTCTAACACAGCACTTATACTTCAGACACACTTGTATTGCTCTAACACAGCACTTATACTTCAGACACATTTACAGTTTTATTACTCAAAATATCTAAGTAAAATAAATGATATGTTAAAACCAGTCACTGGTTTCTTCTTCTTCTTTTAGCTTTCCAAGCCATTAAGGCTCATTGCTTCAGATAAAGTTTGCCTCTATTCCTCTCTAATCCTAATCTTCTCTCTCCCCAGTTGGTGACACCAATTTCTTTTACATCCTTTTCTATGCTGTCTTTCTATCTCCGTCTTAGTCTACCTCATGGTCTTGTTTCCCTCATCTCTTGTGCATAAAATCATTTTCATTTGTCTATTCTCTTCCACTCTTTCTACATGTTCCAGCCAGCGCAGTCTGTTCAGTTTCAAGACATTTATAATTCATTGGGATTTAAATAAGCTGTTCAGTTCAGTGTTCTTTCTAGCTCTCCATTCTCCACTGTTGGTATCCTTTATCGGCCCAAAGATTCTTCTTAGGATCTTGTTCTAAAAAATCTGCAATTGTTGTTCATCTTTGTTTGTTGTACTCTACATTTCTGATCCATACTTGATGGCTGGTCTTATTATAGTTTTATAGAGATTGTTATTTTAGTGTTTTGGGACAGGATTTTAGATTTTAACAGGTGTTGCAAGTCAAAGTATATTTTATTCTCTATCTGTACTCTTGATTTTAATTTCCTCACTTATTATGTTGCTTCTGTTAAAGGTATCACGCCTAAATATTTGTATGTTTCTGCTTTCCTAATAATCATCTCTCCAACATTTATATAATCTGGATCATTCTGCCTCTGGTCTCTTGATATCTTCATACACTCTGTCTTATCTTGGTTAATGGTAAAGCCCACTTTTTGTGCTACATCTCTCAGGTGTATGCAGGTATTGATGACTTCTTGCATAGTTTCCCCCACCAGGTCAGTGCCATCAGCATATCCTAGTATTTTATCTTGCTCTTCTATACTGCTTTCTTCTTTCACTTTTCTGATTACCTTTTCTAGTACTAGGTTGAATAGTAATGGAGATAATGTATCACCTTGTTTTAAACCAGTTCTTATAGAGAAGGGTTCTGACTTTCTTCCTTTATATATTACTATATTTTGTGCATCCTCCATACATATTCTGGTCAGATTGATTAATTTATTAGGTATCTCAAATTCTTTCAGTTTTCCATAAGCTGCTCCTAACTATGGTGTCATAAGCTTTCTTAGAGTCAATGAAGATATTATGTACTTCTTTTCCATATTCCCAGTACTTTTCTGCTCTTTGACGTAGATAAAATATTTGGTCTATGGTTGATCTGTTCTTCCTAAAACCTGCTTGACAGTCTCCAAGTATGTTCTCGGTGTATGGTTTTAATCTATTTAAAAGTATAATAAATAGTATTTTGTAGCTTGTTTGTAGTAAGGATATTCCTCTGTAGTTTTCACACTTACTCTTATCACCTTTTTTGAATACTGAGATCAGTAATGATTCTCTCCATTCACTAGGGAGTTTTTCTTCTCTCTATATTTGTTGTATTAGTGCACATATCTGCTCATGTAGATTTAGACCTCCTTCCTTAATCAGTTCTGCAGCAATTCCACCTGAACCCATTGCTTTGCTGTTTCATAGAACCATGATACTGTAGATGACTTCTTCTAAGTCTGGTTCCTCTATTTCAGGTTCACAAGTCTGTATTTCTTTGCATGGTAATGTGCATATAGGCTCTTCACAGTTTAGTAGTTTTTCAAAATATTCTTTCCATCTAGTACAGATTTTCTCTTCATTATTTATCATGTTTTCATTACTATCCTTCAAGCTCTGCAGAGGTTGTTTATACCCTTGCTTTACTGTTCGCAATTCTTTATAGAATTCCCTGCTTTTCTTATTCTGATGGCATGTCTGCATCTCGCTTACCATGTCTCTCATTTATTGGCGTTCTTGTTGACGAATAACTTTTTGAGTTTCTTTACAATGCATGTGGTACTTATCATCTGTTTTGTTGTTCATGTCATTCAACCATATCTGTCTTGCTGTTCTTTTCTTTATGACTGCCTCTCTGCAGAGTTCGTTGAACCAGTTCCTTTTTTTTAGTTATGGTCTTGACTCCCAGACATTCTTCCACTGTGTTCTTTATAATGATTTTTACATCTTCCCATCTGTCATCAATGCTTTTATTTTCTTCATTCCCTCTTGTGTTTATCTTATGTTTTAGCTCATTTCTGAATTTTTCTTCAGTGTCTTCTCTTTTCAAAGCATCTCTACTTATTACTGAACTTTTATTCAATTTACTATAAAAAGTTTAATTATGTTTGTTACATGAATAGCATATTTGTAGAATGTCTGGAATAGAGTGAAAGATGTATGATAAGGGGCAGAATGTCAGATGGGCCTGTGTGCCCATTTTGAAATAAAGATCAATCAATCTCTAATGTGTTGTAAAATTCATCTTTGACTTCAACCTCTGTATCTTCTGTTGGCACATGCACATTAATCATTGTTATATTTTTCTTTGTTCCCTTGATGCAAAGTCTGCTGATTCTTTCATTGGTGGCACTGAAGTCCATCACTAAATCTCATACTTTTCTCTTGACAGCAAAACCTGTCCCAAGTTCTGTCTTCCATTGGTAATACCTCCGTATAGCAGTACCATTTCTCCTATGACTGTTATATCTTCTCCAAGCCATCTGATTTCTTGTAATGCTGTAACATCCATGTCATACCTACTTGGTTCATCTGCTAAATCTTTAGCTGCCCTTTGTCTGTATAAACTTCTTATATTCCATGTTCCAAATCTCATATTTTTGACGTTCCAAGGCCGTAATCCATTTTTATCCATCCAACTTCGAGGCTTCTCTATCTGTTCCATAACACTAATCTGTTTTACAGAGATGGGGTCGTTGACCACACCCTCCAACCCCCAGCCTTGAGGACCAGGGTGTAAGTTTCGTCTGACCCCTACCCACACAGGAAAAAGAGAAGACACTAAAGAAAAATTCTGAAATGAGATAAAACATAAGATAAACAAGATAAACACAAGTGGGAATGAAGAAAATAAAAGCATTGATGACAGATGGGAAGATGTAAAAATCATTATAAAGAACACAGTGGAAGAATGTCTGGGAGTCAAGACCATAACTAACTGGTTCGATGAAGTCTGTAGAGAGGCAGTCATAAAGGACAGAACAGCGAGACAGATATGGTTGAATGAGTCACTGGTTTAGTGACCTAAAAGTCAGAAGAAAATTAAAATGTACAAAAATGACACTGTAGATATTTAAACTATAAATTACCATATAATATCTGATAGGTACTGGAAAAATATCATCTGACATCACACATTGGTCTGACATCAAACAGGGAAAATATCATCTAACATCAGATACTGGTCAAACATCAAGCAGGACAAACATCTGATGTCATACAAGACAAATATCATCTGATATCAAACAGGACAAACATCTGTCATCAAACATATATCTGACATCAGACATTGGTCAAACATCTAACATCAAACAGAAGACAAATATCATCTGACATCAGACACAAGACAAATATGTACTCATAATAGTGGTGCCCTTACCCAGCTTGACATCTCCATCTATTGTGAGCAAAACATTGCCAGCCTTGATGTCTCGGTGTATGACCTTATGTTCATGCAAAAAAGCCAAGCCTACACACATTTCATGTGCAATGTAACGGATCATAGCCTCTGACAGCGGCTTCTCAAGATCCACCATAATGGAGTCTAAGGCTCCTCCACCACAAAACTCAATAAACATCTGTGAAAAGAGGCCAAATCTTATAAACCATAGCAAACAATCAGTCTTATACATCTTGACAAACAATAGCTATAATATATTTTTTACACCATGACAAACACATAACTCTTTACAATGATTATGGGTATAATATAGATGTTAATCTGTTAAATGGAATAACCTCTGACAGAAAGAAAAACCTCATTCATATTTTTCTCTGTAAGCTATTTCCACCAAAAACATAGGTAGAAACATACCAAAACCAAATTCTTGAAATATGAGTTGCATTTTTTAAAAAAAAGCTAATTTTTTAAACAGTGCACCAACTGGCGCAGAGGATGCAGTGTGGCTACCGAGTGCACCTAGTGGCAAGTCTTGACAGCAAACTGCCATCTGCCCTGTTCTGCTATAAGCATTAGTCATCGAGCTACATCTGCTGAAGTGAGCATGTGCACAAACTGTTCATCAGATTAGTGACAAAATGACATTGAATAAATTTGAAAAATGTTCATGTGTTGAATTTTGCTGGAAAATTGGTAAAAATTTTACAAATACATGGCAGTTGCTTAAGCAAACATACAGGGAGGATTGTATGAGCTGAAAACGGTTCTGCAAGTGGTTTAAATGTTTTAAAGGGGGCAGAATGTCAGTGAGTGAAGATCCTAGGCCTGGATGTCAACCATGTCAAAAGAGTTTGTACTGTGACTCATGGAAATCATCACTTAACTGTCCAAAAGTTGCTGATGAAGTGGGCATCAGCATAGGATCTTGCCATCAAATTTTGATTGAAAAACTTCAAATGCATCTTGTCTGTGCAAAATTGATGACACATTAGCTGACTGATGATCAGAAAGAGAATCACGATGAAATCAGTCAGGAAGTGCTTGCCAATACAAATGGTAAGAGAAGCTTTCTTAAGCACATCTTACCAAGAGATGAGATAGGGGTTTATGGCCATGATGTTGAAACCAAGATGCAATCTTTGCATCGGGTGGGTAAGGGAAGCTTTCTTAAGCACATCTTAACAAGAGATGAGACAGGGGTTTATGGCCATGATGTTGAAACCAAATGCAATTTTCGCAGCAGGTGGGGAAAGGGTCTCCTTGACTAAATAAAGCATGAAGCAGGCGGTCAAAGACATTGGTACTTTTGGTTGCGTTCTTTTATTTTTCTGTCCACTATGAATCTGTACCACATTGTTTGATGGTAAACAGACAGCTGGTATCAAGAAGTTTCAGCATGTTTTAGAGTTGCTGTCACCAGAAAAAGGCCTGGAATATGGGAAAACCAGACTTGGATGTTGCACCATGACAATGCTCCAGCTCATGTGCTGCTCCTCATCTGCAACCCCTGGCCTCCCATTCTCTGGAACCAGAACCAGCAGACTTTTTCCTGTACTCCAAACTTAAAACTGCAAGCATGTTCTTTCCAAACCACAGAGGACATCCAGGAAAATGCTATAAGAGAACTGCACGACATCACAAAAAATGCATTCCAACACGAAAGAAATGTCAGAAATGGTGTATTGCCAGTAGAAGGGATTGCTTTGAAGGGGACAGTGTTTAAAATGTCAAATGAGCACTTATGTCTTTATAGCAAAAGTTCCCTATTTTTTAAAAAATACACTATATAAAGAGAGAAACACACAGCAAAAAGAAAAGCACTACATACAGTAAAGAGAGATCACACAGCAAACAGAAATGCACCACCTACAAACAGAAATAACTATACAGAAATGTAACACACACATGAAGAAATAAGACAACATGTCAAAAAATGACTGAAACAGGAACATCATACTCAGCCTGAAATATTCCATGTAAAAAGTAAGAAATACAATATATACAGACAGAAAAACATCATATAAATTAACCATCAACAGAATGGAAAAAATGTTAACCATAAAGCATGTACAATAGTAAAATAATGACTTTTACAGGCATAAACAGACCATGACAGACAACATAGCATAAAACATCCAAAATACAACACTTCAGTATTCACATCACAGAACATAATCCACATAGAACAATACATCAATACTTCTTCTTCTTCGTACGCACACTGGCAATGATGCGTGGTACCCTGATTTTGGTGATGCACCTTTTGGCTGGGTACCTCCGACTTCCGCAACTTTCCTTGCTAGGGCAGACTGTGGTCTTGCTCAGACTTCCATGAAGACTGCGGTGTAGGCTGACTGGCTAAAACTTTGTTTTCCAGCCTCTGGTGGCTATACTTAAGCCCCTTCTCCAAGTTAGATCCAGCATGCAACGCTGGCTTGCCAGACGGCTTTGAGACAGTTCCACAGAGGCATTCCGTCTTTGGGATAAGAAATCTGATGAGTGCCTCAATGATATCCATTCCTTGCCACATATAGTCTGCTGGCTCTGTTCTGTTTATCTCATTCTAATAGCCACTGTTGTAAAGACCTACAGGCTTGTCACGTCCTGGATTCATTGGTTTCACACCAGATTTTCCTCATCCCTGCCATGGCAACTGCCATGTCTCCATCCACCCACCTAACATTACATTTTACAAAAATAACAATTACAACCAGTGTTGATTGCTACAGGTTTCTGGGCTACAGAATTAGGTCAGAGTTTTTAAGCAAACAGATCTGATGTTCCCTTTCTCACAAAGACTATGCTAAGATAAGTGTGTTCTTAACACAGTTGTTCCCAGGGGAACTTCAGTACTGTTACATGACACAACATTATCAATGTTAAACAATACTTCAGTAATGACATAACAAAACAGGGTCCAAGTAAAGTCAGAAATGCAAACATTACAAACATGATCCAAAGTAGACCAGTGCTTCAGCATAAACATCTGAACTCTGATATAAGAACAGTGAGAGTGAAGATTACAAATTTACATTTGATTTTTATGAACATTTTCTGGCTCTTTATTAGTAAAACTTCTATCTAAACAAATATAAATATACATCTACACAGACATTCATGCTATATTAGAGACTAAACTGAACTTAACTTGATGACTGGGCACACACAGGTACGAGAGACTAAACTTAACCTGATGACTGGGCACACACACAGGTACGAGAGACTAAACTTAACTTGATGACTGGGCACACACACAGGTACGAGAGACTAAACTTAACTTGATGACTGGGCACACACACAGGTACAAGAGACTAAACTTAACTTGATGACTGGGCACACGCAGGTACGAGAGACTAAACTGAACTTGATGACTGTGCACACACAGGTACAAGAGACTAAACTTAACTTGATGACTGGGCATACATAGGTATGAGAGACTAAACTTAACTTGATGACTAGGCACACACAGGTATGAGAGACTAAACTGAACTTAACTTGATGACTAGGCATACACAGGTACGAGAGACTAAACTGAACTTGATCACTGGGCACACATAGGTACAAGAGAATAAAATGAACTGAACTTGATCACTGGGCACATACAGGTATAAGAGAATAAACTGAACTGAACTTGATCACTGGGCACATACAGGTATAAGAGACTAAATTGAACTGAACTTGATCACTGGGCACACACAGGTACAAGAGACTAAATTGAACTGAACTTGATCACTGAATACACACAGGTACAAGAGACTAAACTGAACTGAACTTGATGACTGAACATACACAGGTACAAGAGACTAAACTGAACTGAACTTGATGACTGGGCATACACAGGTACAAGAGACTAAACTGAACTGAACTTGATGACTGGGCATACACAGGTACAAGAGACTAAACTGAACAGAACTTGACTGGGCACATACAGGTACAAGAGACTAAACTGAACTGAACTTGATGACTGAACATACACAGGAACAAGTAGCTGTGACACCGATATATAATGTTCCAGTGGCTCCGAGCCTGCTTCTGGAGACTGTCAAATCTACATAATACAAATTTTATTATAAATGTCACTGGGACCTTACCCACAGCTTGTTATCAAAGAAGAAAGCCTCATGCAGACCAACAATGTTTTTGTGGGGACACTCTGCCAGGATATTGATCTCCACAGCAAAATCCTCCAAGTCCTCTTCAGTCTTTATCTCAACTTGTTTCAGGGCAGCAAAAACATGTGTGTCCTTGTTGCGTGCCTTTAACAAACAAATGTTGTAAATGATAACCAAATTAAACAAACAAATGTTGTAAATGATAACCAAATTAAACAAACAAATGTTGTAAATGATAACCAAATTAAACAAACAAATGTTGTAAATGATAACCAAATGTAACACACAAATGTTGTAAATGATAACCAAATTAAACAAACAAATGTTGTAAATGATAACCAAATTAAACAAACAAATGTTGTAAATGATAACCAAATTAAACAAACAAATGTTGTAAATGATAACCAAATTAAACAAACAAATGTTGTAAATGATAACCAAATTAAACAAACAAACGTTGTAAATGATAACCAAATTAAACAAACAAATGTTGTAAATGATAACCAAATTAAACAAACAAATGTTGTAAATGATAACCAAATGTAACACACAAACGTTGTAAATGATAACCAAATTAAACAAACAAATGTTGTAAATGATAACCAAATTAAACAAACAAATATTGTAAATGATAACCAAATTAAACAAACAAATGTTGTAAATGATAACCAAATTAAACAAACAAATGTTGTAAATGATAACCAAATGTAACAAATACTTTAATGATAAAACTAATGTTGTCTTGAAGCCTGATATCTGAAGATCTGTCTGTGATCTAATACAAAGTCCACTACTTGACTTGTGTCATATTTTATCTTTTTAAGAGATCTCTCATCCCACCTATACATTATATTTTATTTTTTTTAAGAGATCTCTCATCCTACCTATACATTATATTTTATCTTTTTAAGAGATCTCTCATCCCACCTACACACTATATTTTATCTTTTTAAGAGATCTCTCATCCTACCTACACACTATATTTTATCTTTTTAAGAGATCTCTCATCCCACCTACACACTATATTTTATCTTTTTAAGAGATCTCTCATCCTACCTATACATTATATTTTATCTTTTTAAGAGATCTCTCATCCCACCTATACATTATATTTTTTTTTAAGAGATCTCTCATCCCATCTATACATTATATTTTATTTTTTTAAAGAGATCTCTCATCTCACCTATACATTATATTTTTTATGAGATCTCTCATCCCACCTACACACTATATTTTATCTTTTTAAGAGATCTCTCATCCCACCTATACATTATATTTTATTTTTTTTAAGAGATCTCTCATCTCACCTATACATTATATTTTTTTTATGAGATCTCTCATCCCACCCACACACTATATTTTATCGTTTTAAGAGATCTCTCATCCCACCTATACATTATATTTTATTTTTTTTAAGAGATCTCTCATCCCATCTATACATTATATTTTATTTTTTTTAAGAGATCTCTCATCCCACCTATACATTATATTTTATCTTTTTAAGAGATCTCTCATCCCACTTATACACAACATTTAGTAAGTCCCCCTGCTTCTAGTTGCTTTGAATCCATTTGCAGCCAACACTTGTGCTCCACCAGGTTTATTTTTAGTCCTTTTCTCTCTGTCATATATATTAATAATCTAGCAGTTTATTAACTCAGGTATGAATCCATTTTAATGCGAAGAAAACTAAACTGATGACAACTGACAAAACAAACAAGGCAACTGATATATGTATCAATGAGGAAAAACTGGAAGAAGTGGAGAGTTTTGAATATCTTGGATCACTGCTTCTTCTTCTTCTTCGTTCACATTATCTGTCTATACCTGCAGTCCTGTCTCTTGGATAAATTTCACTGTTTTTTGTAATTCATGTATGGAACCGTAGAGCTTATCTTCTTTAGTGGTTTCACTGGGCCAGTAATGATTTCTCAGTGTTTCATAGTTGGTGCAGTTCTGAAGGATATGTTTCACAGTTTGGGGCACCTGGGCACATGTACATAGATTAGTAGTACCAACCTTAAACTTTGTATACATATGACTTCGGAGTCGGGTGTGTCCTGTTCGAAGACGGAAGATGGTGACTTGTTCCTTTCTGTTTAGCATGTGATAGTTATCATGTGGTGGTGTTTGTGGCTTCCTGTAGGTTTTTATCATGCTTTCCTTCTGATTATAGGTGACTGGTATGTCTGGTTGCTCCATTTCAGTGCCCTCTTTGGCCAGATGGTCAGCTTTCTCATTGCCTGGTATCCCACAGTGGGAGGGAACCCATTGCAAAGTGACTCCATGTTGTAAGCCAATTTTTGACAAGACATCCTTAAGGTCTGGTAGTTTGTTGCACTGAAGAGCTTCCAGTACTGATCTTGCATCTGTGAGAATTACTACAGGACATATATCAATTCTGGAGTCTGATAGTTTTTCAACTGCAGCAATAATTGCCCTAACTTCTGCATAAAAGTTGTTGCAGTATTTTCCAGTGGGTATGGAAATCTTGTCAGTGGTGTTGTTTGGATATTCAATATGTCCTCCTGCCCCTCCATTCTTTATGGCATTGTGTGCAGATCCGTCTGTATACACACGTATCCAGGTGTCACATGGATATTTGTCATCTAGCACACTAAGTGTGGCTGTTGATCTTACAAGGCTGCTTTGCATCTCACCATTCTGCACACTTTTCACTTCAGTCTGAATAGTTATTTGTGTATAATCTGCTTCTTTCCATGGTGTATGCTCTGGTACAGATGATAATGGAGCGACTACAGTTGGAAAGTCAGGTATCAGCTTATGCATACGCCTGACCTGGTGAATGAAGCTGCTTCTTTTAAGCCGCCTTAATGCCAAGTTATTGAATCTCTCCTTCAGGGGATGGCTTACAGAGCTAAGGAATTTCTCTCCCATGGTCATGACCTTTGTGTCTCTACGTTCCTTTAGCGCTTGAACACCAACTATTTTCTGCATTTAGACTATTGGTGTGGACCTCATGGCACCTGTGATAATCCGTAGTGACTGATTTTGAACCTTGTCTAGATTATGCAGCATAGTGTTTGATGCTGTGCACCAAGATGTTGAACCATATTCTAAATGTGGTAGAATACTTTGCTGATATACATTCTTGAGGATTCTTTCACTAGCTCCCCATGTGGTTCCACTTAATTTTCTTAATATAGCTAGTTTTCTTCTGGCTTTTGCTTCTGCACTGTCGATGTGTTGCTTCCAAGTCAGTTTTAAGTCAAGAGTCACTCCTAAGTAAGTGGGTTGGTTGTCCATCCTTAAGGATATTTCATTTACAAAGATCTTACCTGCTTTCTGTTTAGATGAGAGAGTGAACAGAGTGGTACTTGATTTCTCTGTGTTGATACTTACAGACCATTTGTTTGTCCATGAAGTCAAGATGTCTGCTGCTCTTTGGAGTCTCTGTGTAGCAACTGTCGCATATTCATCTGTACACCACATGACCAGATCATCTGCATACAGTGCCGCTTTGATTCCATAGGGAAGTTCCTTGGCCAGGTCATTAATGAATACAAGGAATAGTGTAGACGAAAGGACTCCTCCTTGTGGTACACCGTGTCGCTGAAGTACTTTCTGGCTTTTGTGTCCATCTATTACTACTCTAGCTCTTCTATTGTGTAAATAGGACTTTATCCAGCTGTACAGTCTTCCATTCACATTGCAGTTTCTTAGTTTCCACAGCACACCTTTTTTCCATACTTTATCAAAGGCTTTCTTTAGGTCTATCCACGCTGCTAGTACAAGGTTTTTCTCTTGGAATGCATCCTCAATCTCTTGAGAGAGCTAGGTCACTTGATCTTCCGTACTGTAG
Source organism: Achatina immaculata (assembly GCA_009760885.1). NCBI lineage: Eukaryota > Metazoa > Mollusca > Gastropoda > Stylommatophora > Achatinidae > Lissachatina > Lissachatina immaculata. Next base: position 67,014,809 of record CM019717.1, on the reverse strand, counting down.
TACTGCCTAAATCCTGCTTGTTGTGGAACGAGAAGGTTTTCACTTTCTAGGTACCATTTTAGTCTCAGGTCAATGATGCGTTCCATCGTTTTGCATAGGCAGCTAGTGAGACTGATTGGCCTGTAGCTGGAGGCAGTATCACTGTTTTTCCCTGGCTTTAGCAGTGGTACCATGCTTGCTTACTTCCAGATTTGAGGTAACTTACCTGTGCTCCAGCACACATTGAAAATATCCAACAGCTTTCCCATTGCTGCCATTCCCAGGTTCTTGATCATTTCATTGGACACTCCATCTGGTCCTGGTGATTTCCTTGGTTTCAGTTTACTGACTGCTAGGTCTAACTCGCTGCGTGTGATTGGTGCATCCATGACCTCCACTTTTCTGACTTGTTCCTCTTCCTTCTGTGGGTCAATGCGCACTGCACGCTCTTTCTCTGGATGGATATCAATGTTGCAGTCCTGTGCAAACATGCGAGCAAAGTGATCTGCTACCTGCTTACCTGTAAGAGTTTTCCCATCCTCTATTAGTGTAATCTTTGTACTTCTTCCAGTACTCTCATCATTTAACTGTTTGATTAGTTTCCACAGTTTCCTTCCATCCTTTTCAAAGTTTAGGGACTCTGTTTTCTCTCTCCAACTTTTCCATCTGGCTTGCAGCTTGGCTCTCTGAAATTTGGCCTTAGAATGTTGGTAATTATTGTGGTGTTCTTGGCATGGTCTATTTTCTGCTTGCTTTCGAGCTGCTTCCACATCATCATGGAGTTTTCCCAGCTCACTAGACCAGTATGGTTTATAGTCCCTGCGAGCTCCTCTGGGAATGGTAAAAATGAGTATAATGTTGGGGGAATCCATTGGCTGGTTGATCAGGAGAAATCCATACTGCTAACTAATAATGGAGATACAATGGGGGAAATTAAAAGGAAGACATCTATCGCTCTTCAGAAAGTAAAACAACTAAAGAATCTGTGGAGAGGAACAGACAGAACTACAAAAATAAGACTTTTAAGGGCATGCATCTTTCCCATTGCAACATATGCCTGTGAGACTTGGACACTTAACAAAACAGCTGAGAAACACATAAATGCCTTTGAATGTAAATGCTACAGAAGTTTTTCAAATACCATGAACACAAAAAAGAACAAAATATCCATACTACAAGACCTTAATATTGAAGAAGGCTGGCTAATAAAGAGGATTAAAGAGAGAAAACTTAAATATTTTGGACACATTAAATGTCATGATGATCTAGAGAAAACTGTCTTAGAAGGGTGCATAAAGGGAAAAAGAAAGAGAGGAAAACCAAGGCGAAGATGGTTGCAAGACATCGTTGATGATCTGCAAATGGATGCACCAGCAGCAGGTCATCTTGTTCACAACCGAGAGGCCTAGTGCTGTTAGGGAGGCAAAGTTCCGCAAGGGATATGCAAATGAATGAATGAATCTATTTGTAGTTAATACTCGTCTTCCACCAGGTTTATTTTCAGTCCTTTTCTCTTTGTCATATATACGAGGAGCGTTCAGAAAATAATGCACCACATGGTTTGTTTGTTTTTTTTTCAGCTAATAATGACGATAGAATTATGAAATTTTGCACACTTTAAATATGGCATGTGCTGATTGTGTGAACCAAATTGCACTGCAACCGGCCAAAGACTATGGCTGGCCTAACCCTTGAAATGGAGCGTGTTAGCAACATGCAGTATAAGCAGTGAAATGTGAGAGAATTTCTTGTTGCAGAGATGTGTATGGAAGTTTTGCAGTTGACAGGAGTACAGTCAGTCTCTGTGTTCAGAGTGGAGATAATGAGTTGCATGATCGGCCACGCTGTGGACGTCCTGCCACAGCCACCAAGGCAGAAATGTTAAAATGCGCTGAGGGCATTATTCTTATTTACAGGCGTATCACTACTCAACAACTGGTCTTAAAGCTATCAGTTAGCAATGGTAGTGCAAATGCAGCTATAAAAGCTCTCGGATTTTCTAAGGTTTGTGCAAGATGGGTTCCTCGAAGTCTCACAATTCTTCTGAATTGTTGGAGCATTTCAATGCTGAGGGAGAGAACTTTTTGGCTAAGATCGTAACAGGTGACGAAACCTGGGCACATCATTTTGAACCTGAGACAAAAAGACAGTCAGTGGAGTAGCATCATCTGCAATCACCACGATGAAAGAAATTCAAGACAGCTCCTTCAGCTGGAAAGGTCATGATCACTGTCTTTTGGGACACTGAAGGTGTGATTCTTGTGGACGTTATGCCAATAGGAGAGACAATTAATTCGCAAACTTACATTAAGACACTGAAAAAAACTAAATCAACATTTTCACAAAGTTTAGCCGCACAAGACCTGCTTCTCCTTCACGGCAATGTGCGCCCTCACACAAGTCCGGCAACATGGGAAGCAATCACCACACTGGGTTGGACTGTACTACCCCAACCACCCTATAGTCCAGATTTGGCACACTCTGATTTCCATCTGTTTGGTCCACTTAAAGATGCACTCCAAGGGGTAAGATTTAAAGATGATGAAGGAGTGATTCGTGCAGCGAATAAATGGCTACATAATCAAGAGAAAATCTGGTACGGGCTAGGAATACATGCATTTGTTTCACGCTAGTGTAAAGCTGTACAAGTTGATGGGGATTATGTTGAATAATACAGATGTTTACATGACACATCCATGTATACTGGGTATAAATTTCATTCAAATCAAGTGCCATGCTGCATGGTGTAGGCAATCATTTCTCTCTACAATTCCCTGTCTTTAGACTTGATTATGAGATCCGCCGGTGATTTTCTCCCTAGTCACACTGACAGCCCATCCAGTAACTTCTCTCTCTGTCTTCCTCTGTCTCTTCTTCCTTCAGTTTTTCCAGTTGCCACAGTGTGTTCCAATTTTCCTCTTCTCAGGAAATGTCCTATAAATCTCGCTTGTCTGACTCTGATCTTCGCTATAATTTGCTTTTTAACACCAGCCTCTCTTAAGATTTTTTCATTGGTTCTCTTGGATGTCCATGGTACCTTCAACATCCTTCTTATAAACCACATCTCCATGGCCTCCATTTCTTGTTGGCTTGATGTAACATTTAAGTACTCGGAATCTTGCTTCCATTGATACAGATCTGTTGCACAAGATGTGTCTCATTGTCTGGAATGCTGACTTGGCCCGAGCACATCTGTTTTTTATTTCATTGTGACATTTCCCATCAGTTTTTACAATCGTTCCTAAGTACTTGAATCTATCAACTTGTTTCAGACTTGTGCCATCAATGGTAATGCTACATTTTGGTGGTATTCCTTTCTTTGAGATGACCATCACTTCAGTCTTCTTTTTGTTCATAAATTTCATGCTTTTTTGAAGAAACAGCTCCTGAGAAAAACTATGTGGTGCATTACTTTCCGAAAGCCCCTCATATTAATGATCTAGCAGTTTATCAACTCAGGTATAAATCCATTTGTATTTAATACTTGTCTTCCACCAGGTTTATTTTTAGTCTTTTTCTCTTTGTTACATATATTAATGATCTAGCAGTTTATTAACTCAGGTAATCTTCATGTGATCTTTTTGTTGATGACTGTACAGCTTACACTAGACTATGACTGTGGCAATATATAATCACTAGTTAGTGTGACAATATATAATCACTAGTTAGTGTGACAATATATAATCACTAGTTAGTGTGACAATATATAATCACTAGTTAGTGTGACAATATATAATCACTAGTTAGTGTGACAATATATAATCACTAGTTAGTGTGAAAATATATAACACCACACATTTTTGTGCATCAAATATTAGACATATTTCTGGGTATATTTGACATGCTGATTCCAAAAATGGCACAACTTTTTCCCTATCAGCTCTAGCTTTTGAAATACAGAATATATGCTATATATGACGCTTCATCTCACTCACCCATAACAAATTTTTAAAATTTAATGTAGCGTTTATTATCTTTTAGGCATGAAGGAAACATATTCAGAAAAGTGTACTACATGAAAATCTACTTATTTCATAACAAAAGCACAAGTTTATGATACAAACTTTCCACTCGTTCAACAAACAAGTCTTTTGTAAGATTTCTGATAGTTGGATCTACTAGGACAATCCTGCACATGATTCCAACAATATTCTGCCATCATGCATGCATCCCATCTTATTTAGTATCTGGCTTCCATTGTTTTTATGTCTCTGTGAAATCTTTCACCTTGCTCTTCATTTAAGTCACCAAGGTTCTCTGGAAAGTGTCCTGCCTTCATTTTTCTATGGTAAGTCCAGGTAACTTTTGCACTATGTATTCAATGCATGAACTGTCTTTATTAAAAGCCCTTACAAATTGTTTCATCAGACCTAGCTTTATATGTAATGGTGGCAGTAAGATGCTACTAAAGGTTCATCAATTACATTTTGTCCTCCAACCACCATATATTCCATCAGAGGCCAGTCTTTTCTTGCCCATCGTTCAAGTTTGGCTCTACTATCCCAAAGGCATAAAAAACAAGGATACTTTGTGTAGTCTCTTGGTTGACCAAGAAGAAAATTAACCATCTTCAAGTCTACACAAATCACCCACTGATGTTCTTGATAATTTATTCCAAGACTACAGAGATGGCCTTGTACTCTTCTTTCATCCTGGTGGAATTACCAATTGGAATATAACCATATTTGTTGCCGTTATTTAAAAGAACACATTTCAAACTACGTTTTGAACTGTCGATGAAAAGATGCCATTCACTTAGGTTATATTCTGAAAGACAAACTTTCTTAACAAGGTTTCCAATGTCATTGCAAAATATTAAGTAGTTGTCTTCGGTAAAGAATGACAGCAAATCATTTTCTCTTCTTTGATAAAATGTAATTTTCATTCCAGGCTGAAGTACATTTTTTCCTTTAGTCTGGAGGCAAGCAATTCAGAAGACTCCTTGGAAAGATTTAAGTTCCTGATCAGATCACTCTATTCATTCTGATCAAAATGATCATTAAGTGAAATTGTTTGGAATTCACTGTCACTGCCCCTACATTCTTTACCTTGTGCAGTATTAGACATGCAAGACTCATAGTCTGAGAGATGAGACAGTTCAAGGAAAGGTGGAAAGGGAACAAGATCTGAGCGCGGACAGGTGTCCTGGCTGAAGTTAGATCAGGGTAAGACCACTTGTCACGATTATTCTGATTGATGTCTGTGTCATTAACAATACAAAAGTAGCAGTAATCAAAGTGGTTTTTTGGTTCCCTCCAAATCACTGGTACTCTAAATTTCAGGCAGCTTCTCTTTCCATTTGTCCACTGGTGCAAATGCTCCATACAAATTTTGCATACAATATGAGGAGATCATGGCTTATCTTGATCTCCAAGCTTGACAGCAAAATAACCTACATATGCTCTTTTTTCAAACACAGAAATAGGTTCAGTGTGTATTCCCCACAAATATAGCAAAATACTTTGGGGTGATTCAAGCAGCTCTGTCCTGAAGTAGCCATAACCTCTATGGTGTTCGATTTGCAAAAATGAAATGAATGGGAATAAACACATATCTCCTATATGATCACAACTATTATATAGTGCAAATGTTTTGAAAATATCAGGTTGAGAAACCCTTGAAATACAAATTTATGTAATCTACGAAAACCATGATTTACCATCTTAATTTTGTGCACATAATTATGTCATAATTGAGGTTGAAAAGCTCACTGAAAACAGGAAAAATTGGCGAAATACCCTGCGAGCCCTATGTGATGTTTAACTGCACGGGAGAGATATAATATAAGAATTATGTAATAAAACACAACAAAAGCATTTTGTCATTTGAGCTATACATTTTTATGCCAGTGTGCATTACAGGGAAGGAAGTAGACAAATAGTTGTGAAATAAAGGTCACTGTACACACACAAAAAATGTGGTTAAATTAAATACATAAATTTCCCATTCAAATAAGACAGCCTGTTATGACATCCTAATTCTACAGAAGAGATTTTTTAAAGAGTGGACTAAAATTTTATAAATTCAACCATATCTAAGAAACTAGAGATGCAGTCTATCCAACACAGTTTTCTGAATCAGCACCCAAATAACCCTAGGAATAGGCCTAAAACCCAAGGCACCAAGAAACAAATTTTTTTTCTGATGGGCCGCGTAATCAACTCTGCAAATTGAAGTATGTAATCTAATTATACAGTTTTATGACTGCAATTCTAATATCAACCTCGGATTGGCTGGTAAAAATAAACCAGTTGCCACACACAATGCACTTCCTTTAGCAACTAGTAAAGTGGTAAACCCACAGTCCATTTTGTTCAGTTATGCACAAGTAGAGACCAAATAAACAAACACCCTATAAATGACACTCCCAACAGCTATGAGGTGTGATTTGTTTTCTGTTAAGCAAAAAGACATAGTGCTACCAAGATTCACTGTCAATTGTGTCATGTGTATGATAATAACATTATGAGTGACAGTTCTGTAAGGGACTGGTGCCAGGAATTCAGGGATTGGCACACAAGAGGGAACATGGATGACATAAAATGTGACTGATGAACTTGTTCAAAAAGTCAACCAAGTGGTGCAAGAAAAGCATCATTTCAGATCCTTCTGATGTAATTCCCTTAAACTGTGAGGACTAGTCTGTTTTCAGTTGTCACAGAGAGATTGGGTTATCAATAAAGAGCTCATGGACAGAATAAACAACTGACTCAATGCCCTAGAAGCATAATTCTTTGACAAGGCATTGCAAAAGCTGGACAGTTGCCTGAATTTGAATGGCCACTATACTGGAAAACTAATGCAGTTATGTATGTAACTTTTATATGTAATAACATTTTTTGTCTGTTTTGGAATTTTTTTTTTTACCTGGAGGTTGATTGTGGAATTTCCCATTGTGGAAATAATAGAATGACAATAAACACAAACAAATAAAAAATCCATGCTCATTACAACAGCACAGACCTTGTTAGTTTTATTAAAAACTATCTACAATTATATCAATCATATGCTGGAACTTAACAAACAGAAAATCTTAGTGAACATAAAACTGACCAACACCTAACCAGGCATTCATAAGCACACAGTTTGACCAAAGTCATAACCCAAAGTCTATCAATGATCTGGATCGAGCAAGACACAAAGGAAGATATCCTTATACATCACAAATACAAACATACTTAAGACTATTGTTCCACTATCTGGTATGACTGCTCTGTGTCTAACATAAAAGGCTTTCTCCCTCAAAAAAAAAAAACATCCAGACCATCTTATTAGCAACAAGCAACCTGCATAGACTACATATCAGCATGAACAGCTCTCATTTCTATCTCTAAAAATGTACAGTCAATTTCAACAAAGGCAAATTAGTTCATAAAGTTCTGTCACAAGAGCTCTGGCCTATTCATAGACATAAAAGCAATATTCACTCTTTCAACTTCAAGCTTCTCAGATATCTCTTTAAATTCATTTATATGCTGTGTCAAGACCTGTACTTTCCTTGTACACTTATTTAACAATCAAACTATGTTCATGGAGTGTCTGCAATAATTCTATTAATGTATATATGAGGGGAAGTCACTAAGTAACTCGCAAACTGAAATATTTTATCAGTGGCAGTTATCAGGTAGTATTTAAATATATCATTAGATAGTACCATCATCCAACTTTATAATAGTTCTATGTAGGGGGCACTAGGAGTTATATACACATGCGCAAAGCAATAACAAAATGGCTAGCCAACTGCTAGTGTGTACCAAAGAAGAACAGAGAAGTGTAGTGTCATTTTTGTGGGCTAAAGGACATTTAGTTTAGGACATTCATAAGGAAATTCAGTTTATACTGAAAAGTGTTTATCACGTAAAGTGGTCTATAACTGGGTAAAAGAATTTTCTTGCAACAGAAGTGACTGTGCAATGTGTGAATAAGATTATCAGAGCTGATAGACAAGTAACGATAGACAGTGTAGCAAGTGCAATCAGATGTTCACATGGCTTAGCCTACAGAATAATGCATGATCAATTGAATTTTCGGAAAGTTTGCTCACGTTGCGTACCCAGAGATCTGAATGATGAACACAAAATGAACCGATTTGGTTTGTCATTGCAGCATCTCTATCATTACAATATGAAAGTGAAGACATGCTCCAAAGGATTATTACTGGAGACGAATCTTGGGTGCACCACTACCAACCAGAATCAAAACGGGCCTCAATGCAATGGAAACACCCATCATCGCCATGCGCAAAAAAATTCAAGATTACACCTTTTGCGGGCAAGGTTATGCTGACAGTGTTCTGGGATTATCAAGGAATGTTGTTAACCAAGTTCCAGAAGTATGATGACAGTGTGAACTCTGTATCGTACTGCAAAGTTCTGTCAATGCTACGGGATGCAATTCGAAGAAAACGTCCTGGTCTGCTGATTAGATGTGTGCTTTTCCTTCATGACAATGCCAGACCACATACAGCTCAGTTAACACAAGAGAAAATTAGCCAGTTGGGTTGGGAAGTTCTTGAACATCCACTCTTTGGTCCTGACTTAGCTCCAAGTGATTTTCACCTGTTTGGTCAATTAAAAAGCCATCTTGGCAGGAGAAGATTCTCGAATGATGAAGAGGCAGAAGAAGAAGTAAAAAAAATGGTTCAGAAATCGGACTCCCGATTTTTACACCATGGGTATTGCATCACTGATTACACGATGGGACAAATGTCTCAATGTTGGTTGAGATTATGTTGAGAAATAGGGGAATAATGTAGGTTCAAAAAGTAAAAGTTTTCAAATTACTGTCGCATTTAATTTTTTTGTAACAGGCATTTGCGAGTTACTCAGCGACTTCCCCTCATAAAATTTATGAAGCAAAATCACTGGCTGTGAATGTGATAATAATGACATCTCATGTACTTAGAATGTTTTATATATTACTGAAGGTGCAGATCAGAGACCGAATGTAAAACTTTAGTCATTTTCATTTTCCTCATCCTCTTTGTGTATTTATTACTCAGTGTACTAAACTGAATGTTTCAAAGTTGAGTGAAAGTAGTACGATGAAAGGCAGAATGTCAGAAGCACCTCTAAAAAAAAAAAGTTTGCTCATTTGTGTCCAGTTTGGTGGAACAGATCCTTGATGTCAACTGCTTTTAGTCTGTGATAAAGACTCTTGAAGCTAGTTCATTTGGGCTCAAGGTAGTCAAGTGTCCAAACTATTTCATTTATTATCTATCTATGTACAACCTGGCTCAACCTAGCCTGCTTGTTCTTATTTCTTTACTTCTCACTCACCTTCTCCAGATTAAGTCAGTTGCTCCAGATTTTTTTGATTGCTTGTCTTAAGTTAGCCTCTCCAGATCTTGTTGAGTGGTTGTCTTAAGCCAGTTGCTCCAGATCTTGTTGAGTGCTTGTCTTAAGTCAGTATCTCCAAATCTTGTTCAGTGGTTGGCTCAAGCCAGTTGCTCCAGATCTTGTTGACTGCTTGTCTTAAATCTGTCTCTCCAGATCTGTTGACTGCTTGTCTTAAATCTGTCTCTCCAGATCTTGTTGACTGCTTGTCTTAAATCTGTCTCTCCAGATCTTGTTGACTGCTTGTCTTAAATCTGTCTCTCCAGATCATGTTGAGTGCTTGTCTTAAATCTGTCTCTCCGGATCTTGTTGACTGCTTGTCTTAAATCTGTCTCTCCAGATCTTGTTGAGTGCTTGTCTTAAGTCAGTCTGTCCAGATCTTGTTGAGTGCTTTGTCTTAAGTCAGTCTCTCCAAATCTTGCTGACTTTTTGTCTCAGGTTAATCTCTTCAAGTCCTGTTGATTGCTTGCCTCTGTTATCTGAATTTATACTCAAAGAGATTTGTCTTTTACCTCATGTGTTTCATAAAACAAGCAGATGCTTCATGCCCCCAATCCACCTCTTTAACCTAGTCCAGAGTAAGATAACAATGGTATTATAACAGATCCCAGGTGGCCAATATAACCATATAAAAAAAGAATGACAAGATTAGCAGCCCTACAAAGGTTGCTGAAAAGTTGTCAGATTGACCCATGTCCCAAAAGTTTAGAGTAATGTTGTTACAGCAGCTGGAAAGAGTGTTATTTTATAATGTAAAGTGGTAATTTACAGGAACATAGTGCTAACTTTATATTTTTTTTTTCTGATCAATGTCAACAGAAGGTGTAGAATTTTCAAGTGTGGAAATCCAGACTGCCACAAGGTTGCTGTTTCTGCACAGGAAAAGTGTGAGGGTGCCAGCTGCCCATCATACTCCACTGTCAAGAAGTGCTGTCAATTCAAGAGCATACATACAGCAATATCTGAAAGTGTCAACTTCAGAAATTGTTCATGATATTTATGATCTGACTCAGATCAATGAATTTTAGCTAAAATAATTTCTGAGACAGAGACATCCAAGGAAAGCACTGGGTGCATGTGAGTATTTGGAAACTGCTGGCTGAGTGAGTGCTGAAATGTTTGAATACTGATTAGAAATGAAATCAAGTGGACACATATATGCTGATTTTGTAGTATTTTGAATGATCTAGTGATAACTTTCAGAAACAACTTGTCACCACTGATGAGATATGGTTACACCACTATGATCCTGAGACCAAACAAGTCCTTGCAGTGGCAGCGCTCAGGTTCTCTTTGGTCGAAGAAATTCAAGACCCAAAAGTTAGCAAGAAAGGTCATGGCCACCATTTTTTTTGAGATAAGGAAGATATTTTGTTGACTGACTATCTTCCAAACAGTTCATGCAGAATATTACTCTAACTTGCTGTGTCCATTAAAGAATGAAATGAAAGAAAAGTGTCAAGGGACAAAGGGATGCTGCACAAAGGCATTCTCTTTTAGCAGGACAATGCACTTACTCACAGACTTTGGATCCTTTGAAGAATCTGGTTTTTTAGTGCATAGATCATCCATACTACTCACCAGATCTTGCTCCATCTTTAAAGAGTGTTTGGAAGCGAAATTTTTTATTGATTTTGGAGGTGATAGCAGCAACAGAGAAGTATTTTGGTAACCAGAAATCAGACCTTTTTTTTTTTTTTGAAGGGCTACAGAAACTTGCGAAATTATGTGCCAAGTGTGTTATTTTTGGATGTTGAATAGCATGACAGTTTCATGAATCCAGGTTATTCCTCTCATCTTGGATGGGCCAATAACTTTTCAACACTCCCTCATATATAGCTCAGAAACATGAAAGTTATGAAAATAGGATGAAAAGCAACTACAGTCTTTTGAGAACAGAGTTTTAAAGAAAAATGTATGTCAGAGAATATAATAACGGAGTATGGAGCCTCAGAAACAACAGAGGAATCCACAGTTGGAACAAAGAATCACTAGGCATCTCCACTATGAAAGCTAACAGATTATGACGACTGAGTCATGCAGAAAGAAATGAAAGGAGTCATTAGACCAAAGTTGTTATTTATAGAGGACCTGAGTGGACAAGGCTGAATGGCAGAACAGGATGGAGAGGTAATACTGAAGAAGATTTAATAGAACTTTGTGTAAGCAACTGAAGAGAGAAAGCCAGGAACAAAGATTTGTATCTGCAGAAATGAGGGCTAAGGGCTTGAAAACGCCAACAACAAAAGAGGACTTTACTCATCAAGGACTAGGAGCCATGTGTACAGTGTGCCTGCTCCCAGAGAAAACATTTTCCTTGTTTACTTTCTTCAACACTCTTGTCGAGTACTGACCTTCAGGCTTAGTTCACCAGCAGGAGAAGATTAAGCCCCAAGACCCACAAACTTCACAACTCACTTCACTACTGACTGTAATAATCTTATTGTCAAGAAGCAGACAGATTCATGAATTTAGGAAGAACATTAATTTGTACAGTATAGACAGGTTTCATAGCAAACATAATTCAACAGATCCCTTCTCTGATCAGTTCTGCATATATTACACCAGACCCTGCTTGTTATTTCAGTTGCTCTATAGCTATCATCATTTCTTTCTTCCATTTCATGTCTACTGAAACCAGCCAGAGGGGCCCCAGTCACCCAGCTGTAGAAATGGGTACCCAATTTCCTCTGGAGCTGGGGAAGGAAAGGCAGCCAGGCATGATGCTGACCACATTACCCTCTAGTGTGCTGACAGCTCAAGAAAAATATGGGCACTAATACCTTATCCCTATTTGCTTCTAAGGCATGACAGCAGGGTTACCTTTATCCGTTTTTTTTTTATCTTTTCACTGTACAGTCTGGGGTAAAGCTGGGGCGACCATCCCCAACCCGTGTCACAGGTGCCGGATGGTGAAAGTCCTTCAGATATGGAGGATCCCTGTGAATAAGAAGTTATCCAAATAAGCAGGCGCGGAACAACTGGCGGTAGACTCAGAGAGCGAGGTGTTGTAGTAGGTGGCTCTACTACTCCTATAAAGTGCCTCAGGTGCTCAGTGAAAGGAATACCAGGTGGGTAACAGGCGCCTTAAAACCACTTGCTCCTGCTGCCTTGCGGGTATTACAGGGAGTCCAAAGGCTAGTGGAGAGTCCGTACACAAACCGACAGAACGCAATGGGAAACCACTGTTGTAGCTCCCAATAACAACTATGCTTATTCAGAGTAATAGATTTGTCATGAATGACGTTAATGGACGTTCCTTTGGAACAGCCTTGTCTGGTAGGGCAGCTCACGAGCCACAGGTGAAGCCAGATCGTCATCAAGCTACTGGTGGCAAAACTAACAAGTTCAAAATAGCAACATGGAATGTTAGAACTTTATTCCAGGTTGAAAATTAGAAAATGTAAAGAGGGAAATGGAAAGGATGAAGATCAACATATTAGGAATGAGTGAAGTTAGATGGACAGGTGCAGGGAAGATAAACTCTGATAAATATACAATAATATATTCAGGAAGTGAGAAACATGAATGAGGAGTAGGAATAATATTTGACGAACAAACAACAAGGACAATTGTAGGATATTTGAACATCTCAGACTGAGTCCTGCTAGCCCAACTGAAAGGACAATCAATAAACATAAATGACAAGTGTATGCTCCAACATCTGAAAGTTCTGAAGAAGATGTACAGTTATTTTATAATGACATAGAGACAGCCCTAAAACTCACAAAGTCACATAAGTTACCATAGTCATGGGAGATTTTAATGCCAAAGTTGGTAAAGGAAGAACTTCAGACACAGTTGGTGACTATAGACTGGGGGAGAGGAATGACATAAATTAAAGTTATAAATTAATTGAATGGGCAAGAATACACAGCATGGTTGTAGGAAACACCTGGTTTAAACAACATCCTCTAAGACTGGCAACGTGGTGCAGCCCAGACAAAAAGACTTTTAACCAGAAAGACTACATATTAATCAACAAACGATTCCACACTGCATTACTGACAAAAAAAACCATGCCAGGAGCTGACTGCAATAGTGACCATGATCTGCTCTGTGGAAAAATTAGAATAAAGCTAAAGAAAGCAGGCAGAAAAGTGAGAAACATCAAACTGAATACAGAACTTCTTAAAAATGACCAAGAACTGCGAGAACAATACAAAGTTATTATAACAAATAGATACAATGCAATAGCAAAGATAAATAGTATAGATGAACAATGGGCAATGTTAAGAGACTCTATCCACCAAACTATTAAGGAGATAATACCTCCAAAAAAAGAAGCCTCTAAAAATAATGGACAACAGACGACATCTTAGGACTGATGAACAAGAGGAGGAGAAGTAAAAATAACGAAGAAAAATATAGCAAGATAAATAAAGAAATAAGATGCAAATGCAGAGAAGCAAAAGAAGTGTGGTTAAATGAACAATGCAGACAGATAGAGGACTCTTATAATAAAGACAGCAAAAACATGCACAAACAAATTAGTGAACTCACAGGCAGGAAAACAAAATATACCACAGGATGCCTGAAATCGAAAGAAGGTAAAATGCTAATGGGAAAGAAGACATTGTGGACAGGTGGAAAGAGCACATCGGTGAGCTATATGGAGGAGAAAGACCAGAATTAACACCAGATACTGAAAACTGTGATGGACCACCAATACTTGAAGATGAAATCATAGATGCCATCAAACACATGAAGAAAGGAAAAGCGAATGGGCCTGATAATACAACAATAGAAGAAATAGAGGCACTAGAGGAGACAGGAATAAAAATAATAACCAAGTTACTGAATGACATTTACAACAGTGGTTATATTCCCAGTGACCTGATTAAATCCACGTTTATAGCACTACCAAAGAAACCAGGTGCAAAGGAATGTGATGACCACCGGACTATCAGCTTCTCATGTCACATAATGAAGCTACTTCTGAGACTCATTATGAGAAGAACAAGGAAAAAAATAAAAATGGAAATAGCAGATGAACAGTTTGGATTTGTTGAAGGAAAGGGAACACACAATGCCATTTGTGCTTTGCGAACAGAGAGAGCTTTAGAAGTGCAGAAAGATCTCTGCTTATGCTTCATTGATTACACCAAGGCATTTGACAAGGTGAAACATAATGAAATTATTAAAATGCTTGAAGACATCAATATAGATGGCAAAGACTTGAGGATTGTAAAACATCTATACTGGCTGCAAGAACCAGCAATTCAAGTTGAAAGTAGAAGTGGAAAATATCAACCTGTAAAACAAGGGTAACAAATAATAATTAGTATATAAGTATATAACTATACACGAAGCACTGCAGTAAAGCCATGATACCAGAATGCATAAAACAGGAAAAGGTAGGAGCAGCTTTATTACTTAACGATTACAAAGTTGTGACGTTTTGGTGTGAGCCTTAATCATACAAAAACATACAGGTTGAAGAAATAGAGAGAGGAGATAAAGTATAGATTCACATGAATACTATTTTTTTAAAAAAAATTTTTTTTTAAAATTTACAGCTAAGTACTCTTTAAAAAAAAATTAACAGTGTGATGAAAAGACAAAACATGAAGATCATACCCAAACAGAAAGTATCAAGATTAAAAGAAGATTCCTATAAATACCTAGGAACAATATTTAATAGCTCCAACATTATAAGAGATAAGGGCTTGAATACAAGCTGGAAACATTCTTAGAAGACAAAAATTCTATCTTGCAACATCAAACTAAACATATAAAAGACACACAGATTAGACCAGTTGTACTATATTGGTCAGAAACATGGAGTACAACTAAACAAAATGAAGATCAAATGTAAACATATGAGAACAGAATCCTGAGAAGAATTTATGTACTGGCATGATTCATTACAAAAAGTTGTCGAATGTGTGAAACTTTAAAAAGAACATTGTTGAGAGAGGCTAAATTAGTGGGCATAAAATCCCTTGATGAATTTGAAAAACTTGCTGAAAACAGAAAAAATTTGGGGAAATACCATGTGAAACCTATGTGACGTTAATGGTATGGGAAGGATGTAAGAAGAAGAGACCCTATAACACAACACCAGAAGATAAGAAGTAATATACGCACTGTTTGACTCTCTGCTTATAACAGACATTATGAAAAACAACAGACTGATGTGGCTCAGGCATTTACAAAGAATGGAGGACAGAAAAAAACAAAGATGGCCTACACAGAAGTGATGAAAGGAGACAGACCAAGAGGCAAGCCTAGACAATGAAGATGAGACAACCTAGAAGAAGATATATGTACTCTTGGAACTGACAACTGGCAAGACAAGATTAAGAACAGAGAGGAATGGAAACATATCTTGTCTGCAGCAGTGAGCCTTAGTGGCTTGAAAAGCTGATGAATTCAGTAGCTGCTCAAAAAGAATAATAATTCAACAGTTGATGCATCAAACTGACATTTCCACACAAACTTTCATAACATAAAAAGTTTATTTATCTTATCACATAAAGTCTGTTGATCACATCACATAAAGTCTGCTAAAATGATCCTACCTTGTAAACAGCACCGAAAGCGCCTTCCCCAATCTCCCCGATAATCTCCCAATGCTGGAGCGGATCCAGGTCGCGTTTGATGTGCTCATTCCACTGACCTTTTTTCTTCACTTGCGACTCATCCGAGCCAAACTTGAACAGCTTCTTGAAGTTGCTAAGAAATGACATTGTTGTTAGTTTCTCTTTAGTTCAAACAAACAAACAACAACAAATGTTGAAATGATCTGCTTCCTCTTGGCTTGCTTTTTTCATGCAGGTCAAACGGATAAAGCAATGTCAAAAAGAAAAACATCTGAATCATTAGCACGCAGTGAGTCGAAACGCCACAACAGTCATAATTATTAATGTCTGAGAAAACGTTCTTTTCAAAATATTAATCTCAACCAACACCACTATAATTTTGCATTGTTTCCATCTTGAATATAAGGAATACTTCCTTCAACTTGGCAGGATGGCCGCCATTTTGGTTGTTAGTGACATGCGCAGTGAGTCAGTCAGAATAAGTTCCTGTTACTAAAAATAGACTGCCGTATTGTTCTATTTATAGCAACCAAAGTTTCCGCCTGTAAACAACTGCACATAATAAGTTTTGTGCATATAAATGTTTTTGGTTAGCGGGATAGGGGTATCCACTATCAACGGAGAAGTAAGACGCCTCCTTATCTCCGTTATAGTCCACGGGACACCCTTGGGCCACTCCCATATCCCCCCCCCCCGACCAGGTTGACGTGAAGCCATGAAAGTAGGTTTGGAGGATGGAATAGGAGAGCAGCCGACAGATAATGATGGTTATGGTCACCATTCTATGATGGTAGGCAGGTGATCTCAATGTAGGGACAACGGCGACGATCACTGACTAGTACAGTCACTGTCCAGAAGGAAAGCCATGGCACACTCAGTCAATCAGTCATTTGCAGCTTTTATATATATATATATCAATGAGGAAAAACTGGAAGAAGTGGAGAGTTTTGAATATCATAGATCACTGCTAACTGATAATGAAGATACAATGAGGGAAATTAAAAGGAGGACATCTATAGCTCTTCAGAAAGTAAAACAACTAAAGAATCTGTGGAGAGGAACAGACAGAACTACAAAAATAAGACTTTTAAGGGCATGCATCTTTCCCATCTCAACATATGGCTGTGAGACCTGGACACTTAATAAAACAGTTGAGAAACACATAAATACCTTTGAATGTAAATGCTACAGAAGAGTTCTTCAAATATCATGGACACAAAAAAGAACAAATATATCTATACTACAAGAACTTAATATTGAAGAAGGCTGGCTAGTAAAGAGGATTAAAGAGAGAAAACTTAAATATTTTGAACACATTAAACGTCATGATAATCTAGAGAAGACAACCTTGGAAGGGTACATAATGGGAAAAAGAAAGAGAGGAAGACCAAGACGAAGATGGCTGCAAGACATCGTTGATGATCTGCAAATGGATGCATCAGCAGCAGGCCATCTTGCTCACAACCGAGAGGCCTACAGGAGTGCTGTTAGGGAAGCAAAATTCCACAAGGGACATGTAAATTTTCTATAACATTCCTCATTATATTTTCAGTTTACAAGTTAAATAACTAAGGTGACAATATGCACCCCTAATGGACCCCTTGTTTTAATCGTATATCAAACCACATTTTTGTTTCAACATTTATTCTTACCGCTGCCTGTCGGTCTAGATCTTACATCTTACATCCTTCCCATGACATTACGTCAGAGAGGGCTCGCATAGTTGTTTGCCAAGATTTCCTGTTCTCAGTGAGTCTTTCAACTTCATCAAGTGATGTTATGCCCACTAAACTGGCTTCTCTTAACTATGTCCCCTCTTTAGAGTTTCACGTGGTTGGCCTCTTTTTCTTCACCCTGTTGTGCTCCACTTGATAGCTTGTTTTGGTATTCTCTGATTGTTTCTACTCATCACATAGCCTACATACACCCATTTTCTTTTTCTGATCACCCATGAGACAGATTGTTGTTTGCTCATCAGTCTTATCTCTGCGTTTTTCTTGAATTCACTCCACTTTATACCAAGTATTTTCCTTAGGCATTTGTTTTCAAAAGAGTCTATTGTCTTGTCTATCTCTTTAGTATTTTCCAGCTTTTGCATGCATAAATGAGGGTGGATATCACATTTGAATTGAGTAATCTTAACTTGGTTTTTGAGCTTATAACTTTTGAATGTCATATGTTCTCAAGATTTTTTAAGGACAATAGTGCTTTTGCATTTTGAATTCTAACTTCCTTCCTGGTGTCACCATCCTGGTCTATGTAGCTGCCAAGGTATGCAAACTGGTTTACTTCATCAGCAACTTTTCCTTCTATGTATATTTTTCCTTCTTGATTAATGAAAAGTTTCATTATTTTTATTTTGTCTTTGTTGATTTCAAGATCTATTTTGCTAGCCAAGGAAGACAGGTAATCTGTTTTTTCTTGCACTGATTTCACATTGTTACTGATAAGAGTTATGTTATCTGTAAAATCAAGATCTTCTATTTGGGTCCCATGTACTTAATCAATGCCAGTCTTATCTGTACATCATCTTTTCATTATAAAGTCTATGGCAATTCCAAAAAGCAATGGAGATAATATACATCTTTGTTTCACGCTTGTTTCAATCTGAAACAATTCACTCATTCCTTCTTCTGTATTGACTGCACTAACATATCCGTTGTAGAGATCTCTAATGATGTTGACAATTTTAGATGGTATTCCATATAGACTTGAAATTCTCTACACTGAATCTCTGTGTATGCTATCAAATGCTTTTTTTAAAGTATTTTTTAAAATATTATTGTTAAAAAGCTCCTGCCATCTTATACATCTTCAATATAAGATTAATTATAGAGAGATGCAGAGAATTTAATATGATTCTATATTTATCTTTTATAGACTATTCAAAAGCATTTGATTGTATACAACACCAGAAACTTTGGGAAATAATGGGAAAAAATGGGATTTTCAGCACATGTGATACAATTAATATCACTGCTGTATCTAGACCAACAGGCAGCAGTAAGAATAAATGGTGAAACAATTTGGTTTGACATAAAACAAGGGGTCCATCAGGGGTGCATATTGTCACTATAGTTTTTTTTTTTAACTTGTTATGACAGTATAGTGATTTTTTGTTTAATGTAGAGGTTAGGTAAATCATCTTGGTATTTAAAAGTTGAATTTTAACAGTTATGTCTCGTAGATGTCTTAACTAATACTTACGATTTCATTCCCTCTTTAAGTTGTAGCTTGTACTTCTCGTGGTGGCCATGGTGCTCGTACAAGTAGAGACTGGAGTTAAGAAAGTGAGATTTTGGTGCAGTTTTAGTTTTATGTTCGTTAGAGAGTCTTTTTTTCTATACACCAGATCATTATAGAAGAAATAACCTGTTTAGAGTTTCCCATGGTCAAATTCTTTTTCTTCAGTCTGTTGTGTTCCACTTGATAGCTTGTTTTGGGATTCTCTATTTCTTTTCATCATGTGAATGACATATGTCCATCTTCTTTTTCTGATCCCACATGAAACAGGTTGTTGTTCACTCATCTGCTATATCTCTGCATTGTTCTTGAATTCATTTAACTTTATACTGAGTATTTTCCTTAGGCCACTTGTACTTGTACGAACTCCCTGTAACTGCGAGCTTTTTGTTCTTTGTAGTTATTGCTGTAGATGTGTTGAGGCACAGCATTGTATTGGCATGGGAGCGAGTTATGGCAGCTACTTTTTCAGTCCTGGAGTACAATTAAAAAGCAGAGGATGTGCAATGCTTCTTTAGCAGACTCCACCACCATGGGGACTATGGCGATCCCTACCCTTTAGCCAGGTTAGTCCTGTTACTGGAGGTACCATGGAGAGGTGGGACAGGGTCTTGGTTAGCTATGGTTCGCTAACCCTGACGCTGACATATCATCTATGGGTCACTGATTGCCTAAATGGACAAGCGTCTTCACCTCCTCTCCTTAGGCCAAAAATGTTGCTGGTAGCAGCAGAAAAAAAATGATTTCTTTAGTCAGTCTTGCTTTCTTATTTGACCCTAAAATAGCTGGAAGTAGTCGTCTGTTGTAGCCTTTTGATGGCTGGTTGAAGTATCATGGATCTGGTTGTAATTTACATAAACTTAAATAGGTTTAACATTTGCCTGAATGGATGATCTGGTAAGGAAATTTTGTTAAAAATCTTCAGTTCACAGAGCAAAAAGGTGCTCCTTTTTCATAACTATAACATTTTTTTTTCTTGTTGTTATTTGTGAGCCATAAAAAGCTGAATTAACTGTGACATGCTTTTTTGTGTGCAATAGTCTGCATATTTTATACTTGTAATATGTTGTTATAATATGTTGTTGATTCTGATATCTTGTCCTGTTTTAGACTTACTATTTTGTGTGCAGTAGTCTGCATATTTTATAATGTGCTGTTGATTCTGATATCTTGTCCTGTTTTAGACTTACTATTTTGTGTGCAGTAGTCTGCATATTTTATACTTGTAATATGTTGTTATAATATGCTGTTGATTCTGATATCTTGTCCTGTTTTAGACTTACTATTTTGTGTGCAGTAGTCTGCATATTTTATAATGTGCTGTTGATTCTGACATTCTGATATCTTGTCCTGTTTTAGACTTACTATGACCCCTTCATTCATGCCATCTAATTACATTCAGGTTTTGTTACAAAATGCAACTTTCTTTTGCTGTGTGTATATTTGTTTGTTTGTTTGTTTGATTGTTTTTTTTTTCATTCTTTTGTCTGTTTTGTGAAGGAACAAAAAATTAGCACAGTTTTATTGGTAACATGATGCACTATATAGCATCATATCCACAAATTTTACAGATGAGAAACTAGCCTTGACTGAACACATCATCTATGTACCCTTCCCAGACGGTCTTCTTTAAATTATCATGTTTTCCCACTTTAATCCTCTTTACCAGCCAGTACTACTCTCTACAAAATCAGTTTTCTTCAGAATAGCAACATTTACTAAAATATTTTAAAATTCTGAATTTTTCCAAACATGCGATGTTCAAAAATGAGAATATGGGACAATATGGGACATGTGTTTTAAAATAGGGATATTTAGGTATCCCAACAGAAGTCGTAGGATAAATGATTATATTTACCATCCTCTCCATAAGGAGCTGGGGTTGATAAAGGGCAGATGCATCAAACGAGACAGATCCTGGATGGCTGAAGCTGAGGATACAATAATGTCAAGTGTGATCTAGTTGAAGTGCCTAATGGTGATGATTGGTTACAGGTACAGGACCGACCTCAGTTAACAAAGGTTATTGTACAGAAGGGTCATGAATGTAGTAATTAGGCACAAGGGGCAGTTGAACTTTGGGTTCAAGATCTCATCCAGCATCACTGTGGGGCTTCTGACATGGTAATATATACAGATGGCTCAGTGTCTCGAGACAGCAAATGATGTTCAGGAATTGATTGAATCGCAACTTAATGACACAGACAGAACATGCCAATCCACCTTTCTGCTTTACCTTAGTATCTGTCTTTTGATTTACTGAATGTAGATCAATCATTAACTTCAAATGTCAACTATGAACTGGTGAAAAAGCTGACATTGACTCACAAATGAACAAACCACAAGACAATAGCTGGCATCCTTATCATCTCCTACTTCAAAATAGTTCTATTTTCTCTACCTACACTAGGCCAAATGTGTGTGATTAAACTCATTTTCCCTTCCCTTTTTACTAAATTCTACTCTTTCCTCATCTGAAACCTATATTCCAGAACCCCCTCACTGCATTAGATTACAAACTCTCTACCCCAACCATATTAATCTATTCCACCTGCCCTTTTCTCAGCTAGATTACCAATGTATCCCTCTCTCTCCTATAAGCCTTCTACATTCCTTCTTTATTACCAATCTATCACACCTCACAATACATTCACAATACTCCACCACATGCACTCTTGGATGCAGCTTCTTACAACTCACAGTTTAGTGTTCATTTTTTTTTCTACTGTTTTTTTCCATTCTTGTTTGTTGTATATCAGTCATGTGAATTTATATTCTTTCTATATCAGTCATGTGAATTTATATTCTATCTTATTTGCCTATTTTTTTTTGTCTTGTGTTTTTGTATGATTAAGGTGTAAACCAAAAGGTCACATTTATGTGCTTCTTAACTAATAAAGCTGTTCCTACTTTTGTTTTAAATAGTTTTAACATTTTGTACATTCACTATGTTCCTCTCAACTATTTCTAGTCATTCCTGGGAATTCTGTGTCAAGGATATTCTTCAGAGCACAGAACAACAAACTATTAAAACTGCCACTGAGATAAAATACAAAGACAATGATGTAGTGTAAGGAAAAAATATAAAGTAATGTCATCAATAACAACAAAGTTAAGACTCTAGGTGGTTTATTAATAAACATTTGTAAATGTAAATTATGAAAATAAAATGCTTTATTTTGTATCATGGCAGAATAATTAAACACTAATAACTCCCCCAAACAAAACTTTGACTTTTATATGTTTTTTCAAACAGTAAACACTCTTTTATACAGATATTTATGATATGAGCTAAACAAATACAAAGAAAACTGCAACTTTTGTATTTGTCTAAATAACTTTTGATTCTCATTCATTCCTTTGTTTTAAAAAATTACATGGCCATGAGAAATAAAAGAAATCATTGAATAAAAAACTACGTTGTAAAAATTAAAATCTAAACAGGAAGAGGAGATGTGTAGTGTTATAGAAGACAGGCAAATCAGCTGTGGCATGAGTTATGTGACAACAGCAACTAGAATGTTACATGTTATGTGACAATGACAGCCAGAACATTGCATGCAGTGTGAGTGTATGACAACATGACTGATATTTCACATGTGATGTGACAACATTGTTGGATTGCTATATATTGTGGGACAACAACAGCTGGAATATTGTATGTTATATGACAACAGCAGCTGGAATATTGTATGTCATGTGACAACAAATGTTGGAATATTGTATGCTATGTGACAACAGCAGTTAGAATATTGTATGTCATGTGACAACAGCAGTTGGAATATTGCATGTGATTGGATTTATGTGTTGTAGAGGTCCTGTCTCCTTGCAAGCTGGTATGTACTGCTTGTGACCATGACAGTCTGTCTCAACATAGACATATTTAGACTGTGATGTGTCAATGACGGCTGCTGGACAATTATCTGGCTCTTTCTTTACATAATCTGTACGATACATAGATGTCCCTTCAAATGGCATGTTGCTCATCCAGTCATATGTATCAGGCTTCATGCTTTTGGCTGGAGCTACACAATGAGGAATATAGTGAGCTTTGAAGGTTGAAATACCTTCAAACTGGGTATTGTTAGGAACCCATTCATCTCTTCGTCTGAGCAGATCTCTCTGAGTTTCCCAAAGCTGATAGTCATTCCTGTAAGTGGTAAGTCCTTGAAATTCTCCTGATGTTATGACTTTGCCTTCTCTTGTTTTTAGAGTTGCTTCTTTCTGCACTGAGTGAGGCATGTACTGCAGGCGGTAGGTTGTGTTACATTCCATCTCCACTTCTGGTTTTGTGTACTGCTCTTGCTGATGTGCACTGATTCTTTCTCCTGGCCATCTTCTGAAGTCATTCTTAAACGTTGTGGCATCATCAATAGGATCATCAGAATGGAATACTTCTGCTGCTGGTTTGCATGACTCTGTTTTTTTTATCTCTTTTTTGGTGTAGTCACGGCCAAATGTAGTAATGCCATCAAAGGGCATACAGGGTGGAACATACTGGTTCCTTTCTTTCTGTTCACGAATTTTGATGGGATGACGAACATAATTTTCACTGTATCCAGTATCTGCATCAAATGGAGCACTAGAAAACTGTATACTTTCTGGAGGTTTCCAGCTCCTACGAGGAGGTGCATTATGTCTCCGATAGTCATGAGTAAATGTGCTCACACCTTCAAATGGCTGTGTTGGAGGAATCCACTGATCTGGTATCTTTGCCAGGTGCTTTTGTATAGGCCATCTGTGATAATCAGCTACAGATGATTATAAGAAACACATTAGATTAAGCAGACAATAAGTCATGATAATTAACTTAAAGAGCTGAAGTTTATTTGATGAAAACAGGGAAAAGAACATTAACATTTTTAAAAAAAAGTAATGTCATCAGTCACAAGTTTGACTAAAATTTTACTGTTCAAAGAAAAACATTAAAATTCATCAACCATTTACATGCAATGAAAAATTCTGCATGCATTAACACTACAACTAGACAAATCCCTTATAATTGTACAGATATAATTGAACATATAAAACATCTCTTATAAATGAACAGATATAACTGAACAGATAAAAGATCCTTTATAAATATACAGATGTAACTGAACAGGTAAAAGATCTGGAAACAAATGCTACCTTTAAAATAGTTAAAAGTCATAACAGAATATTTTTTACTGCAGCAAGATAAACTTTACCTGAGAGAGAATCCCCTGGGAACAACTGTGTTAAGAACATACTTATCTTAACATAGTCTTTGTGAAATAGGGAATATTAGATCTGATTGCTTAAAAAACTCTGACCTGCTCCTATAGCCCAGAAATCTGTAGCAGCCAACACTATTTGTTATTGTTATAACATATAATGTCACCCTCTTATAAGGCAGAATTTTTAGGGAACAGAACTTTCTGTAAAATAAAGAGGGAACATAGAACTGAGAAATCTGCTAGTAGCCTCTTGTTTATTATAGGAGTGGCAGATAACTCAGACAAAATGCTATGTACACTAAGAAAATCCACTCGCCTGTGGGAAAAATGACAAGCACAAATACCCCTCCTAGGATAGAAGGCCCTTCAGTTTTTGACATTGCACACCCATCAGTAGGTGGAGCTGAGATCTTGGCCTGGGGCCATCTGAATGGTGGATGGATGTGTACACAGAGATCACCTGTGGAGATGAGGGAGGTCTGACGGAAAATGGTGAGTCCAGGATGTGACAAACCTATGGGTCTCTACAACAGTGGCTATCAGAATGAGGCAAACAAAACAGCCAGCAGACTATAGGTGGTGGGTTTTGGGCATTAAACACTAAACACTAAACATTCTTCAAATCAACTTTTCTAGACTTAGGTCAAAAGCCTCAGAATTAAGCAGACAGCTGAAAAAAGTTAACATCCATATTGTGATCATACAAGAAACCCTTCTATATGGAAAATATCACTTAGTGGCTGGATACACCATGTACAAATGTGGTAAATGCAGGAGTATTGCCACACTCTTGAGAAATGACATCTAAGGAGAAGTTAAAAACAGAAAATGCAGTGGTTATCCAAGAGATAACAGTATGGCTTGATGGACTGCAATACACTCTGTATAATGTTTATTGTCCTCCAAATTCTAAAAGTCAAATCAACATACACAGCACAGATATGCAGAAAACTATCATTGCAGGAGATTTTAATGCATATCTACCATCACCAGGATACAAAGACTGAAACCATATGGGAAACAACATTGAAGAGCTATGCAACACCAGCAACATGATAATATTGCAAGACCCCTCTCCCCTCTCTCCCCACCAACACTCCTCCACAGAGCCACTGGATGCACATACACACCTGACCTCACCATTGTCTCAGCAGACATCCACAACAATTGTACTCTGAGAGTGCTTGATGACATAGGAAGCAACCATTGTCCCATTCTTCTACAAATTTCTCACACACAAACCCCCTTGCTGGAACTATAGAAAAACAGATTGGGAAAAATTCAGAACACAAACAGATGAAAACCTATCAAAATTAAATCATAACACAAACATTGACACACTCTACACTAATATAATCCATCCCATACTTGGAGTAACCTACAAAACAATCCCTTGAGGATGCAGAAAGAAATATAGCCCCTTCTGGACAAAATCTCTGGAAGACTTAGTAAAAAAAAAAGAAGAGCAGCCAGGAAGAACAGAGAGAAAAATCCTACTCCAGAAAATAGAATAGAGTAGAATAAACTAACAGCTAAGGTAAGACTCGAAACTAAAAAAGGAAAGAAAGAGAAGTGGTTAAGCACATGCAGCAATCTCAACCTCAGAACTGAAGGAAAGAAGGCTTGGAAACTCTTAGATAACATGTCAGGAAAAAAAACACAAACTAACCCTAAGCCAATGCAAATTTTTGGTTGAGTCCTCTCAAGTGACTCAGACAAAGCCAGTAGTTTTAACAAATTCTTCGCTGCTACCAACAAATCTTCCAACAGGAAAATACTTGACAAGGCTCTTGGAAGAGTTCTGAAAAGTAAAGAGAAATCTAGGTTGGCAAATATTTCACTTTTTGAGGAAAATTTTACCATCCATGAACTCCAGAGTGCTATGGCTAACTAGAGCTAAGAAAAGCACCAGGACCAGACAAAATATCAAATTAAATGATCCTTCATTTGCGCCCTGTAGGGAAGTCCACATTGCTCAACTTCATTAACAAGACCTGGCAACGTGGAGTACTACCAAAATCTTATAAGTCAGCCATAGTTAGACCTTTCCTGAATAAAGGAAAGCCAGAAGATGACCTACAAAGCTGTAGACCAATCTCACTGACTTCCAACATTGGTAAGCTAGCAGAACGAATGCTCAACAACAGACTGTACTGGTGGTTGGAATCCTCGGGGTCCCTCAATAACTTCCAGGCAGGCCTCTGCAAAAGTTCAAGAACCGAAGACCAGCTATTTCTCCTCACTCAAAGTGTGAAAGACAGTTTTTTACACAAAAGAAACTCTGTGGCTGTCTTTGTAGACTTCCAGCAGGCATATGACAGGGTCTGGTGAAAAGGTCTGCTGTTAAAGATGCAAAACTTGGGCATACATGGAAAAATGTATCAATGGGTTAAAAACTACCTGAGTAACAGGACCATACAAACTCAGGTCAATAACAGACTGTCAAACAAATGCACCCTGGAGGAAGGTCTGCCACAAGGTTCTGCTCTTAGCTGACCTGTTGAACACCAACAAAGAGATGTTTGTCAATGACCTTGTCATATGGACTAATGGAACAGACCTGCAGCTGGCTGCTGAGAGACTTAATAGAGCCCTCCTCACCATATCAGCCTATTGCAATTTCTGGAAGTTGAAGATCAATGTTTGTAAAACTATATATACAGTCTTCACTCTTAGCAACAAACTAGCAAAGACTGAACTGAAAATAACTCTTGATGATGCTCAAATCATGAAAGAAAAAAATCCAACATACCTTGGTGTGAAACTAGACAGAAAATTGAACTTTAAAAAGTTTATGGATGGACTAGCAGAAAAAGCATCCAAAAGACTAAACTTACTCAAGCAACTTGCAAGTACATCCTGGGGAACTGACAAAGCAAAACTCAGACAACTGTACGCAATATATGTTAGATCTATAAAAGATTACAACCTCCCCCTACAGGTCACATCATCAAAGAGCTCTCATACAGAAGTAGACAGAATCCAGAAACAAGCCGTTCATTTCATTTGTGGGGCAATAAGATCAACACCCACAGTTGCATGTGAAATTGATGCAAACATAGAGCCATTAAATATAGGATGTGAAAAGTCAGCCATTGAGGCAGTAGAAAGATATAAATGCATGTCCCCAGACCATCCTAACAGAATAGTGGTTGATAAATGGAAGCATAATAATAGACTGAAACTGAAAACTCCAGTGCACATAGCAGAACAGTTAAACACAAGACACAAACTCTCTGAAGACAGAAAAACTTACAAAAGGTACCAGACATCCCACAGAACACAGACTACACACTTCCTCAAACTAACACCAGACTCAAGAACAAATTAGTGAACAAATCATCAGATCCCAATACCCTAAAGCTGTGTGCACTGGAGACCATAGAATCCTACCCCAAGGACCGGATCCATGCATACAATGATGGGTCAGCGTTCAAGGAAACAGACAATGCAGGATATGGGGTACTCATCGTTTCCAGACAGGACAATATGGCACATTTCTGCTCCTTGTGGATCTCGCTGCTCCATTTATGTTGCAGAGATGCAGGCAATATTAGCAGCCCTGGCAGCCACCACCACCAAATATAAAAACAGTGCCCCTCACCCAAAAAACTTTGTTATTTTTTCAGACTCCCAGTTTGCTCTCCAGGCCCTTGAAAACTGAATACGAACTGCTGATCACATTACAGCTGACATACACATACAAAGAGTGGAGCCACCAGGTCAGACACCCACATCTCCACCAATATAAGAACAGCAAAATAATTATACACAACAACTGCAAGCAGCAGTGGATGGACAGCTGGGCCAGTAATCCAACTGGAAGATCCCCATATACTCACCTGCCAAAGCCTAACCCCAGAGGCCACATCAACAGCTTATGTTGTAGAGACCAGTGCACAGTTTTCAGGTTGAGAACAGGACACACTACCCTCAATAAGCACTTACACAGAGTGACTGCTGACCACACACCATACTGCATGCACTGCAGCAAACAAGAAGAAGAAACTGTTAAACACCATCTGCTGGACTGTAGTGCACTGAAGGACCTTCAGAAGAACCCAATATCGCCAAACTTCTCAATCACCGACATTCTGTATTGAGATGTAGAACAGCTGAAGAGGATCTGAATGTTTCATTATCGGGCACAAGGGGAAAAGAGTGAAAACTCATAAACTCAGGGATCGGAAAAGTCAAAGTCAAAAATCATCTGAGAGAGAATGCCAGTTTGCCTTTATTTTTTTTGTATGCTGTATATCTATCTTACAGAGTTAAGAAACTATTGTTTTGAATAATCTAAGATATGAAGCAGAAAGTAAGGCATTATATTTTTTTCCTTGTTTTCTGGTCAAGATGGTTGTAAACATACCTCTGTAAGTGGGTTCCACCTCAAATTTGGCAGGAAGAAGCCTTTGACCATCACATTTAACAATCTGTGCTAGTGGTACATGTTTTTCTATAGAGAAAAAAAGAAACATATTTTCTTGTAGCAGAAATGGCTGTCTGACACAGAAGCAGCTATTTCAGCATAACAATTGCTGTTTCAACACAACAGTGGCTATTTCAGCATAACAATTGCTGTTTCAACACAATAATGGCTATTTCAGCATAACAGTGGCAGCTGGTGCAAAATTTTTGTGTGAAATTGGAAAACACTGTTTAGAAAACAAATGCTATCTAGAAGTTGTGACACCACTTTTTTTAGGAAATGAAATTCAAACTGGAATATCACATTGCATGCTATTACAAGTACAATTTGTTCACATCAGACTGTACGTGTAAGCATTATTACACCTTTCTTTGAAACTGATGTTGTCATCATCATCTACATCATTCTGATGAGTATTTAAGAAATTATTGAACTCTGACAACAGAATATTAGCCACAGACTCAAACATTTGCTGGGTTCAACATTATTTATTGAACTTAAAAAAAAACAAAAAACAATAATTTTGTCAGTGTGTTTGCTTGTTTAGCAACCTAATCTACATAAAGTTTTGTCTATAAAAAGTGAGCAGAGTATGAGAATATTATAAGTTACTTCAACATAAGGTGTACACATCATACTGGCCTTTTTAGTCAGTATGAGATTTATATGAGACAGTGACTGTGTGATACTGTTTTAATTCAAAATTGAAACTTTTCATAGTGTAAACCCTCAAGCCAGTCTCCTTCTTTTGTTTAAAATCCCAAACTATGAAAGTTTCATTTTGAATGTACTCTGATGATCTTTACTAAACTGCTATGTCTTTTTTTATATGCAAAATTTGATTTTTTTTTTTAGTGCATACTTGTAATAAAATGTACGAGTTAAAATTTTCTGATCGCAAAGTCTAGCCAACCTGTGTAGTTGAACATTTTTGTAACACATGATGTGGATATATAAAGGAACTTGACAGTACCTGTGTCTCGTTATATCCACACAAGATGTACAGCACAACTTGCCAGTACCACTGCAATTTACATTATAGCCACACAAAATATAAAGCACAACTTGACAGTTCCTGTGTAATGTATTATAGCCACACAAAATGTATAGCACAACTCAACAATACCTGTGTAGTCTCTATTATATGATGTCAACGTGTCTATGTCACCAGTAGGTTTGCAATACTTCTCAATTTGATGGGTGCATAGCTTATTAAGTGGGTGCTTCACAAAATCAATTCTGTAAAATGTAATACTAATCATATCATGCAATAGTAATGTTTTTATATAAGAAATTTATAAATATGCAACCAATAACAAACAAAAATTTGCTTATTGGAATAACCTACTCATAATTCTCCTTACCAAAATGACAGAAAACTGGTTAGTAAACATAAATGACGACAGACTATGTGGTGCCATCTTTGTCGACTTTAAACAGGCACTTGATATGATTGACCATGATATTCTTGTAAGAAAAATAAAGACTTATAAATTGCACCCTAACCTAATAAAATTAATTGCATCGTTTCTTTCAGACAGACAACAGGTAGTATTCTTCAACAATTCTCTATCAAATGCCACTGGTGTTCCGCAAGGTTCTATTCTAGGCCCATTGCTCTTTGCTATCTATATCAATGATCTTCCACTTCATCTTAAACACTCTTCTTCTGACCTTTTTGCCGATGATTGCACAGTCTACACCAGTGACTACGATTGTGTTAATCTAGAATCAACTCTTCAGGTCGAGTTATACAATTTAATTAGATGGAGCAAAAATAATGGCATGATTATAAACACCGATAAAACAAAATCAATGCTCATAACAACAAGACAGAAACTTCAAAACGCAACAAAAACACTTTGGCTCTGTACAGAAACATCACAGATAGAAAACGTTAGCAAGCACAAAACATTAGGTCTTATTATTGACCAACATCTGACCTGGAACTCTCATGTGCAATGCCTAACAAAACTCATCGCACAAAAAGTGTACCAATTAGCTAAAGTTAGGCACTTCATCGATCAAGACACTAGGAAGACATACTACATATCTCATATACAAACACATTTAGACTATTGCTCAACAGTCTGGGATGGTTGCTCAGTGTCAAATACAAAGAGGCTTTGCTCACTCCAAAAGCTAGCAGTAAAGCTTATTAGTGACAAAGATCAAGTACAAACAACTAACCAGCACAAACGTATCAAAATACTGCCTCTTAAGAACAGGTTCCTCTTCAACAAAGCCAAGTTAGTACATCAAATTCTTTCACGGCATGCCCCGCCTTATCTATGGAACCTGTTTAAATTTAGCCCAAAGTGCAGCCAATGCTTGAACAACATATGTCTTCCAAAACCTAGACTTGATCTTTACAAGAAAAGCTTTAGTTATTCTGCTGTCTTTGGAATACCGTCCCATCCTATATAAAAAATATAAATTATACTCCTTCCTACAACTACAAGCTTTCCCAATATCTATTTGATGTCGACTACATGCCTCAATGAATTATAAAACTTAAAAGTTATCTTAAACTGCTCTTACAGACACTGAATGCAATTAATTGTTTTCTGAATAGTCCCGAAAATTTTGTTTAGTAGATAGTCATTTATAATGTATGTAGTTACTCCTGTACTGAGTGAATGTTTAAGAGCGAAACGTAAATGTTATATTTTATTTTATGTCTCTCAGCTTCAATGTTAGTTATGTTTGTTATATGAACAGCATATTTGTAGAATGTCTGGAATAGAGTGAAAGATGTATGATAAAGGGCAGAATATCAGATGGGCCTGCGTGCCCAATTCTTAACCCTTTTGAAATAAAGATCAATCAATCAATCTCTTTGTCCTAGTTGAGCAGACAGGTAAAATTTTGTTTTTAGAAATGTTGGAATTAAAACTGTAATTCACATTGTAACATAAATTTAATTTAATGTGCAGCGGACAACTGAGTTGAATGGCTGACTTGTGTGGTACAGGAAAAATAAGAACTGATCTGATAATTATTATTATGTGAGCTACTCATTTCTCTGTCAGTATGCAGGTCTGATTACAAACACAAATTATTTCAATACATTTATTGATACAGAACTTGTCACAACTATTATTGATATGCAAATTGTCGCAGCACTTATTGACATTGAACTTGTCACAACAGTTATTGACATGGAACTTAATGATTTTTATGAATGTGTATCACAGTCCAAGTGATCAGTTAGTGTATATGATGTGTGCTAACAATTATGGTCACATTTATGAAACATACTACATTTATAAAACATACTAATGTTTACTACATTTATAAAACATACTGTTTACTACATTTATAAAACATACTAATTTTGATTACATTTAGAAAACATAATGTTCACTATTTTAAGAAAATATTTTAAAATTTACCGATTGGTTGTCTTGTCTGAAAAGGGTTCATCGTTGTGCATGACAGCTTGATCTGGCCTGCAAGTTGTGCGAGGCTGAGGAGGATGCTGTCTGTAGGCTGTGTTGTAAGATGTGACCAAACATAGACCATAGTCACCCCCGGGACACCATGGATGATGAGGACACTGGTGACGTCTGCTAACACAATGAAGTGAAGACTATGGTATATATAATTAGTGCTGCTGTAATGAAGGAATAACATTTCTGTAGGTATCAACACATTAAAAACAGGCTGCTAACTTTTTAAAATTTAGACTGCAGTAGTTGAGGTTGACCTTCCAAACACAAACAGGCTGCTAACTTGCAGTAGTTGAGGTTGACTTCCCAACACAAACAGGCTGCTAACTTTTTAAAATTTAGACTACAGTAGTTGAGGTTGACCTTCCAAACACAAACAGGCTGCTAACTTGCAGTAGTTGAGGTTGACTTCCCAACACAAACAGGCTGCTAACTTTTTAAAATTTAGACTACAGTAGTTGAGGTTGACCTTCCCAACACAAACAGGCTGCTAACTTTTTAAAATTTAGACTGCAGTAGTGGAGGTTGAAAGGAGCTAAAATCAGACAGGGCACCAGGTGAAGATGAAGTGACTGCGGAGATGTTGAAAGCAGAAGAAACAGAAACACCAAAACAACTTTGCCAGATATTACAACAAATTTGGGATCTAGAAAAAGCCCCAGATGAGTGGAAAACTGGGCTTATAGTAAAACTACCAAAGAAGGGTGACCTCAGAGATTGCGGGAACTGGAGAGGCATTACCCTACTGCCACTCACCAATAAAGTATTTTGCAGAATAATCATCAACAGAATTGTACCAACACTTGAGGAAAAACTTCGGAAAGAGCAGGCAGGATTTAGGAAAGGAAGATCATGCATAGACCACCTATTTGTACTTAGACAAATATTAGAACAGGCAAATGAGTGGCATAGCACAACATATGCATTATTCATAGATTTTGAGAAAGCCTTTGACAGTGTCAACAGAGATGCACTGTGGAAAATCCTAAGATGGCATAGCCTCCCCCATAAAATAGTTAATGTAATCAAAGCCCTATACGAGGGTTTTCAGTGCAAAGTTATCTGTGGAGAACATACCTCCAGCAGCTTTAGGGTACAAACAGGAGTGAAACAGGGATGTGTACTATCACCAACATTATTTATCTTGGCAGTAGACTGGTTAATGAAGGAGGCAACATCAGACAAACACAGAGGATTACAATGGACCCTTGACACAGTGCTGGAGGAGCTTGACTTTGCGGACGACATTTGTCTATTATCAAGCAGTCACAAAGATATGCAAGATAAAATAAACAGGCTAACTCAGAATGCAAACAACATAGGACTAAAGATCAACGTAGGAAAGACAAAGTTAATGAAGCAAAATGTGAACAACAGAAATGTACTCAGAGTAGATAACAAGTTAGTGGAGGAGGTCAACGAATTTGTATACCTTAGCAGCAGAGTAGTAGAAAATGGAGACAGCACAGAGGACATCAACAGCAGACTTACTAGAGCAAACCAGGCTTTTGCTATGCTGCAGACTATATGGAAATTAAAAAAAACTAAGCATAAATATGAAAATCAGGATATTTAAGAGTAATGTTCTAAGTGTACTACTCTATGGAAGTGAATGCTGGAAAATCACCAAAACCATAAAAAACAAGTTGAATTCTTTCCAGACTAAATGTTTACGAAGAATTAGAAAAATATTTTGGCCAAACACCATAAGAAATAACATCTTATTAGCAGAAATGCAGATGAAACCACTGACAACAATTATTGAGGAAAGACGCTGGCGATGGTTGGGACATGTGCTCCGAATGACTGACAACTCACTACCAAAAATAGCACTAAGATGGACACCACAGGGGAGCAGAAGTAAGGGTAGACCAAAAGAGACATGGAGAAGAACAACAGAAAGGATGTTGAGCAATAGAGGGCTCACCTGGGCAAGAGCAGAAAAAAGGTGAAGGACAGGCATTTGTGGAAAACCCTTGCAGAAGCCCCATGTGCCCTGGGCACTTAAGGTTCAGAGAGAGAGAGAGAGAGAGAGTGGAGGCTGACCTTCCCAACCAATTTTTGTGCACTCCAGGGATTCAGCTCTGTAAAGTCAGGGGTCATGTAGGGAAAACTTTGAGAATTAAAATGTTTCATCAAGGAAAAGACTCAAATATTCATTTAAAAGAACACTGAAAGCAGCAGATTACCCTATTCTCACTGTCACATGTGCTTCTTGCTATCAGTATTCTCACTGTCACATGTGCTTCTTGCTATCAGTATTCTCATTGTCACATATGCTTTTTGGTATCAGTATTCTCATTGTCACATGTGCTTCTTGCTATCAGTATTCTCATTGTCACGTGTGCTTATTGCTATCAATATTCTCATTGTCACATGTGCTTCTTGCTATCAGAATTCTCACTGTCACATGTGCTTCTTGCCTTCAGTATTCTTATTGTCACATGTGCTTCTTGCTATCAGTATTCTCATTGTCACATGTCTTTCTTGCTATCAGATCTGTTGTCCACAGATGAGAACTGGTCATAAAATACATCATTTGTGAGCTCTGTTCTATATTTTACAACTGTTGTTTTGCCATTGGCTGTCTGTTTTGTGTTTTTATACTTGTATTTACAATGTATAGCAACATGGAATGTTAGAACTTTATTCCAGGCTGGAAAATTAGAAAATGTAAAGATGGAAATGGAAAGGATGAAGATCAACAAATTAAGAGTGAGTGAAATTAGATGGACAGATGCAGGGAAGATAAACTCTGATAAATATACAATAATATATTCAGGAAGTGAGAAACATGAATGAGGAGTAGGAATAATATTTGACGAACAAACAGCAAGGACAAATGTAGGATATTTGAACATCTCGGACTGAGTCTTGCTAGCCCAACTGAAAGGACAACCAGTAAACATAAATATTATACAAGTGTACGCTCCAACATCTGAAAGTTCTGAAGAAGATGTACAGCTACTTTATAATGACATAAAGACACCCCTAAAACACACAAAGTCACATGAAGTTACTATAGTCATGGGAGATTTTAATGCCAAAGTTGGTAAAGGAAGAACTTCAGACATCGTTGGTGACTATGGACTGGGGGAGATGATTGACAGAGGTTGTAAATTAACTGAATGGGCAAGAATACACCGCATGGTGTAGGAAACACCTGGTTTAAACAACATCCTCGAAGACTGGCAACATGGTACAGTCCAGACAAAAAGACTTTTAGCCAGATAGACTACATATTAATCAACAAATGATTCTGTAATGCATTACTGACAAAAAAAACCATGCCAGGAGCTGACTGCAATAGTGACCATGACCCACTCTGTGGAAAAATTAGAATAAAGCTAAAGAAAGCAGGCAGAAAAGTGAGAAACATCAAACTGAATACAGAACTTCTTAAAAATGACCAAGAACTGCGAGAACAATACAAAGTTATTATAACAAATAGATACAATGCAATAGCAAAGATAAATAGTATAGATGAACAATGGGCAATGTTAAGAGATTCTATCCATCAAACTGTTGAGGAGATAATACCTCCAAAAAAAGAAGCGTCTTAAAATAAATGGATGACAGACAACATCTTAGGACTAATGGACAAGAGGAGGAGAAGTAAAAATAACAAAGAAAAATACAGCAAGATAAATAAAGAAATAAGACACAAATGCAGAGAAGCAAAAGAAGTGTGGTTAAATGAACAGTGCAGACAGACAGAGGACTCTCATAATAAAGACAGCAAAAACATGCAGAAACGAATTAGTGAACTCACAGGCAGGAAAACAAAATGTACCACAGGATGGCTGAAATCGAAAGAAGGTAAAATGTTAATGGGAAAAGAAGACATTGTGGACAGGTGGACTGAGTATATCGGTGAGCTATATGGAGGATAAGGACCAGAATTAACACCAGATACTGAAAACTGTGACGGACCAACAATACTTGAAGATGAAATCATAGATGCCATCAAACACATGAAGAAAGAAAAAGTGAATGGGCCTGATAATATAGCAATAGAAGAAATAGAAGCACTAGAGAAGACAGGAATAAAAATAATAACCAAGTTACTGAATGACATTTACAACAGTGGTTATATTCCCAATGACTTGATTAAATCCACGTTTATAGCATTACCAGGTGCAAAGGAATGTGATGATCACTGGACTATCAGCCTCTCATGTCACATAACAAAGCTACTTCTGAGAATCATTATGAGAAGAACAAGGAAAAAGATACAAATGGAAATAGCAGATGAACAGTTTGGATTTGTTGAAGGAAAAGGAACACACAATGCCATTTATGCTTTACGAACACTAACAGAAAGAGCTTTAGAAGTACAGAAAGATCTCTACTTATGCTTCATTGATTACACCAAGGCATTTGACAAGGTGAAACGTAATGAAATTATTAAAATGCTTGAAGACATCAATATAGATGGCAAAGACCTGAGGATTGTAAAACATCTATACTGGCAGCAAGAAGCAGCAATTCAAGTTGAAAATAGAACTGGAAAATATCAACCTATAAAACAAGGGGTGCAACAAGGATGTGTACTATCTCAAGACCTTTTTTCTCTGTACAGTGAGAATATTCTAATAACGATCATCACAGAACCAGACATAAAAATTCGAGGATACAATATTAACAATCTTCGGTATGCTGACAACACAGTACTGATAGCTGAGAACCAACAAGACCTGCAAAATCTCTTGAATGAAGTGGCCAAAGAAAGTGAACAGAAAGGCCTTACTTTGAACATAAAAAAGACAGAGACTGTGGTTATATCTAAGAAACAGAATCCACCAAAATGCAGTATAAAATTAAACGAAACTATTCTAAAGCAGGTGCAGAACTTCAAATACCTTGGAGCAGTAATAACTGCAGATGGGAAATACGGAACAGAAATTAGGAACAGAATAGGCCAAGCAAAGACTGCATTTCAGAGAATGAGAAGCATATTATCCAACACATCCTTATCAATTAATGTTAGAAAACAAGTCCTAAAATGCTATATTGAACCTATCTTGTTATATGGAAGTGAATTATGGACAATAGGCAGATGTGTACAGAAATCATTGGAAGCAGCAGAAATGTGGTTTATTAGAAGAATGTTGCGAATCCCCTGGACAGCAAAAATAACTAATGAGGAATGTATAAGAAGAGCTGGAGAGACAAAAAATCTTGTCAAAAAGATAAGAGAGAGACAATGTACTTTCATAGGACATGCAATGAGAAGAGGGGGCATAGAAAATATTATAACAACAGGAAAAATAGAAGGAAGAAGATCAAGAGGAAGACCAAGAGAAATGATACTGGACAGTCTGATGGGATGGTGTGAGAGGAGATCACCAGCTGAGCTGATGGCCTGTGTGAAGGATTGTGTACTCTGGAGAAGCATAATAGCCAACGTCAGTCGGCATGGCACCTGATGATGATGATGATTTACAATGTAAGCACTGACAATCTTGGATAAAGAAAATGGCTAAAGCATGTTACACATTTTCACCGACAATAAACATCAACAAGATAGTTGTTCTTCAACAAAGCATGACCACAATAGCCAGTCTAACACTGAACAG
Source organism: Achatina immaculata (assembly GCA_009760885.1). Lineage (NCBI taxonomy): Eukaryota > Metazoa > Mollusca > Gastropoda > Stylommatophora > Achatinidae > Lissachatina > Lissachatina immaculata. Next base: position 66,977,049 of record CM019717.1, on the reverse strand, counting down.
AAAATCTCCTCAAATCAGTGAACTACGAGAACTCAATAAAGAAATAGCAAAGGTAGTTACCACATTTGGCAAAATAAAAAAAAGATAGCCTGGAACAGCAGAAGGTTAATACTGAAGACAAAAGTTCTTTTTTTTAATAGACCTGTGTACCTAGCACTCTCAAATGTGGACTTGAAACATAGTAAGCATATGCAAGGCATGAGAAAAAAATGTAACATTTTCTATGTTTGTTTCCTTTACAGAAGATTTAACATCAAGTACAAGGCAAAGTAATCATCTTTGAGGTTCTGCAGCTTGCTTAGCTTCTGTTTATGATGACAGTGATTAAGGTGGTTGGAGCATGTTAAGATTAAGGTGCTTGGAGCATGTTAAGATTAAGGTGGTTGGAGCATGTTAAGATTAAGATGCTTGGAGCATATTAAGATTAAGGTGGTTGGAGCATATTAAGATTAAAGTGGTTGGAGCATGTTAAGATTAAGGTGGTTGGAGCATGTTAAAATTAAGGTGGTTGGAGCATGTTAAGATTAAAGTCCTTGGAGCATGTTAAGATTAAGGTGCTTGGAGCATGTTACAAGAATCAATGACAGCCATAACCCAAGCACATGGTGAATTTATGGAGGGGAAAAAAAGGCCACAAGGTGAATGAAAACAAATGGTGGCTGTCAGGTTTAACTATCACAGAATAATGCTGACTGTCATGTTTAACCATCACAGACTAATGCTGACTGTCAGGTTTAACTATCACAGACTAATGATGGGTGACAGGTTTAACCATCACAGTCTGATGGTGGCTGTCAGGTTTAACAGTCACAGACTAATGGTGGCTGTCAGGTGTAACATTCACAGACTAATAGTGGCTGTCAAGTTTAACCATCACAGACTAATAGTGACTGTCAGGTTAGCCAACACAAACTAATGCTGGCTGTTATGTTTAACCATCACAAACTGATGGTGGTTGTCATGTTTAACCAACACAAACTAATACTGCCTGTTAGGTTTAACTAGCACAGACTAATGATTGCTGTCAGGTGTAACATTCACAGACTAATAGTGGCTGTCAAGTTTAACCATCACAGACTAATAGTGACTGTCAGGTTAGCCAACACAAACTAATGCTGGCTGTTATGTTTAACCATCACAAACTGATGGTGGTTGTCATGTTTAACCAACACAAAATAATACTGCCTGTTAGGTTTAACTGGCACAGGTTTAACTAGCACAGACTAATGATTGCTGTCATGTTTAACCATCACAGACTAATGGGGGCTGTCAGGTTTAACAGTCACAAACTAATAGTGGCTGTCAGGTTTAACAGTCACAGATTAATGGTGACTGTCAGGTTTAACAGTCACAGACTAAGGGTGGTTATGAGGTTTAGCAGTCACCGACTAATAGTGGTTGTCAGGTTTAACAGTCACAGATTAATAGTGGCTGTCAGGTTTAACAGTCACAGATTAATAGTGGCTGTCATGTTTAACAGTCACAGACTAATAGTGGCTGTAAGGTTTAACAGTCACAGATTAATGGTGACTGTCAGGTTTAACAATCACAGACTAATAGTGGCTGTCAGGTTTAACAGTCACAGACTAATAGTGGCTGTCAGGTTTAACAGTCACAGACTAATAGTGGCTGTTAGGTTTAACAGTCACAGATTAATGGTGACTGTCAGATTTAACAGTCACAGACTAATGGTGGTTATGACATTTAGCAGTTACAGACTAATAGTGGCTGTTAGGTTTAACAGTCACAGATTAATGGTGACTGTCAGGTTTAACAGTCACAGACTAATGGTGGTTATGACATTTAGCAGTCACAGACTAATGGTGCCTGTCAGAATTAACCATCACAAAGCAATGGTGGTTGTCAAGTGCCCAGACTTGTGATTTTCTTTCTATCATAACATGACTAATTTTCCTAAAGCTCACAGTTTGGATGAATGCATTGTTAATCTTCAACTCCTCTTCATAAGATGAGAGTCCAGTCTGTTGAGACTCATCCTTTCAGATTGTGATCTGTTCTATTACTTATTCTACAATGCTCCACAAAATATTGTCTCTTTTTGTTTTTCTGAGCTGGTCAATCACATTTAACCTGACCCAAATGTGTCATGTCCAATTATTTGATGAATTCTTTAACATTTCTCAGACTTTTTTCTCATGTTTCATATTCATGTTTTCACAAATTTCGGAAGACTCTCTCTCCTTCTCTCTCTCTCCCTCTCTCTCTCTCTACATTAAGTGTTAAGGCACATGTGGCTTCCACAAGAGTTTTCTACAAATGCCTATCCTTGATCTTTTTTTTTCTGCTGTTGTCCAGGTGAGTCCTCTATTGCTCAGAATCCTTTTTGTTGTTCTTCTCCGTGTCTCCTTTGGTCAGCCACCTTCTGAAGACTAGTCAAAGGCTTATTCAAGATCTGAATGTCATTTTGCTTTTGGTGCAATCTTCTTTGAAAGTAATTTCTGTCATTTTCACAAACAGCACAGTCTTTGTCCATGTTGTTGAGTGACTGAATGGATATGTGGGTGGGTGGTTGTGTGATTGCATGGATAGGTGTGTGGGTGGTTGAGTAATTGGGTTGATATGCAGGAGGGTGGTTGAGTGGGTGATTGAGTGGATAGGTGGGTAAGTGAGTGATTGAGTGGATAGGTGTGTAAGTGAATGATTGAGTGGATAGGTGGGTAAGTGAGTGATTGAGTGGATAGATGGGTGAGTGATTGAGTGGATAAGTGAGTGATTGAGTGGATAGATGGGTAAGTGAGTGATTGAGTGGAAAGGTGGATAAGTGAGTGATTGAGTGGATAGGTGGGTAAGTGAGTGATTGAGTGGATAGGTGGGTAAGTGAGTGATTGAGTGGATAGGTGGGTAAGTGAATGATTGAGTGGATAGGTGGGTAAGTGAGTGATTGAGTGGATAGGTGGGTAAGTGGGTGATTGAGTGGATAGGTGGGTAAGTGAGTGACTGAGTGGATAGGTGGGTAAGTGAGTGGATAGGTGGGTAAGTGAGTGATTGAGTAGATAAGAGGGTAAGTGAGTGATTGAGTAGCTCAATAAGTAACTCATCAGTAGGTGACAAAATGAATTGGTGGGAGGGGGGGAAGGAGTTGAGTATATATGTACAGTTGCTCTAAACCAACAATAGTTTCCTGGAAATACTTCAAAATATCTGCAGGATCTTGAAATCTGATATTACAAATACATTTACCACTGAAAATGTTTATGATGTCTTACAAAATTGATACTGTACATTGAAGCTTGATGGAAAGTCGGCAAATTGCTAGCCTAGCAGAAAAACTGACAGAAACTGAGAGAACGCTGGTAAAACTGCCAAGACAAGCACGGTGATGAATGGAAAGCCTGTGAACTTCCCATGCTGGCCAGAAACTTACAAAAAGATGAATTGCTGCCAACGCTAACACAGAAATTGACAGAAATAAGGCTGCTTACACAGAAAATCTCAGAAACAGAGGGGAAAAAACGAAAGTAAATTACCCGGACCAAAACACAGGTAGAAAGCGGGTAAATTGTCCAGACAAGTACAGAAACTGACTACATGATAACTAAGATTAGAAAAGAAACTGGCAAAAAGTCAATAAACTGCTAAGACTAGAACAAAAATGACAAATCTGGTAAACTGCCAAGACTAGGACAGAAAGTGACAGAGTGCCAGTAAATTGTCAAGACTAGACAGAAAGTGACGGAAAGCCGGTAAATTGCCAAGACTAGGACAGAACGCCAGTAAATTGCCAAGACTAGGACAGAACGCCAGTAAATTGTCAAGACTAGGGCAGAAAGTGACAGAGTGCCGGTAAATTGTCAAGACTAGACAGAAAGTGACAGAATGCCGGTAAATTTCCAAGACTAGGACAGAAAGCCGGTAAATTGTCAAGACTAGGACAAAAAGTAACAGAATGCCAGTAAATTGCCCATACTAGAACAGAAAGTGACAGTTTGCCGGTAAATTGCCAAGACTACACCTGAAACTGGTGGAAAACGATAAACTGCGCAGACTAACATGTTTCTGGTAAATTTACGTGAGTTTTTAGAATGACAATCATCAATAAAGCAAATGTATAACCGCAATTTTATAGGTACGCTTCTACAAGCAAATACACGTCTGCAAATGTATTTTTAAAATCATTCATGTTACTATACCCACAACTGCAGATCTCACAAATGCATTTTTTCCCCATGACATATTAATATATATAATATATATATATATATATTAAAAACTGAGAATGGAGCAATGCTGGATATCATCCGACTTGTCCAACAGTTTGCACATGCCGTCACAAGAATAATGGCTGTATGGAGCCTAGCAACTAAAATGTCGTCATGTGACTGTATACTTGCTATGTCTTATTATAGTTCCAACTGGTGATGACAGCTGAATCTATCTGGGTCCATGGTTCAAGCCATGCTCATTCTCTCTTTCTCTCTCTCTCTCTCTCTCTCTGTGTCTGTCTGTCTGTCTCATGTGTAAAGTTCTTGGTGGTTTTTTTGTTTTGTTTTTGAAAGATGAGGTACAAAACTGTTGTTTTTTATATAATAAAGATTTTTTTGTGGTGAGGCTTTCATTTCTGTTGATGTAGTAAATGAGATGCATCAACCAAAGTTAAGATTTTTAAAAAAAAATGTCATGAAATGTACATCGTGCACCAAATGTAAAGTGAAAGAAATGTGTCAGTTTTACCACATTATAAAATTACTCTTAAAATATTTTCTCTGTTATGAAAATTTAAGTGTAAATTTCATTGATTTATATATTATTGTTTTCATTATGATGGTTTTTAATTTCCTGTTTTAACATTTTTTAAAAAATCCTGTTTTACTTATTTTCAGTAAAGAGAAGCCAGTTTAGTGGGCATAATATCCCTTGATGAAGCTGAAAGACTTGAAAGACAGGAAAACTTGATAAACAACTATGTGAGCACTATGTGACATTTAACAGCACAGGAAGGATGTAAGATGTAAGTAAATAAGAGATAGGAAAACCCAACAGATCTGATCATACAAACTAAATGTATGAAACAAGAAACAAAATTGTGTACTTCAAATTGTCTTTAATTTCAAAGTGATTTTATTTCTGGCATCATTTCATTGAGAACATCAGATGTATACATAAACCTTTATAAGATCCATTAACATCCCAAACAAATACACATGTTGCTAATCCTGAAAACAAGATTTTATTCTTGGGTTGTACAATATTTGATGCTGTCAATGTGTGAATGCTGGTGTTTTCTAAATAAGCTGTTTTTGGATCAAAATCTTAAGTGTTTTCAATTTTAAAAATTAAAAAAAATAAATAAAATGGCAAGATGACAAAGCAAAATTTTATTCACACGGAAACCTTGTAATCAAAACTGCACCAACCAAAGTTAAGATTGTCTATACAAAAATATGTCATGAAATGTACATCATGCATCAAATATTAAAGAAATGTGTCAATTATACCACATTATAAATTACTCTTAAAATATTTCCTCTGTTATGAAAATGTAAATGCAAATTTCATTGATTTATGTACTATTATTTTCATTATGATGGTTTTTAATTTCTTGTTTTAACATTTTTTAAAAAATCATGTTTTACTTATTTTCAGTTAATTCATCATCATCATCCACAGTTCTTGTACTCGTGAAAACTTGTCAACTCTGATTTATATTTTCTTCACTTTTTTCTGTCCCTGTGTTAGTTTTGACTTTTGGTAAAACTTTACCTGAGCTGTGGATGCATAAGTCAACATAAATTGCTGTGACATAATAATTTTACAAAATATGAGACTAATGAACTAAATTACACAACTATTAACTGGACCTGAAACTTGGCGTTTATGCCATGGAAGTGAGCATGATGCTTGGAAATTTTGTCCTGGAAGTGAGCATGAAGCATTTAGTTTTCTTCGCATTAAGATGGAGGTTTTGCTCTTCACTATTCTTACGGACTGACATAACAAGTTTTTCCATTCCTTTTTGTGTTGTGGACAGTAATATGTGTCATCAGTATATCTAATTTCTGGTATTTCGTAATCTCCAATCTTTATGGCATCATAATATTCTTTGTCTACATTTTCTATAACTAAATTGATGACAACTGACAAAACAAACAAGGCAGCTGATATATGTATCAATGAGAAAAAACTGGAAGAAGTGGAGAATTTTGAATATCTTGGATCACTACTAACTAATAATGGAGATACAATGAGGGAAATTAAAAGGAGGACATCTATCGCTCTTCAGAAAGTAAAACAACTAAAGAATCTGTGGAGAGGAACAGACAGAACTACAAAAATAAGATTTTTAAGGGCATGCATCTTTCCCATGGCAACATATGCCTGTGAGACCTGGACACTTAATAAAACAGCTGAGAAACACATAAATGCCTTTGAATGTAAATGCTACAGAAGAGTTCTTCAAATACCATGGACACAAAAAAGAACAAATATATCTATACTACTAGAACTTAATATTGAAGAAGGCTAGCTAGTAAAGAGGATTAAAGAGAGAAAACTTAAATATTTTGGACACATTAAACGTCATGATAATCTAGAGAAGACAACCTTAGAAGGGTACATAATGGGAAAAAGAAAGAGAGGAAGACCAAGGTGAAGATGGCTACAAGACATCGTTGATGATCTGCAAATGTATGCATCAGCAGCAGGCCATCTTGCTCACAACTGAGAGGCCTACAGGAGTGCTGTTAGGGAGGCAAAGCTCCACAAGGGACATGCAAATTTTCTATAACATTCTTCATTATATTTTCAGTTTACAAGTTAAATAAGTAAGGCGACAATATACACCCCTAACAGACCCCTTGTTTTACTCATATATCAAACCACATTGCTGTTTCAACATTTATTCTTACCGCTGCCTGTTGGTCTAGATCTTACATCTTACATCCTTCCCATGACGTTAGATGTCAGAGAGGGCTCGCATAGTTGTTTGCCAAGATTTCCTGTTCTCAGTGAGTCTTTCAACTTCATCAGGGGATGTTATGCCCATTAAACTGTCTTCTCTTAACAGTGTCCTCTTTAGAGTTTCACGTGGTTGGCCTCTTTTTCTTCAGCCTGTTGTGCTTCACTTGATAGCTTGTTTTGGTATTCTCTGATTGTTTCTACTCATCACATGGCCTACATACACCCATTTTCTTTTTCTGATCACTCATGAGACAGGTTGTTGTTTGTTCATCAGTCTTATCTCTGCGTTGTTCTTGAATTCGTTCCACTTTATACCAAGTATTTTCCTTAGGCATTTGTTTTCAAAAGAGTCTAATGTCTTGCATGCATAAATGAAAGTGGATATCACATTGAATAATCTTAACTTGGATTTTGTGCTTATAACTTTTGAATTTCATATGTTCTCAAGATTTTTTAAGGACAATGCTGCTTTTGCAGTTCGAATTCTAACTTCCTTCCTGGCATCACCATCCTGGTCAGTGTAGCTGCCAAGGTATGCAAATTGGTTTACTTCATCAGCATCTGTTCCTTCTATGTATATTTTTCCTTCTTGATTAATGAGAAGTTTCATTATTTTTGTTTTGTCTTTGTTAATTTCAAGACCTATTTTGCTAGCCAAGGAAGGTAGGTAATCTGTTTTTTCCTGCATTGATTTCACATTGTTACTGATAAGAGTTATGTCATCTGCAAAATCAAGATCTTCTATTTGGGTCCCATGTATTTAATCAATGCCAGTCTTACCTGTACATCATCTTTTCATTATAAAGTCTATGGCAATTCCAAAAAGCAATGGAGATAATATACATCCCTGTTTCATGCTTGTTTCAGTCTGAAACAATTCACTCATTCCTTCTTCTGTATTGACTACACAAAACATCCATTGTAGAGATCTCTAATGATGTTGACAATTTTAGATGGTATTCCATATAGACTTGAAATTCTCGACAATGAATCTCTGTGTATGCTATCAAATGCTTTTTTAAAAGTATTTTAGTATGATTGTTAAAAAGCTCCCGTCATCTTATACATCTTCAATATAATATTAATAATAGAGAGATGCAGAGAATTTAATGTGATTCTATATTTATCTTTTATAGACTATTCAAAGGCATTTGATTGTATACAACACCAGAAACTTTGGGAAATAATGGGAAAAAATGGGATTTCCAACACATGTGATACAATTAATATTACTGTGGTATCTATACCAACAGGCAGCAGTAAGAATAAATGATGAAACAACAATATGGAAACTTGGCAAAACTGCGTCTTCCTCAACTTGTTCATACATTTCTTCTGTCCATCCTTTTGTCCCACATATATGCAATCATAATCAATGAATAACATTCTACAATCATTATACAATGAACAACACTTTCTTTAAAAATTTTAAGCAAAACTATGACCCTAGATACAAAACAATAAAAAATGCTGTAATTTAGAATACGATAAAAGAAAGAAATTTACTTTAGAAACTGTTGAGCTATTTTTTTCAAATTATAGTAAAATCATTAAAATTTGTAACAGTTTTAGGAATAATAGATGCAACATCTCCCACCTGTTTATCAAACTTTATTTGTCTGAACAAATATTAGCTTCCACAGAATCCAGGTAACATTTTAAAATCTTTATTGGAGGAAAATATGCAAGAGGTTACTGTATTCAAACTATGAAGACAAAGTTAAAATAACCTGAAGTGCCTTTGAAGTGGTTTAGAAATGACAACAATATGAAACAAATAATGAACTTCTCTACAAGACATCAAAACAAAGCATATTTTCTAATGATGAACTTCTCTATAAGACATCGTCAAAACAAACCACATTTTCTAATGATGAACTTCTCTACAAGGCATCATCAGAACAAAGTAAACTTTCTTATGATGAACTTATTGTTGTTCTGAAGCAGTGTTTTAAAACATATTTGGGTTGTCATTCTTTTAGCTCCCACACCATTTTCTTAGTGCTCCAAAAAAAAGTTTTTCACTCAGTTGGTCTTCCCAGTGTCCCCAGGTGGACAGTACTGCCCATTTTAAAAGATGGCTGTGGAGTTGTGCCAGGACTCCCGAAAGCAAAGCTGAAGTGTTAACATCAGTCTGACACATCAGCATGAACAGTTACCATAAAACTTCTTATAAACATGATATCTGAGCAAAACTTTTATACACAGTGACATCAGATTATAATTTCACATGAACATGACATCAGATTATAACTTCACATGAATATGACAACATTATCCCTTGCAAACTTTGTCTCCCTAACAACTTTCTTGTAGGCCTCTCAGCTGAAAGCAAGATGCCCTGCTGCTGATGCATCCATTTGCAGATCATCAATGATATCTTGCAGCCATCTTCACATTGGTCTTCCTCTCTTTCTTTTTCCCATTATGTACCCTTCCATGACAGTCTTCTCAAAATTCTCATGACATTTAATAAGTCCAAAATATTTAAGTGTTCTCTATTTAATCTTCTTTACTAGCCAACCTTATTCAATATTAAGTTTTTGTAGTATGGATATATTTTGTTCTCTTGTGTAACATTTATATTCAAAGGTATTTATGTGTTTCTCAGCTGTTTTGTTAAGTGTCCAGGTCTCACAGGCATATGTTGTGATGGGAAAGATGCTTGCCTTTAAAAATCTTATTTTTGTAGTTCTGTCTGTTCTTCTCCACAGCTTCTTTAGTTGGTTTCATTTTTGAAGAGCAATAGATGTCTTCTTTTTAATTTCCCTCATTGTATTTCCATTATTAGTTAGTAATGATCCAAGATATTCAAAACTCTCTACCTCTTCTAATTTTTCCTCATTGATACATATTTCAGCTGCCTTATTTATTTTGTCATTTATCATCAATTTAGTTTTCTTTGCATTAAGATAAAGGTTTTGCTCTTCACTGTTCTTACAGACTGACATAATTAGTTTTTCCATTTCTTTTTGTGTTGTGGACAGTAATACTGTGTCATCAGCTTATCTAATCTCAGGTATTTCATAACCTCCAATTGTTATGGCATCATAATATTCTTTGTCTACATCTTTTCTAACATTCCTCATTATATTTTCAGTGTACATGTTAAATAAGTAAGGAGACAGTATGCAACCCTGACTGACCCCTTGTTTTATGTCAAACCAAGTTGTTGTTTCACCATTTATCTTACTACTGCCTATTGGTCTAGATCATTCATTCATTCCTTTGCTTGTCCCTTGCGGAACTTTGCCTCCCAAACAGCACTCCTGTAGGCCTCTCGGTTGTGAGCAAGATGGCCTGCTGCTGCTGCATCCATTTCCAGATCATCAACGATGTCTTGCAGCCATCTTCGTTTCGGTCTTCCTCTTTTTCTTTTTCCCATTATGTATCCTTCCAATACGGTCTTCTCTAAAGTATCATGACGTTTAATGTGGCCAAAATATTTAAGTTTTCTCTCTTTAATCCTCTTTACTAGCCAGCCTTCTTCAATATTAAGCTCTTGTAGTATAGATATATTTGTTCTTTTTTGTGTCCACGATATTTGGAGAACTCTTCTATAGCATTTACATTCAAAGGCATTTATGTGCTTCTCAGCTGTTTTGTTAAGTGTCCAGGTCTCACAGGCATATGTTGCGATGGGAAAGATGCATGCCCTTAAAAATCTTATTTTTGTGGTTCTGTCTGCTCCTCTCCACAGATTCTTTATTTGTTTTACTTTCTGAAGAGCAATAGATGTCCTCCTTTTAATTTCCCGCATTGTATCTCCATTATTAGTTAGTAGTGATCCAAGATATTCAAAACTCTCCACTTCTTCCAGTTTTTCCTCACTGATACATATTTCAGTTGCCTTGTCTGTTTTGTCAGTTGTCATCACTTTAGTTTTCTTTGCATTAAGATAGAGGTTCTGCTCTTCGCTGTTCTTGCGGACTGACATAATTAGTTTTTCCATTCCTTCTTGTGTTGTGGACAGCAATACTGTGTCATCAGCATATCTAATCTCTGGTATTTCATAACCTCCAACTGTTATGGCATCGTAATATTCTTTGTCTACATCTTCTCTAACATTCCTCATTATATTTTCAGTATACAAGTTAAATAAGTAGGGTGACAATATGCACCCCTGACGGACCCCTTGTTTTATGTCAAACCAAGTTGTTGTTTCACCATTTATTCTTACTGCTGCTTGTTGGTCTAAATACAGCAGTGATGTTAATTGTATCAAATGTGTTGGAAATCCCATTTTTTCCATTATTTCCCAAAGTTTCTGGTGTTGTACACAATCAAATGCCTTTGAGTAGTCTATAAAGGATAAATATAGATTCACATTAAACTCCCTGCATTTCTCTATTATTAATCTTAGATTGAATATATGATCTCTTGATCCTCTTCCTTGCCTGAAGCCAGCTTGGACCATATTGACTTCTTCTTCTATTTTCTTTCGAAGTCTACCCATTATGATTTTTAACAGAATTTTACTGGCATGACTAATCAGGGCAACAGTTCTGTAGTTGGTGCATAATTTCAGGTTACCCTTTTTTGGCAGTGGTATGAATACAGTTCTTTTCCATTCTTTTGGCCAAATACCTGAATGCCATATCTTTTTACATAGTGCATGATAGATTGTTGCACACTCCTTTCCTCCTGCTTTAATAAATTCAGCGGTTATCTCATCACATCCTGGTGATTTACCATTTTTCAGACTCTTTATTGCCCATAAAACTTCTTCCATTGTCGGCTCGGGTTCTTTCTCCTCCAATAATAATTCACACTGTTGATTTCTGCTTCCACAGTCGGTTGTTTCATACATTCTTTTGCAATATTCCTTCCATCTTTCCAGAATTTCCTCTGTCTCTGTCAGGGTATTCCCCATCTCATCACAAATTACATTTAGCTTAGGTGTGACATTTCTCGTCAATGTCTTCATTTCTTTAAACATTTCACTATCTCTTCCACACCTCTGATGTTCTTCTATTCTTTCACAACAATCTTGTATGTATTGTTTTTTGTCTTTTCTTATGTTTCTTCGTACTTCTTTTGTTAAAGTTTTATATTTATCTTTGTTGTTGTTTGTCACTCTCCATTGCGTCTTCATTTCTCTACATTGTTTTATCAGTTCTAGTGTACCTGCTGTGATCCATCTATTCTTTTGTGTTTTCTTTACTGGAACCATGTCTTTAGCTGTTGTTACTAAGATATCTTTGGCCTGCGTAGCCAATTCATCTGGTGTCATCTCTTCCTGTACAGCCATCAGGATTTCGAAACGGTTCTTCACTTCTATACCGTATTGTTCTGGTATATTTGTAAGGTCAAAGCGGAGTGGTCTTGATCCCATAACTATCTTTTTTAGCTTTATCTTCATGTCTGCTATTAATAACTCATGGTCCGTGTCACAATAAGCACTTGGTAAAGTTTTTGCTGATGTTATGCTTGACCTCCACCTTCTTAGCACTAAAATGTAATCTATTTGATTCCTGGTTTTCCCATCAGGTGATGTCCATGTGTAAAGTCTTCTTGGATGTTGTTTAAAAAGTGTGTTAGCGATCATTAGCTCATTTTCCATACAAAACGCCATTAGATTGTCAGATACAGCAATGATATTAATTGTATCAAATGTGTTGGAAATCTCATTTTTTCCATTATTTCCCAAAGTTTCTGGTGTTGTACACAATCAAATGCCTTTGAATAGTCTATAAAAGATAAATATAGATTCACATTAAATTCTCTGTATTATTAATCTTATATTGAATATATGATCTCTCATTCCTCAGGTATTACACCAGTCTTCAAACTCTGGTTGTAAACTTCCGTCGTCTGCTTTACAACATTGTCCTCACTTTCTTTGAATGTCCAAACTAGATGCCATCAGGACTTGCTGGACAGGCTAAAATAAATGGTAGATTGTCTATGGACACGGGGGACATCGCTAGGGCTGTGCTGGACAGTGCAAGAAAATGAAGAGCAGGAAAAGGTGAACAATGTAGTTATGAGGAGACTGCTGGAGCTAGGACAAATTAAAGGTGCTGGCAGGAAATCCGAACTGTGTGCCAGAAAACACATTGTAAACAACCAACATCTGACAGGAACTATTAGCAAACATACTCCTGGATGGATGTTGCAGCATCTGATGCAGCATACATGGGGCTGTCCCAAATGCAGTGAAGCCGGAGTCTGAATTTTGAATTTTGAACTCTCTTGTTTCTTTTCCTTGTCTAAAACCAATGTGGACCATATTGATTTCTCATTCTATTTTCTCTTGAAGTCTACCTATTATGATTTTTAATAGAATTTTACTGACATGAATAATCAAAGCAACAGTTCTGTAGTTTTTTTGCATAATTTCAAGTTACCCTTTTTTGGCAATGATATGAATATAGTTCTTTTCCATTCTTTTGGCCAAATACCTGAATGCTATATCTTTTTACATAGTCCATGATATATTCATAAACATGACATCAGATTATAATTTCATATGAACATGATATCAGTGTATAACTTCACATAAACAATACACATGAGTATAGCTTCAGCTTCACATGAACATCACATGAGAGTATAACTTTACATGAGTATTATATCAAGGTATAACTTTATACAATAATGACATATAACTCTTATATGAAAGTGACATCAGAATATAACTTTACATGACTATGACAGTTATTGTCAGTAAAATATTTTAATTTGGTTATTATGAAAATGGTACTGAAAAACAATCTAAACTGCTAAGTACTTGTTAAAAAATGGATTTTAAAACAAATAGAGAAAAATAAAATGATTTGCTTCATAATTATGCCTTCAGATTTTCCCCAATTCCAACATTTTAAAGGCAGAAAGAATCTGAGAGAAGCAAAGTCCTTTCCTACCTGTTCTTCAATTTCTAGGCCTCTACTTTTACAACAATTCTGGTGAACATCGCCAAAATCCCATCTTTACTGTTTGGTTTAATTTATGCTACATGAAACTATTTCTAAGTTGCTGCATATGAAGCCAATCAGACAGGAAAATAAACTGTGGTTTTGAACTACTATGATCCAGGTGTAAACTCAGTCAAACTATGGTACTGAGTTTTAATCCAGCTGTTAACTCAGTCAAACTATGGTTTTAAACTATGGTCAAGCTGTAAACTCAGTAAAACTATGGTAATGAGTTATGATCCAGCTGTAAAGTCAGATAAACTAAGATACTGAGTTATGATCCAGCTGTTAACTCAGTCAAACTATGGTTTTAAACTATGGTCAAGCTGTAAACGCAAACTATGGTAATGAGTTATGATCCAGCTGTAAACTCAGTCAAACTATTGTACTGATCTATGATCCAGGTGTAAACTATGGTTTTGAACTATGATCCAGCTGTAAGCTCAGTCAAACTATTGTACTAATCTATGATCCAGGTGTAAATTATAGTTTTAAACAATGATCCAGCTGTAAACTCAGTAAAACTATGATTTCAAACTATGATCCAGCTGGAAACTCAGTCAAACTATTGTACCGATTTAAGATCCAGGTGTAAACTATGATCCAGCTGTAAAATCAGCCAAACTATGGTATTAAACTATCATCCAGCTGTAAAAAAAGTCAAACTATGGTTTTAAACTATGATTCAGCTGTAAAATCACTCAAACTACTGCATTAATCTAAGATCCATGCGTAAACTATGGTTTTAAACCATGATCCAGCTATAAACTTAGTCAAAATATTGTACTGATCTAAGATCCAGGTGTAAACTTTGATTTTAAATTTTGATCTAGCTGTAAACTCAGTCAAACTATTGTACTGATCTATTATCCAGGTGTAAATTATGGTTTTAAACTAAGTTCCAGTTGTAAACTCAGCCAAACTATTGCACTGACCTATCATCCAGGTGTAAACTATGGTTTTAAACAATGATCCAGCTATAAACTTGGCCAAACTATGGTTTGAAACTATGATTCAGTTGTAAACTCAGTCAAACTATGGTTTTAAACTATGATCCAGCTGTAAAGTCAGCCACACTATTGTACTGATCTAAGATCCAGGTGTAAACTATGGTTTTAAACTATGATAAAGTTGTAACCTCAGTCAAATTATGGTTTTAAACTATGATCCAGCTGTAAACTCAGTAAAACTATCATACTGATCTAAGATATAGGTATAAACTATGGTATTAAACTATGATCTAGATGTAAACTGAGTCAAACTATTGTACTGATCTGAGATACAGGTGTAAACTGCGGTTTTAAAATATGATCCAGCTGTAAACTCAGTCAAACTATTGTACTTATCTATGATTCAGGTGTAAACTATGGTTTTGAACTATGATCCAGCTGTAAACTCAGTCAAACTATTATACTGATCTATGATCCAGGTGTAAAATATGGTTTAAACTGTGATCCAGCTGTAAATACTGCAAAACTATAATTTTAAACTATGATCTAAATGTAAACTCATCCAAACTATGGTTTTGAACTATGATCCAGCTATAAACTCATTCAAATTATTGTACTGATCTATGATCCAGGTGTAAACTATGGTTTTAAACTATGATCCAGCTGTAAACTCACTCAAACTATTGTACTGATCTATGATCCAGATGTAAACTATGGTTTTAAACTATGATCCAGCTGTAAACTCACTCAAACTATTGTACTGATCTATGATCCGGGTGTAAACTATGGTTTTAAACTATGATCCAGCTGTAAACTCAGTCAAATTATTGTACTGATCTATGATCCAGGTGGAAATTATGATTTCAAACTATGATCCAGCTGTAAACTCAGCCAAACTATGGTTTCAAACTATGATCAAATTGAAAAACCAGTCTGCACATGAGAGCCACTCACATGCTGTATATCACTACCAAACATTGTCAAAAAAATCACATTAGGAATGATACATATCATGTGTTTGACATATATATTAGAAGCCTGGCAATACAAATAAATAAACATACCTTGTGCCATCATGAAGAAAATTTACTGATCTTTGGGCATGTATGCTCATACACTTTACTTTTCAGTGTGATTCTGGTTAGTAATGTATCAACAAGACAAGTGTTTTTTGTGTTTGTTTTTTCTGTTCTTATGTTATAAGCCAAGTATACCGCATATTCATGATGAGCAGAACAAGCAACATGTAATGATATAATGATGTACTATTTATAATTTCCAACGTGTTAGTTGATGTCCACCATAGGGTTCTTGTATGTGGTTGTGGCTCCTTTATAAAAGGGATTGTCTTGCTGAAATAAAGAAAATATAGCAACAAATGGAAGTTAAAGTTAAAAACGTATTTGTATATTTATACTGTGATAAGCTATTTATGCTGTACAGCAACAAATAGAAGTTAACTATTTAAGAATGCTGATACTGGACTTGTATATTTATACTGTGACAGGATATTTCTGCTGTACAGACAAGTGAAAGACATTAAGAGATGATAGGATTCAGCTTCAGCACAGAGAAAACAAAGAGCTGAACAAGATGTAGATCAAAATGTTAAAACTATTTAAAACAAAAGTAGGAACAGCTTCATTAATTAGTGAGCACACAGTTGTAACATTTTAGTTTACATCTTAATCACACAAAAACATAAATAACAAAGAAACAGAGAAAGAAGGCAAAACATAAAATCACATGAAAGCTTTACAACAAATAAGAATGGAAAAAAAAATAGAAAAATAAAAGAGCACTTAGCTGTGACTTGTAAGAAGCTGTGCCCAGGAGTGTGCAGGGTAGTGTTTTAAATGTTTAAATGAAGACTTAGGATGTATGACAGATTCCCAGTAAAGAGGGGGTGGAGAAGGCAGAAAGAAGAGAGAGAGGGATAAAATGGTAGTTTAGTCAAGAAAAAAATGAGTGGGATAGATGAATGGGGTTGGGGTGGAGGGTTTATAATCTAGTGCAGTGAGGGGATTCTGGAATACAAATTACAGGCAAGGAAAGAGTAGAACTTCATGCAGAGGAAATATTGTGGAGAAAGGAAAAGTTAAGTGTAGCTGAATTTCAAGTTCAAACCATGTGGTTTCAGCATCCTAGTCAGTCAGTCTTTTGCATATCCCTTGCAGAACTTTGGCTCCCTAACAGCTCTCCTGTAGGCCTCTTGGTTGTGAGCTCGATGCCTTGCTGCTGGTGCATACATTTGTAGATCATCAACGATGTCTTGCAGCCAACTTCACCTTGGTCTTCCTCTATTTCTTTTTCCCATTATGTACCCATCCAAGGCGGTCTTCTCTAGATTATCATGACATTTAATGTGTCCAAAATATTTAAGTTTTCTCTGTTTAATCCTTTTTACTAGCCAGCCTTATTCAGTGTTACATTCCTGAAGTATGGATATCATCATCATCATCATCTTTCACTCCCTTGGGACAGATAAAGGCTCTCCAGTCATCCCTGTTCTTTGGTTCTACGCACTGTAATAGCTGGAGGTGGGGTGAGGGATACGCTCTCCACTCCAATTAAATATCTCCTTGGCGTGTGTCTCAAATAGGCTCTGACAGTCCAAGTCCAGCTCCTGGCCATCTCATGGTGGAACTGTTTAAACTAACAGGAGAAGGGGCGAAAGCGAATATCTGGCGCCTGAAAACCAGAGGCTTCGGGTAGATGAGACCCGTTAGTCTTGGTTGGTAGCTCATCTAGGAGAAGGAAAACTCTGATTTCAAATCTGCTTCTGGCAAGATTCTTCAGCTGCTGTGCATGGGGGTGAAACTCTCCCAGTCAATGAAGAAAAATGCAATTAAGGTTGCAGTGCGGCGCCGCCGTGGAAAAGGTGATGGAAAGGATTAAGTGAAGTAGTCAGTAGTCCCGCGGTCAGGGCTACTCATATCATGACACCTCTGCTTTAGAGGTCGGCCACATCCTATATACACCCATACTGGCTCAAATGCCTAAACTTGCTTAACCCAGGGGTTAACCTAAGACTCTGCTGGCAAGATTCTTCAGCTTCCGCGCATGTGATGAAATTCCTGTCGACCAATGAAGAAAAATGTTATCAGTGTTGTCACGCGGCGCCGCTGTGAAAAAGGTGATGGAAAGGATTAAGTGAAGCTAATCAGTATGGCCAGTAGACTTACAGCGAGGGCTACTCATACCACGGCACCTCTGCTCTAGAGGCTGGCCACGTCCTACATACACTCACACTGGGGCAATATGCCTAAACAGTCTTAACCAAGGGGTGAAACTTATTAGTGGCGAGGATCGTCCTCCTCGACAAAACCTCCGTCCTGGTCACTACTAGGAAGGGTAGCGGCCAAGACCACAAAATGCTGAAATCGGAGACACTGAACCAGTGCAGTCTAGATAGGCAACCACCTCTCACACGACGGGGATATATTCATATTCAAATCATGCTGAGGTTTTCTGGTGAGAAAGTCCAACTCTAGGTAGGATGGGCAACCATCTCTCACCTGGCGGGAATATATTCATATCCAAACCACGTTGAGGTTTTCCGGTGAGAAAGTCCAACTCTAGACTAAACTGGTGCAATGAAAACCACAGTGTCACGAAATACCGCTTCTGTGATCCACCGAGAATATAGGCCCAAGCCCTGCGATGCTCTGAGCCTCCATCCTAAATGAGACTATTGCGAGAACCACAGAAGTAAATTAAGTAGGATCACGGTGCGATCTTGATGGTAGAGGCGAACGAAGAAAAAGAAGAGATCCCTGTTCTTGGAATTATTCTCTGCTTCCTTCTAGGTGCACCCCTTGTCTCTGAGCACTGTCATAATTTCTCTTCTCCAAGTAAGCCTAGGTCTTCCTAGTTTTCTATTTCCTTGAGGATTCCATGTCAGTGCCTGTCTTGCTATGCTGGTGTCAGGTTTCCTCAGAGAGTGGCCAATCTACCTCCACTTCCTAGATATGATTTGTAGATTCATAGGTTCTTGTCCTGCCCTTTCCCAGATCTCCTAGTTTTTTTATCTTGTCCTGCTATTTAATGTTTAAAATCCTCCTCAAGCAGTAGTTCATGAATGTTTGTATCCTCTGTTGTATTGTCTTGGTCATATCCCATGTCTCTGAACCATAGAGTAGGGCAGTCTTTACGTTTGTATTGAAAAGCCTAAGTTTGGTTCTTATTTTGATGTTCTTATATGACCATATTTTGTTAATTCGGACAAATGTGAAGTATGGATATATTTGTTCTTTAATGTGTCCATGATATTTTAAGAGCTCTTCTGTAGCATTTACATTCAAAGGCATTTATGTGTTTCTCAGCTGTTTTGTTAAGTGTCCAGGTCTCATGGGCAAAGTTGTAATAGGAAAGTGCATGCCCTTAAAAATCTTATTTTTGTAGTTCTCTCTGTTCTTCTCCACAGATTATTTAGTTGTTTTACTTTTTGAAGAGCAATAGATGCCCTCCTTTTAATTTCCCTCATTGTATCACCATTATTGGTTAGTAATGATCCAAGATATTAAAAACTATCCACTTCTTCCAATTTTCCTCATTGATACATATTTCAGCTGCCTTATTTGTTTTGTCAGTTGTCATCAATTTAGTTTTCTTTGCATTAAGATAGAGGTTTTCTCTTCACTATTCTTATGGACTGACATAATTAGTTTTTTCCATTCCTTTTTACATTGTGGACAGTATGTGTTATCAGCATATCTAATCTCTGTTATTTTATAACCTCCAATTTCTATGGCATCGTAATATTCTTTGTCTACATCTTCTCTAACATTCCTCATTATATTTTCAGTATACAAGTTAAATAAGTAAGGTGACAATATGCACCCCTGACGGACCCCTTGTTTTATGTCAAACCAAGTTGTTTCACCATTTATTCTTACTGCTGCTTGTTAGTCTAGATACAGCAGTGATATTAATTGTGTCAAATGTGTTGGAAATCTCATTTTTTCCATTATTTCCCAAAGTTTCTGGTGTTGTACACAATCAAATGCCTTTGAATAGTCTATAAAAGATAAATATAGATTCACATTATATTCTCATCACTTCTCTATATAATCTTATATTAAATATATGATCTCTTGATCCTCTTCCTTGCCTAATACCAGCTTGGACCATATTGACTTCTTCATTTGCTTACAAAGTCTACCCATTATGATTTTTAATAGAATTTTACTGGCATGACTAATCAGGGCAACAGTTCTGTAGTTTGTGCATAATTTCAAGTTACCTTTTTTTTGGCAGTGGTATGAATATATATTTTTTTTCATTCTTTTGGCCAAATACCTGAATGCCATATCTTTTTACACAGTACATGATATAGATTTTTGCACATTCCTTTCCTCCTGCTTTAATAATTTCAGCTGTTATTTCATCACATCCTGGTGATCTACCATTTTTTAGATTCTTTATTGCCCATAAAACTTCTTCTTCTATTGTTGGTTCGGGTTCTTTCTCCTCCAATAATAATTCACACTATTGATTCCTGCTTTCACAGTCAATTGTTTCATAAATTTCTCTGCAATATTCCTTTTCTAGAATTTCCTCTGTCTCTGTCAAAGTCTTCCCCATCTTGTCACAAATTACATTTAGCTTAGGTGTGACATTTCTCATCAAAGTCTTTGTTTCTTTAAACATTTCACTATATCTTCCACACTTCTGATGCCCTTCTATTCTTTCACAACAATCTTGTATGTATTGTTTTTTGTTTTTTCTTATGTTTCTTCATACTTCCTTTTTAACATATATTTTATATTCCTCTCTGTTGCTATTTGTCATTTTCCATTGCGTCTTCATTTCTCTACATTACTAAACCAGTTCTAGTGTGCCTGCTGTAATCCATCCATTCTTTTGTGTTTTTTTTACTGGAACCATGTCTTTAGTTGCTGTTATTAGGACATCTCTGGCCTGCATAGCCATTTCATCTGGTGTCATCTCCTCCTGTACAGCCATCAGGATTTCGAAATGGTTCTTCTCTTCTATACCGTATTGTTCTGGTATTTTTGTAAGATCAAAGTGGAGTGGTCTTGATCCCGTAACTGTCTTTTTTATCTTTATCTTCATGTCTGCTATTAATAACTCATGGTCCGTGTCACAATCAGCACCTGGTAAAGTTTTTGCTGATGTTATACTTGATCTCCACCTTCTTAGCACTAAAATGTAATCTGTTTGATTCTTGGTTTTCCCATCAGGTGATGTCCATGTGTAAAGTCTTCTTGGATGTTGTTTAAAAACTGTGTTAGCAATCATTAGCTCATTTTCCATGCAAAATGCCATTAGATTGTCACCTGCCTCATTTCTATGTCCTATGCTAAATTTCCCTACAATATATCCTTCATCTTCTGTTCTTTCTTTACCAATCTTTGCATTAAAACCCCCCATTATTAATACAATAACATTTCTCCGTACCTGGTCTCATCGTTGTTTGCAGTGTGTTATAAAAGTCTTCTACTTCCTCTTCTTCTGCTGCTGATGTAGGTGCATATATCTGGATAACTGTTACATTTCTAGGAGTGCCCTTAAGTCTGATAGTGAGGATTCTATCACTTACTAGATTGTAACCTAGTAATGATTTTGATGTTAATTTGTCCAAGTAAAAAGCCACTCCATTCTTTCCTCCTAATTCTGAACCAGAGTATATAAATATATCACTATTCTTGCTCTTGAAGTGTCCTGATCCTTTCCATCGATGCTCGCAGATTCCCAAAATGTGTATCCCCGTTCTTTCCATCTCATCACTTATTATACTTTCCCTCATACATACTTCTTACATTCCATGTTCCTACTCATATTTTTCTTTTTAGTTTGATGCAGGGGTTTTCCTTAGTAACACCATCAGCATCCCATATTCCTGAATATTCTCAAGTGCTAGGTAGTTTCTGTCATCAGAGAGACACTGTTTAATGGCTGTTACTAGTAACTGTCATCAGAGAGACACTGTTTAATGGCTGTTACTAGTAATTGTCATCAGAGAGACACTGTTTAATGGCTGTTACTAGTAACTGTCATCAGAGAGACACTGTTTAATGGCTGTTACTAGTAACTGTCATCAGAGAGACACTGTTTAATGGCTGTTACTAGTATCTGTCATCAGAGAGACACTGTTTAATGGCTGTTACTAGTATCGGTCATCAGAGAGACATTGTTTAATGGCTGTTACTAGTATATGTCTATTTGTATTTTCAGTTTTATATGAGGAGGAGTCAAAAGAAAACGTTAAAAGTGTGATAAAATTTAGAAACAGAGAGCAACTGTCCTGAAAGTTGGTAGGCACGGTTTGGAGAATGGCTGACAGGCAGCAGAACAAAGCTGGAATGCTGCAGTAGTATAAAAATGGTGATGCCAGTTGCAACATGAACCAAAAAAGAGCAATGTTCTGTTCTTCATTTTTTGTGCAGTGAAGGAATCAAATCCATCAAAATTCATCGAAGAATGAAAGTGTAGTATGGTGAAGTCTGACACTGCAGCAAATGTGAAAATGAAGTAACACACAAATAATTAATATATAAGTATATAATGATTAAGATGCAAACCAAAACATCCAAACTGTGTGCTTATTAATCAATAAAGCTGTTCCTACATTTTTCCTAGTTTATAAATTTTACAAATGGAGTAGGTAGTTATCTCTGTGACAGACTCTCCTTGACCAGGTCAGGCACACAGAGGCCATTGCAGCAGTGGAAACCATGGTGAAGGAGCATGAAGTGAATGAAATACTCCCTTGTTTGAATATGAGTCATGGATCAACACACCATATTGTCCATGATGTTCAGTAGTTCCATAAAGCTTTTTTTCAGTAAACTGCACAATAAAAAAAATTTCAGGTTTTCATTAGACTCTCCCTCATATATGCTTATGCCCAGACTATTTGTATGTTACTAAGATCTAAATCACTGCAGGCAACCTTCCCTGAGATTTGGCACAAGATGATGATGACATTGTTTGTGTAGCTTTTGTACACAGTAAATCCTTGCAGTTTGTTAATATATCACTGTTTTTAATATATCATTGCTTCTTTCTTTTCTTTTCATTTAAAAAAAAATTTAGTGGGATTCTTTGTTTACTAAGTTTGTCACACTCATCATACAGGTCAAAGGTCAGAGTTTTCACATTTACACCCCTTCCCTTCCCTTCCTAATTTTGTCTCCTTTAAAACTGTATTTAGTACCTTTTTTTCTGGGAGGGGGGACAGTTTGTTCTTGTCATTTTCTGGGGTTTTAGGGGGGCATGACCCCCACACAAATGAAGTTCCATGAATAATTCTTCCCTCCCCCTCCCCCACAACCTTACCTCCTAATGCTGTTGATCACAAGCCCCACCAATAACATAAACATTATTTACCAAATTCTAAACATTACAGTACAGAACACCTTTTATATAATAATGCTTCATACCAGTGTTTGCTTTTATCTTTATCATCTTTATTTACCAGTGATTGCTTTTATCTTTATCATTTTTATTTACCAGTGATTGCTTTTATCTATATCATCTTTATTTATCAGTGATTGCTTTTATCTTTATCTTTGTTTACCAGTGATTGTTTTTATCTTTATCTTTATTTACCAGTGATTGCTTTTATCTTTATCTTTATTTACCAGTGACTGCACTGGGACTTTTTAAAACCAGTACAGCTGTACCAGTCTTTCACCTTGCATGAAGTACTTTCCGAAATACTGGTTTTCTCAGTACAACATCTGGTACCTTATACTTATTTTTTCTATTTTTTCTAATTTAAAATTAAAAACACTTTACAACAATACAACAATCACTGGGACTTAAATGTTCATGTGAAAAATGTTTTCCTTGTCTTATTTGCGATTTAATACATACTCCTCACATGCTGAACCAAAGTCAAAACCACAAAGAAGTATTCAGGAAAAAGCCTGTTACACCATCTGACAGAGTTTCTTTGTCGTCATCTTCCGCTAATCCAACTCGACCCCGACACTCGTGACATTTTCTCTGATCCACGCCTGTTAGCATACAAACATAAGCCAAACCTTAAGGACATCCTCATCTACAGCCACTTGAAGCAGAGCCTTACATATGTTGGCACCAGAAAATGTAACCGCCCCTGCTGCGTTATCTGCCTGGTAGTCTGGGAAACGAAAACTATCACCTTTCCCAAAACTATCCTCACTCTTCATGAGGGATTCACATGCGAGTCCCATAATGTAATATATCTCATCATTTGCAAAAGATGCAGGATAACGTATATTGGTGAGACTGGCCTCAGATTAGGGGACCGCATGCAAAAACATCTGTACGACATCACCCAGCATGCTTCAAACTAGTCCCAAATCATTTCAATGGCCCCAACCACAGAGGCAAATCTGATTTTCTGGTAACAGCCATCAAACAATGTCCCGTAGATGACACAAGCCACCTGGCACTTGAGAACTGCTGCATTCAAAATTATGAGACACTGGAGCCACATGGAGCTACATTTAACGTTCTCTTCAATCATTATAGTACCTCTCCACTAAGCTCCACCCCTTCTTACTTGTCAAACTTCCTCACAGCATCACTTTGCAACCCCTCTTCCCTAATCATCTATTTCAACTTCTCCTGGCTAGGTCAACATTATATCACTCTCTCTCCCCTCCCCGGTTCCCCATCCACCACCCCTATTTACAACCCACTGACTATATATCACAGGTCTCCATTTAGTCAGTCTCCACATTCTACTAAATCCATTCCTGACACACACCGCTGGACAAGCCACACCTTACAATTTACAGCTAAGTACTCTAATTATTTAATTTTTTTTTTTAATAGTATTCATGTGAATCTATACTTTATCTCCTCTCTCTATTTCTTTGTCCTGCATGTTTTTGTATGATTAAGGGTCACGCTGAAACGTCACAACTTTGTAGTCATTAAGTAATAAATGTGTTCCCACATTTTTCCTAGTTTATACATTCTGGTATCACAGCTTTATTGCAGTGCTTCGTGTATAGTTATATACTTATACACTATTTATTGTGTGTTACAAAGTAAAAACTGTCTGATTCTCCTCCATGTAACATGAGCACCATCAATCTACTGGCCTGATTCTCCTCTATGTAACATGAACACCATCAATCTACTAGCTTGATTCTCCTCCATGTAACATGAACACCATCAATCTACTGGATTGTGCCAACATTCTTAATGCCATCGTAGAACTTGGAAGAGCAGAGAACATTGAGAGAGAGAGGTGACTCTTTCTGTGACGGGGGACAAAACACGGAGGTTCTTTTACTGTCTCAAATGTATGAGTTGAGAGTGAAGAATAGCATCGCAAGGGTTGAATTGTACGCCTGCTGCATGACAAGAATTGTCAATCAGCACAGAACTGGTACATTTAGTTACTGCATGCTGAGAGATATACTGAGAAGGAGATCAGAGCACCCATGGAAGTGTCCAGAGAGCAATGATGATGACTCATCTACAATATAACATAACATAACATGTCCCAGTATTATTGGTTGTACATCCTCAGCCATTAGTTGTATAATATCACATGTTACAGTATCACTGTTTATACAGGTTTCAGTACAATTATCTGTGCATGTCCAAGTGTTTGATATTTGTGTCAATTCTTGGCTTTTGACCTGGAAACTCAGTAATACATTGATTTCAAGGAATAAAGGCAGCAGATTCTATCTCCTTTGCTATTGCTCTCCACTTGACCTAGCTGCAATATGAGTACTTGATCTATTCTCCAGCTTATCTGGTATGAGTACTTGATCTATTCTCCAGCTTATCTGGTATGAGTACTTGATCTATTCTTTAGTTTATCTGGTATGAGCACTTGATCTATTCTTTAGCTTATCTGGTATGAGCACTTGATCTATTCTCCAGCTTATCTGGTATGAGTACTTGATCCATATTCCAGCTTATCTGGTATGAGTACTTGATCTATTCTCCAGCTTATCTGCATTTCAGGTTTCCTTTTTATTTTATTGTTTAATGTTTATGCTTCAACACTCCAGAGCCATGCTGAATATATGTCCATGTCTATGTTTGCCAGATCATTCATGTGCATAAACTGTCTACTGTTCATCTTTTATAATTGCCAAATGTCTATTTTTTTTAGATTTGTCCAATTAAGATATGTTTAATTATACTGCTACATCTTTTAATATATCTGCTTCATTATATTGCTACATATTTTGTTTCTGATTTCAGGTTCTAAAGTTTTTTTTTTATCATGATTTTATATTTATTCAAGTTAAAAAGAAAAAAAGTTAAAAGTTAGGTTAATTTCAGTAAATTCTTTTTTAACAAGAACATAAAAATCCAAGAAACTATGAGCAAAGACAAGACAGGAATTATGGCATCTTGACTTGAAAAAAATAAAGACAAAAACTGTGACCTAAATATTAGTCCTGACCTGAGCCCACTTGCTGTTTGTTAAGTCCTCCTGAAACTTGGAATACTCGATCCTGTCAAAAATGGTGGTAAGAATTTTCCACAGCAACAGTATAAGCAAACCAATGGCCACCACACCACCAACTACTCCAGCTGCTATAGGGATAACATTTACTGGCTCAGCACAGACTACAGAGACATGAGAGATGTAGCAAGTTAGTGTTAAATTAATATAGAATGTTAATGATGAGTTAATCTAAGAAGTCAGTGATGAGTTAACATAGTGAGTCAATACTGAGTTAATCCAGTAAGTCAGTTGTGAGTTAATATAGAAAGTCAATGATGAGTTAATCTAGTAAGTCAGTAGTGAGTTAATACAATGAGTCAATGATGACTTAATCTAGTAAGTCAGTAGTAAGTTAATATAGTGAGCCAATGATGAGTTAATCTAGCAAGTCAGTAGTGAGTTAATGTAATGAGTCGGTGATGAGTTAATCTAGAAATTCACTGATGAGTTAATCTAGAAAATTAGTGGTGCTATGAGATATGTGAAGACACTGAAATATTAATATCACAAGATCCTTCAAAGATTTAAATCATGTGATCCACATTACAGTCCTGACAAGTCTGTATAGACTGATCATATTTTTTTGTCACTCTGTATACACACGTATATATATATATATATATATATATATATATATATATATATATATATATATATATATATATATATTATATATATATATATAATAATATATATATATGGGTGACTGAGTGATGAAGTGGTTAGTGCATGTCTGTCATGGTGAAGGTCAGGGGTTCGAATCCAGCTGGAGACACCCCAGTCACCCAGCTATAGAAATGGGTACCCAACTTCTGGAATTTGGGAAGGAAAAGTGGCCAGGCGTAATACTGACAATATCACCTTCTGGTGTGCTGACAGGTCAAGGAAAATATGGGCACTAACTCCATATCCCTATGTGCCTCTAAGGCATGACAGGATTACCTTTACCTTTACTTATATATATATATATATATATATATATATATATATATATATTTTTTTTTTTTTTTTTATATGTGAGAAGTACAATGATCTGGCCAAGCAACTCAGTCAGGGGGCAGGAGTCAGGGCAAAAGCGATAGCTGTAGAAGTGGGAGCGAGTGGATTCGTAGCAACATCAGCATACGATCTATGTAAGCAACGGGGCATAAAGGGACAAGCAAGAGCAAGGGCATTGAAAAGCCTTTCAGAAACAGCAGAAAAGGCCTTATGCTGGCTGTGGAGTATGCGAAACAAGCATTGAGAACATAAATAATTTCATTTGTTACAACCAATATCAGTTGTCCATAGCTAAATCACTAAAGACACACTTCAAAGTGCAATGCCAACTGGAAGATCATGAGTTCAATCCCGGGACAAAAAATAAACCAACAACTCACAAGACCTCTGGGAGTCATGACTCAGAGGGGCCCACCCCCCTTAGAGTGTCAGGAGTTTAATAGTGCCGAAACACTTTAAACACACAGTTGATAGGTGCTTTTGTAGATCAGGTTAATGAGAGATTAAACACCAAGTTTCAGGAAATTAACTGCAACCAAATTTTTTTTTTTACAGACTAATGAAGTGGTAAGGGGTGGCAAAAACTGAGAAAATAAATAAAATTCACTCATTCGCTATCTCTGCATCAAGGTCTTATCATCGAAGGAGATCCATGAGGATATGGTAGAGACTGTAGAGGAGAGTGCCCCTTCTTACAGCACAGTGAAGAAATGGGCAATTCAAACATGGAAGGGAGAATCTGGAAGATGATCCCCATCCAGGAAGACTAAGATTGGTAACCACCAATGAAACCACTGGCAGAATCCATGACATGATAACGGAGGATCAACGACTAACTGTGCGGTACATTGCTACTGAGTTGGGCATCTCCCGAGAATGTGTTCATGCCATTATTCACAATGATCTTCAAATGACAAAGGACTCTGCTTATGGGTCCTGAAACTTCTTGGGAGCTGATCACAAACAACAGCGTCTCAACATGTCAATAGACAATCGTGGTCATTTTTCTGCAGATCTTGAAAAGTTTCCTCAACAATTTGTGGCTATGGATGAGACTTGGGTTCATCATTTTCAACCAGAAACCAACGAACAGTCAAAGCAGTGAAAACATCATGGATCCCCACCTCCAAAGAAAGCAAGGGTGGTTCTGTCTGCAGGCAAAGTGATGGCTTCCATCTTTTGGGATTCAGAAGGTGTGCTATTAGTGGACTATCTTCAAAAGGGCAGAACGGTCACCAGGGCCTATTACACTAATCTTGTGAAGCAACTGCAGTTCAAAATGAAGGAAAAGTGTTGAAGGAAATTGATGAGAAGAGTCATCTTTCAGCAAGACAATGCTCCAGTTCACAAGTTGGCGGTGGCAATGGCTGCCATTCATGAATGCAGCTTCCAGCTTCTTGAACATCCTCCATTTTCCCCAGATTTGGCCCCTTTGGACTATTACCTGTTTATCAAACTAAAAAAGGAGCTCAGTGGTCGCAAATTTGCTTCAGATAATGATGTCATTAATGCTGTAGACCACTTTCTACTGGTGCAAGATGCTGACTTTTACAAAGAAGGGATCCATATGCTCCAGGATTGCTGGACTAAGTGCATAAACTTGCAAGGGGACTATGTTGAGAAATAACCCAAAACAGTTGTCCACAAATAATCCATTGTACCTTATGCTGAGAACATATTAATAACCCCTTGTATATACAAATAATCTCAGTCCACATATACACAAATAATCTCAGTCTACATATATACAAATAATCTCAGTCTACATATATACAAATAATCTCAGTCTACATATATACAAATAATCTCAGTCTACATATATACAAATAATCTCAGTCTACATATATACAAATAATCTCAGTCTACATATATACAAATAATCTTAGTCTACACCAATCAATCAATTAAGTGCATGCCACAGGGCTTAAGCGATCATTTCTCTCCACAATTCCCTGTCTTTAGACTTGATTATGAGATCCACTGGTGACTTTCTTCCTAGCCACACTGACAGCCCATCCAGTAACTTCTCTCTCTCTCTGTCTTCCTCTGCCTCTTCTTCTCTCAATTTTTCAAGTTGCCACAATGTATTACAATTTTCCTCTTATCAGAAAATGTCCTACAAATCTTGCTTGTCTGCCTCTGATCTTTGCTGTAATCTGGCTTTTAACTCCAGCCTCTCTTAAGTTGAGTGAAGATAGTGTATGTGTAGAGTAGTAATTTTCAGTGTCCCAGGTCCCAGTCCCATCTTCTCAACTCAGGCTTCCCAGGATCCTGCCCTATATATTAAATCATTCAGAAAGGATTTTCACAACTATACAATCTCCAGTGCTGGTCAAATTCCTGCCTAGGGACTGAGATTGTATATGTAGATTAAGATTATTTGTATATATGTAGACTAAGATTATTTGTATATATGTAGACTAAGATTATTTGTATATATGTAGACTAAGATTATTTGTATATATGTAGACTAAGATTATTTGTATGTATGTAGACTAAGATTATTTGTATATATGTAGACTAAGATTATGTGTATATATGTAGCCTAAGATTATTTGTATACATGTAGATTAAGATTTTTTGTGTATATGTAGCCTAAGATTATTTGTATAGACTAAGATTATTTGTATATATGTAGTCTAATATTATTTGTATATATGTATACTAAGATTATCTCTATTACTATTCAACCTAGTACTAGAAAAGATCATCAGAAAAGTGAAAGAAGAAAGCAGTACAGAAGAACAAGCTAAAATACTAGGATACATTGATGACATTGACCTGGTGGGGGAAACTATGCAAGATGTCATCAATACCTGCATACACCTGAGAGATTGAGCACTAAAAGTGGGCTTGACCATTAACCAAGATAAGACAGAGTATATGAAGATATCAAGAGACCAGAGGCTGATTATATAAATGTTGGAGAGATGGTTATTATGAAAGCAGAAACGTATAAATATCTAGGCACAACCTTCAACAGAAGCAACACAGTAAGCAAGGAAATTAAAAGCAGAGTACAGATAGGGAATAAAATATACTTTGCTTTGCAAAACCTGTTAAAATCCAAAATCCTGTCCCAAAACACCAAGATAACAATCTACAAAACTATAATAAGTCCAGCTGTCATGTATGGATCAGAAACATAGAGTACAACAAAGATGAGCAACAATTGCATATCTTTGAGATCAAGATCCTAAGAAGAATCTATGGGCTGATAAAGGATACCAACAGTGGAGAATGGAGAGCTAGGAAGAACACTGAACTGAACAGCTTATTTAAATCCCAATGAATTATAAATGTCTTGAAAATGAACAGACTATGCTGGCTGGGCCATGTAGAAATAATGGAAGGGAACAGAGAAATGAAAATGATGTATGCACGAGAGATGAGGGAAACAAGACCAAGAAGTAGACCAAGACAGAGATGGAAAGACAACATAGAAGAAGATATAAAAGAAATTGGTGTCACCAACTGGAGAAAGAAGATTAGGAATAGAGAGGAATGGAACTTTGCCTGCAGAAATGAGCCTTATTGGCTCAGAAAGCTGAAGAAGAAGAAGAAGAAGAAGAAGAAGAAGGAGGAGGAGGAGGAGGAGGAGGAGGATGAGAAGGAGGAGAAGAAGAAGATTATTTGTATAGACTGAGATTATTTGTATATATGTAGAATCATAACAACATTAATGGGGGTTCCAGCAGAACTACCTTGTCCAGTAGGGACTATCACGTGTGACAGGTGATACCAGACCGTCATCCAACTACTGTACACAAAGAAAACACAAGTAACACCACAGTAATTGCAACATGGAACATTAGAACATTAACAGAACGTGGAAAACTGGAAAACATTTAACAAGAAATGAAAATACTGGAAATTAACATCCTTGGTTTATGTGAAATGAGATGGACTGGAGCAGGAAGCATAGATCATAAAGACTTCAAAATAATATATTCCAGGTGAAACCAGCGTAGAAATGGAGTTGGCATAATATTAGATAAGAAGACAGCAAGAACTGTGAAAGGGTTCTGGTGCATATCTGACAGAGTGTTAATGGTTAAATTACAGGGCCAGCCAATAGACACAAATCTCATCCAAGTATATGCAGCAACTTCAGAAAGCTCTGATGATGAGATAAAAGAATTTTACAACAATCTGGACATGGCAATGAAACAGTGCAAACAATGGGAAGTAAACTTTGTGCTGGGTGATTTAAATGCAAAAATAGGGACTGAACAAGACAATGAAGCTACTGGCAAGTATTGACTAGGTATCAGAAATACAAGAGGAGAGATGTTGAAAATAATAAAATGATAATAGGAAATACGTGGTTTCAGCAACACCCAAGGTGACTATAGACATAGAAAAGCCCAAAATAATAACATATGTAACCAGATAGATTACATTATGATCAACAGAAGATTCAGGAACTCACTAATATCTGTGAAAACAAGACCAAGCGCAGACTGCAACAGTGACCACATCCCAGTTGTAGGAACAGTGAGAATCAGGCTAAAGAGGTTAAAGGTAGCAGCTAAAAACAAAGAACTAAATAGAGAGCTATTGCAGAAAGATAAGGCAATACAAGAACAAAATAGGACCATAATACATAACAGGTGTAATGCTATAGAGAAGAGTGAAATGACTGATGAACAATGGAATATGCTTAAAGACTCAATTCAGCAAACATCTTTCGAAATCCCACCGCCAAATAAATGACATACTAAACAGGGGTGGATGACAGAAGAAATTTTGCAACTAATGGATCAGAGAGAAGTCTTAAGAAAGATAAAGATGAATATGACAAAATAAATAAAGAAATAAGACACAAATGCAATAAAGCTAAAGAAGAGTGGCTAAATAAGAAATGTAATGAAATAGAGACACACCATCATGGAAATGCAAGAGATATGTACAAACAAATAAAGAAGTTACCAAACAAAAGGGCATACAACAAGACTAGGTGCCTGAAGTTAAAAGAGGGGCATACAATAATGGACAGAGATGAAATAATGGCACGATAGTGTGAATACATTAGAGAACTCTATGAGGACAATAGAAGCGAAATAGATATAAGAAATAATAATGAAGGGCCTCCCATATTAAAAGCAGAAGTGGAAAAAGCCATCAAACACATGAAGAACAACAAAGTACCAGGACCAGATAAAATCACCAAGGAAGAATTGGAAGCATTAGGAGAGCTTGGCATAGAAATAATTACCAGATTGCTGAATGACATTTATAACAGTAACTATGTCCCAACACACCTTTTGCAATCAGTTTTCATTGCTCTACCAAAGAAACAAGGTGCAGTTGAATGTGAAACCCATCGAACCATTAGTCTTATGAGCTATGTTTCCAAAATCCTGCCTCGTAATATCATGAGAAGAGTCAGGGGCAAAATAAAACCAGAAATTGCTGAAGAACAGTGTGGCTTCGTCGAAGGAAAAGGCACAAGTAATGCCATATATATTGAGAACACTGATTGAGATCAATAGAAGTATGAGATCAATAGAAGTAAAGACAGACCTAGACTTATGCTTCATAGACTACTGTAAAGCATTCGATAAAGTGAGACACACAGAAATTATAAGAATGCTGGAAGACATCAACAAGATGGGAAAGATCTGAAACTCATCAAAAACATATACTGGCAGCAATCAGCAGCAATGAAGGCTGAGAACCAAACAGGAGCATTCCAAGGCATAACATTGGGAGTGAGACAAGGATCTGTTCTATCTCCTGACCTCTTCTCCTTGTACAGCGAAAACAAAATAAAAAATATAGAGAACACGCCAGGAATATCAATTAGTGGGTACAACCTTAACAACTTAAGACATGCAGATGACACAGTTCTGATAGCTAAAAGTTAAGGGGAGCTACAGGCTCTTTTGGACATCATGGTTTGTGAAAGTAAAAGTAAAGGTCTCAGTCTGAATAAATAGAAGACTGAAGTGATGGTCATCTCAAAGAAAAGAATACCACCAAAATGTGGCATTGCCATCGATAGCACAGAACTAAAACAAGTTGATAGATTCAAGTACTTAGGAACAATTATAACAGCTGATGGGAAATGTCACAATGATATAAAAAACAGACATGCTCAGGCCAAGTCAACATTCTAGAAAATGAGAAACATCTTGTGCAACAGATCCATATCAATGGAAACAAGATTCCAAGTACTTAAATGTTACATTGAGCCAATTTTGTTTTATGGATGTGAAGCATGGTCCATGAATAAGAGAGTACAGCAAGAAATGGAGGCCATGGAAATGTGGTTCATAAGAAGGATGTTGAAGGTACCATGGACAGCTAAGAAAACCAACAAAGAAGTCTTAAACATTATCTCTCTACATGTATATTATCTTACTCTACATGTACATTATCTCACTCTACATGTACATTATCTTACTCTACATGCACACTATCTTACTCTACATGTACATTATCTTACTCTACATGTACATTATCTTACTCTACATGTACACTATCTTACTCTACATGCACACTATCTCCACTCCACATGTATACTGTCTTCACATGTACACTAATTATCTCACTATACATGTACACTAATTATCTCAAGATTCGTGTACACTAATGATCTCACTCTATATGTACACTATCTCAATCTATATATGTTATTAATATACATATATATATATATACACACATACTAATTATCTTACTTTATACATGTTCACTAATTGTCTCACTCTATATGTTTACACTAATTATCTCACTCTATACATGTAAACTAATTGTTTCATTTGTACACTAAACTCTCATCTCACTTTTTGTATCTCTGACGATTATGGTAATGTTGGTATCATTTCTGGTGATGCGAAATGAGAGAAAACAGTCATCCTCTTGCTTGACAGAGCAAACAGCAGATCCATCCGCATCTACTGTAATTTTGAAATACAAAAAAATTAAATATGGAGAGGTTTGTAATGAAAAGTTTTGCTTAAAATACCTTCTAAAGCAACATCAACTTAGATTATCATTAAATACCATAATAATGAAAAATGTGAAAAAAAAACCACAAATTATTCATACTATATAATTATATAGTATGAATAATTTGTGTTTTTTTTTTCAAATTTTTATATAATTATATAAGACCAGAATTAACACCAGATACTGAAAACTCTGATGGACCGCCAATACTTGAAGATGAAATCATAGAAGTCATCAAACACATGAAGAAAGGAAAAGCGACTGGGCCTGATAATATAACAATAGAAGAAATAGAGGCACTAGAGGAGACAGGACTAAAAATAATAACCAAGTTACTGAATGACATTTACAACAGTGGTTATATTCCCAGTGACTTGATTAAATCCACGTTTATAGCACTACCAAAGAAGCCAGGGGCAAAGGAATGTGATGATCACCGGACTATCAGCCTCTCATGTCACATAACGAAGCTACTTCTGAGAATAATTATGAGAAGAACAAGGAAAAAGATAAAAATAGAAATAGCAGATGAACAGTTTGGATTTGTTGAAGGAAAGGGAACACACAATGCCATTTATGCTTTACGAACACTAACAGAAAGAGCTTTAGAAGTACAGAAAGATCTCTACTTATGCTTCATTGATTACACCAAGGTATTTGACAAGGTGAAACATAATGAAATTATTAAAATGCTTGAAGACATCAATATAGACGGCAAAGACCTGAGGATTGTAAAACATCTATACTGGCAGCAAGAAGCAGCAGTTCGAGTTGAAAATAGAACTGGAAAATATCAACCTATAAAACAATGGGTGCGACAAGGATGTGTACTATCTCCAGACCTTTTTTCTCTGTACAGCGAGAATATTCTAATAACAATCATCACAGA
Source organism: Achatina immaculata (assembly GCA_009760885.1). NCBI lineage: Eukaryota > Metazoa > Mollusca > Gastropoda > Stylommatophora > Achatinidae > Lissachatina > Lissachatina immaculata. The sequence goes on along the minus strand of CM019717.1, from coordinate 66,941,982 downwards.
ACCAGGCATAAAAATTGGACGATACAATATTAACAACTTTCGGTATGCTGATGATACAGTACTGATAGCTGAGAACCAACAAGACCTGCAAAATCTCTTGGATAAAGTCGCCAAAGAAAGTCAACAGAAAGGCCTTACTTTGAACATCAAAAAGACAGAGGCTATGGTTATATCTAAGAAACAGAATCTACCAGCATGCAGTATTAAATTAAACAGAACCATTCTAAAGCAGGTGCAGAAATTCAAATACCTTGGAGCAGTAATAACTTCAGATGGGAAATGCAGAACAGAAATAAGGAACAGAATAGGCCAAGCAAAGACTGCATTTCAGAGAATGAGAAACACATTAGCTAACACATCTTTATCAATGAATGTTAGGAAATGAGTCCTAAAATGCTATATTGAACCTATCTTGTTATATGGAAGTGAATCATGGACAATAGGCAAGTCTGCACAAAAATCATTGGAAGCAGCAGAAATGTGGTTTATTAGAAGAATGTTGTGAATCCCATGGACAGCAAAAATAACTAATGAAGAATGTATGAGAAGAGCTGGAGAGACAAAATACCTTGTCAAAAAGATAAGAGAGAGACAATGTACTTTCATAGGACATGCAATGAGAAGAGGGGGCATTGAAAATATTATAACAGGAAAAATAGAAGGAAGAAGATCAAGAGGAAGACCAAGAGAAATGATACTGGACAGTCTGATGGGATGGTGTGAGAGGAGATCACCAACTGAAATGATGGCCTGCATGAAGGATCGGGTACTCTGGAGAAGCATAATAGCCAACACCAGTTGGCACGGCACCTGATGATGATGATGATATAATTATATGTGAATCTAATTTTCATAATTGATATTAATATGCTTTTAAATTGAAACCTTACTTTCCAGAGTGGTCACACGTTTTGTATCTGGACAATCATCAGGACACTTTTTGTCTTTGAAAGCACATTCTGCACACATATGGTAAAGTTCATTCTCACATACAGCTTCAGTACAATGCTGCAAGTAAGTCAAAATCAATGTATAAACTTTATATTTTACTTTAAATTTGATGCATGACTTCTGATGGCTGTTTTTGTAGCTTAAAAAGAAAAAGATGATAGGTTTTTTGGTCTGTTTTTGTCAAAGCTAACAGTGACTTAACATCTTTATTGCACTGTTTCTCTGAGAAGATGGCTGTGAGGCTTGCAGATGTCTGTAGAAGTTGTCAGAATCAATTTGCTAAGAAGCTTCATCTAAAACAGACCTTGCCCTCCAGTTTTTTTCTGTCAGGTTCACTTCAGTAGCCTATGACTTCTCTGAATCACCCATAATGCAATGAGTATTGCTGCTTACTGCTGTATGGTAGTAACCAAACATGATGTGACGATCCAGTGAATTATTAAGCCTCAAGTTTTAAAGAACAAAAGTTCAGTTGACAACGGATAAAACAAAACAGTGTGTGGATGCATTATATTTTCATATCAGACAGTGCTATGCCAATAGGCATAGACAGTCATCTCTCTCCATCTTGCTCGATCCTCCATATCTCAAACCAAGTCTGCTGCTGTTTTCCTGCCAAACCATACAGTCCAAATATTTCTGTCCTCTCAACTCGTTTGCCTTTTGCCATTAATCTTTCCAGTCATTACCAATTTTTTGAGACCTTCATGTCTGCTGATGTGTCTGAGAAATTTTGATTGTCTTATTCTTATGTACAGCACTAGTTTGAGATGTTCCCTTGCTTGCTGTAATATTTCTTCATTTGTCTTTCTGGCTGTCCATGGTATGTGAAGCATCCTTCTTAAGAATCACATTTCAGTAGCCTTTATTCTTCATTATAATTGTTTACTCATAGTCCATGTTTCACTTGCATATAGTACAGTAGAACAGGTTCTATATAGCATCTTAGAACTCTCTTTCTTATTGTCAATGCAGTTTTTGATTTGTCAATATGCTCTTCATTTTTCAAAAAACTGTCTTTGCCATTGCTATCCTGTTTCTGATTTCTTCAGTGCACCTGCCCTCAGATGTTATGACTGTACCTAAATATTTGTATCTATTGATCTGTCTTAATATCTTCCCATGTACTATAAATTCTGCATTCTGTTTTTTTTTGTTTTTTTTTTGTTTTTGAATATCACCATCACTTCCGTTTTATTGGCATTTAACCCCTTTGTTGTGCTTTCTTCTGTGACTGTGTCTAAGAATTTTTGTAAGGTTTTCCTACTCTCCACTATCATTTCTGTGTCATCTGCATATCTGATGTTGTTTATTTTCTTTCCTCCAATCTTTTAATCAATCAATCAAGTGCCGTGCCGCGGGGCATAGGCGATCATTTCTCTCCACAATTCCCTGTCTTTAGATTTGATTATGAGATCCGCCGGTGACTTTCTTCCTAGCCACACTGACAGCCCATCCAGTAAATTCTCTCTCTGACTTCCTCTGCCTCTTCTTCCCTTCAATTTTTCAAGTTGCCACAATATATTCCAATTTTCCTCTTATCAGAAAATGTCCTACAAATCTCTCTTGTCTGCCTCTGTAATTTGGCTTTTAACTCCAGCCTCTCTTAAGACTTCTTCATTGGTTTTCTTGGCTGTCCATGGTACCTTCAACATCCGTCTTATGAACCACATTTCCATTTCTCACTGTACTCTCTTATTCATGGACCAAGCTTCACATCCATAAAACAAAATTGGCTCAATGTAACATTTAAGTACTCGGAATCTTGTTTCCATTGATATAGATCTGTTGCACAAGATGTTTCTCATTTTCTGGAATGTTGACTTGGTTTGAGCATGTCTGCTTTTTATTTCATTGTGACATTTCCCATCCTAAGTACTTGAATCTATCAACTTGTTTCAGTTCTGTGCTATCGATGGCAATGCTACATTTTGGTGGTATTCTTTTCTTTGAGATGACCATCACTTCAGTCTTCTTTTTATTCAGAATTATGTTCTCACTGTGCAAGGAGAAGAGGTCAGGAGATAGAACACATCCATGTCTCACTCCCAATTTTATGTCTTGGAATGCTCCTATCTTTTACTCCAATCTTTACTCCACCTATTTTCTTGACTTTTCTCTTTATTATTTCACTGCATAAAGAGGTCTGGAGACAGACAGTGTTTGTCTGACACCTCTTTTTATTTGTTGGAACTCACTGATGGTGTTGTCCTGTCTTACTTTTGCTGTTTGTTGCCAGTATAATTCTTTACTATCTGTAGGTCTCTTCCACGAATTTCCAGTTTCTCAAGCATTATAAACATTTTTTAATGTCTTACCCATCAAATGCTTTAGCATAATCTATGAAGCAAACATAAAGATCTTTGTTCACTTCCAGTGATCATTCTGCTAAAATCCTTAATGTGAAAAGTGCATTTGTTGTCCCTTTTCCTTCTTTTTGGGGAACCCCCATTGATGGCCTACAGTTTTGAAAAGAGCCTCAGGGACCTACTAGTTAGAAGTTAGCTGTCAGTTCAGGAAGTTTTCACCTGCACTTCACTCAGTGTCATTTATGCCATTATGTGCAAGCATTGTGAAATGAAGTATAAAGGGGAGACCAGTTTACATTTAGTAGACCATTTTCATCAACACCTTAATGTCATATCTCAGAGGGCACAGACATTAATGGCAAAACACTTCTGACAAAGAAACCAACAAGGAAAATGAGACACTTCTGTTACTCAATCCACTCCTGTTCTCTGATGAATGTTCCCATAAGGCTGTAGAACAGCGCCCTATTTTCCAAGCTGACTGTCTCCACCCTGCCAGAGTTAACAACAAATTAAGCTTTCTTTAAACTTCTTTAAATTTCCACCTACTTTCTGCTGTCTGTGCTTTCTTTAAACTTCTTTAAACTTCTTTAAATTTCCACCTACTTTCTGCTGTCTGTGCTTTCTTTAAACTTCTTTAAATTTCTACCTACTTTCTGCTGTCTGTGCTTTCTTTAAACTTCTTTAAATTTCCACCTACTTTCTGCTATCTGTACTGCACTTTCTTTCCTTCTTCAGCTCCACTCATTCCACTGCAGATTTAGCTTTATTACATCCTTCTTCTATAACAGCCTCCATTTGTTTATAGCTTTTTTGCCTCTTTCTGAACCCCCCCCCCCCCCACCCTTCTTCCCATTATCGTTTTCTTGTTTTCCATCCATGCTGCCTAAGGTTTCTGATTGGCTGAAGTTTTGAAGTTGCTGTCCTACATCATTCCTCTATCAATCACTTCATTCCCATCTTTCAGTTCTGTTTACCTGAGCCCACTCATGCTTGTCTTTCAGAGCAGGAGGAGACCAAAAAGCAAAGTTTTTCATATTTTTTTATGTGTTGTGCTGTCTTTGTATGTAATCCTTGAAAAAGGCTCATACTGAAATATTGGATGTTGTATGTTCTTCATTTATACATTATCATCTTACTTCCTTATTCTCTGCCATTTGCATTTCTGCTAAATTTCTTCAATTCTTTTGTTGTTTTGTAGAACTGAATCATACACCTCTACCTGCCTTCTACAAACCCACATTGTCCTTCCGATATTTCTGGTTTAAACTTGTTTTTCATCTTCATCATTATAATTCTTGGAAGTATTCTGAGATGTGTCTCATAAGACTGATTGTACTGTGCTGATCACATTGAATAACTCCCGCCCTCCTTGGAAGTGTAATGAAGATCAAAACAGTTAATTTTGTTGGTATTTCTCCTGGTATTTCTATTGTGCTTAACAGTTTGTGACTTTTAAAAAAAATTTTTATCAGCTTCATTTTTTCTAAGTTAAATTAAAAAAAACTATAGAGCGGGAACAACAACACAGCCAGTATGTAAAGCAAAAAGTCCAGTGACAGCCAGACATTTCAAATATGAGTAAAGAACAAGAATTCTCTTGCAGCTTCAATGAATAAAAAAAAATCTAATGCAATCTAGAGAAATTACCAGGATGAAGATACTTTTATTCAGGAGATTAGCTTCACTTTCAGTCATATCTGAAACTGAAAATATTCACTTTAGCTTAACTTCACTTTCAGTTATATCTGAAACTGAAAATATTCACTCTAGCTTAGCTTCACTTTCAGTCATATCTGAAACTGAAAATATTCACTTTAGCTTAACTTCACTTTCAGTTATATCTGAAACTGAAAATATTCACTCTAGCTTAGCTTCACTTTCAGTCATATCTGAAACTGAAAATATTCACTCTAGCTTAACATACAATACTGGCTGGGCAGTGTGCTTGACCACAGTGGAAGTAACATTTCATTCAGTTCTTACATCCTTCCCATGCCATTAAATGTCACACAGGGCTCGCATGGTAGTTCATCAAGTTTTCCTGTTTCAACTTCATCAAGGGATTTTATGCCCACTAAACTGGCCTCTCTTAACAATGTCCTCTTTAGAGTTTCACATGACCAACCTCTTTTTCTTCTACCTGTTGTGTTCCACTTGATAGCTTGTTTTGGGATTCTCTGAATGTTTCTTCTCATCACGTGACCTACACATGTCTGTCTCCTTTTCCTGATCACCCATAAGACAGGTTGTTGTTCACTCATCTGTCTTATCTCTGCATTCATTCATTTGCATGTCCCTTGTGGAACTTTGCCTCCCAAACAGCACTCCTGTAGGCCTCTCGGTTGTGAGCAAGATGGCCTGCTGCTGTTGCATCCATTTCCAGATCGTCAACGATGTCTTGCAGCCATCTTCGTTTTGGTCTTCCTCTTTTTCTTTTTCCCATTATGTATCCTTCCAATACGGTCTTCTCTAAATTAGCATGACTTTTAATGTGTCCAAAATATGTAAGTTTTCTCTCTTTAATCCTCTTCACTAGCCAGCCTTCTTCAATATTATGCTCTTGTAGTACAGATATATTTGTTCTTTTTTATGTCCACGATATTTGGAGAACTCTTCTGTAGCATTTACACTCAAAGGCATTTATGTGTTTCTCAACTGTTTTATTAAGTGTCCAGGTCTCACAGGCATATGTTGCGATGGGAAAGATGCATGCTCTTAAAAATCTTATTTTTGTGGTTCTGTCTGCTCCTCTCCACAGATTCTTTATTTGTTTTACTTTCTGAAGAGCGATAGATGTCCTCCTTTTAATTTCCCTCATTGTATCTCCAGTATTAGTTAGTAGTGATCCAAGATATTCAAAACCCTCCACTTCTTCCAGTTTTTCCTCATTGATACATATTTCAGTTGCCTTGTTTGTTTTGTCAGTTGTCATCACTTTAGTTTTCTTTGCATTAAGATAATGGTTCTGCTCTTCGCTGTTCTTACGGACTGACATAATTAGTTTTTCCATTCCTTTTTGTGTTGTGGACAGTAATACTGTGTCATCAGCATATCTAATCTCTGGTATTTCATAACCTCCAATTGTTATGGCATCGTAATATTCTTTGCCTACATCTTCTCTAACATTCCTCATTATATTTTCAGTATACAAGTTAACAAGAAGAACATATTGAAAAGCAGAAACCATTAATACTGAACTTCATAGATTTTAAAAAGGCATTTGATAGCATACACAGAGATTCATTATGGAGAATTTTATGTCTATATGGAATACCATCTAAAATTGTCAACATCATTAAGGACTTATACAATGGATATGGTTGTGCAGTCAAGATAGAAGAAGGGATGAGTGAATGGTTCCAGATTGAAACAGGCGTGAAACAAGGATGTATACTGTCTCCTTTACTTTTTGGGATTACAATAGACTTCATAATGAAAAAATGCTGACAGGTAACACAGGTATTGACTGGGTACATGGGACCCAACTAGAAGATCTTGATTTTGCTGATGACATAACTCTTATCAGTAATAATGTGAATTCCATGCAAGAAAAAACAGATAGCCTGTCTTCACTGGCTAGCAAAATAGGACTTGAAATTAACAAGGACAAAACAAAAATAATGAAAATTCCCATCAATCAAAATGGAAAAATACACATAGAAGGGACAGATATTGAAGAAGTCAATCAATTTGCATACCTTGGCAGCTACATAGACCAGGATGGTGACACTAGAAAGGAAGTTAGGATCAGAATTGCAAAAGCAGCATCAATCTTCAAGAATCTTGAGAACATATGGAATTCAAAAGTTATAAGCACAAAAACCAAGTTAAGACTATTCAATTCAAATGTAATATCCACCCTCATTTATGCATGCGAAAGCTGGAAAACAACTAAAGAAATAGAAAAGAAATTAGACTCTTTTGAAAACAAATGCATAAGGGAAATGCTCGGCATCAAGTGGAATGAATTCAAGAACAATGCAGAGATAAGACAGATGACTGAACAACAACCAGTCTCATGGGTGATCAGGAAAAGGAGATGGACATATGTTGGTCACTTGATGAGAAGAAATGATCAGAGAATCCCAAAACAAGCTATCAAGTGGAACACAACAGGCCGAAGAAAAAGGGGCAGGCCGCGTGAAACTCTGAAGAGGACATTATTAAGAGAGGCCAAGTTAACAGGCATAAAATCTTTTGATGAGGTTGAAAGACTCGCCGAAGACAGGAAAAATTGGCGAACTACTTTACGAGCCCTATGTGACGTTTAACGGCACGGGAAGGATATAAGATATAAGATAAGATATAAGATACAAGTTAAATAAGTAGAGTGACAATATGCACCCCTGACGGACCCCTTGTTTTATGTCAAACCAAGTTGTTGTTTCACCATTTATTCTTACTGCTGCTTGTTGGTCTAGATACAGCAATGATGTTAATTGTATCAAATGTGTTGGAAATCCCATTTTTTCCATTATTTCCCAAAGTTTCTGGTGTTGTACACAATCAAATGCCTTTGAGTAGTCTATAAAGGATAAATATAGATTCACATTAAACTCTCTGCATTTCTCTATTATTAATCTCTTGAATTCATTCCACTTTATATTGAGTATTTTCCTTAGGCATTTGTTTTTGAAAGAGTCTAATTTGTTGTTTATTTCTTTAGTTGTTTTCCAGCTTTCACATGCATAAATGAGAGTGGATATTACATTTGAATTGAATAATCTTAATTTGGTTTTCATGCTTATAACTTTTGAATGCCATATATTCTCAAAATTCTTGAAGGTGAATGCTGCTTTTGCAATTCTAACTTCCTTTCTGGTGTCACCATCCTGGTCTATATAGCTGCCAAGGTATGCAAATTGGCATACTTCTTCAACAGCTGTTCCTTCTATGTATATTTTTCCTTCTTGATTAATGGGAAGCTTCATTATTTTTGTTTTTTCCTTGTTAATTTCAAGTCCTATTTTACTAGTTAGTGAAGACAGGGTATCAGTTTTTCTTGCATTGAATTCACACTGTCATTGATAAGAGTTATGTCACCTGCAAAATCAAGATCTTCCAGTTGGGTCCCATGTACCCAATCGATGTCCATTTTACCTGTGCAGCATTTTTTCATTATGAAGTCTATGGCAGTTCCAAAAAGCAAGGAAGATAATATACATCCTTGTTTCACGCCTGTCTCAGTTCAGTCAGTTAGTGATTTGCATGTCCCTTGCGGAAATTTGCCTCCCTAACAGCTCTCCTGTAGGCCTCTCGGTTGGGTTGTAAGCAAGATGCCTTGCTGCTGATGCAACCATTTGCAGATTATCAACGACATCTTGCAGCCATCTTCGCCTTGATCTTCCTCTCTTTCTTTTTCCCATTAAGTACCCTTCAAGACAGTCTTCTCTAAATTATCATGACGTTTAATGTGTCCAAAATATGTAAGTTTTCTCTCTTTAATCCTCTTTACTAGCCAACCTTATTCAATATTAAGTTCTTGTAGTATGGATATATTTGTTCTTTTTGTGTCCATATTTGAAGAACTCTTCTGTAGTATTTACATTCAAAGGCATTTATGTGTTTCTCAACTGTTTTGTTAAGTGTCCAGGTCTCACAGCAATATATTGCGATGGGAAAGATGCATGCTCTTAAAAATCTTATTTTTGTAGTTCTGTCTGTTTCTCTCCACAGCTTTTATTTTCTGAGGACTGATAGATGTCCTCCTTTTAATTTCTCTCATTGCATCTCCATTATTAGGCAGTAGTGATCCAAGATATTAAAAATTCTCCACTTCTTCCAAGTTTTCCTCATTGATACATATTTCAGCACCCTATCTTCTTGACAGTCTTCCATGTCAGTCCTTTGTTTACCAGCATTTTCTCTGCTGTACATATCATCATTTCATATTATATGATCAGAATAAGATAGCAGATCTATGACATGATCAGAAAGTAGTGAATCTATGATGTAATAAAGAGGTGCTAACAGCTGTGTCTCAGAACATGATCTATAATTCATGAGTAAAGGTTAGCAGAAACAAGACTTGATGTAGGCCACAAACACACATTTTCCTAATTGACATTTTATGATAAATGTATTAAAATGTAAGCACAGAATTTGACTGACATTAATATATCAACAGGAGCATCTAGTTTTGATGATGACTTTTGATAAAAATTACATCTCAAAGTTCAAAACAAGTTCAAATAAAATGACAATGCAAAAAATTGGAAGAGAGAGATGGAAAAAAATTAATTATTTGCAGTCATCGAGACTTTCAAATCAGACTTAGTCAAGATGGTTTTTGAGTGGCATCTATCTCCAAGTGGTGTCATAAGTAAACAGATCTGGTCAAGATGGTTTATGAGTAGCTGTTCTCTCCAATTGGTGTCATGAGTAAACAGACAGCCAAGGTGGTTTTTGAGTGGCACATGTCTCCAGTTGAGTGAACAGACTTGGTCAAAATGGTTTATGAGTGGCACCTGTTTCCAAGTGGTGTCATGATTAAACAGACCTCTTGCCAACACATTAGCTCTGTGGTGGTGGAGTTTACAGAGAATCGAAGATGCTAAAAAAAGCACTTGAAGTTCACTCTCAGTTTCAATGACAAGATTTTCACTCCTGAGAGTAAACTGCCAAGATCTCAACCTCATATGTCAGACTGTAAAAGATCTTCATCCTTGTATGACAGACCACCAGAATCTTCACCTCTGTGTGTCAGTATGCCAAGATGTTCACCCCATATGCCACACTGCCAAGATCTTCACCCCGTATGCCACACTGCCAAAATCTTCATCCTGTGTATCAGCTGTCAACATATTCACCCTTGTGCCAGCTGCCAAGATCTTTACCTGTGAAGATTAACAGTTACAGAAAAAATACAACAGTATCAATTCACAGAATGAGGAACAAAAATATCCTGAGAATAAGTGTGATATTAACCATGATCATCCATAAATGCATCACAACTGATTGTAACCTAACATCATGTAATACTTACGTAGCAAATCTCACAGTATTTCCCGACAATTCTGTCTGTGCACTTGCATTCCCCACATTCACATGTTCCAGCATTGTTGCACACGGTCTGCAATAAATGACTGATTTTGTCAGTTTTATAAGCTGCTGTATAGTCTCTTTTCTGCCACTAGTAGGATTTTATACACTGAACAGTGAGTGTGCTACTAGTAAAAATATTGAAAAAAAAAGTTCACTTATGACAGATTTAGTAGCTTTTAAGGTCATTAATGTATTAGACTTCTTAATGTAACATATGCACTATGTATAGTATTCAAAAGTTATAAGCACAAAAACCAAGTTAAGATTGTTAAATTCAAATGTAATATCAACCCTCATTTATGCATGTGAAAGCTGGGAAACAACTAAAGAAATAGACAAGAAATTAGACTCTTTCAAAAACAAATGCTTGGTATAAAGTGGAATGAATTCAAGAACAATGCAGAGATCAGACAGATGAGCAAACAACAACCTGTCTCATGGTTGATCAGAAAAAAGAAGACAGACATTTGTCGATCATGTGATGAGAAGAAACAATCAGAGAATCCACAAACAAGCTATCAAATGGAACACAACAGGCCGAAGAAAAAGAGGTCAACCACATGAAACTCTAAAGAGGACTTTGTTAAGAGAAGCCAATTCAGTGGGCATAACATCCCTTGATGAGACTGAAAAAAAAGGACAGGACATCTTGGTGAACTACCATGTGGGCCCTGTGTGATGTTTAACGACATGGGAAGGATGTAAGATGTAAGATGCACTATCAGCCTCATAGGTTTATTCCCCAACAAAAGTTGTCAGGCAACCATTTTTATGCTGCAATATTTGGAACATGTAGGAATAAAATTTCTGATAATCTATACCAAGATTCTCAAATACATACATTATGAGTTGCATATGTCAACACTGGGATCCAGTTGAGGGTTAACTGTGTATGTTAGACTGAAGATTTACTTGAAGGCTAATTGTGTATGTTAGAATGAAGATCTACTTGAGTGCTAACTGTGTATGTTAGAATGAAGAAGGCTAACTGCTAATATTAACATGGAGAACAACTAGAAGACTAGATGTGTATACAAACATGGGAACCACTAGAATACTAGATATGTATACAAACATGGGGAACCACTAGAAGACTAGATGTGTATATAAACATGGGAATCACTAGAAGACTAGATGTGTATACAAACATGGGGACCACTAAACAGCATGTTTAAAACATATAATGCATGTGTATCTTATGTTTTGGATCATTAACAACTCATATGCTCCTGCAAACAGAAGAAGATGTCAGTTAAGTAAAAAGCAGATAGGACAGAAAAAAAAAATCTTATAATAAATGTTAAATACAGGGTTGAGCAGAAACACCTGATGATTTTAAAATGGGAATATTTGGTGCTATAAGTTGTCAATGGTGCCCCACATTGTACCACATGATACTCCATCTTGGTACTCCACCTTGGAGTTTAGTTTACCATGAAGTGTTAATGTTTAGTTTACCATGTAGTGTTCATGTTTAGTTTACCATGTAGTGTTCATGTTTAGTTTACCATGTAGTGTTCATGTTTAGTTTACCATATATTGTTATGTTTAGTTTACCATGTAGTGTTCATGTGTGCATGACCATCTTGCTGCCTTTGAACTATTTATTTCAACAAAGTTTGTAATGGCTACTTTCATACAACTTTTTTTTACAAATAGTAAACAATGAGACTTCATACAGTAAAGTAACAGAACACAGTGTTGTATGGTTAGACCTTGAAAAACTTCAAGTTGGGAGAACTTATATTCCAGCAGAATAGGGTTAAAGTACACATGCATATGAGTGTGGCTGCTGTGTGTAACTTGTTTGAAAGGCATGTAATTTTATAATTTGCAGATTTGAATAGATATCCAGTTCTTTAGGCATTTTCCATCCAGTCTTTTTTCTGTGGATTTACTTGAAGGATGTTGTGTACACGACAAAGCCAGCCACAATGAATTATCTCAAACAGTGCACAAAAGCAAGAAACTAAAAACACTGCACAGGATGTACTACAGCAGGTGGTGCCAAATTTATGAAATCGACTCCAGCAGTGTGTGCAGTGTAACGGAAACCATATGAAATATATAATTTTTTAAATTGACTTACATGTTGTATGAGCTATTAATTTTCTGTTCAAGATAAATCTCCCTTCTTTGTAGATCATTAGTACATCATTAAAAGTTCATTAGTACAAGGTGATGCATATTTATTTCATTTTGAAAACTGTCAGGTGAAACCCTGCACAATGCAATAGCCATGTGATCCATACTAATATGAAAAACCCAAGAAAGTTTTTGAAAAACTGATGAAAAAGAAGTGTGTCATGACACAAGTGTAAGACTAATGTCAGTGAGCCAAATGTGGGAACCATGTAAAATATGATTTACACAAAATGTGTAAACTGTATGTGAGAACACATAGGTTTAGAAATGCTTCTTATATCTTATATCTTATATCCTTCCTGTGCCGTTTAACGCCACATAGGGCTTGCAAAGTAGTTCGCCAATTTTTCCTGTCTTCGGCGAGTCTTTCAACCTCATCAAAGGATTTTATGCCTGTTAATTTGGCCTCTCTTAACAATGTCCTCTTCAGAATTTCACGCGGTCTGCCTCTTTTTCTTTGGCCTGTTGTGTTCCACTTGATAGCTTGTTTTGGGATTCTCTGATCATTTTTAGATCTTAGAAATGAATTTAGAATTTAGATTTTAGAAATGCTTACCTCATGATAAATGCATGTGTCATTTAATGTAGGACATCCACATGTACTACCTGTATACCCAGATTCACATTCACATTTGCCACACACGCAGCGACCATTAGCACCTGGAAATAAAAAAAAACTTCACATTAATACTTCTTGCTTTCAATTGCATCGATTCTGCAGAACCATTTGAACATTATGGAAATGATGAGTGTCAAAACACACAAACATGAAATGTGTAATCAGACCTTGCAATACTTCCTATGCCGTTAAATATCACATAGGGCTCGCATGGTAGTTTGCCAAGTTTTCCTGTTTTCAGTGAGCTTTTCAACCTAATCAAAGGATTTTATCCCCATTCAACTGGCCTCTCTTGACAATGTCCTCTTTAGAGTTTCACATTGTCAACCTCTTTTTCTTCTACCTGTTGTGTTCCACTTGATAGCTTGTTTTGGGATTCTCTGAATGTTTCTTCTCATTCCGTGACCAATATATGTCCATCTCCTTTTTCTGATCACCCATGAGACTGGTTATTGTTCGCTCATCTGCCTTATCTCTGCATGTTCTGGAATTCGTTCCACTTTATATTGAGTATTTTCCTTAGGCATTTGCATTTGAAAGAGTTGTTTATTTCTTTAGTTGTTTTCCAGCTTTCACATGCATAAATGAGAGTGGATATTACATTTGAATTGAATAATCTTAATTTGGTTTTCATTCTTATAACTTTTGAATACCATATTTTCTCAAGATTCTTGAAGGTGAATGCTGCTTTTGCAATTCTAATTCTAACTTCCTTTCTGATGTCACCATCCTGGTCTATATAGCTGCCAAGGTATGCAAATTGGCATACTTCTTCAACAGCTGTTCCTTCTATGTATATTTTTCCTTCTTGATTAATGGGAAGTTTTATTATTTTTGTTTTTTCCTTGTTAATTTCAAGTCCTATTTTGCTAGTTAGTGAAGACAGGGTATCTTTTTTTTCTTGCATTGATTTCACACTATCATTGATAAGAGTTATGTCATCTGCAAAATCAAGATCTTCCAGTTGGGTTCCATGTACCCAATCAATACCCATTTTACCTGTGCAGCATTTTTTCGTTATGAAGTCTATGACACTTCCAAAAAGCAAGGGAGATAATATACTACCTTGTTTCAAAGCTGCTTCAATCTGAAACCAATCAATTGTTCCATCTTCTGTGTTGACTTCACAAACATATCCATTGTAGAGATCTCTAATGATGTTGACAGTTTTAGATGGTATTCCATATAGTCTTAAAATTCTCCACAATGAATCTCTGTGTGTTATCAAATGCCTTTTTAAAGTCTATGACGTTTAGGATTAATGCTTTTTGCTTTTCAATATGTTCTTCAAGTATTATTCTTAGAGTAAAGATCTGGTCGAGACAGCTTCTCCCATTTTGAAATCCTGCTTGTTCTTCTCTCATTGCTGTATCCACTACATCCTTAATTCTACTCAGAATGACTTTGCAAAATACTTTTGACACAACTAATAGTAAGGTTACTCCTCTACAGTTATTGCAGTTGCTAAGGTTACCTTCCCTTTTTGGTATTTTAACAATGATTCCTTTTTTTCCATTTAGAAGGGACCATTTATTCTTTCCAAATCTTATTAAACATTCTCTGTAGTTGGTTCATGTTGTCACAGTTAATAGCTTTTAACATTTCAGCTGTTATTTCATCTTCATCTGCAGCTTTGTTGTTAGCCTTTAGATTCACTGCTGTTTCAATTTCATTTAATGTCATTTCATTTAGGTTGACATTTAGTTGTGGGATTGGTAAGTTAGTTTCAAGGTTTATCAATTCTTTTGAGTGTGGTTGATTAAGTATTTTTTGAAAGTGTTCGTTCCATCTTTGCTTTTGGTCTTTACTTGATGTTAATCAGACCTAGTGCTGGTTTATTAGGAAAACAAAAAACACACAATCAGACCAAGTCTATACATACATGGATCTTCGTCGCTCCTGCAAGCTTTTAATCTTGAAATCTCTCCAAAGTTATCAGTAATTTCACAATCATTTCAACCATCTATCCTAAAACCAAATAATTTTCTTCTTGAATCAAACACATTCAGCCTTACAGCTATAAGGAATATGTATAACAACTGTATACAGTTATTATTATTATGTGCCATTCCTTGGAAATGAGGAATCATTGTTAAAATACCAAAAAAAGAGGCAACCTTAGTGACTGCAATAACAGGAGGGGTGTAACCTTACTATCAGTTGTGTCAAAGGTGTTTTGTAAAGTGATTCTGAATAGAATTAAGGATGTAGTGGATACTGCAATGAGAGAAGAACCGGCAGGATTTTGAAAAGGGAGAAGCTGTCTCGACCAGATCTTTACTCTGAGGATAATACTTGAAGAACATACTGAAAAGCAAAAACCATTAATCTTTAACTTTATAGACTTTAAAAAGGCATTTGATAGCACACACAGAGAATCATTGTGGAGAATTTAAGACTATATGTAATACCATTTAAAATACACAGAAGGAACAGCTATTGATGAAGTAAACCAATCTGCATACCTTGGCAGCTACATAGACCAGGATGGTGACACCAGAAAGGAAGTTAGAATTTGAATTGCAAAATCAGCATTGTCCTTAAAAAATCTTGAGAACATATGGAATCCAAAAGTTATAAGCACAAAAACCAAGTTAAGATTATTCAATTCAAATGTGTTATTCACCCTTACTTATGCATGCAAAAGCTGGAAATCAAGTAAAAAAATAGACAAGAAATTAGACTCTTTTGAAAGCAAATGCCTCAGGAAAATATTTGATATAAAGTGGAACAAATTTAAGAACAACACAGAGATAAGACAGATGAGGAAACAACAACCTGTCTCATAGGTGATCAGAAAAAGAAGATGGTCATATGTAGGCCATATGATGAGAAGAAACAATCAGAGAATACCAAAACAAGATATCAAGTGAAGCACAATAGGCCAAAGAAAAAGAGGTCAACCACGTGAAACTCTAAAGAGGACATTGTTAAGAGAAGCTTGTTTAGTGGGCATAACATCCCTTGATGAAGCTGAAAGACTCGCCGAGAACAGGAAATATTGGCAAACAACTATGAGAGCCATATGTGACGTTTAATGGCACAGGAAGGATGTAAGATGTAAGAAGTATATAACTATACATGAATCAATGCAGTAAAGTTTTGATAACAAAATGTACAAACTAGGAAAAAAAGTAGAAAGAGCTTTATTACTTAATGAGCACACAGATGTTCCTACTTTTTTCCTAGTTTATACAAATATTATGCTCTATTCATTTGAAAAATTGATTTGCTAGCCATCCTACATATTGCAGATCTAAGATGGCTCAGAAGTTAGACTCCAAAGCAAAGATTTTATGGTTAGCTCATTTAAAAAATTATTTGTTATGTTAAATAAAGGAGAAAACATTCAAGTTAGTTAGACACCAGACTTAAGGAGGAAAAGTGCAGTAAAAGAGTCAGACAAATCTGAAGATGAAATGCTTTTCTCCACTTTTTGAAGTTAGCTAGCAAAGGGTTCACTTTTATAGTTGCAGCACGTACATTTGTCATCAGATGATCTTAAAACATGATAAGACTGTACGACTGAGAAATGGAGGATGATAAAGTGTGACATGACTGAAGGATTGATTGACTGATTGATTGATTGATCTTTATTTCCAAAGGGTTAAGAATTGGGCACCAGGGCCATTTGACATTCTGCCTTTTATCATACAATTTCACTCTGTTCCAGATATTCTACAAATATTCTACTCATATAACTAACATTGGAAAGCTGAGAGACATAAAATGAAATTAAAGTATAACACTCACATTTCACTCTTATCCATGCACTCAATACAGAAAGTAACTACGTGCATATATAAATGACTACAGAACGTGACTATATACATATATAAATGACTACAGAAAGTACTTGTATATAAATGACTACAGAAAGTACCTACATACATATATAAATGACTGTTTACCAAACAGAATTTTGGTACTATTCATAGTAAACAACTGACTGAGTTAAGTGTCTGTAAGAGCAGTCTAGAATAATTTTTGTGAATCATGGAGGCATGTAATTGACATCAAATAGATATTGGAAGAGTTTGTAGTTGTAGGAAGGAGTATAGTTTATATTTTTTATACAGGATGGGAGGGTATTCCAAAGATGAGCAGCAGAATAAGTAAAGCTTTTCTTGTAAAGATCAAGTCTAGGTTTAAGAAATGGAGGATCCCATAATGTGACATAACCATAGTATTGAGAAATGAAAGACTGATGGACTGTGAACTTGCACAGGAGAATTGTTGCAAAGTAACACAACTTGCTTAAGCTTAAATTGTGCTATAAATAATAAAATTTTAATAAACTATCACTGACAGCACAGAAATAAATAGTTGCACTTTTTCTCCACAACCTGCTGTTGGCTGTTATTACTCAATGACTTGTGCAAGATACTTATACCAGGATTTGTTATGTGCTAAATTTAGCTTGCCTTTAAAATAACAATTGTGTTTAGTATTATGGGAATTTCATAAGTATGTAAAATAAATATTCAGCATGATGAATTGTTAAATGAGTTAAATGACAAATCCTTACCACCACAAATTTCTCCATTGAAGACTCCACATGTTCGGTCATTGCATTCACAGTACGGTCCACTGTAACCTTCTTTACAGCTACACACTCCACACACACAACTTCCTGCATCGCTACACTCTCTTGTTATATTACTTCCTGGTCTGAAATTTTTTCATGTAAGTAAAGGGAAAATCATCTCTGTTGCTTTTTTTAGTGCCTTCATTAAATGCAAGTAAATCAGTCAACTCACTTTCTACCATCACTGTCATCTGCAACATCACTTACGTGTATGTCTGCTATTTTCAAGATATGTCAGTTTATATTAGGGTAGCAAAAAAAAAAGATGAAAATTACGGTGAGAGAATTCATTAATATTACCAAAATCTTTATTATTTAACAAAATAATTATATTTCTAATAGTGTAAATTTTTCATAAAAAGCTGAACTTTCTTTTTACTTTATACAACTTGAAGTTGACGAGTCTGTGTCTGATGAATCACATTCACAAAACTGTCCAAAACGGCCTTCATTACATTCACACTGTCCACATTTCAGGGTTCCGTTGCCTGAGCTACACATATCACTGCCATTTTCCTGTAAAAATATAATAAAATAGTTCCTCTAATCCTGATATAATCAGAAATCAAAGAAAGAATTAGAATCTATTCTCCGAATATTAATTATAGACATAATATATTTTTTCAGTTTAAATAAATTAAAAATATCACATCACACAGAAAAATATGCTTATCATTGTGCTGCAAATATGATCTGAGCAACAGCATAGAAAGAAAATGAATTCCTTCTGTGGGATGGGATTAAATATATGAGGAAGTTTATTAAGAGTCAGTTTAAAAAAGTCAGTTTAAAAAAAAGAAAAGTGTGAACAGGATATCTTGTCGATTTTTTTAAAAACTATCCTGACAACTTTATGTGTCTGTTTGTATGAATAACTGAAACTTTTGTGTTTAGTTTCAAATAATGAAGATCTGATATTTTATTTGCAATAAATCAAGTATAATGTTCCACCAAGACAGAGATAATTTTGGACGTGAGCTGACCCATGTTGATCTGTTGGTGGTACAGTCACATTCACAGATGG
Source organism: Achatina immaculata (assembly GCA_009760885.1). NCBI lineage: Eukaryota > Metazoa > Mollusca > Gastropoda > Stylommatophora > Achatinidae > Lissachatina > Lissachatina immaculata. The sequence goes on along the minus strand of CM019717.1, from coordinate 66,923,299 downwards.
TTTCAATCTCCAGGACCAGCTGATCTTTCCTCAGAGTATCAGGGTTTATGATCACTGTTTTTATTTTCTCCTCTGGCTTGGATGGACACTCTGTTACCTTCACCTCCACATCAAATGTAATCTGTCAGATATAAGAAACTAAATATAATACATGACAGCATCCATATAAGTAGAATTTACTAGCATGGACTTTCATTCTGGTTAAGGGTGGTGCATACAAAACAGTTGGATTTAGCATACAGCAATATGTGAAATACCTGTTCTTGGAATAGCTACCCCTGGGAACAACTGTGTTAAGAACATACTTATCTTAACATAATCTTTGTGAAATAGGGAATATTAGATCTGATTGCTTAAAAAACACTGACCTACTCCTGTAGCCCAGAAACTTGTAGCAACCAACACTATTTGCTATTGTTATAAAATATAATGTCACCCTCTTATAAGTATTTTTAGGGAACAGAACTTTCTGTAAAAAAAAAAGAGGGAACATAGAACTGAGAAATCTGCTAGTAGCCTCTTGTCTATTAAAGGAGTGTCAGATAACTCAAACACAATGCTATGTATGCTAAGAAAACCCATTCACCTGTGGGAAAAATGACAAGCACAAATAGCCCTCCTAGGATAGAAGGCCCTCCAGCTTTTGACATTGCACACCCGTCAATAAGTGGAGCTGAGATTTTGGCCTGGGGCAGTGCTGGGCTGTTCGGGATGGTGAATGGATGAGGACACACAAATCACATGAAGGGATAGGGAAAGTCTGATGGAAATCGACAAGTCCGGGACATGACAAGCCTATGGGTCTCTACAACAATGGCTATCAGAATGAGGCAAACAAAGCAGCCAGCAGACTATAGGTAGCAAGGAATGGACATCGTTGAAGCACCATCAGATCCCTCATCCCAAAGTCAGAGTGTCTCTGTGAAACTGTCTCAAAGCTGATGGACCGGCTGGTGTTGCACTCGGGGCCTGATCTCAGCTTCTCACTGGAAAGGCCTCCTGGGTATGAAAGAAAGACTTATGACAAAAACCCCAATATGAAAATATCATAAACAAAAGGAAAACCATTCGAGCCCGGACGTCACCTCGTAAAAGGTCCGCACCAGGTGGTTCATCCCCCAGCTACCCTGAGAGAAAAGTTAGCTACAAGGGGCACACTAAACATTCTTCAAATCAACATTTCTGGACAGGCCACAGGCCTCAGAATTAAGCAGACAGCTGAAAAAAAGTAAACATCCATATTACAATCATAGAAGAAACCCTTCTATATGGAAAAGATCACTCAGTGCCTGGATACACCTTGTACAAATGTGAATATGATAAATGCAGGGTATTGCCACACTCTTGATAAGTGACATCCAAGGAGAAGTTAAAAACATAAAGTGCAATGAGAATGATACCAAAGAGATAACAGTATGGCATGATGGACTGTGGTACACTCTGTATAATGTTTATTGTTCCCCAAATTCTAAAAGTCAAATCAACATACACAGCACAGACATGCAGAAAACTATCATTACAGGAGATTTTAATGCACATCTACCATCACTAGGATACTAAGACTGAAACCCTACGGGAAACAACACTGAAGAGCTATGCAACACCAGCAACATGATAATATTGCAAGACTCCTCCTCCCCACCAACACTCCTCCACAGAGCCACTGGATGCACATACAGACCTGACCTCACCATTGTCTCAGCATTGTCTCACACTCTATACTAACATAAACCAAGCCATACTTGGAGTAGCCTACAAAACAATCCCCCAAGGATGCATCAAGAAATATAGCCCCTTCTTAACAAAATCTCTGGGAGACTTAGTAAAAAAAAGAAGAGCCACCAGGAAGAACAGAGAGAAAAATCCTACTCCAGAAAACAGAATAGAGTACAATAAACTAACAGCTAAATTAAGACTCTAAACTAAAAAAGCAAAGAAAGAGAAGTGGTCAATCACATGCAGCAATCTCAACCTCAGAACTGAAGGAAAGAAGGCTTGGAAACTCTTAGATAACATGTCAGGAAAAAACAAACTAACCTTAAGCCAATGCAAATCTCTGGTCGAGTCCTCTCAAGTGACTCAGACAAAGCCAGTACTTTTAACAAATTCTTTGCTGCTACTAATAAATCCTCCAACAGGAAAGTACTTGACAAGGCACTGGGAAAAGTTCTGAGAAGCAATGAGAAATCTAGCTTGATAAACATTCCACTTTTTGAGGAAAACTTTACCATCCATTAACTCCAGAGTGCTATGGGTAAGCTATAGCTAAGAAAAGCACCAGGACCAGACAAAATATCAAATGAAATGATCCTTCATCTGGACCCTTTAGGAAAGTCCACATTGCTCAACTTCATTAACAATACCTGGCAAAGTGGAGTACTACCAGAGTCTTGGAAGTCAGCCATAGTTAGACATCTCCTGAAAAAGGAAAGCCATAAGATGACCTAAAAAGCTTTAGCCAATCTCACTGACTTCCAAGATTGGAAAGCTAGCAGAATGAATGCTTAACAATAGGCTGTACTTGTGGTTGGAATCCTTGGGATCCCTCAATAACTTCCAAGCAGGCTTCCGCGAAGGATCAAGAACTGAAGACCAGCTATTTAAAAGACAGATTTTTACACAAGAGAAACTCAATAGCTGTCTTTGTAGACTTCCAGCAGGCATATGACAGGGTCAGGTGAAAAGACCTACTGTTAAAGATGCAAAACATGGGCATACATGAAAAAATGTATCAATGGGTTAAAAACTACCTGAGTAACAGGACCATACAAACTCAGGTCAATAACAGACTGTCAAACAAATGCACCCTGGAGGAAGGTCTGCCACAAAGTTCTGTTCTTAGCTGCACCTTGTTCCTAATCTGTATAAATAACCTCCCCGACCTGTTGAACACCCACAAAGCCATGTTTGCCGATGAACTTGTCATATGGACTGGTGGAACAGACCTGCAGCTGGGTGTTGAGAGACTTAATAGAGCCCTCCTCACCATATCAGCTTATTGCAATTTCTGGAAATTGAAGATCAATGTTAGTAAAACTACATATAAAGTCTTCACTCTTAGCAGCAAACTAGCAAAGACTGAGCTGAAAATAACTCTTGATGGTGCTCAAATCATGAAAGAAAAATATCCAACATACCTGGGTGTGAAACTAGACAGAAAATTGAATTTTAAAGCAGAAAAAGCATCCAAAAGACTAAACTTACTCAAGCGACTTGCAAGTACATCCTGGGGAGCTGACAAAGCAACACTCAGACAACTGTACATAGGATATGTTAGATCTATAATAGATTACAACCTCCCCCTACATGTCACAGCATCAAAGAGCTCTTGTACACAAGTAGACAAAATCCAGAACCAAGCCGTTCATTTCATTTGTGGGGCAATGAGATCAACACCCACAGCCGCACGTGAAATTGATGCAAACTTAGAGCCATCAGATATAAGACGCAAAAAGTCAGCCATTGAGGCAGTAGAAAGATATAAATGCATGTCCCCAGACCATCCTAACAGAATAGTGGTTGATAAATGGAAGCATAATAATAGACTGAAACTGAAAACTCCAGTGCACATAGCAGAACAATTAAACACAAGGCACAAACTCTCTGAAGACAGAGAAGAACTTACAAAAGTAACAGACATCCCACCAAACACAAACTACACATTTCCTCAAACTAACACCCAGACATCCCACCAAACACAAACTACACACTTCCTCAAACTAACACCAGACTCAAGAACAAAATAGTGAACAAATCATCAGATCCCAACACCCTAAAGCCATGTGCACTGGAGACCATAGAATCCTACCCCAAGGACTGGATCCATGCATACACTGATGGGTCAGCCTTCAAGGAAACAGACAATGCAGGATATGGGGTACTCATAATGTTTCCAGAGAAGACAGCAAGCCACATTTCTGCTCCTTGTGGATCTCGCTGCTCCAGTTATGATGCAGAGATTTATTAGCAGCCCTGGCAGCCACCACCACCAAATACAAAAACAGTGCCTCTCACCCTGGCAGCCACCACCACCAAATACAAAAACAGTGCCTCTCACCCTGGCAGCCACCACCACCAAATACAAAAACAGTGACTCTCACTCAAAAAACTTTGTTATTTTCTCTGACTCCCAGTCTGCTCTCCAGGTCCTTGAAAACTGGATACCATCAGCTGATCATAATACAACTGACATACTCAGTGCAATAAACCAACTCATCTTCTATGACATCAAGACCATCCTACAGTGGATACCATGGCACATAGATATCAGAGGAACTGAACGTGCTGACTGACTGGCAAAGAGTAGAGCCACCATGTCACAGCCCCACATCTCCACGAGCATAAGAACAGCTAAACAATTATACACAACAACTGCAAGCAGCACTGGATGGACAGCTGGGCCAGTAATCCAACTGGAAGATCCCTATATACACACCTGCCAAAACCTAATCCTGGAGACCACATCAACAGCTTATGTTGTAGAGACCAATGCACAATTTTCAGATTGAGAACAAGACACATCACCCTCAATAAGCACTTACACAGAGTGACCACTGACCACACACCATACTGCATGCACTGCAACAGACAAGAAGAAGAAACTGTTAAACACCATCTGCTGGAATGTAGTGCATTGAAGGACCTTCCAAAGAACCTAATACCACCAAACTCCTCAATCATCAACATTCAATATGGAGATGTAGAACAGCTGAAGAGGACCTGTACGTTTCATTATCTAACACAAGGGAAAAAGAGTGAAAACTCGTAAACCCAGGGATCAAAAAAGTCAAAGTCAAGTTTTGGAATAGTTATGCTGATTACATGAATATCTTATCTTATATCCTTCCCGTGCCATTAAATGTCACATAGGGCTCGCAAAGTAGTTCACCAATTTTTCCTGTCTTTGGCGAGTCTTTCAATCTCATCAAAGGATTTTATGCCTGCTAATCTGGCCTCTCTTAACAATGTCCTCTTCAGAATTTCACGCGGTCTGCCTCTTTTTCTTCGGCCTGTTGTGTTCCACTTGATAGCTTGTTTTGGGATTCTCTGATTGTTTCTTCTCATCAAGTGACCAACATATGTCCATCTCCTATTCCTGATCACCCATGAAACTGGTTGTTGTTCAGTCATCTGTCTTATCTCTGCATTGTTCTTGAATTCGTTCCACTTGATGCCGAGTACATGAGTATACTTATTAAATATTTGTGATGCTGGCTACAGTTTTCAGACATCTGATGTCTGTAGTAGGATAAAACATAGTCATGTGACCAAAAATGGGAAAATGTAAGTTTCATTTCTCAGAAAGGGCTGCAATACTTATTTCAAAACTCATATACAATTGTCTCCGTGGAATAAACAGCAGAAGCTGTATACTATAGATGGTATGAATAAAAAGTAAAAGCTGTATATATATTGATCTAGATGGAACAAACAGTAATACAATATGTGATATAGAACAAACTGCAGAAGCTGTATACTATGGTCAATATGGAATAGAAAGTATAATCTGTATACAGTGATCAAGATGGAACAAAAAGTAAAAGATGTATATAGTGATCTATATGGAACAAAAAGTAAAAGCTGTATATAGCGATTTAGATGGAATAAAAAGTAAAAGCTGTATATAGTGATTTAGAGGGAATAAAAAGTAAAAGCTGTATATAGTGATTTAGAGGGAATAAAAAGTAAAAGCAGTATAGTGATTTAGATGGAACAAAAAGTAAAAGCTGTATATAGTGATTTAGAGGGAATAAAAAGTAAAAGCTGTATATAGCGATTTAGATGGAATAAAAAGTAAAAGCAGTATAGTGATTTAGATGGAACAAAAAGTAAAAGCTGTATATAGTGATTTAGATGGAATAAAAAGTAAAAGCTGCATATAGTGATTTAGAGGGAATAAAAAGTAAAAGCTGTATATAGTGATTTAGAGGGAATAAAAAGTAAAAGCAGTATAGTGATTTAGATGGAACAAAAAGTAAAAGCTGTATATAGTGATCTAGATGGAACAAAAAGTAAAAGCTGCATATAATAATTTAGATGGAGCAAGCAGCAGAAGCTGTATACAATGTTTGATATGAAATAAACTGCCGAAGCTGTATACTATGGTCAATATGGAATAAAAAGTATAATCTGTATACAGTGATCTAGATATACAGTCACTAAGTAATTTCGTCCAAAGCATCTACCATGAATGATTCACTGCATTACATGTAGCCAAGGGCAGTTAATGCAAATCTCTTCTAAATGCTAAATCACATGCAATACACAACCAACATAACATTGGAATAAATTCTAAAAACACTGAAAGATATCCTACGTCAAAGGATGAACACATATGGGCATGACCCAAGTGTAATGAGGCGGCTTCCCAGGACCAGAAACAGAGCTATGTCCTTTTCACAGTTACAATTATAGTAATTTAGATGGAACAAACAGCAGAAGCTGCATACAATGCTTGATATGGAACAAACAACAGAACAAACGAACACACTTTATTTTCAAAGGGTTAAGAAATGTGCACACAGGCCGGTCTAACATTCTGACCTTCATAATACAGCTTTCACTCATTCACAGTCATTCAGCATTTGTTAATGAACATAATAATCATGAAGAAACAAAAGCTATAAACAGTGGTCTATGTGGAGCAAACTGAACATGTAACCTTGAGCCACACTGACAGTCCATAAGTCTGAGACTGTACCTCAAGAATTTACAAATAAAAATTTGTTTCAACATGCTAGAAATTCACTTCCATGAACTTTTTTTGCCCTTATTTGTCTCTATTTTAAAATTTTACAGAGAAGGAAGATAACTATCAATCATGCCAGGTGTATGTAGTACTTACTGCATTTCCAATCTTCAAACCTTCACATTTATTTGTCCCTGGTCTAGGAGAGAAATGAAGAAACAGATTTAAATTGATTAAAAAAAATACTCTCTAAAATTCTGACTTCAACACAGTTAGTACTGACAGTGACCAGAACACAACAATGGAATCAATTCTTTATGTTTACATTCACTTAAACACATTATTTATCTCAATGCCACAATATCATTATTTATACATCTCAAAACAGTTCTTTACGTGTTGCTTGACAATGTTCTAGGAATAACTTAGTGAGAGGAATAACATAACAGACATGTTTTCCTCTCAGTGTTAAATAATATAAGAATAATCTAAAAGCATGTTTCTGTTGTGCCCATGAAAATAAAGACATATTTTCTTTTACTGTGAACACAGTATTCCACTAAAGAGGGGTGGGGGGTGTGAAGATAATCAATGTGGCTGGAAGAATAAAGTAAACTTTAGGCCACCATTAAATTAAGTCCATGATTTCAGCTGTGCAAGTTTCAGAGAAGGCAAAGTCAACAAACACATCATTCCCAAGCACAGAACTGTACACCTAAAAATAGAATTGCTGTCTTTGAAACAGGTGGCTCGGAGTGCCAGTTTCTGATTACAGTTACAACTGAGACAGTCATTCAGTGATTTGCATGTCCCTTGAGGAACTTTACCTCCCTAACAGCTCTCCTGTAGGCCTCTCGGTTGTTGTAAGCAAGATGCCATGCTGCTGAGTTGAGACAGGTGTATGTTATTTGTGGCTTTCTTTTTTTTCACCGAGCCTCATCTTACACTCACCATTGATTCTACCAATGTCGTTTTTGCTTTCAGACTACATTAACATCAAGCAGTGTCTGTGTTGCTAAATCCAGTTTCTTTGCACTTGAGTCTTTTTTGTCTCTTGCTTTCTCCTCAGATAAAGCTGCACCTTTATGTAGAATCTCTCTCCACATGATTCAATCTTTCATCATTTTCTCTAAGATCTCACTACTGACTGAGAAACCTATCAAAGATGATTTACAAATATCTTTATATATCATGTAGTTCTCTTCCCTCCACAAAGTTGCAATACAAATCCTGTTTGGGAACATGATTGCTATCCATTCTTGTTACCTGTCCCAGCCATCTTAATCTTCTACTGCTTAGTGTTGTCATCAATGATGAAAGGTCAGCATGCTGCAGAATTTCTAAGCTGATTACCTGTCTTATTATGTGACATGATGTTCATCTATCAACTTGTTCATCTTGATTTTCATCTATTCCCTCTCTCTCTCTCTCTCTCTCTCTCTCTCTCTATATATATATATATATAATATATATATATATATATATATATATATATATGCATACAACTAAATGTCAACCTAGATGAAATTACATTGCATGAAATTGAAACAGCAGTGAATCTAATGGCTAACAACAAAGCTGCAGTGAAGATGATGAAATAAGAGCTGAAGTGTTAAAAGCTATTAACAGCGACAACATGAATCAACGACAGAGAATGTTTAATAAAGTTTGGAAAGAAGAAAAGATCCCTTCTAAATGGAAAAAAAGAATCATTGTTAAAATACCCAAAAAAGGGCAACATTAGTGACTGCAATAATTGGAGAGGAGTAACCTTAATATAGCCATGTCAAAAGTATTTTGCAAGGTTATTCTGAATAGAATTAAAGATATAGTGGGTCCTGCAATGAGAGAAGAACAGGCAGGATTTCAAAAAGGGAAAAGCTGTCTCAATTAGATCTTTACTCAAGAATAATACTTGAAGAACATACTGAAAAGCAGAAACCATTAATCCTGAACTTCATAGACTTTAAAAAGGCATTTGATAGCATTCACAGATATTCAATGTGGAGAATGTTAAGGATATATGGAATACTATCTAAGATTGTCAACATCATTAGAGACATCTACAATGGATATGTCTATGCAGTCAACACAGAAAAAGGAATGACCGAATGGTTCCAGATTGAAACAGGCATGAAACAAGGATGTACATTATCTCCCTTGTTTTTTGGAATTGACATAGACTTAATAATGAAAAAATGCTGCACAGGTAAGATGGGCATTGACTGGGTACATGGGACCCAACTGGAAGATCTTTATTTTGCAGATGACACAACTCTTGTCAATGACAATGTGAAATCAATGCAAGAAAAAACAGATACCCTGTCTTCAATGGCTAATAAAATAGGACTTGAAATTAACAAGAATAAAACAAAAAAATGAAACTTCTCATTAACCATGAAGGAAAAATATATATAGAAGGAACAGCTGTTGAAGAAGTAAACCAATTTGCTAATCTCAGCAACTACATAGACCAGGATGGTGACACCAGAAAGGAAGTTAGAATTAGAATTGCAAAAGCAACATTGACCTTCAAGAATCTTGAGAACTTAAGGTATTCAAAAGTTATAAGTGTAAAAACCAAGTTAAGATTATTCAACTCAAATGTGATATCCACCCTCATTTATGCATGTGAAAGCTGGAAAATAACTAAAGAAATAGACAAAAAATTAGACTCTTTCAAAAACAAATGCCTAAGCAAAATACTTTGTATAAAGTGGAATGAATTCAAGAACAATGCAAAGATAAGATAGATGAGCATACAACAACCTGTCTCATGGGTTATCAGAAAAAGAAGATGGACATTTGTTGGTCATGTGATAAGAAGAAACAATCAGAGAATACCAAAACAAGCTATCAAGTGGAACACAACAGACTGAAGAAATAGAGGTCGATCACGAGAAACTCTAAAGAGGACATTGTTAAGAGAGGCCAGTTCAGTGGGCATAACATCCCTGGATGAGATTGAAAAACTCATCAAAGACAGGACATCTTGGCAAACTACCATGCAGGCTCTATGTGATGTTTAGTGGCATGGAAATGATGTTTTATATATATATATATATATATATATATATATACACAATTAATGATGAACGTGAAGTTGGTGGATATGGATAAGTAGATAAATGTACATCAAACAGATGTTCATCTATCTATTTGATGTACATTTGTCTACTTATCTACATCCATCCACTTCATATTCATTATTTCACTTGATGTCCATTTTTATCCACTGAAGGTACCTGCCCACTGATGTGTTGTGATGGTATCTGGTCAAGGGTATCTAACACTTGATATAACTCTGAATTATTATTTCAGAGTTAGGCCCATTATGGTTGCTATTTGTGTGCAGAATCTTCTAGATTGTTGTGTCTGTGACAAGTTCATTCTTTGCTTGTGGAAAGTATGTTTTGTGGTTTGGGTGTGAGATGAAAGTTTCAGCTCAGATCAATTCGGAGTTTGACTGTTGAATGAGAAAGTAGCTAGTTTTGTCAGTGTCAGAAATGTAGTTGTGAGTTAAGTGTATCATAGTTGTGAGTTAAGTGTATTATAGTTGTGAGTTAAGTGTATCATAGTTGTGAGTTAAGTGTATCAAAGTTGTGAGTTAAGTGTATTATAGTTGTGAGTTAAGTGTATCATAGTTGTGAGTTAAGTGTATCATAGTTGTGAGTTAAGTGTATCATAGTTGTGAGTTAAGTGTATCATAGTTGATAGTTTACTTGAATTCTTACTGCGGTATCTCAATGACTTAGCTAGATAGCAGCCCAGAATTATTTTGCATTGGAGTATGCATGTTGGCAGAAATGCAGATGAAACCACTGACAACAATTATTGAGGAAAGACGCTGGCGATGGTTGGGACATGTGCTCCGAATGACTGACAACTCACTACCAAAAATAGCACTAAGATGGACACCACAGGGGAGCAGAAGTAAGGGTAGACCAAAAGAGACATGGAGAAGAACAACAGAAAGGATGTTGAGCAATAGAGGGCTCACCTGGGCAAGAGCAGAAAAAAGGTGAAGGACAGGCATTTGTGGAAAACCCTTGCGGAAGCCCCATGTGCCCTGGGCACTTAAGGTTCAGAGAGAGATGCATGTTGGAATCATCTTTTGACATATTTTCATTGTCAGTTATCATCATCATCATGTTTACATAATAAATGGATGTGAGTGCCAAGGTAGCGCGGTCTTGAGAGATAATCCAATGTACCAGTTTGTAAACATCCTGGGGTTGTTCTGTAAAGAGTTTATCATTGCAGGGAGTGTTTTGTCGTCTTGCGTCTGCGAATCTGTAACTTAGTTAGCACAATAGACAACAAGCAGCATACAAGCAGAAGCAACACAATAAAAGTCAAGAAGAAATACACCATTACTGTGTGCTTATAATAAATACTTTTATACTGTATCTATCCACTGATCTATATCCAGACATTGCCTATGTCTCTGCTCTTTGATACTTCAGTATGTCACCTTGTAATTGTCTACATAACAGTTGCTTGCTCAACAGCATTAATTAACATCAGTTTAAGAAAAAGGATGATAATAAAGTAAATTGCTGCTGTGTTATAGACAATGACTGGTTACTCTAACAAAATACTGTGTAGTGTGTTCCACTCCTTCACTGTCTAAATGTTCACAGAGCAAGCAAAACTTCACATGTGGTCTAAGCTTCCAAAAGATGCTCCTTTGGTGTGAGAGAGTAGGGCAGGGATGGTTCAGTCAGTCAATGATTTGCATGTCCCTTGCGGAACTTTGCCTCCCTAACAGCTCTCCTGCAGGCCTCTCCATTGTAAGCAAGATGCCCTGCTGCTGATGCACCCATTTACAGATCATCAACAACGTCTTGCAGCCATCTTTGCCTTCGTCTTCTTCTCTTTTTCCCATTATGTATCCTTCCAAGACTGTGTTCTCTAAATTATCATGATGTTTAATATGTCCAAAATATTTCAGTTTTCTCTCTTTAATCTTCCTTACTAGCCAATCTTCTTCAATATTAAGTTCCTGTAATATGGATATTTGTTCTTTTTTGCATCCATGATATTTGAAGAACTTTTCTATAGCATTTACATTCAAAGGCATTTATGTGTTTCTCAGCTGTTTTGTTAAGTGTCCAGGTCTCACAGGCATATGTTGCCATGGGAAAGATACATTCCCTTAAAAATCTTATTTTTGTAGTTCTGTCTGTTCCTCTCCACAGTTTCTTTAATTGTTTTACTTTCTGAAGTGCAAAAGATGTCCTCCTTTTAATATCCCTCATTGTATCTCCATTATTAGTTAGTAGTGATCCAAGATATTCAAAACTCTCCACCTCTTCCAATTTTTCCTCATTGATACATATTTCAGGGGTGGACAAACTGTGCTGGTTCAGATGGGACCTTGTTAGGCTGAAAGATTGACCTGTTCACATTTATATTATGTGCCATGCAAGATATGCTTCTACATCTTGTGTTGTCCTTGGTGTTTCCTATCAATTCAGTAACACAAGAATAATTTATGAGCATAAAAAATACAATTATGTAAAAAGTCACTGTTGTAAAGCTGTGATAACAAAATGTTTAACTAAAAGAAAAGTTAGAACAGCTTTATAGTTAACAAACACACAGTTGTAACATTTCAGTTTAAACCTTAATAACATAAAAACATTCAGGACAAAGAAATAGAGAAAGAAGATAAAATATAAATTCACACAAATGATATACAACAAATAAGAATGCAAAAAAAAATTGCAGACCAGAAAGGGAGCACTTAGCTAGATAGCAGCCCAGAATTATTTTGCATTGGAGTATGCATGTTGGCAGAAATGCAGATGAAACCACTGACAACAATTATTGAGGAAAGACGCTGGCGATGGTTGGGACATGTGCTCCGAATGACTGACAACTCACTACCAAAAATAGCACTAAGATGGACACCACAGGGGAGCAGAAGTAAGGGTAGACCAAAAGAGACATGGAGAAGAACAACAGAAAGGATGTTGAGCAATAGAGGGCTCACCTGGGCAAGAGCAGAAAAAAGGTGAAGGACAGGCATTTGTGGAAAACCCTTGCGGAAGCCCCATGTGCCCTGGGCACTTAAGGTTCAGAGAGAGATGCATGTTGGAATCATCTTTTGACATATTTTCATTGTCAGTTATCATCATCATCATGTTTACATAATAAATGGATGTGAGTGCCAAGGTAGCGCGGTCTTGAGAGATAATCCAATGTACCAGTTTGTAAACATCCTGGGGTTGTTCTGTAAAGAGTTTATCATTGCAGGGAGTGTTTTGTCGTCTTGCGTCTGCGAATCTGTAACTTAGTTAGCACAATAGACAACAAGCAGCATACAAGCAGAAGCAACACAATAAAAGTCAAGAAGAAATACACCATTACTGTGTGCTTATAATAAATACTTTTATACTGTATCTATCCACTGATCTATATCCAGACATTGCCTATGTCTCTGCTCTTTGATACTTCAGTATGTCACCTTGTAATTGTCTACATAACAGTTGCTTGCTCAACAGCATTAATTAACATCAGTTTAAGAAAAAGGATGATAATAAAGTAAATTGCTGCTGTGTTATAGACAATGACTGGTTACTCTAACAAAATACTGTGTAGTGTGTTCCACTCCTTCACTGTCTAAATGTTCACAGAGCAAGCAAAACTTCACATGTGGTCTAAGCTTCCAAAAGATGCTCCTTTGGTGTGAGAGAGTAGGGCAGGGATGGTTCAGTCAGTCAATGATTTGCATGTCCCTTGCGGAACTTTGCCTCCCTAACAGCTCTCCTGCAGGCCTCTCCATTGTAAGCAAGATGCCCTGCTGCTGATGCACCCATTTACAGATCATCAACAACGTCTTGCAGCCATCTTTGCCTTCGTCTTCTTCTCTTTTTCCCATTATGTATCCTTCCAAGACTGTGTTCTCTAAATTATCATGATGTTTAATATGTCCAAAATATTTCAGTTTTCTCTCTTTAATCTTCCTTACTAGCCAATCTTCTTCAATATTAAGTTCCTGTAATATGGATATATTTGTTCTTTTTTGCATCCATGATATTTGAAGAACTTTTCTATAGCATTTACATTCAAAGGCATTTATGTGTTTCTCAGCTGTTTTGTTAAGTGTCCAGGTCTCACAGGCATATGTTGCCATGGGAAAGATACATTCCCTTAAAAATCTTATTTTTGTAGTTCTGTCTGTTCCTCTCCACAGTTTCTTTAATTGTTTTACTTTCTGAAGTGCAAAAGATGTCCTCCTTTTAATATCCCTCATTGTATCTCCATTATTAGTTAGTAGTGATCCAAGATATTCAAAACTCTCCACCTCTTCCAATTTTTCCTCATTGATACATATTTCAGGGGTGGACAAACTGTGCTGGTTCAGATGGGACCTTGTTAGGCTGAAAGATTGACCTGTTCACATTTATATTATGTGCCATGCAAGATATGCTTCTACATCTTGTGTTGTCCTTGGTGTTTCCTATCAATTCAGTAACACAAGAATAATTTATGAGCATAAAAAATACAATTATGTAAAAAGTCACTGTTGTAAAGCTGTGATAACAAAATGTTTAACTAAAAGAAAAGTTAGAACAGCTTTATAGTTAACAAACACACAGTTGTAACATTTCAGTTTAAACCTTAATAACATAAAAACATTCAGGACAAAGAAATAGAGAAAGAAGATAAAATATAAATTCACACAAATGATATACAACAAATAAGAATGCAAAAAAAAATTGCAGACCAGAAAGGGAGCACTTAGCTGTGACTTGCAAGAAGGTGCATCTGAGAGTGCATGTGATGAAGTATTGTGAATGTTTAAATAGACTTGTGAAATGTGATAGGTTGGTAGTAAAGAGGGCATGGGGAAAGTGGAAAGGAGAGAGAGAGGGATACAAAGGTAATCAAGCTGAGAAGAGGGTGGGTGGAACAGATGAATGTGTTTGGGGTAGAGGCTTTGTAATACAATGAGGGTTATGGAGTATACAGGTAGAGAAAGAGTAGAACTTAATAGATTGTAGAGAAAGGGAATGCTAAGTGTAGCTGAATTTCAAGTTCAAACTGTGTGGTTCCAGTGTTCCATATTCCTGTATGTAGCAGTTATGAAGCACCTAGTGCTTTCTGTCATCAGAATGACATTGCTTAATCAGTGTAACTAGAAAATCAATCAGACTTGCCTCTGTGGCTGGGGCCATTGAAATGATTAGAGACTGGTTTATAAGCAAGCTAGGAGATGTCATAAAGATTTTTCTGCATGTGGTCACCTAATCTGAGACCAGTCTCGCCAGTACAGGTTATCCTGCACTTTTTGCACACATTGACATAAATTACATTGCGGGGGTCCTGCAATGTAGTATAAGCCAATGTGCACAAAAAATGTTACATCAAAATGTTACAACTGTGCACTTGTTAACTAACAAAGCTGTTCCTACTTTTGCTTTAAATAGTTTTAATATTCTGATCTATTCAAAATGTATTTATTTTAACATGCCACTTGGTCAGTCCAGTTGGCCTTCCTCTCATTCTTCTTTCTTTGAATTTTCCAATAACTACCAAGTTCTTTTAACTTCTGTCTTCTCATGATATATGAAACAAATTTTGACTTTTTTTTTTTTTTTTTAGAATTTTAACCAGTTTTTGTTGTTCTTAAACTTGTCTAAGGATCTATTTATTTGCTTTTCTGTCCGTCCAGGTATTTGCTGCGTCTTTCTCCAAAACCACATCTCAGTCACTTTCAATTTCTTTATTATATTTTTGCTCATTCTCCAAGTTTCACAACTATACAGCAATATTGGTTCTATATAGAACTGTATTGTTCTTTCTCACTTTTAAGGACATCTTTTTGTTTGTTAGTATCTTCTTCATGCCATAAAAAAGCTGCTTTTCCATTGCCTGTTTGTGATTTGATATTAACTTACTGTTGTTCTGAGGTAGCTGAATTAATTTATTTGCCCTTGTGTCTTCCTGTTTGAAAGGATGCTGCATGTGGTATATTTACTCTCTTTTATTTACTCTTTTTCTAATTATCTAAAATCCTGAAACAGATGAGGCTCATAAGTTTTCATGCAGTATTGAAGGATGTTTGATTTCAAACTACTTGATGTCTTTTTTAATAGACTGGGGACAGTGAACCTGGATGATAATCTGTACAGATAAATCTGATATGTCAAACAGTCCATACACAGCAGGTCAACTTTGAACACAACAATATGACTGCACCACCATTAAGAACATTCATACGATGGATAGATAAAATATAAATTCACACAAATGATATACAACAAATAAGAATGCAAAAAAAAATTGCAGACCAGAAAGGGAGCACTTAGCTGTGACTTGCAAGAAGGTGCATCTGAGAGTGCATGTGATGAAGTATTGTGAATGTTTAAATAGACTTGTGAAATGTGATAGGTTGGTAGTAAAGAGGGCATGGGGAAAGTGGAAAGGAGAGAGAGAGGGATACAAAGGTAATCAAGCTGAGAAGAGGGTGGGTGGAACAGATGAATGTGTTTGGGGTAGAGGCTTTGTAATACAATGAGGGTTATGGAGTATACAGGTAGAGAAAGAGTAGAACTTAATAGATTGTAGAGAAAGGGAATGCTAAGTGTAGCTGAATTTCAAGTTCAAACTGTGTGGTTCCAGTGTTCCATATTCCTGTATGTAGCAGTTATGAAGCACCTAGTGCTTTCTGTCATCAGAATGACATTGCTTAATCAGTGTAACTAGAAAATCAATCAGACTTGCCTCTGTGGCTGGGGCCATTGAAATGATTAGAGACTGGTTTATAAGCAAGCTAGGAGATGTCATAAAGATTTTTCTGCATGTGGTCACCTAATCTGAGACCAGTCTCGCCAGTACAGGTTATCCTGCACTTTTTGCACACATTGACATAAATTACATTGCGGGGGTCCTGCAATGTAGTATAAGCCAATGTGCACAAAAAATGTTACATCAAAATGTTACAACTGTGCACTTGTTAACTAACAAAGCTGTTCCTACTTTTGCTTTAAATAGTTTTAATATTCTGATCTATTCAAAATGTATTTATTTTAACATGCCACTTGGTCAGTCCAGTTGGCCTTCCTCTCATTCTTCTTTCTTTGAATTTTCCAATAACTACCAAGTTCTTTTAACTTCTGTCTTCTCATGATATATGAAACAAATTTTGACTTTTTTTTTTTTTTTTTAGAATTTTAACCAGTTTTTGTTGTTCTTAAACTTGTCTAAGGATCTATTTATTTGCTTTTCTGTCCGTCCAGGTATTTGCTGCGTCTTTCTCCAAAACCACATCTCAGTCACTTTCAATTTCTTTATTATATTTTTGCTCATTCTCCAAGTTTCACAACTATACAGCAATATTGGTTCTATATAGAACTGTATTGTTCTTTCTCACTTTTAAGGACATCTTTTTGTTTGTTAGTATCTTCTTCATGCCATAAAAAAGCTGCTTTTCCATTGCCTGTTTGTGATTTGATATTAACTTACTGTTGTTCTGAGGTAGCTGAATTAATTTATTTGCCCTTGTGTCTTCCTGTTTGAAAGGATGCTGCATGTGGTATATTTACTCTCTTTTATTTACTCTTTTTCTAATTATCTAAAATCCTGAAACAGATGAGGCTCATAAGTTTTCATGCAGTATTGAAGGATGTTTGATTTCAAACTACTTGATGTCTTTTTTAATAGACTGGGGACAGTGAACCTGGATGATAATCTGTACAGATAAATCTGATATGTCAAACAGTCCATACACAGCAGGTCAACTTTGAACACAACAATATGACTGCACCACCATTAAGAACATTCATACGATGGATACATAAAATATAAAACGTACTGGATAAAGTAAAACTGACCTTTTACATCTTTCACTTGTGGCTTTTATCTGAATGTCTACTCCTTTGACTTTTGTGTGAACAATTTCCACTTTCGACACAATCTCCTATAAACATATGACAGAGAAAACAATCTACATACAATCTCCTACACATATACACAACTGAATAAAGATCTACATACAATCTCCTACACATATACACAACTGAATAAAGATCTACATACAGTTTCCTATACATAAACACACATACTATAACTGAATGAACTGCAATTTTGATAAACTGACACAATGTACAAATTTAAAATGTTGATTATTTCTTATTAGAATTTCTCTTATTTGACTTCTTCTTATCCCAATTTCTTATTTATTTAGCAGAAAGAAATGATACTTGACATATTATCACAGACACTGGAACATTGCATGTAGTTCTTGTATATTCTCATGTCACTTTATCAACTGAAAAGTTTGTATAGTTCTTGTTTGTTTTACTGTCACTACATGACAGCACAGATTTCCTTTAGCTTCTCCCTGCAACTATGAACTAAGCTGTTTGCTGATGTCATGAAGATTTTGTTATACAGACAAAAATTGGAAATGGGTGAATAAAAATTTTCCTAAACTCTTGGAAGATCCCTGGAAGCAAGTTTCTCAATGTATTCCACACCCAAGAGGAACATGTTAATTATTCAGAATTAATCTTGAGAAAGAGAGTGCAACATCTTGTTTCTGTCAGCACCATCAGAAGCTGGACCAGGTCTGGGTGACACTTCTCCCTAGCATGG
Source organism: Achatina immaculata (assembly GCA_009760885.1). Classification (NCBI taxonomy): domain Eukaryota; kingdom Metazoa; phylum Mollusca; class Gastropoda; order Stylommatophora; family Achatinidae; genus Lissachatina; species Lissachatina immaculata. Next base: position 66,905,004 of record CM019717.1, on the reverse strand, counting down.
TCATCTTCATGTTAGAAAGTCCAGATAAAATGTCTGGATGACACTTCTCCCTAGCATGGTCATCTTCATGTTAGAAAGTCCAGATAAAATGTCTGGATGACACTTCTCCCTAGCATGGTCATCTTCATGTTAGAAAGTCCAGATAAAATGTCTGGATGACACTTCTCCCTAGCATGGTCATCTTCATGTTAGAAAGTCCAGATAAAATGTCTGGATGACACTTCTCCCTAGCATGGTCATCTTCATGTTAGAAAGTCCAGATAAAATGTCTTGATGACACTTCTCCCTAGCATGATCATCTTCATGTTAGAAAGTCCAGATAAGATGTCTGGATGACACGTCTCCCTAGCATGATCATCTTCATGTTAGAAGTCCAGATAAATCTGATATGTCAAACAGTCCATACACAGCAGGTCAACTTTGAACACAACAATATGACTGCACCACCATTAAGAACATTCATACGATGGATACATAAAATATAAAACGTACTGGATAAAGTAAAACTGACCTTTTACATCTTTCACTTGTGGCTTTTATCTGAATGTCTACTCCTTTGACTTTTGTGTGAACAATTTCCACTTTCGACACAATCTCCTATAAACATATGACAGAGAAAACAATCTACATACAATCTCCTACACATATACACAACTGAATAAAGATCTACATACAATCTCCTACACATATACACAACTGAATAAAGATCTACATACAGTTTCCTATACATAAACACACATACTATAACTGAATGAACTGCAATTTTGATAAACTGACACAATGTACAAATTTAAAATGTTGATTATTTCTTATTAGAATTTCTCTTATTTGACTTCTTCTTATCCCAATTTCTTATTTATTTAGCAGAAAGAAATGATACTTGACATATTATCACAGACACTGGAACATTGCATGTAGTTCTTGTATATTCTCATGTCACTTTATCAACTGAAAAGTTTGTATAGTTCTTGTTTGTTTTACTGTCACTACATGACAGCACAGATTTCCTTTAGCTTCTCCCTGCAACTATGAACTAAGCTGTTTGCTGATGTCATGAAGATTTTGTTATACAGACAAAAATTGGAAATGGGTGAATAAAAATTTTCCTAAACTCTTGGAAGATCCCTGGAAGCAAGTTTCTCAATGTATTCCACACCCAAGAGGAACATGTTAATTATTCAGAATTAATCTTGAGAAAGAGAGTGCAACATCTTGTTTCTGTCAGCACCATCAGAAGCTGGACCAGGTCTGGGTGACACTTCTCCTAGCATGGTCATCTTCATGTTAGAAAGTCCAGATAAAATGTCTGGATGACACTTCTCCCTAGCATGGTCATCTTCATGTTAGAAAGTCCAGATAAAATGTCTGGATGACACTTCTCCCTAGCATGGTCATCTTCATGTTAGAAAGTCCAGATAAAATGTCTGGATGACACTTCTCCCTAGCATGGTCATCTTCATGTTAGAAAGTCCAGATAAAATGTCTGGATGACACTTCTCCCTAGCATGGTCATCTTCATGTTAGAAAGTCCAGATAAAATGTCTGGATGACACTTCTCCCTAGCATGGTCATCTTCATGTTAGAAAGTCCAGATAAAATGTCTGGATGACACTTCTCCCTAGCATGTCATCTTCATGTTAGAAAGTCCAGATAAAATGTCTGGATGACACTTCTCCCTAGCATGGTCATCTTCATGTTAGAAAGTCCAGATAAAATGTCTGGATGACACTTCTCCCTAGCATGGTCATCTTCATGTTAGAAAGTCCAGATAAAATGTCTGGATGACACTTCTCCCTAGCATGGTCATCTTCATGTTAGAAAGTCCAGATAAAATGTCTGGATGACACTTCTCCCTAGCATGGTCATCTTCATGTTAGAAAGTCCAGATAAAATGTCTGGATGACACTTCTCCCTAGCATGGTCATCTTCATGTTAGAAAGTCCAGATAAAATGTCTGGATGACACTTCTCCCTAGCATGGTCATCTTCATGTTAGAAAGTCCAGATAAAATGTCTGGATGACACTTCTCCCTAGCATGGTCATCTTCATGTTAGAAAGTCCAGAAAAAATGTCTGGATGACACTTCTCCCTAGCATGGTCATCTTCATGTTAGAAAGTCCAGATAAAATGTCTGGGTGACACTTCTCCCTAGCATGGTCATCTTCATGTTAGAAAGTCCAGATAAAATGTCTGGGTGACACTTCTCCCTAGCATGGTCATCTTCATGTTAGAAAGTCCAGATAAAATGTCTGGATGACACTTCTCCCTAGCATGGCCATCTTCATGTTAGAAAGTCCAGATAAAATGTCTGGATGACACTTCTCCCTAGCATGGTCATCTTCATGTTAGAAAGTCCAGACAAAATGTCTGGGTGACACTTCTCCCTAGCATGGTCATCTTCATGTTAGAAAGTCCAGACAAAATGTCTGGGTGACACTTCTCCCTAGCATGGTCATCTTCATGTTAGAAAGTCCAGACAAAATGTCTGGGTGACACTTCTCCCTAGCATGGTCATCTTCATGTTAGAAAGTCCAGATAAAATGTCTGGATGACACTTCTCCCTAGCATGGTCATCTTCATGTTAGAAAGTCCAGATAAAATGTCTGGATGACACTTCTCCCTAGCATGGTCATCTTCATGTTAGAAAGTCCAGATAAAATGTCTGGATGACACTTCTCCCTAGCATGGTCATCTTCATGTTAGAAAGTCCAGATAAAATGTCTGGGTGACACTTCTCCCTAGCATGGTCATCTTCATGTTAGAAAGTCCAGATAAAATGTCTGGATGACACTTCTCCCTAGCATGATCATCTTCATGTTAGAAAGTCCAGATAAAATGTCTGGATGACACTTCTCCCTAGCATGGTCATCTTCATGTTAGAAAGTCCAGATAAAATGTCTGGATGACACTTCTCCCTAGCATGGCCATCTTCATGTTAGAAAGTCCAGATAAAATGTCTGGATGACACTTCTCCCTAGCATGGCCATCTTCATGTTAGAAAGTCCAGATAAAATGTCTGGATGACACTTCTCCCTAGCATGGCCATCTTCATGTTAGAAAGTCCAGATAAAATGTCTGGATGACACTTCTCCCTAGCATGGTCATCTTCATGTTAGAAAGTCCAGATAAAATGTCTGGATGACACTTCTCCCTAGCATGGTCATCTTCATGTTAGAAAGTCCAGATAAAATGTCTGGATGACACTTCTCCCTAGCATGGTCATCTTCATGTTAGAAAGTCCAGATAAAATGTCTGGATGACACTTCTCCCTAGCATGGTCATCTTCATGTTAGAAAGTCCAGAAAAAATGTCTGGATGACACTTCTCCCTAGCATGGTCATCTTCATGTTAGAAAGTCCAGAAAAAATGTCTGGATGACACTTCTCCCTAGCATGGTCATCTTCATGTTAGAAAGTCCAGATAAAATGTCTGGATGACACTTCTCCCTAGCATGGTCATTCATGTTAGAAAGTCCAGATAAAATGTCTGGATGACACTTCTCCTAGCATGGTCATCTTCATGTTAGAAAGTCCAGATAAAATGTCTGGATGACACTTCTCCCTAGCATGGTCATCTTCATGTTAGAAAGTCCAGAAAAAATGTCTGGATGACACTTCTCCCTAGCATGGTCATCTTCATGTTAGAAAGTCCAGAAAAAATGTCTGGATGACACTTCTCCCTAGCATGGTCATCTTCATGTTAGAAAGTCCAGATAAAATGTCTGGATGACACTTCTCCCTAGCATGGTCATCTTCATGTTAGAAAGTCCAGACAAAATGTCTGGGTGACACTTCTCCCTAGCATGGTCATCTTCATGTTAGAAAGTCCAGACAAAATGTCTGGGTGACACTTCTCCCTAGCATGGTCATCTTCATGTTAGAAAGTCCAGACAAAATGTCTGGGTGACACTTCTCCCTAGCATGGTCATCTTCATGTTAGAAAGTCCAGATAAAATGTCTGGATGACACTTCTCCCTAGCATGGTCATCTTCATGTTAGAAAGTCCAGAAAATGTCTGGATGACACTTCTCCCTAGCATGGTCATCTTCATGTTAGAAAGTCCAGATAAAATGTCTGGATGACACTTTCCCTAGCATGGTCATCTTCATGTTAGAAAGTCCAGATAAAATGTCTGGGTGACACTTCTCCCTAGCATGGTCATCTTCATGTTAGAAGTCCAGATAAAATGTCTGGATGACACTTCTCCCTAGCATGATCATCTTCATGTTAGAAAGTCCAGATAAAATGTCTGGATGACACTTCTCCCTAGCATGGTCATCTTCATGTTAGAAAGTCCAGATAAAATGTCTGGGTGACACTTCTCCCTAGCATGGTCATCTTCATGTTAGAAAGTCCAGATAAAATGTCTGGATGACACTTTCCCTAGCATGGTCATTCATGTTAGAAAGTCCAGATAAAATGTCTTGATGACACTTCTCCCTAGCATGGTCATCTTCATGTTAGAAAGTCCAGATAAGATGTCTGGATGACACTTCTCCCTAGCATGGTCATTCATGTTAGAAAGTCCAGATAAAATGTCTGGATGACACTTCTCCCTAGCATGGTCATCTTCATGTTAGAATGTCCAGACAAAATGTCTGGATGACACTTCTCCCTAGCATGGTCATCTTCATGTTAGAAAGTCCAGATAAAATGTCTGGATGACACTTCTCCCTAGCATGGTCATCTTCATGTTAGAAAGTCCAGATAAAATGTCTGGATGACACTTCTCCCTAGCATGATCATCTTCATGTTAGAAAGTCCAGATAAAATGTCTGGATGACACTTCTCCCTAGCATGGTCATCTTCATGTTAGAATGTCCAGATAAAATGGATTACTTGTGTAAAAATTCAAAGACAGTGACATACGTGTGTAAGAATGATGAAACAAACTGAACTATGGTGTAAGAATGATGAAACAAACTGAACTATGGTGTAAGAATGATGAAACAAACTGAACTATGGTGTAAGAATGATGAAACAAACTGAACTATGGTGTAAGAATGATGAAACAAACTGAACTATGGTGTAAGAATGATGAAACAAACTGAACTATGGTGTAAGAATGATGAAACAAACTGAACTATGGTGTAAGAATGATGAAACAAACTGAACTATGGTGTGAGAGTGATGAAACAAACTGAACTATGGTGTAAGAATGATGAAACAAACTGAACTATGGTGTGAGAGTGATGAAACAAACTGAACTATGGTGTGAGAGTGATGAAACAAACTGAACTATGGTGTGAGAGTGATGAAACAAACTGAACTATGGTGTGAGAGTGATAAAACAAACTGAACTATGGTGTGAGAGTGATAAAACAAACTGAACTATGGTGTGAGAGTGATAAAACAAACTGAACTATGGTGTGAGAGTGATGAAACAAACTGAACTATGGTGTGAGAGTGATGAAACAAACTGAACTATGGTGTGAGAGTGATGAAACAAACTGAACTATGGTATGAGAGTGATAAAACAAACTGAACTATGGTGTGAGAGTGATAAAACAAACTGAACTATGGTGTGAGAGTGATGAAACAAACTGAACTATGGTGTGAGAGTGATAAAACAAACTGAACTATGGTGTGAGAGTGATGAAACAAACTGAACTATGGTGTGAGAGTGATGAAACAAACTGAACTATGGTGTGAGAGTGATAAAACAAACTGAACTATGGTGTGAGAATGATGAAACAAACTGAACTATGGTGTGAGAGTGATGAAACAAACTGAACTATGGTGTGAGAGTGATGAAACAAACTGAACTATGGTGTGAGAGTGATGAAACAAACTGAACTATGGTGTGAGAGTGATGAAACAAACTGAACTATGGTGTGAGAGTGATGAAACAAACTGAACTATGGTATGAGAGTGATAAAACAAACTGAACTATGGTGTGAGAGTGATAAAACAAACTGAACTATGGTGTGAGAGTGATGAAACAAACTGAACTATGGTGTGAGAGTGATAAAACAAACTGAACTATGGTGTGAGAGTGATGAAACAAACTGAACTATGGTGTGAGAGTGATAAAACAAACTGAACTATGGTGTGAGAGTGATAAAACAAACTGAACTATGGTGTGAGAGTGATGAAACAAACTGAACTATGGTGTGAGAGTGATGAAACAAACTGAACTATGGTGTGAGAGTGATAAAACAAACTGAACTATTTCATCACACGTTACCATGAGCTTCTTTGAAGAGTGGGGTGAGAAAGTTGAGTTTCACGAGACAAAGATTTATTTATATAATCTTCTAATTTAAATAAATTACAAAAATCACTTTTTTATTTTGTAAACAAAGATTTTACTTAACACTAGTACTGAGGGAGAGTGTGATGATGATGATCCAAACCATAAACTAAAGAAGACAGTAGAGTTTGATGATGATGGTTCAAACCATAAACTAAGGAAAACAGTGGAGTGTGATGATGATGATCCAAACACTAAACCCAAAACTAAAGGAAACAGTGGAGTGTGATGATGATGATCCAAACACTAAACCCAAAACTAAAGGAAACAGTGGAGTGTGATGATGATGATCCAAACACTAAACCCAAAACTAAAGGAAACAGTGGAGTGTGATGATGATGATCCAAACACTAAACCCAAAACTAAAGGAGACAGTGGAGTGTGATGATGATGATCCAAATCATAAACTAAGAGAAACAGTGGAGTGTGCAGTGGAGTGTGATGATGATGATCCAAACACTAAACCCAAAACTAAAGGAGACAGTGGAGTGTGATGATGATGATCCAAATCATAAACTAAGAGAAACAGTGGAGTGTATGATAATGATCCAAACCATAAACAGTAAACTAAGGGAAACAGTGGAGTGCCATGATGATAATCCAAACCATAAACTAAGGGAAACAGTGGAGTGTGATGATGATGATGATGATGATGATGATGATGATGATGATGATCCAAACCATAGACCATAAACTAAGAGAAATAGTGGAGTGTGATGATGATGATGATGATGATGATGATGATGATGAACAAAACCATAAACTAAGAGAAACAGTGGAGTGTGGTGATGATGATGATCCAAACCACAAACCATAAACTAAGGGAAACAGTGGAGTGCCATGATGATGATCCAAACCATAAACTAGGGAGACAGTGGAGTGTGATGATGATGATCCAAACCATAAACTAGGGAGACAGTGGAGTGTGATGATGATGATCCAAACCATAAACTAAGGGAGACAGTGGAGTGTGATGATGATGATCCAAACCATAAACTAAGGGAGACTGGAGTGTGATGATGATGATCCAAACCATAAACTAAGGGAGACTGGAGTGTGATGATGATGATCCAAACCATAAACCATAAACTAAGGGAGACAGTGTAGTGTGATCATGATGATGATCCAAACCATAAACTAAGGAGACAGTAGAGTGTGATGATGATGATCCAAACCATAAACCATAAACTAATAGAAACTGTGATGATGATGATGGTCCAAACCACAAACCATAAACTAAGGGAGACAGTGGAGTGTAATGATGATGATCTAAACCATAAACCATAAACTAAGGGAGACAGTGTAGTGTGATCATGATGATGATCCAAACCATAAACTAAGGAGACAGTAGAGTGTGATGATGATGATCCAAACCATAAACCATAAACTAATGGAAACTGTGATGTTGATGATGATCCAAACCACAAACAATAAACTAAGGGAGACAGTGGAGTGTGATGATGATGATCCAAACCACAAACAGTAAACTAAGGGAGACAGTGGAGTGTGATAATGATGATCCAAACCACAAACAATAAACTAAAGGAGACAGTGGAGTGTGATAATTACGATGATCAAAATCATAAACCATAAAGATACCAAGGGAAACAGTAATACAAAGTCATAATTTAAAATCTCTGAGCAGGAACGTACTTTGAGCCTCAAATCTTATAACATAAAAATTTAGCAAGTAGAAATATGGTAGCACTTATGAATGAAAAATTATGTTTATTTTTTATTGAAAAATTATGTTTGTTTCATTTATTTTTAGCATCATGAAGCACATCACAATTTGTGTAATTTATTTTTATTCAAATGTCTGAAAGAATATTGACTTTGTTGCAATTTACAGCCAGGCTGTAATATTTATGTCTTTCAGTCTGACAAGTTTGACTTTGGTCTGTCTTATTTTTAAAATTGAACTTGTCTTCCTATTCCAATCCCTTTCACTGTATTTTGGCAGGAAGACAACACTGAGACAGAACAGGGTCTTGTTATGTTGTGGTTCAACACTGAGACAGAACAGGATCTTGGTATGTTGTGATTCAACACTGAGACAGTGTAGTGTGATCATGATGATGATCCAAACCATAAACTAAGGAGACAGTAGAGTGTGATGATGATGATCCAAACCATAAACCATAAACTAATGGAAACTGTGATGTTGATGATGATCCAAACCACAAACAATAAACTAAGGGAGACAGTGGAGTGTGATGATGATGATCCAAACCACAAACAGTAAACTAAGGGAGACAGTGGAGTGTGATAATGATGATCCAAACCACAAACAATAAACTAAAGGAGACAGTGGAGTGTGATAATTACGATGATCAAAATCATAAACCATAAAGATACCAAGGGAAACAGTAATACAAAGTCATAATTTAAAATCTCTGAGCAGGAACGTACTTTGAGCCTCAAATCTTATAACATAAAAATTTAGCAAGTAGAAATATGGTAGCACTTATGAATGAAAAATTATGTTTATTTTTTATTGAAAAATTATGTTTGTTTCATTTATTTTTAGCATCATGAAGCACATCACAATTTGTGTAATTTATTTTTATTCAAATGTCTGAAAGAATATTGACTTTGTTGCAATTTACAGCCAGGCTGTAATATTTATGTCTTTCAGTCTGACAAGTTTGACTTTGGTCTGTCTTATTTTTAAAATTGAACTTGTCTTCCTATTCCAATCCCTTTCACTGTATTTTGGCAGGAAGACAACACTGAGACAGAACAGGGTCTTGTTATGTTGTGGTTCAACACTGAGACAGAACAGGATCTTGGTATGTTGTGATTCAACACTGAGACAGAATAGGGTCTTGGTATGTTGTGGTTCAACACTGAGACAGAACAGGGTCTTGTTATGTTGTGGTTCAACACTGGGGCAGAACAAGATCTTGGTATGTTGTGGTTCAACACTGAGACAGAACAGCGTCTTGGTATGTTGTAGTTCAACACTGAGACAGAATAGGGTCTTGGTATGTTGTGGTTCAACACTGAGACAGAATAGGGTCTTGGTATGTTGTGGTTCAATACTGATGTAGAACAGGGTCTTGGTATGTTGTGGCTCAATAACTCTGAAGAAAGCACTCAACCTTGGATCACTGACAACCATCATTCAGCTGCAGTACAGCATCTTCAGTTCTCAAGCTAGAATATGAGTTTGATGCATTATTCAGCAAACAAAATAATTCAGCTCTGTAATGCTGCAAGTGTTGTTTTTTGTAATTATTAAGAAAAATGAAACAGGTACTGTTCTTTTGTTGGTTAGTTATTAAGAAAATAACTATTTTTTAAAATGTTAAATTATTTATTTTTGCCTAGGAAAATTAAATACACATTGCAATTTCCTCATTGGTGGCTTCATTTGTCTTTTTTTATATTTCTAATTCTTCAAGCAACAAATGTTGACATTTTGGTGTAATTTCTAATTCTTCATGCAACAATTGTTGAAATTTTGCACAATTTCTCATTATTCTGGCAACAAATAATGAAATTTTGCTGTAATTTCTCGTTCTTCAGGTAACAAGTGTTGAAATTACCTGTATTTTCTCAATCTTCAAGAAACAAATGCCAAAATCACTATGCATTTTCTCATTCTTCAAGCAACAAATGCTAAAGTTACCCTGTATTTTGCCTCAATAATCTCTTTGATGTTCTGGTTACTGCTGTCATCTGGGTTGGCTAGAAGTTGCACAGATGACTGAGGAATCCTATCAGATAACTGGTGGAAGAGGTTACGTTGATCATTGCTGACAGCAAAAATGATGTGAACCTCATGCTTCTCGACAATGTTGGACAGCTGACTAACCGAAGGGTAGTCCTGAGCAAAGTTTAGTGGGACAAACTGAATTCATTTATCACACAAATGTGTCAAGATTTTCCTATACAATACACAGGCAAGAATAAGCCAGAAATCAATACTGATTACAATGTTTCTAATATATATCCACAATTTTACCTATGTAAAGCTTATTTATTTAAACATTATTTACTTTAACTGAAAATATAACAGACATAAGTTTTTCTAATAGCAACAAGACCAACAAGTAACAAAACAAATACATGACAAAACAAACAACTGACAAGACAAATATGTAACAAAAAACTAACAACAAAACAAACAAGTAACAGGACAAGCAGGTAACAAAACAAACAAGTAACAGGACAAGCAGGTAACAAAACAAACAAGTAACAGGACAAGCAGGTAACAAGACAAACATACAAGAAAATAAAAAAGCAACATGAAAAAAAGTAAAAAAGATAAAACAAGTAACAAAACAATCATGTAGCAAAACAAAGAAGTAACAAGACAAAGAAGTAACAAGACAAAGAAGTAACAAAACAAACAAGTAACAAAACAATCATGTAGCAAAACAAAGAAATAACAAAACAAACAAGTAACAAAACAAAGAAGTAACAAAACAATCATGTAGCAAAACAAAGAAGTAACAAGACAAACAAGTAACAAAACAATCATGTAGCAAAACAAAGAAGTAACAAAACAAAGAAGTAACAAGACAAAGAAGTAACAAGACAAAGAAGTAACAAAACAATCATGTAGCAAAACAAAGAAGTAACAAAACAAAGAAGTAACAAGACAAAGAAGTAACAAGACAAAGAAGTAACAAGACAAACATGTAGCAAAACAAGCAAGTCTACTTCATGTGACATGTCCTTTCCAGAATATTGTCCCTAACACAGCCTCCCTGAATGCAATGCAGTCTTGTGCAGGTAGCCTCCCTGAATGCAATGCAGTCTTGTGCAGGTAGCCTCCCTGAATGCAATGCAGTCTTGTGCAGGTAGCCTCCCTGAATGCAATGCAGTCTTGTGCAGGTAGCCTCCCTGAATGCAATGCAGTCTTGTGCAGGTAGCCTCCCTGAATGCAATGCAGTCTTGTGCAGGTAGCCTCCCTGAATGCAATGCAGTCTTGTGCAGGTAGCCTCCCTGAATGCAATGCAGTCTTGTGCAGGTAGCCTCCCTGAATGCAATGCAGTCTTGTGCAGGTAGCCTCCCTGAATGCAATGCAGTCTTGTGCAGGTTGACCTGAGTCTCGCAATGACACATTCAGACTTCCTGTGACATCCTGAATCCACCTGCAGTGAGGTCGCCCCTTTTCTTTTTTGCTGGGCACTATGCCTTCAAGTATCAGCCTCTCCTAGCTATTGTGTCACTTGATGTGGCTGAAGTATCTCAGTTTTCTCATTCTTATGGTGTTTATGAGCAGTTTTCTGCCACACTTAATCCCTTCAGTATATCTTTATTTGATTTTCTTTCTGTCCATGATATTCTAAGTGCCTTTCTATAAAATTTCATTTCAGATTCTGTTATTCTCTTTTCTGTGATTTGTTAAGTGTCCATGTTTTACATTTGTACATTGCCACTGGGAATATGTAAGCTCTTAGTAAACATGGCTTTGTTTTCTTGTTGGTACTTTGTCACATTTCATTTACTTTAGTTTCTGTGATGCAACTGCTAGTCTTCTTTTGATTTCCATTATGCCTAAATATTTACATTTATTTACATTTTCCAGTTCTTTATGGTTGAATGTAATTTTGGGTTTGCTTCTCATTTTGTCAGTCTTCATTACTTTGGTTTTGTTGATGCTTAAAAAGAGGTTTTAATCCTTTGCTGTGTCTTTTTTGTGGTTAGAATCAAGAAATAAACAAGTAACAAACAAACAAGTAACAAGACAAATAACATCATTTTTTTCTTTTTAAAGCCTGTTCAAGGTTTTTGGTTAGACAGAATCACTTAGTAATATGTAATACATTTTTTTCAATATCAAAAGAGGAAATTATATACATTGAAAAGCCATGGAAACAAAAAAAAATAAACTAAACTGAATATATCATGATAAGGAACAGGTATAAGAACAGTGTTAAGCAAGTCAAGACATACCTAGGAGCAGATATTAACTCAGATCATAACCCTGTGGTAGCAGATATTAACTCAGATCATAACCCTGTGTAGCAGATATTAAATCAGATCATAACCCTGTGGTAGCAGATATTAACTTGGGCCATAACCCTGTGGTAGCAGATATTAACTCAAGCCATAACAATGTGGTAGCAGATACTAACTCAGGCCATAACCCTGTGGTAGCAGATATTAACTCAGATCATAACCCTGTGGTAGCAGATATTAACTCAGATCATAACCCTGTAGTAGCAGATATTAACTCAGATCATAACCCTGTGGTAGCAGATATTAACTCAGACCATAACCCTGTGGTAGCTGATATTAACTCAGATCATAACCCTGTGGTAGCAGATATTAACTCAGACCATAACCCTGTGGTAGCAGATATTAACTCAGATCATAACCCTGTGGTAGCAGATATTAACCCAGATCATAACCCTGTAGTAGCAGATATTAACCCAGATCATAACCCTGTGGTAGCAGATATTAACTCAGATCATAACCCTGTGGTAGCAGATATTAACTCAAGCCATAACCCTGTAGTAGCAGATATTAACTCAGATCATAACCCTGTGGTAGCAGATATTAACTCAGATCATAACCCTGTGGTAGCAGATATTAACCCAGGCCATAACCCTGTAGTAGCAGATATTAACTCAGATCATAACCCTGTGGTAGCAGATATTAACCCAGGCCATAACCCTGTGGTAGCAGATATTAACCCAGGCCATAACCCTGTGGTAGCAGATATTAACTCAGGCCATAACCCTGCAGTAGCAAAAATTAAATTGATTTTAAAGTCCAAACCTGCCACAGGAAAGAAGATCCAACTGGTTGACATATGTGTTCTGAAACAAGAAGATCTACAGGAGAAATATTTAGTGGAGGTGAAAAGCAAATATGAGTCTCTGTTAAATGAAGGAATAAAACAGTATAGAAGAGAAATTTTACAAGAGAGATTTGGTGTAAAGTGGCAGTCTAACACAAAGTATAGAATATACAAACAACTTGCCAAGAAGGAATAGGAACATGAAGCAGGCGGATAGAGGTGTATGGTTCAGTTTTACAAAAAGACATGAACGGAGCTGGATGATAGAAGATATATTAACTCATATGAGAGAAAGAAAAGAAGCTAAAAACTCACAGAAATATAGATATATTGACAAAGAAATATGTCATATGTGCAGACAAGCCAAAGAAAAATGAATAGAGGAAAAATGTAATGCCATAGAATAAATGAATAACACAATACAAGAGGGGTGCATAAAGAAATAGCACTCATTACCAAAAGAAAGTATGTGACAAACAGCAGGGGAGGTATCAAGAACAAAGAGATCAGATAATAATAGAAGAAGATGAAATAGCAAAAAAGAAGGGCAGAATATATAAGACCTATATGAAGACAACAGAGACAAAAAGCCAGCCCTAAGAAACACAGATGGTCCACCAATAATGAAATCAGAGGTTGAAAGAGCAATAAACAAGATGAGAGTGGGTAAAGCAATGGGACCACATGGCATTACCATAGAAAAAGTGCTGAAGGAATCTGGAATAACAAAAAAAAATAACAGAAATATGTAATAAAATACACAATCTTGGACATAAACCTCAAGAACTGAAACATTCAGAGTTTGTGGCATTACCCAAGAAAGCAAAAGCCACAGACTGCTCAGATTTTAGGACTGTAAGTCTGATGAGTCATGTGACTAAAATTCTCCTCAAAGTCATCCTTGAAAGAACAAAAAACAAAATTGATAAAGAAGTCATTGAAGAACAGTTTGGTTTCAGACAGAATAGCAGAACAAGAGAGGCTTTTTTTTTTCATAAGAAAGCTAATAGAGAAATACTGGAAGTTCAGAAAGATATATGTACCTGTTTTACAGATTATACTAAGGCATTTGACAGAGTGAAGCATGACAAACTAATAAAATATCTTGAGGAAATTGATCTTGGTGGCAAAGACATCCAATTTATAATAAATCTCTATTGGGAACAGGAAGCATCAGTAAGATACAGCACAGTGAAATCAACAAATGTGCCCATAAAGAGGAGAGTGAGACAAGGATGTGTTCTGTCTCCAAGTCTATTCAACCTGTACACAAAGAACATCTTCAAACACTCAGATGAACTATCAGGACTGAACATAGGGTGGAAAATGTCAACAATTTAAGATATACAGATGATACAGTCCTTCTAGCAGAAAATCCACAGAACCTTCAGAAATTAATAGAAATGACACACAAGTCAAGAACGGGGACTTCAGAACAACAAAAAACTCATTAAAATTATAAGAGAAAGACAGTTAAAGTTTCTTGGAGATGTCATGAGAAGCAAGGAAGTTAAGAGAACATGGAGATGTCATGAGAGAACAGGAAGTTTAGAGAACCTTGAGATGTCATGAAAAGCAAGGAAGTTAACAGAACTTGAAGATGTCATAAGAAGCCAGGAAGTTAAGAGTACTTGAAGATGTCATGAGAAGCCAGGAGGTTAAGAGAACTTGGAGATGTCATGAGAAAACAGGAAGTTTAGAGAACCTTGAGATGTCATGAAATGCCAGGAAGTTAAGAGAATGTGGAGATGTCATGAGAAAACAGGAAGTTTAGAGAACCTTGAGATGTCATGAGAAGCAAGGAAGTTAACAGAACTTGGAGATGTCATGAGAAGCCAGAAAGTTAAGAGAACTTGGTGATGTCATGAGAAGCCGGGAAGTTAAGAGTACTTGAAGATGTCATGAGAAGCCAGGAGGTTAAGAGAACTTGGAGATGTCATGAGAAGCCAGGAGGTTAAGAGAACTTGGTAATGACTGGAAAATCCAAGGGAAAAAAGGAGAGGGAACCCAGAGAAAGATATCTCAGCAAATTGAAAAAGTGGTATGGAAAAAGAAAAACATCTGAACTGATTAGAACACCAAAAGATTGCACAAGATGGAAAAGCATTTTTGCCAGCGCTAACCATCATGGCATGTCAAGTTCTCATGTTGTCAAGGCATGGCAAGTTCTCATGTTGTCAAGGCATGTCAAGTTCTCATGTTGTCAAGGCATGGCAAGTGTCATGTTGTCAAGGCATGTCAAGTTCTCATGTTGTCAAGGCATGGCAAGTGTCATGTTGTCAAGGCATGTCAAGTTCTCATGTTGTCAAGGCATGGCAAGTTGTCATGTTGTCAAGGCATGGCAAGTGTCATGTTGTCAAGGCATGGCAATTGTCATGTTGTCAAGGCATGGCAAGTGTCATGTTGTCAAGGCATGGCAAGTGTCAAGTTGTCAAGGCATGGCAAGTGTCATGTTGTCAAGGCATGGCAAGTTCTCATGTTGTCAAGTCATGGCAAGTGTCAAGTTGTCAAGTCATGGCAAGTTGTCATGTTGTCAAGTCATGGCAAGTTGTCATGTTGTCAAGTCATGGCAAGTTGTCATGTTGTCAAGGCATGGCAAGTTGTCATGGCATGTCAAGTTCTCATGTTGTCAAGGCATGGCAAGTTGTCAAGGCATGTCAAGTTCTCATGTTGTCATGGCACATATGATAATGCTAGAGCACAAAATAAAATTTAAAAAAAAAGAAAATGTACTTTATGAAACCGTAAGGGCAGAGATTATGGCTTATCATTCATTCCTTTGCATGTCCCTTGCGGAACTTTGCCTCCCAAACAGCACTCCTGTAGGCCTCTCGGTTGTGAGCAAGATGGCCTGCTGCTGCTGCATCCATTTCCAGATCATCAACGATGTCTTGCAGCCATCTTCGTTTCGGTCTTCCTCTTTTTCTTTTTCCCATTATGTATCCTTCCAATACGGTCTTCTCTAAATTATCATGACGTTTAATGTGGCCAAAATATTTAAGTTTTCTCTCTTTAATCCTCTTTACTAGCCAGCCTTCTTCAATATTAAGCTCTTGTAGTATAGATATATTTGTTCTTTTTTGTGTCCACGATATTTGGAGAACTCTTCTATAGCATTTACATTCAAAGGCATTTATGTGCTTCTCAGCTGTTTTGTTAAGTGTCCAGGTCTCACAGGCATATGTTGCGATGGGAAAGATGCATGCCCTTAAAAATCTTATTTTTGTGGTTCTGTCTGCTCCTCTCCACAGATTCTTTATTTGTTTTACTTTCTGAAGAGCAATAGATGTCCTCCTTTTAATTTCCCGCATTGTATCTCCATTATTAGTTAGTAGTGATCCAAGATATTCAAAACTCTCCACTTCTTCCAGTTTTTCCTCACTGATACATATTTCAGTTGCCTTGTTTGTTTTGTCAGTTGTCATCACTTTAGTTTTCTTTGCATTAAGATAGAGGTTCTGCTCTTCGTTGTTCTTGCGGACTGACATAATTAGTTTTTCCATTCCTTCTTGTGTTGTGGACAGCAATACTGTGTCATCAGCATATCTAATCTCTGGTATTTCATAACCTCCAACTGTTACGGCATCGTAATATTCTTTGTCTACATCTTCTCTAACATTCCTCATTATATTTTCAGTATACAAGTTAAATAAGTAGGGTGACAATATGCACCCCTGACGGACCCCTTGTTTTATGTCAAACCAAGTTGTTGTTTCACCATTTATTCTTACTGCTGCTTGTTGGTCTAAATACAGCAGTGATGTTAATTGTATCAAATGTGTTGGAAATCCCATTTTTTCCATTATTTCCCAAAGTTTCTGGTGTTGTACACAATCAAATGCCTTTGAGTAGTCTATAAAGGATAAATATAGATTCACATTAAACTCCCTGCATTTCTCTATTATTAATCTTAGATTGAATATATGATCTCTTGATCCTCTTCCTTGCCTGAAGCCAGCTTGGACCATATTGACTTCTTCTTCTATTTTCTTTCGAAGTCTACCCATTATGATTTTTAACAGAATTTTACTGGCATGACTAATCAGGGCAACAGTTCTGTAGTTGGTGCATAATTTCAGGTTACCCTTTTTTGGCAGTGGTATGAATACAGTTCTTTTCCATTCTTTTGGCCAAATACCTGAATGCCATATCTTTTTACATAGTGCATGATAGATTGTTGCACACTCCTTTCCTCCTGCTTTAATAAATTCAGCGGTTATCTCATCACATCCTGGTGATTTACCATTTTTCAGACTCTTTATTGCCCATAAAACTTCTTCCATTGTCGGCTCGGGTTCTTTCTCCTCCAATAATAATTCACACTGTTGATTTCTGCTTCCACAGTCGGTTGTTTCATACATTCTTTTGCAATATTCCTTCCATCTTTCCAGAATTTCCTCTGTCTCTGTCAGGGTATTCCCCATCTCATCACAAATTACATTTAGCTTAGGTGTGACATTTCTCGTCAATGTCTTCATTTCTTTAAACACTTCACTATCTCTTCCACACCTCTGATGTTCTTCTATTCTTTCACAACAATCTTGTATGTATTGTTTTTTGTCTTTTCTTATGTTTCTTCGTACTTCTTTTGTTAAAGTTTTATATTTATCTTTGTTGTTGTTTGTCACTCTCCATTGCGTCTTCATTTCTCTACATTGTTTTATCAGTTCTAGTGTACCTGCTGTGATCCATCTATTCTTTTGTGTTTTCTTTACTGGAACCATGTCTTTAGCTGTTGTTACTAAGATATCTTTGGCCTGCGTAGCCAATTCATCTGGTGTCATCTCTTCCTGTACAGCCATCAGGATTTCGAAACGGTTCTTCACTTCTATACCGTATTGTTCTGGTATATTTGTAAGGTCAAAGCGGAGTGGTCTTGATCCCATAACTATCTTTTTTATCTTTATCTTCATGTCTGCTATTAATAACTCATGGTCCGTGTCACAATAAGCACTTGGTAAAGTTTTTACTGATGTTATGCTTGACCTCCACCTTCTCTGCATTAAAATGTAATCTATTTGATTCCTGGTTTTCCCATCAGGTGATGTCCATGTGTAAAGTCTTCTTGGATGTTGTTTAAAAAGTGTGTTAGCGATCATTAGCTCATTTTCCATACAAAACGCCATTAGATTGTCACCTGCCTCATTTCTGTGTCCTATGCTAAATTTCCCTACAACTTGTCCTTCATCTTCTGCTCTTTCTGTACCAATTTTTGCATTAAAATCACCCATTATAAATACAATATCATTTTTCCGTACCTGGTCCATTGTCGTCTGCAGTGTGTTATAAAAATGTTCTACTTCATCTTCTTCTGCTGCTGATGTAGGTGCATATACCTGGATGACTGTTACATTTCTAGGAATGCCCTTAAGTCTGATTGTTAGGATTCTATCACTTACTGGATTGTAGCCTAGTAATGCTTTTGATGTTGATTTGTCCAAATAAAAAGCCACTCCATTCTTTCCTCCTACTTCTCCGCCAGAATATATAAATATATTATCATTCTCGCTCTTAAAGTGTCCTGATCCTTTCCATCGATGTTCGCAGATTCTCAAAATGTGTATCCGCGTTCTTTTCATCTCGTCACTTATTACTTGATATTTTCCCTCATACATACTTCTTACATTCCATGTTCCTACTCTTATTTTTCTTTTTAGTTTGATACAGGGGTTTTCCTTGGTAACACCGTCAGGATTTTGTCCGTCATCACAATTACTAGTACCGACCTCTGCCTCACACTCTTCCCCAGTGTTAAAATTAGATCTATCTGGCCTGGGGGACTCACCACTAGATCTTTTTCCTATTTGACTTTCCATGATTGCTGCTTGGGTTTCTTGGTATGTTTCCAGAAGGTAGTTTACCATTGCTTTCCTTCCGGGCAGTGACTGTACTAGTCAGTGATCGTAGCCATTGTCCCTACATTGAGATCATCTGCCTACCATCATAGAATGGTGACCATAACCAACATTATCTGTCAGCTGCTCTCCCATTCCATCCACCACCTGCTCCCATGGCTTCACGTCACCCTGATCGGGGGGCTATACGGGTACTCCACCTTGCCCAAGGGTGTCCCGTAGACTAACGGAGGTAAGGAGGCGTCTTACTTCTCCTTTGATAGGGGATACCCCTACCCCACTAACCGGCTTATACAGAGTTAAAATCTGATGCTACAAAATTATATCATGGTTAAAAAAAAATATATTTCATTCAAAATTAATATTTCAATAATTAAAGACAAAAGAATATTTGTTACCAGCTCAAGATCTTTTGCATATATGCCACCTTTACTTAAATGACAATGACCATCATTTGGGATGACAATACCAGCAAGCTGTAAAAATAACCATTAGAAACAAGTCTGAACAAAGAGGAGGTGTAAAAGTAAACATCAAAGACAGCTCTGAAAATATAGGAAAAAAATAAAGCCATGAGGGAGAGAGAGATTACAAAGATATGTTAGATAAGTTACAAAGGCATGTTAGAGAGACAAGTTACAAAGACATGTTAGATAAGTTACAAAGGCATGTTAGAGAGACAAGTTACAAAGACAGATAAGTTACAAAGGCATGTTAGAGAGACAAATCAAAATTTATAGCAAAATAGATGGCTGTTTTTAACAGCACATTATAAGTCAATGTGACAAACTGTCACTGAATATAATAATACATTATTATACACTAATATATACTCTGAAAAGGACATTATTAAGAGAGGCCAAATTAATAGGCATAAAATCCTTTGATGAGGTTGAAAGACTCACCAAAGACAGGAAAAATTGCCAATCTACTTTACGAGCCCTATGTAACATTTAATGGCATGGGAAGAGATTGGTTGTTGTTCGCTAATCTGTCTTATCTCTGCATTGTTCTTGAATTCCTGAGTCAAATTTTATACTGGGATCATTATCATCAACCTGTGCCTTCTCCAGAATGAAGGTTGGCAGTAATGAATCTCAAGTTCCCTCGCCTTGATGGTGCACTCATCCAGGCTGTGCCTTGTCCATTCTTGTATGTTATCTTTTCATCTATATCCGCCTTTCTCTTGCTCTTTTTCCTTCCACCTTTCCTTCTAGTATGGTCTTCAGCATATTGTTATGTCTTTTGATATGGTCAAAGTATTTTGTTTTTTTCATCTTTACTTCTTTGAGAAGTTCACATTGCACTTGGAGCTGTTCTAAAACTTGTTAATTTGTTCTTTTCATTCTCCATGTTATATGACCTAGTTTTCTATAGAACCACATTTCTGCTGCATTAATCTTTCTCTCCATCTTTTTGCTTAGAGTCTAGGTTTCTGCTCCATGCAGTAAAACAGAACTGGGATCACATCAGTGTTAATCTTTTGTTCCTTGCCCTTGTCATTTGCCAAAAGTAGTAGCTGGTTTTCTTTTTATTCATCTAGAAAGAAGGTGGAAGTAACTGCTGATCTAAGATAGTTAAGCTTATTTGCTGTCACAAGGAACTTTTCCTTCAATGTTTACTGTTCACTGTGGTTGTGCTTTGTTGAAGAACCACTGTTGTGTTGAGACTTATTGCCAATGAAAACATTTGACATGCTCTGGCCATGCTTTCTTATAAATTTAGAATCTTTTATAGACAAAAAATAAAAAAGTAGTGCACAGCAAAACTGTTGGGATACTATTATCTTAAAGTGAAATAAACAGCATAGTATTAGCTTAAAATAGACAGCAGAATACTTTTAAAGTACTGTTAACTACTAAAGTAAGACAAAATCCTAAAGTAAAACAGGCAGAATTCTTTTATCTTAAAGTAAAAAGGACATAACACTATTATCTTAAAGTAAAACAGACAGAATTCTTTTAAAGTAAAACAAACAGAATACTTTTATCTTAAAGTAAAACAAACAGAATACTTTTATCTTAAAGTAAAACAGACATAATTCTTTTATCTTAAAGCAAAACAGACATAATTCTTTTATCTTAAAGTAAAACAGACATAATACTTTTATCTTAAAGTAAAACAGACAGAATTCTTTATCTCAAAGTAAAACAGAATTTTTTTTTTATGTAATAAAAATAACTAATGCAGACAGGACAAATTCATTTTCAATGAATATTTTAAAAAATTATTTTCAGTGCCTAATTTTTTTTTATTAAAACAAACAAACAAACAAACAAACAAACAAACAAACACACACACACACACACACATACATACATACATTTTTATTAGATATGGAAATTACACACATATACATTTTTATTAGATATGGAAATTCAGAATCAAATGAACTAAAAAGTCATGAAATGTGCAATTTTCATGCCCTCTGATATAAATGAAATAGATCTATATTTTCATGCTATGTCTTTTTTTTTTCTATTTGAACATAGCCTTACTCGTCCATCTCCGGCCAGATGAAATCTGTCATTTGATGCAAAGATTAACATTTTGCGACTGTCTTCACGCCAGCCTATTTCAGACTGAAAAAGTTAATGAGGTCATTACATCTTCAGATTCATAAACTTACAAAGTACTACACTCACTGTTTCAGTTTTTATTTTGTAAGTTTTGTTTCATTTTATTTAAGTTCTCACACACCATGAATCACACACCACTAGTCACACACCATCAGTCATACACCATCAGTCACATACCATGAATCACATACCATGAATCACATACCAAGCTCACAGCTACTTTAAGTCTGTCCTCAAGAGCAAAACTCTGCATTACACAAGTTTAAATCCCTCTGCAATTAATTTTACATTTCAAGTAACCATTAATAGTTTTAAGTGTCTTGCCACAATGAGTATTCTTTCTATGAGGAGTGTTCTTTCTATGAGGTGTGTTCTTTCTATGAGGAGTATTCTTTCTATGAGGAGTATTCTTTCTATGAGGAGTGTTCTTTCTATGAGGAGTGTTCTTTCTATGAGGAGTGTTCTTTCTATGAGGAGTATTCTTTCTATGAGGAGTGTTCTTTCTATGAGGAGTGTTCTTTCTATGAGGAGTATTCTTTCTATGAGGAGTATTCTTTCTATGAGGAGTATTCGTTCTATGAGGAGTGTTCTTTCTATGAGGAGTATTCTTTCTATGAGGAGTGTTCTTTCTATGAGGAGTGTTCTTTCTATGAGGAGTATTCTTTCTATGAGGAGTATTCTTTCTATGAGGAGTATTCTTTCTATGAGGAGTGTTCTTTCTATGAGGAGTATTCTTTCTATGAGGAGTATTCTTTCTATGAGGAGTGTTCTTTCTATGAGGAGTATTCTTTCTATGAGGAGTGTTCTTTCTATGAGGAGTGTTCTTTCTATGAGGAGTGTTCTTTTTACAAGGAGTATTATTGCTACAAGGAGTATTCTTTCTACAAAGAGTATTCCTGAACTTAAAACATGATCATTCTATAAGTGAATATTTTATAAGCACAAAGTTAGATCAAGTTTGACAATTTAAATCTTTTAACTTGGCACTAGACAGCTGCTGAAGTTATATGTTTCAATAGTTAGACAATAAAATGTTCACCCAAAAGTGGTACAGATTGTAGAAACTTGCTGTTCCAAAATGTTCTGTTTACTTATTAATCAATCTAGTCATTATAAAATTATGTTGGTAAATAATTAGTAAGTAATAATTTATAATGACCCACATTGTCTATCTGTATCTTTTCACAATTTTTACAATGTTGTGACTTTCAGCTTATGCTAGCAAATTTCTTATGATTAATTTATGTGAGCATAATTCTTAAGATTAATTTTTCTGATTGGATTAATTCGGTAACTTGATGGTTTACTTTGCATGCGACTGCTTGGAGCATGGCATCCAGTGATCCCTCCGGGTGGTCAATGTTGCCCGTCACTTCAGTGTTATCCACTGTTTCCTGCAATAAATGAAGTCATGATATGAGATTAATGAGTGATTGTTAGTTGCTGGAATAAGGTGTCATGAGTAAATTAATATCAGCCTATAAATTTTTAATATTAAAATGATGAAAAAATTGTTTGTGTTAGATCAAGTGAACTAAGTTGTAATAATTGTTTGTGTTAGATTAAGTGAACTAAATTATAACAATTGTTTGGGTTGGATTAAGTGAACTAAATTGTAATAATTGTTTGGGTTAGATTAAGTGAAGTAAGTTGTAACAATTGTTTGTGTTAGATTAAGTGAACTAAATTGTAACAATTGTTTGTGTTAGATTAAGTGGACTAGGTTGTAACAATTGTTTGTGTTAGATTAAGTGGACTAGGTTGTAACAATTGTTTGTGTTAGATTAAGTGGACTAGGTTGTAACAATTGTTTGTGTTAGATCAAGTGAACTAAGTTGTAACAATTGTTTGTGTTAGATTAAGTGAACTAAATTGTAACAATTGTCTGGTGAACTAAGTTGTAATAATTGTTTGTGTTAGATTAAGTGAACTAAATTGTAACAATTGTTTGTGTTAGATTAAGTGGACTAGGTTGTAACAATTGTTTGTGTTAGATCAAGTGAACTAAGTTGTAACAATTGTTTGTGTTAGATCAAGTGAACTAAGTTGTAACAATTGTTTGTGTTAGATCAAGTGAACTAAGTTGTAACAATTGCTTGTGTTAGATTAAGTGAACTAAGTTGTAACAATTGTCTGGTGAACTAAGTTGTAACAATTGTTTGTGTTAGATTAAGTGAACTAAATTGTAACAATTGTCTGGTGAACTAAGTTGTAACAATTGTTTGTGTTAGATTAAGTGAACTAAATTGTAACAATTGTTTGTGTTAGATTAAGTGGACTAGGTTGTAATAATTGCTTGTATTAGATCAAGTGGACTAGGTTGTAATAAATGTTTGTGCTAGATTAAGTGAACTAAATTGTAACAATTGTTAGTGTTAGATTAAGCGAACTAAGCTGTAACAATTATTTATGTTAGATTAAGGTAGCTAAGTCATGACAACAAAACTGGTAAACCTCCAGCAATCCATTTATCTGAAAAACTTTTCAACTAAAAACTGAAGCACACATCAAATGTTGTGCATCTTGTCCACCTGATGTGCTCATGACACCAAGTATCTTGTCCACCTGATGTGCTCATGACACCAGGCATCTTGTCCACCTGATGTGCTCATGACACCAGGCATCTTGTCCACCTGATGTGCTCATGACACCAAGTATCTTGTCCACCTGATGTGCTCATGACACCAAGTATCTTGTCCACCTGATGTGCTCATGACACCAAGTATCCTGTCCACCTGATGTACTCATGACACCAAGTATCTTGTCCACCTGATGTGCTCATGACACCAAGTATCTTGTCCACCTGATGTTCTCATGACACCAGGCATCTTGTCCACCTGATGTGCTCATGACACCAGGCATCTTGTCCACCTGATGTGCTCATGACACCAAGTATCTTGTCCACCTGATGTGCTCATGACACCAAGTATCTTGTCCACCTGATGTGCTCATGACACCAAGTATCCTGTCCACCTGATGTACTCATGACACCAAGTATCTTGTCCACCTGATGTGCTCATGACACCAAGTATCTTGTCCACCTGATGTACTCATGACACCAAGTATCTTGTCCACCTGATGTGCTCATGACACCAAGTATCTTGTCCACCTGATGTGCTCATGACACCAAGTATCTTGTCAACCTGATGTGCTCATGACACCAAGTATCTTGTCAACCTGATGTGCTCATGACACCAGGCATCTTGTCCACCTGATGTGCTCATGACACCAAGTATCTTGTCCACCTGATGTGCTCATGACACCAGGCATCTTGTCCACCTGATGTGCTCATGACACCAGGCATCTTGTCCACCTGATGTGCTCATGACACCAAGTATCTTGTCCACCTGATGTGCTCATGACACCAAGTATCTTGTCCACCTGATGTGCTCATGACACCAGGCATCTTGTCCATCTGTTGTAACAGGCTGTCTGTCTTGGTGAAAGAAAGCTTCATGAATTCCTCTTGCTCTGGGACTGAGAAAGTGTGCAACAACACAAGATAACATTCATCAAAGACTGATTATTCAAGAAAAAAGTCACCACTTCTGCCACATCATCCTTGTTGACTAAAGTCTGTCTGTCTGTCTCTCTCCCTCTCTCTCTCTCCCTCTCTCTCTCTCCCTCCCTCTCTCTCTCTCTCTCTCTCTCTCCCTCTCCCTCTCTGAAGCTTCATATTTGTTGATGTAGCTAAAATGTTTTTTTTTATCCAGTTGTTTAATGGCTACCAAGAGAAATACCGATCTTACCTTGAACTTTATGATGTCATCCGTCATATTTAAGATATGTTTAAACTCATAAGGAGGGGCACATTTCTTTTTTGGATCTGTCTTGCTGGAACAGGGATTTTGTAGCCTGGCAGAAACAATAATATAATAACAGTTCTATGATCTACTCTTAGAAGGAATTCATGAATACAATAACAGTGTATTACTACATACTGAAGATAATGGAAATAAATTGTTTTTATGCATGCCCATTATCACTGTTTTTATGCATGCTCATTATCACTGTTTTTATTCATGCTCATTATCATTCATAATGTCTTTCAGAACAAAGTTTACAGATTTAAAAAGGTTATGTATTCCATTATTTATTTGTTTATTGTATCAAACTGATCAAAAACTGTTAGCTTACAGATTAAATTTACTTTCAGTGACAATTATAATGAAAAAATTAGTGATTTTATTTTCTTAAAAAATGATTGTTTTATTGTGATAGATACATTATATCATTTCTATTTTTTTAACATGAAGTATTTTTTCCAGAAAACATCTAATTGGAAGCGAGTAGCTGGAGTCACTTGGGTAGTCAGAGTCACTTGGGTAGTCAGAGTCACTTGGGTAGTCAGAGTCACTTGGATAGTCAGAGTCACTTTGGTAGTCAGAGTCACTTGGGTAGTCAGAGTCACTTGGATAGTCAGAGTCACTTGGATAGTCAGAGTCACTTGGATAGTTAGAGTCACTTTGGTAGTCAGAGTCACTTAAACCAAGATAAATCATGACTGAACACATAATGACAATGTGATAGTAGAAAACATGACATACAAAGTGAACATCTAATGCACGATTCTCATAAATAAATATTGAAACTCAGATATATATGGTTATTTTCAACATGCACAGTTTTTCTAGCAACAAGTTACAAAACTTATTTAGCTTAGAAAACATTATATTTCTGTTTGGTTTTTTTTTTCACTGCTAAATTTTTATAAATGAATAAAATGTTGTTACCACTGTTTATTTCTTAAAAGCCTTCCTTTAATCTCATTAAAAAAAACAAACTTGTGCACAAAATTCACATTCTTGAGAATGTTTACTTTATGGATATAAAATAAATAAGAGAGAAACATAAAATGTCTCATAAGACAACACAAAGTATTCACTTTAAAAGACAGAAAATATCATAACAGACAACACAAACTGTTCTAATCTATATGTCCATACATAGTTCATAATCAATATATCATAGATACAAGTTATCAAGAAATACTTCTTTTCATTAATCCAAACTTCTAGTCATTAACAGACACTTCTAGTCATTTACACACAGTTCTACTCATTTACACACACTTCTACTCATTAGTTCACACTTCTAGTCATTTACACATATTTCTAGTCATGTACACATACTTCTACTCATTAATCCACACTTCTATTCATTTACATATACATCATCATCATCATCATCATCATCAGGTGTCATGCCAAATGCCATTGGATATTATGCTTCTCTAGAATACATGATCTTTCATGCAGGCCATCAGCTCAGTTGGTGATCTCTCACACCATCCTGTCAGACTGTCTGGAATCATTTCTCTTGGTCTTCCTCTTGATCTTCTCCTTCTATTTTTCCTGTTGTTATAATATTTTCAATGCCCCCTCTTCTCATTGCATGTCCTATGAAAGTACATTATCTCTCTCTTATCTTGTTGACAAGATTTTTTGTCTCTCCAGCTCTTCTCATACATTCTTCATTAATTATTTTTGCTGTCCAGGGGATTCACAATATTATTCTAATAAACCACATTTCTGCTGCTTCCAATGATTTTTGTGCAGACCTGCTTATTGTCCATGATTCACTTCAATATAACAAGATAGGTTCAATATAGCATTTTAGGACTCGTTTTCTAACATTCATTGATAAGGATGTGTTGGATAATATGTTTCTCATTCTCTGAAATGCAGTCTTTGCTTGGCCTATTCTGTTCCTAATTTCTGTTCTGCATTTCACATCTGAATTTATTACTGCTCCAAGGTATTTTAATTTCTGCACCTGCTTTAGAATAGTTCAGTTTAATTTTATACTGCATGTTGTTGAATTCTGTTTTTTAGATATAACCATAGTCTCTGTCTTTTTGATGTTCAAAGTAAGGCCTTTCTGTTCACTTTCATTGGCAACTTTATTCAAGAGATTTTGCAGGTCTTGTTGGTTCTCAGCTATCAGTACTGTGTTGTCAGCATACCGAAGGTTGTTAATATTGTATCCTCCAATTTTTATGGCTAGTTCTGTGATGATAATTCTTAGAATATTCTCACTGTACATAGAAAAAGGTCTTGAGATAGTACACATCCTTTTTGCACCCCTTGTTTTATAGGTTGATATTTTCCAGTTCCATTTTCAACTCAAACTGCTGCTTCTTGGTGCCAGTATAGATGTTTCACAATCCTCAGGTCTTTGGTGTCTAAACTGATGTCTTCAAGCATTTTAATAACTCATTATGTTTCACCTTGTCGAATGCCTTGGAGTAATCAATGAAGCATAAGAAGAGATCTTTCTGTACTTCTAAAGCTCTTTCTGTTACTGTTCATAAAGCATAAATGGCATTGTGTGTTCCCTTTCCTTCAACAAATCCAAACTGTTCATCTGCTATTTCCATTTTTATCTTTTTCCTTGTTCTTCTCATAATGATTCTGAGAAGTAGCTTTGTTATGTGACATGAGAGGCTGATAGTCTGGTGGTCATCACATTCCTTTGCATCTGGTTTCTTTGGTAGTGCTATAAACGTGGATTTAAGCAAGTCACTTTTGTAAATGTCATTCAGTAACTTGGTTATTATTTTTATTCCTATCTCCTCTAGTGCCTCTATTTCTTCTATTGTTATATTATCAGGCCCAATTGCTTTTCCTTTCTTCATGTGTTTGATGGCATCTATGATTTCATCTTCAAGTATTGGTGGTCCATCACAGTTTTCAGTATCTGGTGTTAATTCTGGTCTTTCTCCTCCATATAGCTCACTGATGTGCTCTGTCCATCTGTCCACAATGCTTTCTTTTCCCATTAACATTTTACCTTTTTCGATTTCAGGCATCCTGTGGTATATTTTGTTTTCCTGCCTGTGAGTTCACTAATTTGTTTGTGCATGTTTTTGCTGCCTTTATTATGAGAGTCCTCTATCTGTCTGCACTGCTCATTTAACCACGCTTCTTTTGCTTCTCTGCATTTGCGTCTTATTTCTTTATTTATCTTGCTATATTTTTCTTCGTTATTTTTACTCCTCCTTCTCTTGTCCATACTCCTCCTCCTCTTGTCCATGAGTCCTAAAATGTCATCTGTCATCTATTTATTTTTAGGGGCTTCTTTTTTCAATGGTATTATCTCCTTAACAGTTTGGTGGATAGAACCTCTTAACATTGCCCATTGTTCATCTATACTATTTATCTTTGCTATTGCATTGTATGTAATAACTGTGTATTGTTCTCACAGTTCTTGGTAATTTTTAAGGAGTTCTGCATTCAGTTTGATGTTTCTCACTTTTCTGCCTGCTTTCTTTAGTTTTATTCTAATTTTTCGACAGAGTGGGTCATGGTCACTATTGCAGTCGGCTCCTGGCATGGTTTTTGTTGTCAGTAATGCATTCCGGAATCATTTGTTGATTAATACATAGTCTGTCTGGTTAAAAGTCTTTTTGTCTGGGCTGCACCACGTTGCCAGTCTTCAGGAATGTTGTTTAAACCAGGTGTTTCCTACAACCATGCTATGTATTCCTGCCCATTCAATTAATTTACTACCTCTGTCATTCCTCCTCCCCAGTCCATAATAACCAACGATGTTTGAAGTTCTTACTTTACCAACTTTGGCATTTAAATCTCCCATGACTATAGTAACTTCATGTGTGTTTCAGGCTTGTCTCTATGTCATTATAAAATAGCTGTACATCTTCTTCAGAACTTTCAGATGTTGGAGCGTACACTTGTATAATATTTATGTTTACTGGTCATCCTTTCAGTTGGGATAGGACTCGGTCTGAGATGTTCAAATATTCTGCAATTGTCCTTGCTGTTTGTTCATCAAATATTATTCCTACTCCTCGTTCATGTTTCTCACTTCCTGAATATCTCTCTTTCTCTCTCTGAACCTTAAGTGCCCAGGGCACATGGGGCTTCCGCAAGGGTTTTCCACAAGTGCCTGTCCTTCGCCTTTTTTTCTGCTCTTGCCCAGGTGAGCCCTCTATTGCTCAACATCCTTTCTGTTGTTCTTCTCCATGTCTCTTTTGGTCTACCCTTACTTCTGCTCCTCTGTGGTGTCCATCTTAGTGCTATTTTTGGTAGTGAGTTGTCAGTCATACTTCCTGAATATATTGTTGTATATTTATCAAAGTTTATCTTCCCTGCACCTGTCCCTTCACTGAGCACCTGAGGCACTTTATAGGAGTAGTAGAGCCACCTACTACCCCACCTCGCTCTCTGAGTCTACCGCCAGTTGGCCCGCGCCTGCTTATTTGGGTAAATCCTTATTCACAGGGATTCTCCATATCTGGAGGACTTTCACCATCCACCACCTATTACGCACTGGGTTGGGGACACATACATCTACTCATTAATCCACACTTGTAGTCATTTACACATACTTGTACTCATTAATCCACACTTGTAGTCATTTACACATACTTGTACTCATTAATCCACACTTGTAGTCATTTACACATACTTGTACTCATTAATCCACACTTGTAGTCATTTACACATACTTCTAATCATTTACACATACTTCTACTCGCTAATCCACACTTCTAGTCATTTACACATACTTCTACTCATTAATCTACACTTCTAGTCATTTACACATACTTCTACTCATTAATCCACACTTGTAGTCATTTACACATACTTCTACTCATTAATCCACATTCCTACTCATTAAACTACACCTACTATTTCTTTCAGGTTTAATCAATATTTTTTTTTTCCATCTCCACTCTTCTTGATGTCATCATACAAAATGTATGACTCATTATCAAATAAACAAACAAATGAAATAAATTCTTTTCTAAACAAAAAAGTTCCATAAAAATTGCACAGTGTGAAAGTGGATAAGGGAAAACAGAAGCCACCGATGAACAGAGAAAGAAGATATGCCATGAGTATTTAACAATTCTTATCATTAAAAATTAGAACTGAGTTGCAGGAATGAATAAAGAGGCATCAGTATTATAAATCTAAAAAAAAATAAAAGAGAGATGATAGTGAAGATGGTAATGTTGATAATAATGATGATAAATGTATACTACTGCCCAAAAGTTAAAGGCCACTTGATAAAACCTTATCCTAAAAAATAATATGCAGCAAATATCAGAAAAATTAATATCAGAGTTAATTACATTGATGTGCTAATGACACCAGACATTTTGTCTACCTGTTATGCTCATGACACCAGACATTTTGTCCACCTGATGTGCTTATGACACCAGGCATCTTGTACACCTGATGTGCTCATGACACCAGACATCTTGTCCACCTGATATTCTTATGACACCAGACATCTTGTCCACCTGTTATTCTTATGACACCAGACATCTTGTCCACCTGTTATTCTTATGACACCAGACATCTTGTCCACCTGTTATTCTTATGACACCAGACATCTTGTCCACCTGTTATTCTTATGACACCAGACATCTTGTCCACCTGTTATTCTTATGACACCAGACATCTTGTCCACCTGTTATTCTTATGACACCAGACATCTTGTCCACCTGTTATTCTTATGACACCAGACATCTTGTCCACCTGTTATTCTTATGACACCAGACATTTTGTCCACCTGTTATTCTTATGACATCAGACAACATGTCCACCTGTTATTCTTATGACACCAGACATCTTGTCCACCTGTTATTCTTATGACACCAGACATCTTGTCCACCTGTTATTCTTATGACACCAGACATCTTGTCCACCTGTTATTCTTATGACATGAGGCATATTTTTAAATTGATGTGCTTATGATGCCAGGAATCTTGTCCACCTGAATTGCTCATGACACCAGACATTCTTTTAGCCTGATGTGCTCATGACACCATGTATGTTGTCCACCTGAAGTGCTCATGACACCAGGTATGTTGTCCACCTGAAGTGCATATGGCACCTGGAATCTTGTGCACCTGAATTGGTCATGACACCAGGCATCTTGTACACCATATAAGTTCATGACACCAAGAATCTTATCCACCTTATATGCTCATGACACCAGGCATCTTGACCACCAGACTTCTTGTTAGCTTGATGAAAGGGATGGCAACTGCAGTAAAACTGGTTTAAATAAATAAGGTAGACAGAAGTGTATGGTGCAGTTTTACAAAGTGAGGGAGGTTTGTTAGCCTGATATGCTCATAACACCAGACATTTTGTTTGCTTAATGTGCTCATGATGCCAGGAATACTGTCCACCTGATTTGTTTATGACACAAGAAGTCTTGTTTGCCTTATAAAAGGGATGGCGACTGCAGTAAAACTGGTTAATATAAATAAGGTAGATAGAGGTGTATGGTGCAGTTTTACAAAGTGAGGGAGGAAGTGAGCAAGGTGAGAAAAAAACGAATATAAAGTATGAGAATGTATAAATGAAAAACATACAACATCCGATATTTCGGCGTGAGCCTTATTCGAGGATACATACAAAACGAAATACAACATATATAACTTATCTGAAGCGTCTTGCTCTCGGTAAAGCGGAAATGTGTTTGGAAGAAGGAGGAGGAAAAAAAAACGCTGCCTACAGACAAAAGATTCCCGATATAGCCAATCATAGCGAAGAAGCGGAGAGAGAGAGAGGAGGAGAACAAGTGGGAGAAAGGGGTGGGGGAAGGCAATAGAAACATGATAGCCGCTAGAGGTGTCGGGGGGGGGGGAGGAAGGGGAGAGAAAAGAGGACGCGAGAGATAATGAATGAAGACCTTAAACACCTACAGGGAGGAAATGTAAAACTAGTGAATGGGACAAGACCAATATGTTGGCAGAGAAGGAAATAGGATGGTGGTAGGGAGGGGTAGCATAGAGAAAGAAAGTAGAGTATAAAAAAGGCCAGTGGAAAAATAAAGAAGTTACAGAAAGCTGAAGACATTGTTAATTCCAGCTGGGTGGAGACAGCCAGTCTGGAAAATAAGGCGCTGTTCTAAGACCCTCCGAGATCGTACATCTGCGGAACAAGAGCGGATCGCACTAACCGAAATGTCCTGTTTGCCCCTGTGGTTACCAAGGCAAAAATGTTTAGCCACAGGTGTCCAGGCCCTCTTAGAAATATCACTGAGATGCTGGCGAAATCGATCTCCTAACCGTAAGCCAGTTTCCCCTATGTGCTTCAAACCGCAACGTTTGCACATGATAACATAAATGACATTTCGTGAAGTGCAGGTGAAACCCTCCTGTACTGATAACGTGGATTTAGGGAAATAGATCTGGCTGGCCTCGACAACAAACGGACAAGTGTTGCATCTACGGCGTCCACAACGTCTGGTACCATAAAAAGTGTCATCTGTCTTAAGATGACTACGAATTAAAAGGTCCCTGAGGTTCTTGTCCCGTCTGTAAGCCACCAATGGGGGTTCCCCAAAAAGTTCACGTGTCTCAGGCTCGGTCTGGAGGAGGTGGAGATGGCGAAACAGTATGTTTTTAACTGCCAAGCTATGGGGGTGGTACGTGAGTACTAGTTTCACTCTGTCCGAGCTACAGTGCGGTTTAGGGGTGAGGGCTTGTTGCCGCGATATGTGGCTAATGCGGTTCCAAGATGACGAGAGAACGTGGTCTGGATAGCCGCGTTGACGGAAGAAATCTAGCAATTTGTGGCCTTGATCCTGGAAATCCAAATCCTCCTTACACAAACGTCGCAACCTAAGAAGCTGGGAAAAAGGAATAGAGTCCTTACACGATCTGAGATGGGAGGAAGAGTACAGGAGGTAGCTGTGAGAGTCTGTAGGTTTATAGTGGACAGAAGTAGTAAGCCCTGAAGGGCCGATAGTGACGGCAATGTCAAGAAAGTTAGCGGAAGTAGCAGAGATATGGGAGGTGAAAGAAATGACAGGATTGTATTCTTTAACAAAACTGATAAAGTTGTTAAGGTCTTCCTCTGGCATTGATGTGATCCCAATGCCATCGTCTATGTAGCGTCTATAGAAGGCGGGAAAAGGGCCTCTAAAGGCTCTCAGAATCTTGTGTTCGAAGTGGCCCATGAACAGACACGCGTAGCTGGGGCCCATCTTGGTACCCATGGCTACACCACTAATCTGGTCAAAGTAAAGGCCATTGAATTCAAAAGAATTGAGTTGGAGGACAAGTTGTGTAAGGCGCAGAATAGTAGAAGTAGGAATAGAGGGATTGCGTCTTTTGTTCAGAAAGAACTTGACGGCCTGAAGTCCCTGGTCATGTGGGATGGATGTGTATAAGGATACTACATCAAGGGTGAAGATACGGTAGGTGTGACCAGGCAGGAGTGTAAGGGTCTCAAAAGTAATGAGAGCATGATTGGTGTCCGTGAGATAAGTGGGCAGACTAGTGACCAGAAGTTGAAAGATGCTGTCAAGAAAATCAGAGATTTGTTCCGTAGGGCAGGAACAAGCAGACACTATGGGCCTTCCTGGGTTTCCTGGTTTGTGAATCTTAGGGAGTAGATAAAAAGATGGTTTCCCTAAGCAGCTGTCGCGGATGTGAAGATGTGTAGCCGAGGGAGAAAGACCAGACTTGGTCTTGTGGATGAGTTCGTTGATCGTGTCTCGAACATGTTGGTTGTTGGCCAGAGTCGGATCTTGAGGGCGAGAGGCATAAAAATTAGTGTTGCTCAGCTGGCCCATGGCCTCCTGGATGTACAATTCTTTCTTCCAACAAACAATAGCCCCGCCCTTGTCTGCACTCTTGATCACGATATCTCGCCTACGCTGAAGTTGAGAAAGTGCGCGTTGCTCCCCGGAGGTCAGGTTCGAGTGTCGTACACGGGGAAGGCGAAGCTTGCGGATTTCGTAGAGAGTGTGATCAATGTAGAGGTCCAAGGCACGAGACGCTCCTGCTGAAGGTGTCCAGGTGGATGGTTGTTTGGAGAAGCGAGAGAAAGGGTCATCATCGGAGGTGGATTGGGATGATGAAGGTTGGGACGCGTCTCGGAAATGGAACTTTAAACGCAGTCTGCGACGTTTGTGTAAGGAGGATTTGGATTTCCAGGATCAAGGCCACAAATTGCTAGATTTCTTCCGTCAACGCGGCTATCCAGACCACGTTCTCTCGTCATCTTGGAACCGCATTAGCCACATATCGCGGCAACAAGCCCTCACCCCTAAACCGCACTGTAGCTCGGACAGAGTGAAACTAGTACTCACGTACCACCCTCATAGTTTGGCAGTTAAAAACATACTGTTTCGCCATCTCCACCTCCTCCAGACCGAGCCTGAGACACGTGAACTTTTTGAGGAACCCCCATTGGTGGCTTACAGACGGGACAAGAACCTCAGGGACCTTTTAATTCGTAGTCATCTTAAGACAGATGACACTTTTTATGGTACCAGACGTTGTGGACGCCGTAGATGCAACACTTGTCCGTTTGTTGTCGAGGCCAGCCAGATCTCTTTCCCTAAATCCACGTTATCAGTACAGGAGGGTTTCACCTGCACTTCACGAAATGTCATTTATGTTATCATGTGCAAACGTTGCGGTTTGAAGCACATAGGGGAAACTGGCTTACGGTTAGGAGATCGATTTCGCCAGCATCTCAGTGATATTTCTAAGAGGGCCTGGACACCTGTGGCTAAACATTTTTGCCTTGGTAACCACAGGGGCAAACAGGACATTTCGGTTAGTGCGATCCGCTCTTGTTCCGCAGACGTACGATCTCGGAGGGTCCTAGAACAGCG
Organism: Achatina immaculata; assembly: GCA_009760885.1. NCBI lineage: Eukaryota > Metazoa > Mollusca > Gastropoda > Stylommatophora > Achatinidae > Lissachatina > Lissachatina immaculata. Next base: position 66,869,944 of record CM019717.1, on the reverse strand, counting down.
CCTTATTTTCCTGACTGGCTGTCTCCACCCAGCTGGAATTAACAATGTCTTCAGCTTTCTGTAACTTCTTTATTTTTCCACTGGCCTTTTTTATACTCTACTTTCTTTCTCTATGCTACCCCTCCCTACCACCATCCTATTTCCTTCTCTGCCAACATATTGGTCTTGTCCCATTCACTAGTTTTACATTTCCTCCCTGTAGGTGTTTAAGGTCTTCATTCATTATCTCTCGCGTCCTCTTTTCTCTCCCCTTCCCCCCCCCCCCCCGACACCTCTAGCGGCTATCATGTTTCTATTGCCTTCCCCCACCCCTTTCTCCCACTTGTTCTCCTCCTCTCTCTCTCCGCTTCTTCGCTATGATTGGCTATATCGGGAATCTTTTGTCTGTAGGCAGCGTTTTTTTTCCCTCCTCCTTCTTCCACACACATTTCCGCTTTACCGAGAGCAAGACGCTTCAGATAAGTTATATATGTTGTATTTCGTTTTGTATGTATCCTCGAATAAGGCTTACGCCGAAATATCGGATGTTGTATGTTTTTCATTTATACATTCTCATACTTTATATTCGTTTTTTTCTCACCTTGCTCACTTCCTCGCTCACTTTGTAAAACTGCACCATACACCTCTATCTACCTTGTTTGCCTTATATGCTCATGACACTAGTAATTTTTTTAGCATGATATGCTCATGATACCAGACATCCTGCCCACTTCATGTGCTTATGACACCATGCATCTTGTCCACCTGATGTGCACATGACACCAGGCATCTTATCCACCTGATGTGCACATGACACCAGGCATCTTACCCAATTGATGTGCTCATGACACCAGGCATCTTGTCCAATTGATGTGCTCATGACACCAGGCATCTTGTCCACTTGATGTGCTCATGACACCAGGCATCTTGTCCACTTGATGTGCTCATGACACCAGACATCGTGTCCACCTGTTATGTTCATGACACCAGACATCGTGTCCACCTGTTATGTTTATGACACCAAGCATCTTGTCCACTTGATGTGCTCATGACACCAGACATCATGTCCACCTGTTATGTTCATGACACCAAGCATCTTGTCCACTTGATGTGCTCATGACACCAGACATCGTGTCCACCTGTTATGTTCATGACACCTGACACCTTGTCCACCTGTTATGCTTATGACGCCAGGCATCTTGTCCACCTGATGTGCTCATGACACCAGACATCTTGTCCATGTGATGTGCTCATGATACCAGACATCCTGTTAGCTTGATGTGCTCATGACAAAAGACATTTTGTTAGCTTGATGTTCACATGACACCAGGCATCTTGTACACCTGTTGTGCTCATGATGACAGGAATCTTGTCCACTTGATGTGCTAATGATGCCAGGAATCTTGTGCACTTGATGTGCTAATGATGCCAGGAATCTTGTGCACCTGATGTGCTCATGATGACAGGAATCTTGTTAGTCTGAAGTGCTAATGATGCCAGGAATCTTGTCCACTTGATGTGCTAATGATGCCAGGAATCTTGTGCACCTGATGTGCTCATGATGCTAAGAATCTTATCCACCTGAAGTGCTCATGACACCAGGCATTTTGTCCACCTGAAATGCTCATGACAACAGGAATCTTGTCCATCTGAAGTGCTCATAACACTAAGCGTTCTTTTAGCCTGATGTGCTCATGACGCTAGGAATCTTGTCCACCTAAAGTGCTCATGACACCAGTAATCCTGTCCATCCTGAAGTTCTCATGATACCAGGCATCTTGTCCACCTGAAGTGCTCATGACACCTGGAATCTTGTCCACATGATGTGCTCATGACACTAGAGTTATTGTTAGCTTGATGTGCTCATGGTTCCTGGAATCTTGTCCACCTGAAGTGTTTATGACACCAGACATCTTGTTAGTTTGATGTGCTCATGTTGCCACCAATCTTGTCCACCTGATGTGTTTATGACACCAGATATTTTGTTTGAGTGATGTGCTGATGACACCAGGAATCTTGTCCACCTGATGTGTTTATGACTCCAGGCATCTTGTTAGCCTGAAGTGCTCATGATAACAGGCATCTTATCCACTTGATATGCTCATGACACCAGGGCAACTTATCCACCTGATGTGCTAATGACACTAGACATCTTGTCCACCTAATGTCCTCATGAAATCAGGCATTGTTTTAGTCTGATGTTCTCTTGACATCAGCTATCTGGTTAGGATGATATGCTCATGACACCAGGCATCTTGTCCACCTGATGTGCTCATGACACCAGGCGTATTGTACACCTGATGTGGTCATGACACCAGGCATCTTGTCTACATGATGTACTCATGACACCAGGCACCTTGTTAGCCTGATGTGCTAATGACACCAGGCATCTTGTTAGCCTGATGTGCTAATGACACCAGGCATCTTGTCCACCTGATATGCTCATGACACAAGGCAACTTGTACACCTGATGTGGACATGACACTGGACATCTTGTACACCTGATGTGCTAATGACACCAGGCACCTTGTTAGCCTGATGTGCTAATGACACCAAGCATCTTGTTAGCCTGATGTGCTCATGACACCAGGCATCTTGTCCACCTGATGTGCTCATGACACAAGGCAACTTGTACACCTGAAGTGCTCATGACACCAGGCATCTTGTACCTCTGATGTGCTCATGACATCAGGCATCTTGTACACCTGATGTGCTCATGACACCAGGCATCTTGTACATCTGAAGTGCTAATGACACCAGAAATCTTGTCCACCTGTTATGCTTATGAAACCAGGCATCTTGTCCATCTGTTATGCTGATGACACTAGATATCTTATCCACCTGTTATGTTGATGACACCAGGCATCTTGTCCACTTGATGTGCTTATGACACCAGGTATCTTGTCCATCTTATGTGCTTATGACACCAGGGATCGTGTCCACCTGTTATGCTTATGACACCAGAAATCTTGTCTATGGATGTGGTTATGACACTAGGCATCTTGTCCACCTATTATGCTTATGACATCAGACATCTTGTCCACCTGTTATGCTTATGACATCAGACATCTTGTCCACCTGTTATGCTTATGACACTAGTCATCTTGTATACCTGATGTGGACATGACACCGGACATCTTGTACACCTGATGTGCTCATGACACCAGACATCTTGTACACCTGATGTGCTCATGACACCAGGCATCTTGTACACCTGATGTACTAATTACACCAGGCATCTTGTCCACCTGATGTGCTCATGACACTAGGCATCTTGTACACCTGATGTGTTCATGACACCAGACATCTTGCACACCTGATGTGTTCATGACACCAGACATCTTGTACACCTAATGTGTTCATGACACCAGGCATCTTGTACACCTGATGTGTTCATGACACCAGACATCTTGTACACCTGATGTGTTCATGACACCAGACATCTTGTACACCTAATGTGTTCATGACACCAGGCATCTTGTACACCTGATATTTTCATGACACCAGACATCTTGTACACCTGATATGTTCATGACACCAGGCAACATTAACAGGTGGAGCATGAAGGCTTCTGGCTGCTGGCCTTTGTGAAGCAAGTCCAGATTTGGGTAAGTATCTGCTAACTGTCATCTTGATGATGCTATTGTTTGCAGTATTTATCATCTGACAATCATAAAGTTGTACAGGTGACTGTCTGGTGGCAAAGGGCAGACAGTAAGAGATATCTGTCACTCTGTTGGTTTATGCAACATGGGCATCATGAATGGTTTTGGTCTTCTACTCTTTCGGTGGCTTGAATCTCTCCAAAAGTCTTTGGATGATAAAATGTGACACACCCAAATGTATTGCAAAACTGATGAGCAGATTCGCCATTCTCGGCCCATGCAATGTCAAGAAGGTGTTCTCAGCCCATGCAATGTCAAGAAGGTGTCCTCGGCCCATGCAATGTCAAGAAGGTGTCCTCGGCCCATGCAATGTCAAGAAGGTGTCCTCAGCCCATGCAATGGCAGGAAGGTGTCCTCGGCCCATGCAATGGCAGGAAGGTGTCCTCAGCCCATGCAATGGCAGGAAGGTGTCCTCAGCCCATGCAATGGCAAGAAGGTGTCCTCAGCCCATGCAATGTCAAGAAGGTGTCCTCAGTCCATGCAATGTCAAGAAGGTGTTCTCAGCCCATGCAATAGCAAGAAGGTGTCCTCAGCCCACGCAATGGCAGGAAGGTGTTCCAGGATGCTAAGACTCCTCCTGTGCTTTATCACCAGTTTTAACATGAAAGAAAAGTGACGTCTGTTCAGCAAGAGTCCCTACTGCATCATGAACCAGCACGATTTTTCTACCTGTGTGGGTCAATGATACCCTCAATTTACATACAACATAATGTTATTGTACATGATTTTTAAATTCACCATGATAATCAATGACTACATTTCATTACTCATGTACATAGAGGACTGTTTATGGAAGGCACTGAAGAAAGTTCCAATAAAATTATTCTTTATCAAATCTCAGTATATTTGCTGATATAAAAATGTATTGAAATCAAAGGGGTGGACCTTAACGTTTTGGCAGTAGTACAGTATATTAATGATGATTATAACAAAAATGATAGTTTTGGTAGTGAAGATGATGATGATGATGATGATGATGACAATGATGATGATGATGATGATGATGATGATGATTATGATGAAGATGATAAAAAATTTACTTTTGTCCTTCATTCTTAAGTTCTAATAAAATACATTTTAATTTAACAGACTGAAAATGATAACTTGACAAAAGCATTTTGACAAAAAATTTCAAGTCCTGATAGAAAACCACTCACTTGACACTATTGGTTTCTGTAAAAGGTAGAGTAACTTTATCCTGGAAAACTCCGTATCCCATCAGGTAGTTACTAGATATGCTACGTATAGACTGCCCTTTAATGAACAGAACAAGATGCATGAGATCATTAATTCACAAAAGCTGTCTGCAGTAGAAAATGTGTGGGAACAGTTTTGCTTTCAGAAATCTTACATCTTTCATTATTCCTGTGCCGTTTAATGTCACATAGGGCTTGCATGGTAGTTCAGCAAGTTTTCCTGTTTTTGGCAAGCTTTTCAACTTCATCAAAAGATTTTATGGCTACTAATTTGGCCTCTCTTAACAATGTCCTGTTTAGATTTTCTTCTCATCACATGATTGATATACATCCATCTCCTTTTTCTGATTACCCATGAGACAAGTTGTTGTTCACTCATCTGCTGTATCTTCAGAAACATTTGTATATAATTTGTACTACTTTTCTGTAGTAAGATTGACCACAATTAAACAAAAACAGGTTTTTCCATAAGCACAAAAACCAAGTTAAGACTATTCAATTCAAATGTAATATCCACCCTCATTTATGCATCTGAAAGCTGGAAAACAACTAAAGAAATAGAAAAGAAATTGGACTCTTTTGAAAACAAATGCCTAAGGAAAATACTTGGCATCAAGTGGAACGAATTCAAGAACAATGCAGAGATAAGACAGATGAGCAAACAACAACCAGTCTCATGGGTGATCAGAAAAAGGAGATGGACATATGTTGGTGACGTGATGAGAAGAAACGATCAGAGAATCCCAAAACAAGCTATCAAGTGGAACACAACAGGCCAAAGAAAAAGAGGCAGACCACATGAAACTCTAAAGAGGACACTGTTAAGAGAGGCCAAATTAATAGGCATAAAATCCCTTGATGAGGTTGAGAAGCTCGCTGAAATCAGGAAAAATTGGCAAACTACCTTGTGAGCTGTCATTTTCTAGTAGAATTTGTATTATGTACACATCTGGCACTCTAAAGCATGGGACTTTCTAGTACTGTTTAGTTGTGCAGGTTTGTGTGCATAGGCACTCTTGGCATATGGGATCTTCCAGTACAGTTTGGTTGTGTAGGTTTATGTACACAGGGTACTCCTGGAGTATTGATCTTCTAACTCAGTTTGACTGTATAGGTTTGTGTACATAGGTACTCTTGGTGTGCAGGTTTGTGTACATAGGTACTCTTGGTGTGCAGGTTTGTGTACATAGGTACTCTTGGTGTATGGAATATTGTAGTACATGTTGGTTATGTAGATCTTTGTATATGGCATTGATGAGAGCATATGTTCCAGAACCTGTGTGCAGGCATTGATGAGAGTCTTCCCTGACAGACACTCACTTACTTGTGAGACCCTTTCCTAGACAGACACTCACTTACTTGTGAGACCCTTTCCTAGACAGACACTCACTTACTTGTGTACAACAGCTTTTCTTCTTCTGGTCGACAACAACAACAAACATGGAGGTAACAACAACAACAGCAAAAAAAAACATACAGGTAATAACAACAAAAAACATGCAGGTAACAACAATAATGACAAACATACCGGTAACAACAACAAACATGCAGGTAACAACAACAACAAACATGCAGGTAACAACAAAAAACATGCAGGTAACAACAACAAACATGCAGGTAACAACAGCAACAAACATGAATGTATTAACACTGGGAAATAAAAATGCTGTAGACAAAATCTTTTTACCAATGTCACTTGCTAACTTGGCAAGATTCTTAATCTGTGGTTCCATTGTGAATGAGTTGTCAAACAGGAAGTACAAGTCAACAGGGTAGTTGTTGGCTGCACGAAATGTCATTGGAATTTTGTTGTCCTCTCCTAACAAATTGCAAGAAGTAACAATTTTCATCATGACACAGTAGTGCACATTTACAACAAGAAAAATGAACAAAATAAGCTACATGTATTTAAGATCTCATTTTCTACATCTAGACTGTACATAAAGATATGACAAAATGTGGAGTTTTAAGCAAAACATGAGAAAAACATAAACAACAATGAGAGCCCTAAAGAAAGTTTGTTTCACCAGCAAAACTTGGGATGTACACTCATGGTGTAGACATTGGTCTAGTTACGTTTTCTCACTTCATCTAATCACATTTTCTACCTTGGTCAGGTCACATTTTCTCACCTGGTCTAGTCATATTTTCTCACTTGATCTAATCAAATGTTCTCACTTGATCTAATCACAATAACAGTAATAACTTCAGATACGAAATGCAGAACAGAAATTAGGAACAGAATAGGCCAAGCAAAGACTGCATTTCAGAGAATGAGAAACATATTAACCAACACATCCTTATCAATGAATGTTAGAAAATGAGTCCTAAAATGCTATATTGAACCTATCTTGTTATATGGAAGTGAATCATGGACAATAGGCAGGTCTGCACAAAAATCATTGGAAGCAGCAGAAATGTGATTTATTAGAAGAATGTTGCGAATCCCCTGGACAGCAAAAATAACTAATGAAGAATGTATGAGAAGAGCTGGAAAGACAAAAAACCTTGTCAAAAAGATAAGAGAGAGACAATGTACTTTCATAGGACATGCAATGAGAAGAGGGGGCATTGAAAATATTATAACAACAGGAAAAATAGAAGGAAGAAGATCAAGAGGAAGACCAAGAGAAATGATACTGGACAGTCTGATGGGATGGTGTGAAAGGAGATCACCAACTGAGCTGATGGCCGGCATGAAAGATCATGTACTCTGGAGATGCATAATAGCCAACGCAAGTTGGCACAGCACCTGATGATGATGATGATGATGATCTAATCACATTTTTTCACTTGATCTAATCACATATTCTCATTTGGTCTAATCATATATTCTCACTTGGTCTAATCACATTTTTTCACCTGGTCTAATCACATCTTCTCATTTGATCTAATCACATTTTCTCACTTGGTCTAATCACATTTTCTCACTTGATCTAATCACATTTTCTCACTTGATCTAATCAAATTTTCTCACTGTCTAATCACATTTTCTAACTTGGTCTAATCACATTTTTTCACTTGATCTAATCACAACTTGATCTAATCACATTTTCTCACTTGGTCTAATCACATTTTCTCACTTGGTCTAATCACATTTTCTCACTTGATCTAATCACACTTTCTCACTTGGTCTAGTGCGTATGTAGACTCTCTGAGGCTGTATCTGAACTGCTTGTGGATGATTCAGGGTGCTGTCCCTCACACTCTCATCCTGATCAAAAGAGACAACTCTAGGACATGACTCATCTTACAAAACACACAGGAATGTGGCAACTATAGGACATGATTCATCTTACAAAACACAGGAATGTGGCAGCTATATGACATGATTTATCTTACAAAACACAGAAATGTGGCAGCGATATGACATGATTTATCTTACAAAACACACAGGAAAATGGCAGCTATATGACATGATTTATCTTACAAAACACACAGCACTGTAGAAACTACAGGACAAGATTCATCTTACAAAACACATAGGAATGTGGCAACTATAGGACAAGATTCATCTTACAAAACACAGGAATGTGGCAACTACAGGATAAGATTCATCTTACAAAACACACAGGAAAATGTGGCAGCTATATGACAAGATTCATCTTACAAAACACATCAGAAATGTGGCAACTATAGGACATGATTCATCTTACAATCCACTGATATTTATAAGATGCTGGGTCATAAACCCTTGATATTTGTAAGTTTCTGGGTCATAAACTGTTGATATTTGTTAGCTGCTGGGTCATTAATGCTGATTTTTGTAAAATGCTGAATCATAAAACTGCTGACATTGGTAAGTTGCTGAGTCATAAACCGCTGACATTTTTAAGTATCTGGGTCACAAACGCTGATGTTTGTAAACTGCTGGTTCACAAACTGGTGATATTTTAAAGCTGCTGGGTCATAAACGCTGATACTTGTAAGTTGATAGGTTATAAATGCTGATGTTTATAAGCAGCTGGGTCATAAACCACTGATATTTGTAAGCTGCTGGATAATAAACCGCTGATATTTGTAAGGTTCTGGGTCATAAACGTTGACGTTTGTAAGCTGCTGGGTCATAAACGCAGATGTTTGTAAGCGTCTTGGTCATAAACACTGATGTCTGTAAGCTGATAGTCATAAACCCCTGATGCTGCTGGGTCATAAATGCTGATATTTGTAAGCTGCTGGGTCATAAACCCATGATGGTTGTTAGCTGCTGGGTTATAAATCCCTGATATTTTTAAGCTGTTGGATCATAAACTCCTGATATTTTTAAGCTGATAGGCCATAAACGCTGATGTTTGTAAGTTTTTGGGTCATAAATGCTGATGTTTCTCAGCTGTTGCGTTAAAAACCGCTGATATTTGTAAGTTTCTGGTTCATAAACACTGGTGTGTGTAAGCTGCTGGGTCATAAATGCTGATATTTTTAATCTGTTGGGTAACAAACGCTGATGTTTGTAATCAGCTGTGTCTGCTGATGTCAGTAAGCTGCTGGGTCATTATCGCTGAGGTTTGTAATCTGTTGGGTCATAAATGCTGGTGTGAGTACGCTGCTGGGTCAGAACCGCTGATATCTGTAAGTTTATGGGTCAGAAACGCTGATGGTTGTAAGTTTATGGGTCATAAACGCTGATGGTTGTAAGCTACTGGGTCATTAACCGCTAATATTTTTAAGCTGCTGGATCATAAACGCTGGTGTTAATAAACTGCTGGATCATAAAGGCAGATGTCTGTAAGCTGCTGGTTCAGAAACCGCTGATATTTTTATGTTGTTGGGTTAAAAACGATGATGTTTGTAAATTGCTGGGTCATTAAAACCTGATATTTGTAAGTTTCTGGGTGCTAAACGTTGATGTTTGTAAGCTGCTTGATTATAAACCGCTAATATTTGTAATTTTCTGGGTAATAAACGCTAATGTTTGTAAGATGTTGGGTCAGAAACGCTGATATTTGTAAGTATCTGGGTCATAAACTCTGGTGTTTATAAGCTGCTGTGCAATATATGTAGATGTCTGTAAGCTGCGTGATCATAAACCACTTATGTTTATTAGCTGCTGGGCCATATACGCAGATGTCTGTAAGGTGTTGGGTCATAAATTCTGATATTTTCAGCTGCTTGGTAAAAAATCACTTATATTTGTTAGCTGGTGGGTCATAATCGCAGATGTTTGTAAGCTGCTGGGTCATAAATGCTCATGTTTGTAAGTTTCTGGGTCATAAACGATGATGTTTTTGAGCTGCTGTTTCATAAACCGCTGATAATTGTAATATGCTGGATCGTACACGCTGTTTGTAAACTGCTGATGTTTAGAAGCTGCTGGATCATAAACGCAGATGTCTTTAAGTTGTTGGTTTATAAACCCCCATGTTTGCAAGTTATTGGGTCATAAATGCTGATGCTTTTAAACTGCTGGGTCATAAATGTAGACATTTCTAAGCTGCTGGGTCATAAACCCCTGATGCTGCTGGGTAATAAATTTGGATGTTTGTAAGTTTTTGGGTCATAAATGATTATGTTTGTCAGCCGCTGGGCTATAAATACTGATATTTGGAAGCTGATGGGTAATAAACTCTTGATGCTGCTTGGTCATAAATGCTAATGTTTGTAAGTTTCTGGGTCATAAATGCTGATGTTTGTCATCTGCTGGGTCATAAACCGCTGATATCTGTAAGATTCTGTGTCATAAACTTTGAATAGTGTAAGTTGCTGTGTCATAAACCCCTGATGTTTGTAAGCTGCTGGCTCCTAAACGCAGATGTGTGTATTTTGCTGTGTCATAAACCAGCGATGTTTGTGAACTTCTGGGCCACAAACCCTGATGTTTTTAAGCTCCTCGGTCACAAGCCACTGATGTTTATAAGCTGCTGAATCATAAATGCTGATATTTGTAAGCTGCTGGGCCAAAAATGCTGATGTTTGTAAGCTGCTGCGACATAAACCGTTAATTTTTGTGAGGTGCTGGGTCATTAATCGATTATATCTATACGTTTCTGTGTCATAAACGCTAATGTTTGTAAGCTGCTGTGTCATAAACCGCTGCTATTTGTAAGTTTCTGGGTCATAGACGCTGATATTTGTAAGCCGCTGGGTAATAAACGCTTACATTTATAAGCTGTTTGGTAATAAATGCTGATGTTTATAAGCTGCTTGGTCATAAACCACTCATATTTGTTAGCTACTGGGTCATAAATGCTGATGTTTGTAAGTTACTGGGTCATAAACGCTGATGTTTGTAATCTGTTGTGTCTGCTGATGTCAGTAAGCTGCTGGGTCATAAAAACTGATGTTTGTGATCTGCTGAGTCATTAATGCTGATATCAGTAAGCTGGTACGCCATAAACTGCTGATATCTGTAAGTTTATGGGTCTTAAACGCTGATGTTTGTAAGCTGCGGGGTTATAAACGCTGATATTTGTAAGCTACTGGGTCATAAACCGCTAATATTTGTACGTTCCTGGATCATAAACGGTGATTTTTGTAAATTGGTGGGCCATACACGTTTTTATTTGTAAGCTGCTTGATCATAAATGCTGATGCTTGTAAGCTCATTGGTCATAAACTACTCATATTTGTTTGCTGCTGGGTCATAAACGCAGATGTTGCTAAGTTGCTGGGTCGTAAACCATGATGTTTGTAGGCTGCTCCTTCATAAACGGTGATGTTTGTAATCTGCTGGGTGATAAACACTCACTGATGTTTGTGAGCTATTGGGTCATAAACACTGATGTCTGTAAACGGATGGGTCATAAATGATGACATTTGTAAGCTGCTGGGTAATAAATAGTTTGTAAGGTTCTGGGTCATACAGTCTGATATTTGTAAGCTGTTGAATCATAAATTCTGATGTCTGTAAGCTGCTGGGTGATAAATGCTGATGTTTGTAAGCTGCTAGGTCATTAATCCTGATGTTCATGAGCTACTGGGTCATTAATGATGATGTTTATGAGCTGTTGAGTTATAAATGCTAATGTGTGTAAGTTGCTGGTTCATAAATCTCTGATATTTGTGAGCTGCTGGGTCATAAATGTTGATGTGTGTAAGTCGCCTTGTCATAAACCCCTGATGTTTGTAAAATGCTGGATCATAAACGCTGATGTTTGAAACCTGCTGGGTCATACATTTCTGATATTTCGAATTTTCTGGGCCATGATGTTTGTAAGCTGTTGTGTCATAAACGCTGATATTTGTAAGATGCTGGGCAACAAACCGCTGATATTTGTAAGTATCTGGGTCACAAACGATGGTGTTTGTAAGCTGCTAGGTCATATACGTAGATGCCTGTAATCTGTTGGGTCATATACGTAGATGCCTGTAATCTGTTGGGTCATATACGTAGATGCCTGTAATCTGTTGGGTCATATACGTAGATGCCTGTAATCTGTTGGGTCATATACGTAGATGCCTGTAATCTGTTGGGTCATATACGTAGATGCTTGTAATCTGTTGGGTCATATACGCAGATGCCTGTAAGCTGTTGGGTCATATACGCAGATGCCTGTAAGCTGTTGGGTCATATACGCAGATGCCTGTAATCTGTTGGGTCATATACGCAGATGCCTGTAAGCTGTTGGGTCATATACGCAGATGCCTGTAAGCTGTTGGGTCATATACGCAGATGCCTGTAAGCTGTTGGGTCATATATGCAGATGCCTGTAATCTGTTGGGTCATATACGTAGATGTTTGTAAGCTGCTAGGTCATATACGTAGATGCCTGTAATCTGTTGGGTCATATACGTAGATGCCTGTAATCTGTTGGGTCATATACGTAGATGCCTGTAATCTGTTGGGTCATATACGTAGATGCCTGTAATCTGTTGGGTCATATACGTAGATGCCTGTAATCTGTTGGGTCATATACGTAGATGCTTGTAATCTGTTGGGTCATATACGCAGATGCCTGTAAGCTGTTGGGTCATATACGCAGATGCCTGTAAGCTGTTGGGTCATATACGCAGATGCCTGTAATCTGTTGGGTCATATACGCAGATGCCTGTAAGCTGTTGGGTCATATACGCAGATGCCTGTAAGCTGTTGGGTCATATACGCAGATGCCTGTAAGCTGTTGGGTCATATATGCAGATGCCTGTAATCTGTTGGGTCATATACGTAGATGCTTGTAATCTGTTGGGTCATATACGCAGATGCCTGTAAGCTGTTGGGTCATATACGCAGATGCCTGTAAGCTGTTGGGTCATATATGCAGATGCCTGTAAGCTGTTGGGTCATATACGCAGATGCCTGTAAGCTGTTGGGTCATATACGCAGATGCCTGTAAGCTGTTGGGTCATATACGCAGATGCCTGTAAGCTGTTGGGTCATATACGCAGATGCCTGTAAGCTGTTGGGTCATATACGCAGATGCCTGTAAGCTGTTGGGTCATATACGCAGATGCCTGTAAGCTGTTGGGTCATATACGCAGATGCCTGTAAGCTGTTGGGTCATATACGCAGATGCCTGTAAGCTGTTGGGTCATATACGCAGATGCCTGTAAGCTGTTGGGTCATATACGCAGATGCCTGTAAGCTGTTGGGTCATATACGCAGATGCCTGTAAACTGTTGGGTCATATACGCAGATGCCTGTAAGCTGTTGGGTCATATACGCAGATGCCTGTAAGCTGTTGGGTCATATACGCAGATGCCTGTAAGCTGCTGGGTCATAAATTATAATGTGTGTAAGCAGCTTGGTCATAAACCACTTATATTTGTTAGCCTGTGGGTCATAATCACAGATGTTTGTAAGCTGCTAGGTCATAAATGCTGATGTTTATGAGTTGTTGGGTCATAAACCATGATTTTTGTAAGCTGCTGTTTCATTAACCGCTGAAAATTGTAAGATGCTGGGTCGTAAAAGCTGATGTTTGTAAGCTGCTGGGTTGTACATGCTGATGTTTGTAAGTTGCTTGGTCATAAACGCTTTTGATTATAAGCTGCTGGGTCATAAACGCAGATGTTTGTAAAATGCTGTGTCATAAACGCTGATTTCTGTAAGCTGGTGTGTCGGAAATCCCTGATGCTGCTGGGTCATAACTGTTTGCAAGTTTCTCGGTCATAAATGCTGATGTTTGTCAGCTGCTGGTTCATAAATGCTAATGTTTGTAAACGGGCGGTTCATAAACGCTGATATTTGCATTCTGCTGTGTCTGCTGATGTCAGTAAGCTGCTTGATCATAATAGCAGATGTCTGTAAGTTGCCGAGTCATAAACTATGATGTTTGTAGGCTGGTGTTTCATAAACGCTAATGGTGTAAGCTGCTGTATCATAAAAGCTGATGTTTGTGAACTGCTGGGACATAAACGTTGATGTCTATAGGCGGCTGTTTCAGAAACTCCTCATGCTGCTGCGTCATAAATGCTGATGTTTGTAAGCTGCTGGGCCATACACCCTGATGTTTATGAGCTGTTAGTTCATAAATGCTGATGTTTGTAAGCTGTGGGGTCATAAACGCTGATATTTGTAAGCTACTGGGTCATAAACCGCTGATATTTGTTAGTTTCTGGACCATAAACATTGATGTTTGTAAGCTGCTGGGTCATAAACGCTTTTATTTTTAAGCTGTTTAGTCATAAATGCTGATGCTTGTGAGCTGCCTGGTCATAAACCACTCATATTTGTTAACTTCTAGGTCATAAACGCAGATGTTTGCAAGTTGCTGGGTCATAAACCTTGACGTTTGTAGGCTGCTGTTTCATAAACACTAAAGTTTGTAAGCTGCTGGGTCATAAATACTGATGTTTGTAACCTGCTGGGTCATAAATGATGTTTGCAAGCTGCTAGGTTATAATCGGTGATGTTTGTAAGCTGCTGGGTAATAAACCCGTAATTTTGTGAGCTGCTGGGTCATATATGTTGATGTTTGTATGTTGCTGGGTCATAAATGCTGGTGTTTGTAATTTGGCAGGTCAGAAACCCTGATGTTTGCAATCTGCTGGGTAATAAACCCTTGATGTTTGCAATCTGCTGGGTCATAAACCCCTGATGTTTGCAATCTGCTGGGTCATAAACCCCTGATGTTTGCAATCTGCTGGGTCATAAACCCCTGATGTTTGCAATAAACGCGGATGTTTGAATGTTGCTGGCTCAGAAACACGTGATGTTTGTGAACGGCTGGGCCATAAACCCTGAAGTTTTTAAACCGCTGAGTCATAAATGCTGATGGTTGTACGTTGCTGGGTCCTAAACGCGGATGTTTTTATTTTGCTGTGTCATAAACCGTTAAACGTCTGTGAGCTGCTGGGTCATTAACCGCTGGTATTTGTAAGTTTCTGGTTCATAAATGCTGAAGTTTGTCAGCTGCTGGGTCATAAACCTATGATATCTGTAAGTTTCTGGATCATAAACTATTATATTTGTAAGCGGCTTGCTAATAAACCACTCATATTTGTTAGCTGCTGGGTCATAACAGCTGATGTTTGTAAATCTGCTGGATCATAACAGCTGATGTTTGTAAATCTGCTGGGTCATAAACCCTGATGCTTATGAGCTGCTGGTTCATAAATGCTAATGTTTGTAAGTTGCTTGTTCATAAACCTCTGATTTTTCTGAGCTGCTGGGTCATAAATGCTGATATTTGTAAGCTGCTGTGTCATAAAAGCTGATATTTGTAAATGCTTGGTTAGAAAGCACTGATGTTTACAAGCTTCTGGATCACAAATGCTGATGTTTGTAAGCCGCTACGTCATAACCCGCTGATGTTTATGAGCTGCTGTGTCATAAACCGCCGATATTTGTAAGTTTCTGGGTCATAAATGCGGTAGTTTGTCAGCTGCTGGGTCATAAACCGATGTACGTTTCTGGGTCATAAATGCTGATATTTGTAATATGCTCGGTCATAAATGCTGATGTTAGTAAGCTGCTATGTCATAAACCTCTGATGTCGTAAGTTTCTGGGTCTTAAACGGTGATGTTTGTAATCTGCTGGATCATAAACGCTTTTATTTGTAAGCTGCTTGGTCATAAATGCTGATGCTTGTAAGCTGCTGGGTCATAAACCCTGATGTTTGCAAGCTGCTAGTTCAGAAACCCCTGACGCTGCTGGGTCATAAATTCTGATGTTTGTTAGTTTCTGGGTCTTAAACGCTGATGTTTGTCAGCTGCTGGTCATAAATGCTGATGGTTGTAATTTGCTGGATCATAAACCCTGATGTTTGTGAGATGCTGGGACATACTTGCTGATGCTTGTATGTTGCTGGGTCGTAAACCCTGATGTTTGTGAGCATCTGGGTCTTAAATGCTGATGTGTGTAAGTCGCCGTGTCATAAACCCCTGGTCTTTGTAAGTTGCTTAATCATATAATGCTGATGTTTATAAACTGCTGGGTCATAAAACGCTGACATATGTAAGCTGTTGGGTCATAAACGCTGACATATGTAAGCTGTTAGGTCATAAACGCTGACGTTTGTAAACAGGCGGGTTACAAACCGCTGATACTTGTAAGCTGCTGGGTCAGAAACCGCTGATATTTGTAAGTTTCTGGGTGATAAATATTGATGTTTGAAAGCTGCTGCGCCATAAACCGCTGATATTTGTAATTTTCTGGGCCATAAACGCTGATATTTGTAACATGCTGGGTCATAAACGCTGATAATTTTAAGCTGCTGGGTAATAAACCGCTGATATTTGTAAGTATCTGGGTCACAAACGCCGGTGTTTGGAAACTGCTGGGCCATATACTCAGATGTCTGTAAACTGATGGGTTATAAATTCTGATGTTTGTAAGCTGCTGGGTCATAAACCATTTATATTTGTTAGCCTGTGGGTCATAATCGCAGATGTTTGTAAGCTGCTGGATCATAAATGCTGATGTTTGTAAGTTGCTGGGTTATAAACCCCTGATGTCTGTAAGTTGCTTGGTTATAAACCCCTGATGTTTGTTAGTTACTGGGTTATACATCCCTGATGTCTGTAAGTTGCTCGGTCTTAAACCCCTGATGTCTGTAATCTGTTGGGTCATAAACCCCTGATGTCTGTAAGTTGCTGGATTATAAACGCCTGATGTTTGTAAGTTGCTGGGTTATTAACCCCTGATGTCTGTAAGTTGCTGGGTTATAAACCCCTGATGTTTGTAAGTTGCTGAGTTATAAATCCCTGATGTTTGTAAGTTAATGGGTTATAAATCCCTGATGTCTGTAAGTTGCTGGGTTATATACCCTGATGTTTGTAAGTTGCTGGGCTATAAACTCCTGATCTTTGTAGTTTGCTGCATTTTGTCTACTCTTCCTTCTCCTTTCCACAGTTCATCTTTTTGTATGTGACACTGAATCTTAAGAAATGTTTTATTTTATTATTTTTTACAAACCTCGGCAACAGATAATCTGCCCATCACAAGTATTCTGTAATCTGCCATCTGTCCTCCATAAGTAATCTGCCATCTACCTATCATAAGTAATTTGTCATCTATCTGTTACAAGTAATCTGTCATCTAGCTGTCACAAGTAATTTGTCATCTATCTGTCGCAAGTAATCTATCATCTACCTTCCTACAAGTAATCTATCATCTATCTTCCTACAAATAATCTGTCATCTGCCCATCACAAGTAATCTGTAATCTGCCATCTATCCACCATCCGTAATCTGTCATCTACATGTTATCAGTAACAAGTCATCTACATGTCATCTGTAATCAGTCTAACTGTCACTTGTATCAAGTAATCTGTCATCTATCTGTCACAAGTGGTCTGTCATCTACCTGTAATAAGTAGTTCATCATCTACCTATCACAAGTAATCTGTCATCTATCTGTCACACGTAATCTGTCATCTATCTGTCACAGGTAATCTGTCATCTACCTATGCCAAGTAATATATCATCTATATGTCACAAGTAATCTGTCGTCCATATGTACCATGAAATTTGCCATCTATATGTCACAGGTAATCTGTCATCTACCCATTACAGGTAATATGTCATCTACCTGTTACAGGTAATCTGTCGTCTACCTGTCACAGGTAATCTGTCATCTAACTGTTACAGGTAATCTGTCATCTACCTGTTACAAGTAATCTGTCATCTACCTGCTACAGGTAATCCGTCATCCATCTCGCACAGGTAACCCGGAGCGTGTTCTCAATGATAAATAGTATATTTGGTGAGAACAGGATCAGTTGGTTGTTGTTAAACTATTTATATATCATCTACCTGTTATCTGAAATGTATGCTCTAGTACTGATGAAATGATTTACTATGATCTCTTTATTCGCTTCTCTCTATGGCAGAAGAACTGAATATAACAATTCATTTCGAGCTTTTCTCGCTGAATGTTTATTAAAATATTAAAATTAACAAGCATAAAGCTGTAAGGACAGAAGGCTATCCAAGGTCTAGAGATAAGAAGTTGTACAGACCGATTCTTTTCTCATGAAAGACTTTGGATTTTCGATGTGTGTGCCTTCACATCCGTCAGCTTTCAAGTTACTCTGTGGCTGACATCTCGGAGCTGAGAAATTCTGAAAGCATCGTAAGTCAGAAAATATGTGTTAAATTTGTTCTGTTTTGCCATTAACATTTTATTGTGCACGTACAAACGCAAACACAAATACATTAGCAATGAGACACGGACTAATGTTTCTGTTTGTGTTCACGATGAATGAGACCATTACTTTCTGCTTAGATAAAAGAGCGGATTTGTCACTTCTGTGGCCATCATTTTCACACATAACAAAAACATCAAATTCTAATAATCCACCATCCAGGTTTTATAGCATAAAGTAGGAATACCAATCATCTACCAAAATTCTGAAGTGTTTTATATACCCACAGTGACCTAAAAGATCACATCAGAATTCTCATTTCTAGTACAGCTTGTAGGTTGTCTAATCTTCGTCCAACAAACAGCCATCAAATCGGCCATGCTGCATCCAGGGCGCTAGCTCAGCCTACTGATGTCTGTGGTTCTTTTTGGTAATAAAGACTTGAGTGAAGATCTTATATGAATTTGTGCTGCTACAGAAGGTTATTAAAAGATTACTATTGCTAAGGTTGAAGGCTGCGATGGTTTCTCTCATGAATTAATTTCCATGCTCTGTCAGTAAGAAATGTTAGAAGTTAATCTGTAACTTTAAGACATGGGCGCTACTTTGTCCTTTTATTTAGACTTTGTCGAAATATTGCTCTGAGTTTAATTTGCATAGCCCTACAAAATCTGCCAATATTGCTAGTGTTATTTTGAAGTGAGAGAGTTAGAACAGACAAGTAATGAGCTTCATCTGGTAGATCATTGTCCCCTTTTTCATCTAACATTTCTTTACAGCATGTACTAGGTAACTAATGAAGAATGTATGAGAAGAGCTGGAGAGACAAAAAACTTTGTCAAAAAGATAAGAGAGAGACAATGTACTTTCATAGGACATGCAATGAGAAGAGGGGGCATTGAAAATGTTATAACAACAGGAAAAATAGAAGGAAGAAGATCAAGAGGAAGACCAAGAGAAATGATACTGGACAGTCTGACGGGATGGTGTGAGAGGAGATCACCAACTGAACTGATGGTCTGCATGAAGGATCGGGTACTCTGGAGAAGCATAATAGCCAACGCCAGTCGGCACGCACATGATGATGATGATGATGTACTAGGTTGCCTACATCTTCCATTACCTTTCTTTATCTTTCTCCCATCAAGACAGATATAATACTAATTCAAAATTCTGAAACCTTTCCAAAATACCTTTTATTTATTTTATACATTTTTGTGGTGTATTTTTTGTGTGCTGTGTAAGACATTTTTAACGTTAACGCAAGTTAATTTAAGCAGAATATGTTTTTTAAACGCTGCAATTAAACCTTGGTCCATTTTTTTTTCTTTTTGCAATAATGGAGAAGTATTTCTGGACAAAAACAATTATCTCCATAAAAATATCAAGTGGCTGTCTTTGACATTGACAGTGTCATAATGAACAGTACATGAAGTGTGAGGAAACATCGATAATAAGAGACAATGATATAACTAACAGGCGCCATATTATATGAAAACATAAAAGTTATGTCTGTCTGTATCTCTATATTAGAGCTATCTATATCTGTATCTCTAGATTAGAGCTAATTCTATGTCTATATCTCAAGAGCTATTTCTATTTCTGCATCTCTATATTAATTTTGGAACTGCCATGGACTTCATAATGAAAAATGCTGCACAGGTAAAACGGGCATTGATTGGGTACATGAGACACAACTGAAAGATCTTGGTTTTGCAGTAGACATAACTCTTATCAGTGACAATGTGGAATCAATGCAAGAAAAAAGAGATACTCTACCTTCAACGGCTAGTAAAATAGGACTTCAAATTAACAAAGATAAAAATATTGAAACTTCTCATTAACCACGAAGGACAAATATACGTAGAACGAACCAGTGTTGAAGAAGTCAACCATTTTGCATATCTCGGCAGCTACATAGACCAGGATGGTGATACCAGAAAGGAAGTTAGAATTTGAATTGCAAAAGCAGCATTGACCTTCAAGAATCTCGAGAACATATGGCATTCAAAATTTATAAGCACAAAAACCAAGTTAATATTATTCAATTCAAGTGTAATATCCACCCTCATGTGAAAGCTGGAAAACAACTAAAGAAACAGACAAGAAATTAGACTCTTTCGAAAACAAATGTCTAAGGAAAATTCTCGGTATAAAGTGGAACGAATGCAAGAACAACGCAGAGATAAGACAGATGAGCAAACAACAACCTGTTTCATGGGTTATCAGAAAAAGAAGATGGACATATGTCGGTTATATGACGGGAAGGATGTAAGATGAAGTAAGATATTAGCGCTGTCTCTATCTCTGTATCTCTATACTAAAACTATCTGTATCTCTATATTAGAGCTCACTCTATGTCTGTATATATTTGTATCTCTATATTTGAGTTATCTCTTTGTCCGTATCTCTATCTCTGTATCTCTATATTAGAGTTATCTCTTTGTCTGTATTGCTGTCTCTGTATCTCTTTATTGGAGCTCACTCTATGTCTGTATCTCTATCTCTGTATCTCTATATTAGAGCTATCTCTTTGTCTGTATCTCTATATTAAAGCTATCCATATGCATGCATCTCTATTTCCGTATCTTTATATTAGAGGTGACTCTATCTCTGTATCTCTAAGTTAGAGCTATTTCTACCTCTGTCTATATTTATACATTAAGACATATCTATGTCTGTATTTCTATCTCTGTTTCACTATTTTAGAGTTAACTTTATGTCTGTACCTCTAGAGCTATTTATATTTCTGTATCTATATTAGAGGTATCTCTATCTCTGTGTGTATTTCTATATTAAAGCTATCTCTATCTCTATATTAGAGCTAACTCTATGTCTGCATCTCTAGAGCTATTTCTTTTTCTGTATCTCTGTATTAAAGCTATCTCAATCTCTGTATCTCTATATTAGAGCTAACTCTATGTCTATATCTCTAGAGCTATTTCTATATCTCTGTATTAAAGCTCTCTCTATCGCTGTATCTCTATATTAGAGCTATCTATCGGAATCTCTAATATTATAGCTAACTCTGTCTCTGTATATATATGTTAGAGCTATCTGTCTGCATATCTATATTAAAGCTATCTTCATTTCTGTATATTTGTATTAGAACTATCTTTGTCTCTGTATATTAGAGCTATCTAATTGCACCTCTATATTACAGCTATCTCTATTTCGGCATCTCTATATTTAGAGCTACTTCTATCTCCGTATCGCTATATTAGAGTTATCCCGATCCCTGTATCTATATATGCCTGTATCTCTTTCTATGTCTGTATCTATATCTCTGTATCTCTATATTAGAGTTATCCCTTTGCCTGTATCTCTATCTCTGCCTGTATATTAAAGCTATCTCTATGTCCGTATCTCTATCTATGTATGTATCTCTATATTATAGCTATCTCTATGTCTGTAAGAGTTATCTCTGTGCTTATAATAAGAGCAGATTTAAAACAATACAGAATATGAAAAGCATGCGAGTACTTTGTACAGACATACAGACTGGTGGATACACAACACAAACATAGGCCACACAACGTACACAAACATACGTACACAATCATGGGCACATGACGTACACAAACACAGACAAACGATGTACACAAACACAGACATACGATGTACACAAACATAAGAACACGTGACACACAAACATATGGATATACGACATAGACAGAAGACAGACATATGTACACACTGTATACACGAATACATGGATAAACGACATACACAAACGTACGAAAAAGGATATACACTAATGTACGAACAAGACATACACTAATGTACGACACACAACATACACAAACGTACAACACAGGACATACACTAACGTACGACACAGGACATACACAAATGTACGACACAGGACATACACTAACGTACGACACAGGACATACACAAATGTACGACACAGGACATACACAAACGTACAACACAGGACATACACTAACGTACGACACAGGACATACACAAATGTACGACACAGGACATACACAAGTGTACGACACCGTATAGCAGTATATTGAATGTTAGGATGTAAGATAGATAACTCATCTGAGAATTCTAACATTTTTATAAAATGAGTTATCTTCTAAAGTAATCAGCTGTTTGTGAGTAGAGTCCATTTCCTTTGTTTCGGGTTGCACGAGGGTCACTGATGGGGAATGACAGGAAAAAGGTCTGGTGAGTGAGAAATCATATGACTGAGGGACAGTTGTGTTTTGTGTATCGTCTGAGATAGACATAGATTAGTCTATTAGAATTGTTGTTTAGTGAAACAGATGTAGAATAGAGTGCATTAGGTTGTTCAGATGGCGACAGTAGTCTGCCAGGAACATATATTATATCGTGGAGATGTCCAGTCTTGTGTCAATGGATTTTGTTGATGCCTTTTTCGTTCTCGTCATATCGCTCATCGACACCCCGTGCATCATTAAAGTCATTTCAACTGTAAAGTTGCTGCTTCTGTATCACTATTTCTACTGAGAGAGAATGGAACCTGGGAGCAAGTAAGTCTATGAAATGAGTAACAAAACAGACGCAAACAACGTAGAACACTCGTAGATTAAATGAGATAAAATATTAACAATAACTGATAAATCAACACTTGTAAACACTTAGAACATTATTTCAGTAGACAACAGTGGAAATGTACAGAGAGATGAGCAACAAGTTTACATCCTACACACAGAAGAGCAGGAGATTGAATCACCATAGAATTCTGCTTTAACAGGACACATACAAATATACAACACACGACTTACACGTATGCACAACACACGATATACACAAATGTATCAGATAAAAGGGATGGCGACTGCAGTAAAACTGGTTAATATAAATAAGGTAGACAGAGGTGTATGGTGCAGTTTTACAAAGTGAGGGAGGAAGTGAGCAAGGTGAGAAAAAAACGAATATAAAGTATGAGAATGTATAAATGAAAAACATACAACATCCGATATTTCGGCGTGAGCCTTATTCGAGGATACATGCAAAAACAAAATACAAACATATATAACTTATCTGAAGCGTCTTGCTCTCAGTAAAGCGGAAATGTGTGTGGAAGAAGGAGGGAAAAAAAACCGTTGCCTACAGACAAAAGATTCCCGATATAGCAAATCATAGCGAAGAAGCGGAGAGAGAGGAGCGAGAGGAGCAGAACAAGTGGGAGAAAGGGGTTGGGGGAAGGCAATAGAAACATGATAGCCGCTAGAGGTGTCGGGGGGGGGGGGGAAGGGGAGAGAAAAGAGGACGCGAGAGATAATGAATGAAGAACTTAAACACCTACAGGGAGGAAATGTAAAACTGGTGAATGGGACAAGACCAATATGTTGGCAGAGAAGGAAATAGGATGGTGGTAGGGAGGGGTAGCATAGAGAAAGAAATTAGAGTATAAAAAAGGCCAGTGGAAAAATAAAGAAGTTACAGAAAGCTGAAGACATTGTTAATTCCAGCTGGGTGCAGACACACATTTCCGCTTTACTGAGAGCAAGACGCTTCAAATAAGTTATATATGTTTGTATTTTGTTTTTGCATGTATCCTCGAATAAGGCTCACGCCGAAATATCGGATGTTGTATGTTTTTCATTTATACATTCTCATACTTTATATTCGTTTTTTTCTCACCTTGCTCACTTCCTCCCTCACTTTGTAAAACTGCACCATACACCTCTATCTACCTTATTTACACAAATGTATAACACACATACACAAATGTGCTATAGACGGCATACACAAATGGGGGGGGGGGGCATAGGGCAGACCATCCTTCGTTACTTTGTGCCTTGACCATTTCCTCTATTTCCTCAAACACCAGGTTTCTAGAGTAGACTTTCTAAATGTTAAGAGCAACCACGAATAGATAAATCATCAAACACTAGGTTTCTAGAGTCGACTTACTAAATGTTAAGAGAAGCCACGAATAGATAAATCATCAAACACCAGGTTTCTAGAGTCGACTTACTAAATGTTAAGAGAAGCCACGAATAGATAAATCATCAAACACAAGGTTTCTAGAGTCGACTTTCTAAATTCTAAGAGAAGCCACGAATAGATAATACCTGTTGTTTGGTTAGACGAAAGAGGTGAGAATAAAAATTTATCTCCTTAGTCCGCATCTTCTTTGAAGTGGGTACGGACTTTTTGTCTAGTCTGTTCAGTTTCAAGACATTTATAACTCAATAGGATTTAAATAAGCTGTTCAGTTCAGTATTCTTTCTAGCTCTCTATCCTCCACTGTTGGTATCCTTTATGGGCCCAGAGATTCTTCTTAGGATCTTGTTCTCAAAGATCTGCAACTGTTGTTCATCTTTCTTTGTTGTACTCCACATTTCTGATTCATACATGACGGCTGGTCTTATTATAGTTTTGTAGAGATTGTTATTTTGGTGTTTTGGGACAGGATTTAGGATTTTAACAGGTGTTGCAAGGCAAAGTATATTATATTCCCTATCTGTACTCTGATTTTAATTTCCTTGCTTACTGTGTTGCTTCTGTTGAAGGTTGCGCCTAGATATTTGTATGTTTCTGCTTTCCTAATAATCATCTCTCCAACATTTATATAATCTGGATCATTCTGCCTCTGGTCTCTTGATATCTTCATACACTCTGTCTTATCTTGGTTAATGGTCAAGCCCACTGTTTGTGCTACATCTCTCAGGTGTATGCAGGCATTGATGACTTCTTGCATAGTTTCCCCCACCAGGTCAATGTCATCAGCGTGTCCTAGTGTTTTGGCTTGTTCTTCTATATTGCTTTCTTCTTTCACTTTTCTGATTACCTTTTCTAATACTAGGTTGAACAGTAATGGAGATAATGTATCACCTTGTTTTAAACCACTTCTTATAGAGAAGAGTTCCGATTTTCTTCCTTTATATATTATCATATTTTGTGCATCCTCCATACACATTCTGGTCAGATTGATTAATTTATTAGGTATCTCAAATTCTTTCATAATTTTCCATAAGCTGTTGCTATGGTGTCATAAGCTTTCTTAGAGTCAATGAAGATATTATGTACTTCTTTTCCATATTCCCAGTACTTTTCTGATATTTGACGTATATAAAATATTTGGTCTGTGGTTGATCTATTCTTCCTAAAACCTGCTTGACAGTCTCCAAGTATGTTCTCGCTGCACGGTTTTAATCTATTTAAAAGTATAATAGATAGTATTTTGTAGCTTGGTTGTAGTAACGATATTCCTCTGTAGTTTTCACACTTGCTCTTATCACCTTTTTTGAATACTGAGATCAGTAATGATTCTCTCCATTCATTAGGAAGTTTTTCTTCTCTCCATATTTGTTGTATTAGTGCACATATCAACAGCAGACTTACCAGAGCAAATCGGGCTTTTGCAGTGTTGCAGACTATATGGAAATCTAAAAAACTAAGCATAAATACGAAAATCAGGATATTTAAGAGTAATGTTCTAAGTGTACTATTCTATGAAAGTGAATGCTAGAAAATCACCAAAACAATAGAAAACCAGTTGAATTCTTTCCAGACTAAATATCTACGAAGAATTAGAAAAATATTTTGGCCAAACATCATAAGAAATAACATCTTGTTGGCAGAAATGCAGATGAAGCCACTGACAACAATTATTGAGGAAAGACGCTGGCGATGGTTGGGACATGTGCTCCGAATGACTGATAACTCACTACCAAAAATAGCACTAAGATGGACACCACAGGGGAACAGAAGTAAGGGTAGACCAAAAGAGACATGGAGAAGAACAATAGAAAGGATGCTGAGCAAGAGAGGGCTCACCTGGGCAAGAGCAGAAAAAAGGCAAAGGACAGGCATTTGTGGAAAACCTTTGTGGAAGCCCCATGTGCCCCGGGCACTTAAGGTTCAGAGAGAGAGAGAGAGAGAGAGAGAGAGAGAGCACATATCTGTTCATGTAGATTTATACCTATTTCCTTAATCAGTTCTGCAGCACTTCCACCTGAACCCATTGCTTTGCTGTTTCATAGAATCATGATACTGTAGATGACTTCTTCTAAGTCTGGTTCCTCTATTTCAGGTTCACAAGTTTGTATTTCTTTGCATGGTAATGTGCATATAGGCTCTTCACAGTTTAGTAATTTTTCAAAATACTCTTTCCATCTGGTACAGATTTTCTTTTCATTATTTATCATGTTTTCATTACTATCCTTCAAGCTCTGCAGAGGTTGTTTATACCCTTGCTTTACTGTTCGCAATTCTTTATAGAATTCCCTGGTTTTCTTATTCTGATGGCATGTCTGCATCTCGCTTACCATGTCTCTCATTTATTGGCGTTTTTGTTGATGAATAACTTTTTGAGTTTCTTTACAATGCATGTGGTACTTCTCATCTGTTTTGTTGTTCATGTCATTCAACCATACCTGTCTTGCTGTTCTTTTCTTTATAACTGCCTCTCTGCAGACTTCATCGAACCAGTTCCTTTTTTTTAGTTATGGTCTTGACTCCCAGACATTCTTCCACTGTGTTCTTTATAATGATTTTTACATCTTCCCATCTGTCATCAATGCTTTTATTTTCTTCATTCCCTCTTGTGTTTATCTTGTTTATCTTATGTTTTAGCTCATTTCTGAATTTTTCTTTAGTGTCTTCTCTTTTCAAAGCATCTCTATTTATTACTGAGCTTTTATTTAATTTAATACAAAAAGTTTTCTTCAGTCTGAATTTTAATTTAGCTCCCACAAGATAATGGTCGGTGCTGTATTCAGTCCCTCTGTAACTTCTGATCTGAAGTAAGTTTGTTGTGTGCTTGATATCAATTAAAACATGGTCTATCTGGTTGAATGTTAGATTATCAGGGATTTCCATGTTTGTTTATGGATGTTCTTATTTTGAAAACGTGAGCTTGCACATTAATCAATGTTATATTTTTCTTTGTTCCCTTGATGCAAAGTCTGCTGATTCCTTCATTGGTGGCACTGAAGTCCATCACTAAATCTCATACTTTTCTCTTGACAGCAAAACCTGTCCCAAGTTCATGTCTTCCATTGGTAATACCTCCGTATAGCAGTACCATTTCTCCTATGACTGTTATATCTTCTCCAAGCCACCTGATTTCCTGTAATGCTGTAACATCCATGTCATACCTACTTGGTTCATCTGCTAAATCTTTAGCTGCCCTTTGTCTGTATAAACTTCTTATATTCCATGTTCCAAATCTCATATTTTTGACATTCCAAGGCCGTAATCCATTTTTATCCATCCAACTTCGAGGCTTCTCTATCTGTTCCATAACACTAATCTTTTTTACAGAGATGGGGTCGTTGACCACACCCTCCAACCCCCAGCCTTGAGGACCAGGGTGTAAGTTTCGTCTGACCCCTACCCACACAGTCATCTGACCCCTACCCACACAGTCGTCTGACCCCTACCCACACAATCATCTGATCCCTACCGACACAGTCGTCTGACCCCTACCCACACAGTCATCTGACCCCTACCCCCACAGTCGTCTGACCCTTACTCACACAGTCGTCTGAACCCTATCCACACAGTCGTCTGACCCCTACCCACACAGTCGCCTGACCCCTACCCACACAGTCATCTAACCCCTACCACACAGTCGTCTGATCCCTACCCACACAGTCATCTGACCCCTACCCACACAGACCTTCCCAGCTTGGTTGGATCTGCCAGGAGTAAACCCCCGCTGGTATAGCTCTGGGGGTGGTCAGAGTAGGCAAGCTGTCATGCCACGACAAGGCCCCCACCCCGTATGACAGTGAGTCTACATACGAAGACATAATATTAGCACTGATATAGCGGTATCTGGAGTCTACATACGAAGACATAATACTAGCACTGATATAGCGGTATCTGGAATCTACATACGAAGACATAATATTAGCACTGATATAGCGGTATCTGGAGTCTACATACGAAGACATAATATTAGCACTGATATAGCGGTATCTGGAGTCTACATACGAAGACATAATACTAGCACTGATATAGCGGTATCTGGAGTCTACATACGAAGACATAATATTAGCACTGATATAGCGGTATCTGGAGTCTACATACGAAGACATAATACTAGCATTGATATAGCGGTAGCTGGAATCTACATACGAAGACATAATGTTAGCACTGATATAGCGGTAGCTGGAATCTACATACGAAGACATAATGTTAGCACTGATATAGCGGTAGTTGGAGTCTACATACGAAGACATAATGTTAGCACTGATATAGCGGTAGTTGGAGTCTACATACGAAGATATGATATTAACGGTGATGCAGCGGTAGCTGGAGTCTATATAGCATAGCCTTGTAAGTAATGATTATTGTGGTTATTATTATTATTATTATTATTATTATTATATTATTATTATTATTATTAATGAATATGATTATGAAAAAATACTGTAAACAAAATAGTAACATCGAACAGCGACAGAGAAAAATGGATAGGAATGGAAGAGAAAGGTATAGAACTTCCATAACACTAGAACAAGATGCAGACAAAAGTAAACAGCGGAAACAGTAAACAGAAAAAGACGAGACTCAGTGACGCTGACATGTAGAAAAGACACAAGAAGGATGCCAGAAAGTAGGATGGTCCAGTGATAACAAAGCAGTGACTGGACGTTGACACGAGTAAAAAAATAGAAAAGACGAATAGAAAAGGCAGACACAATGAAAAGCGAGGACACAATAAACCTCCGACATGAAAAGCAAGATGACTAGATAAATAACAATTGTATAGACGGAGTTGACACTTGACACCTGTTAGGTGACACGCGTTAGAACGCGACTGCACACGGTTTTTAAATAAAGGAGTGACCAACTCGGCCAGCTGACCAATTAAATATTAGAGGCGTGTCCTTTTGGACATTTGACTTACGACATATAAGTAACGGGGCAGTTTGAATGACGGACAATCAGAACGCTCATGGGAACCGGTGGACATCTGAAGGGTGGAGCCAAAATACTTACTGGTCAATCCATCAAGCTACACTTTAAGATAAAAAGGTGAGCGGAGAGACAGGAAAACGAAGAAAGGAGGAGGAACCAAGTAGGGGAACGAGGAAGAAGAGGAGACAGAGGAGAGAGCCCGAAGACGGAAGAACAGACAATAAGAACAAGGAAGAGAAACCAAGTAGAGAACGAGGAAGAACGAAGGGGAACCAAGTAGGGGAACGAGGAAGAAGAAGAGAAAGAGGAGGGAGCCCGAAGACGTAAGTCTCATATTTTTGACATTCCAAGGCCGTAATCCATTTTTATCCATCCAACTTCGAGGCTTCTCTATCTGTTCCATAACACTAATCTTTTTTACAGAGATGGGGTCGTTGACCACACCCTCCAACCCCCAGCCTTGAGGACCAGGGTGTAAGTTTCGTCTGACCCCTACCCACACAGTCATCTGACCCCTACCCACACAGTCGTCTGACCCCTACCCACACAATCATCTGATCCCTACCGACACAGTCGTCTGACCCCTACCCACACAGTCATCTGACCCCTACCCCCACAGTCGTCTGACCCTTACTCACACAGTCGTCTGAACCCTATCCACACAGTCGTCTGACCCCTACCCACACAGTCGCCTGACCCCTACCCACACAGTCATCTAACCCCTACCACACAGTCGTCTGATCCCTACCCACACAGTCATCTGACCCCTACCCACACAGACCTTCCCAGCTTGGTTGGATCTGCCAGGAGTAAACCCCCGCTGGTATAGCTCTGGGGGTGGTCAGAGTAGGCAAGCTGTCATGCCACGACAAGGCCCCCACCCCGTATGACAGTGAGTCTACATACGAAGACATAATATTAGCACTGATATAGCGGTATCTGGAGTCTACATACGAAGACATAATACTAGCACTGATATAGCGGTATCTGGAATCTACATACGAAGACATAATATTAGCACTGATATAGCGGTATCTGGAGTCTACATACGAAGACATAATATTAGCACTGATATAGCGGTATCTGGAGTCTACATACGAAGACATAATACTAGCACTGATATAGCGGTATCTGGAGTCTACATACGAAGACATAATATTAGCACTGATATAGCGGTATCTGGAGTCTACATACGAAGACATAATACTAGCATTGATATAGCGGTAGCTGGAATCTACATACGAAGACATAATGTTAGCACTGATATAGCGGTAGCTGGAATCTACATACGAAGACATAATGTTAGCACTGATATAGCGGTAGTTGGAGTCTACATACGAAGACATAATGTTAGCACTGATATAGCGGTAGTTGGAGTCTACATACGAAGATATGATATTAACGGTGATGCAGCGGTAGCTGGAGTCTATATATAGCATAGCCTTGTAAGTAATGATTATTGTGGTTATTATTATTATTATTATTATTATTATTATTATTATTATTAATGAATATGATTATGAAAAAATACTGTAAACAAAATAGTAACATCGAACAGCGACAGAGAAAAATGGATAGGAATGGAAGAGAAAGGTATAGAACTTCCATAACACTAGAACAAGATGCAGACAAAAGTAAACAGCGGAAACAGTAAACAGAAAAAGACGAGACTCAGTGACGCTGACATGTAGAAAAGACACAAGAAGGATGCCAGAAAGTAGGATGGTCCAGTGATAACAAAGCAGTGACTGGACGTTGACACGAGTAAAAAAATAGAAAAGACGAATAGAAAAGGCAGACACAATGAAAAGCGAGGACACAATAAACCTCCGACATGAAAAGCAAGATGACTAGATAAATAACAATTGTATAGACGGAGTTGACACTTGACACCTGTTAGGTGACACGCGTTAGAACGCGACTGCACACGGTTTTTAAATAAAGGAGTGACCAACTCGGCCAGCTGACCAATTAAATATTAGAGGCGTGTCCTTTTGGACATTTGACTTACGACATATAAGTAACGGGGCAGTTTGAATGACGGACAATCAGAACGCTCATGGGAACCGGTGGACATCTGAAGGGTGGAGCCAAAATACTTACTGGTCAATCCATCAAGCTACACTTTAAGATAAAAAGGTGAGCGGAGAGACAGGAAAACGAAGAAAGGAGGAGGAACCAAGTAGGGGAACGAGGAAGAAGAAGAGAAAGAGGAGGGAGCCCGAAGACGGAAGAACAGACAATAAGAACAAGGAAGAGAAACCAAGTAGAGAACGAGGAAGAACGAAGGGGAACCAAGTAGGGGAACGAGGAAGAAGAAGAGAAAGAGGAGGGAGCCCGAAGACGGATGAACAGACAATAAGAACAAGGAGGAAGAGAACCAAGAAAAGAAGGAGAACACACACCAGAGAAGACATGAGAGAGAAAGAAGACGTAGGTAACGACAGCTGGAATAGATGGACAATTAGAGCAATAGATACTCAGGAAAAGCAGCTTTGAAGAAGTAGTTTTAGAACAGATTGAAACTGTGTTTCAAGTGATTCAAGTGATTATGAATGTTTGTTACTTTAAAACTTCGAGTACACTGATTTAGTCGTGTAACTGATTGACCACGTGTTGCAGATCGAATATAGTACAGAGTCTAGAATTGTCCTCTTATCAAATGTGAAATATGAGAACACTGAGAATTGCTGCATGTAGAACATGACAGTTTGAAATTGATGTGCTTCAACGACGAAACTAACGAAGATGATGTCATATTGCATCTTATTACAAGTGATGTTGTGAATTCTAAGTCGAATATCTTATTGTCAGAATTAAATTAAATCTGTAGAGAACATTTCATCGGACTTCCATTGATTATAGAAGTAGCAATGTTTGTGACAACTAATCTAAAACAACAGAAATCCGAATGTGTGAGAAGATAAAGTCGGTATTAATCAAGAACATCTTCTTTAGTTAGAAATATAAAATTCACTCAATTTTACAATATTATATACACATGAAGACATAATATTAGCACTGATGAAGCGGTAGCTGGAGTCTACATACGAAGACATAATATTAACTCTAACGAGTGTTGGAAAACGAATCCTAAAATGGTATATTGAGTCTAACTTGTTATACAGAAGTGAATCATGGGCAATAGGCAAGTCTGCACAAAAATCATTGGAACCAGCGGAAATGTGGTTTATTAGAAGAATGTTGCGAATCCTCTGGACAGCAAAAACTACTAATGAAGAATGTATGAGAAGAGCTGGACAGACAAAACAATATTGTCAAAAAAAAAGAAATAAGAGAGAGACAATGTACTTTCAAAGGACATGTAATAAGAAGAGAGGGCATTGAAAATGTTATTACAACAGAAAAAATAGAAGGAAGAAGATCAAGAGGAAGACCAAGAGAAATGATACTGGACAGTCTGACGGGATGGTGTGAGAGGAGATCACCAACTGAGCTGATGGCCTGCATGAAGGATCGTGTACTCAAGGACAATAGTAATAGAGAAGCATAACAGTCAACGCCAGTGGGCACAGCACCTGATGATGATGATGATGATGATGATGATGATGAATGTAGCGGTAGCTGGAGTCTGTTTCCCGGAGAAAGAGAAATGTGTACTTTTGTTGTAGGAAAGAATCAAGTCTACAAGTTCGGCTGTTTATTCTTTCATGTCCGAGCACGTGGTCACGGCCACATCACGCTGTGCTCTTTTCTTCTGGTCTCTTTTATTAGAGCCGAGAGCCGTGTAGCTAGGACAGATCTCTGCTGCAACCGCAAACCTGCCCGGACTAACCGCTGTACTTCTCTTACTAGAAACCTGCCCGGACTACCCGCTGTACTTCTCTTACTAGAAACCTGCCCGGACTACCCGCTATACTTCTCTGACTGGAAACCTGCCCGGACTACCCGCTATACTTCTCTTACTAGAAACCTGCCCGGACTACCTGCTGTACTTCTCTTACTAGAAACCTACCCGGACTACCCGCTGTACTTCTCTTACTAGAAACCTGCCCGGACTACTCGTTGTACTTCTCTTACTAGAAACCTGCCCGGACTTCCCGCTGTACTTCTCTTACTAGAAACCTGCCCGGACTACCCGCTGTACTTCTCTTACTAGAAACCTGCCCGGACTACCTGCTGTACTTCTCTTACTAGAAACCTGCCCGGACTACCCGCTGTACTTCTCTTACTAGAAACCTGCCCGGACTACTCGTTGTACTTCTCTTACTAGAAACCTGCCCGGACTACCCGCTGTACTTCTCTTACTAGAAACCTGCCCGGACTACTCGTTGTACTTCTCTTACTAGAAACCTGCCCGGACTACCCGCTATACTTCTCTGACTGGAAACCTGCCCGGACTACTCGTTGTACTTCTCTTACTAGAAACCTGCCAGGACTACCCGCTGTACTTCTCTTACTAGAAACCTGCCAGGACTACCCGCTGTACTTCTCTTACTAGAAACCTGCCCGGACTACCCGCTGTACTTCTCTGACTGGAAACCTGCTGATGAATGTAAGCAGATTTCACTGTCTGTGTGAATGTGAGTTAGGTTTGTAAGGATTTTTCATGATTAGGATTATTACTTCAATTTATCATGTTCTGCATCTGTTAGTTGATTTTACCCAAATGGATGCCAATTATTTAGGAAGTAATTTTTCATTATGGTTTATTATCACGTGTGTATGTAAATAATCAGTCTGCTGTGATTGATGTCCAGTAGATGGACTAGATCTTCGTACGTAAACTGGAGTAAATACCTACTAGGCAGGTCGGGGGGGGGGGGGGTGTAGCTAACCTGTGGTAACGGGTCCAAAGACCAGAGTAAAGTGTGAACATATTTCAACACCAGCTAGAGGTTGGCCACGTAAAACTCTGAAGGGCACACCAGTTTAGTGGGCGTAAAATCCCTTGGTGAGGTTGAAAAGCTCGCCGAAAACAAGAAATCTTGTCAAACTACCATGCGAGCCCTATGTGACGTTTAACGGCACGGGAAGGATGCAAGATGTGGTTGGTTACCCTGGATGTGCTCTTAATTAAGTGAGGATCCAGTGATCCTCAGGCAATTGCCTTTTGAGAGTGGATTGGGTGAGATAGGGAGAGAGTGGACTGGATAGAGAGAGAGGAGAGAGTGGACTGGGTGGATAAAGGAAAGAGTGGACTGGGTGGATAAAGGAAAGAGTGGACTGGGTAGAGAGAGGAGAGAGTGGAAGAATGCAGGAGGTTAAGAGATGGGACTGAAGAGGATGAGTGTTTGAGTGGATGAGAAAGGATGTAAATCTTATATGGTCCATAGTTTTTATAACATTTTGTTTATAGTTTTCATATCATTTTGTTTATTTTCCTGTTGCAGAGCAAACACTACAAACTACATGCTAGACACTACATGCTAGACTACTACATACTACATAATATATGCTAGACACTACATACTGCATGCTTGATACTACATGCTACAAACTAGATACTACATGCTAGATACTACATACAGCATGCCAGACACCACATACTACATGTTTCATACTAGATGCTACATGCTACATACTACATACTAGACACTACATACTACATGGTAGACACTACATACAACATATTACATGGTAGACACTAAATACTACATGCTAAATACTACATACTACATGCTACATACTGCATGCTAGATACTGGGTAACTGATGCTAGATACTACTCCTACTTGCTACACGAGTCTTGTTTGGATGTTTTATTTGCACTACTGTCTATATTCTTGTTTTCATGTTTTATTTGCACTACTGTCTATATTCTTGTTTTCATGTTTTATTTGCACTACTGTCTATATTCTTGTTTGAATGTCTTATTTGCACTACTGTTTATATTCCTGTTTGGATGTCTTATCTGTAGTACTGTTTATATTCTTGTTTGGATGTCTTATCTGTGTGGCAGTATTTTTAAATGCTGCACTTGTTAGTATAAACTTTCTACTATCTAAGGGCAATAATCAAAGATAGTTTTAGTACTTTGACTAAGTGATTAAAGCCCTAACTTAATTATGACTTAGATAGGTCAAGGTTACTTTTGACACGTTAACTTCACAAGAATTATTAATATATTTGGTGAGCTGTTTGTCTAGACTAGTTATATTTAGTAAAATAAAAGCTAAATTTGGAAATGTATTGACACTTTAATACTCAAGTTCAGTAGACAGACAATTTCACGAGGGTCAGACGTCTCGTAAAATAATACTTCAAGAAAGTTCAAGATAAAATTGTAGCATTTATTTAAGCAAGAGTTTGTTGTTTTGTTGTTGTTGTTGTTGTTTTTTTTAAGCAATGAGATAGATAAAGTTTGAGATTAGACATGGAATGATGTGTTCATTATTACGGAGAATTAATAAGTATTTTTGACTGAGAGAGACGTTCAGATAGGATGAGTTAGACTTCTAGCACAATGTGTCGCCAGGATGTGCACTAGTATTTTTTCCCATGGATCCATGTATTAGTTTCTGATGTTGCTAGGAATTGTCTAAAATAGAGATGTAAAACTGTAGTATGTGAAATAGTTCTTTTTGAGATTTGGTAGCACTTGCAAGTCCGATATTTTGTGACGTGATTTTTCTGTATGGATCCATGGAAACTTTCATTGAGACTGTAAGCTGGCTCTATATTATACGAGCGTATCATGTTGTATGTCTGTTATCCTATCTGAGAGTGAGTGTTGTCCACTCCCTCCCTGTATGTCGAACTAGTTCTTGCCAGGGAGAGGGACGGCTTTGTTCATATGTTATACTCAATATGTTGCTACATCCTCACTTATCACCACCCATTCTCTCCATAATAAACATATGTTTTTGGTGTTACTAAATTGGGTATCCAGTGGTTCTCAGGTTGTTGAATATGACCGTTCTTATTTGCACGTTACAATTTCTGAGATTTAATCAGTGGAGATGGAAAAGCAAATTAATTCAATTGGTACTTGGGTCGGTGGTTCTCACAATAGTGAAGTACTTTTTTAGTGTTGCCGTGTTGGCACACCGGTTGAACAGTAAACTTCTAAATCTGTACTACGGCTTTTCGTCCAAGTACTGTGATTGATAAATACGCCAGAGCTCAGCTGATAATAGGGTGCAATAAACTTGCTATCCCCGGACTAGAAACCGAACTTTGTTATTCTTCATTGTTGTTTACTATTTATGTCGTAGAGAGCGGACAAGCGAGTCTTACACTTGAGCCTCAGAGAAACCCAAGATCAAACACCAGCAGACACACGCCACATCATCGTCTTCTAGGCAACATAAGTAGACCTGCCCCACTGTAGGTCAAACACACGACATACACAAATATGCGACATATATATATATATAAACACACACACAAATATACGGCATTCTACACATACAAATATACGACACACGACAAACACAAATATACGACACACGACAAACACAAATATACGACACACGACAAACACAAATATACGACACACGACAAACACAAATATACGACACACGACAAACACAAATATACGACACACGACAAACACAAATATACGATACACGACAAACACAATATACGACACACGACAAACACAAATATACGACACACGACATACACAAACGTGCGACATACGACATACACAAACGTACGACACACAACATAAACAAACGTACGACACACGACATACACAAATCTACGACACACGACATATACAAATCTGCGACACACGACATATACAAATCTGCGACACCCGACATACACAAATCTGCGACACCCGACATATACAAATCTGCGACACACGACATATACAAACGTATGACACACGACATATACAAACGTACGACATACGACATAAACAAACGTACGACACATGACATAAACAAACGTACGACATACGACATACACAAACGTACGACACACGACATACACAAACGTATGAAACACGACATACGACATACACAAACGTATGACACACGACATAAACAAATATATGACACACGACATACACAAACGTGCGACATACGACATACACAAACGTATGACACACGACATGAATAAACGTATGACACACAGCATTTACAAACTACGACACACGACATAAACAAACGTATGACACACGACATAAACAAACGTATGACACACAGCATTTACAAACGTACGACACATGACATAAACAAACGTATGACACACAGCATTTACAAACGTACGACACACAACATAAACAAACGTATGACACACAGCATTTACAAACGTACGCCACACGACATAATCAAACGTATGACACACGACATAAACAAACGTATGACACACAGCATTTACAAACGTACGCCACACGACATAATCAAACGTATGACACACAACATAAACAAACGTATGACACACAGCATTTACAAACGTACGACACACGACATAAACAAACGTATGACACACGACATAAACAAACGTATGACATACGACATAAACAAACGTACGACACACGACATAAACAAACGTACGACACACGACATAAACAAACGTACGACACACGACATAAACAAAAGTATGACACACGACATAAACAAACGTATGACACACGACATAAACAAACGTATGACACACGAAATAAACAAACGTACGACACACGACATACATAAACGTGCGACATACGACATACACAAACGTACGACACACGACATATACAAACATACGACACACATGCGCAAAAATACGACACACGAAATATACAAACGTACGACACACAACATACACAAACTTACAACACTCAACATACACACAAGTACGACACACGACATACACAAACGTACGACACACAATGTACACAAACGTAAGACACACAATATACACAAACGTAAGACACACAACGTACACACATTAGACATACATCATATACAAATGTAAGACACACAACATACAGAAACGTAAGACACATAACATATACAAACGTACGGCACATAATATACACAAACGTAAGACACACAACATACACAAAAATAAGACACACAACATACACAAATATAAGACACACAACATACAAAAATGTAAGACACATAACATACACAAATGAAATACACATAACATACACAAACGTAAGACACACAACATACACAAATGTAAGACACATAACATACACAAATATAAGACACACAACATACACAAACGTAAGACACATAACATACACAAACGTAAGACATAACATACACAAATATACGACACACAGATACACAAACGTAAGACACATAACATACACAAATATAAGACACACAATATACACAAATATAAGACACACAACTTACACAAATATAAGACACACAACATACACAAACGTAAGACACATAATATACACAAACGTAAGACATAACATACACAAACGTAAGACACATTACATACACAAATATAAGACATACAACATACACAAATATAAGACACACAACATACACAAATATAAGACACACAACATACACAAATATAAGACACACAACATACACAAATATACGACATACAACATACACAAATATAAGACACACAACATACACAAATATAAGACACACAAAATACACAAATATAAGACACACAACATACACAAATATAAGACACACAACATACACAAACGTAAGACACATAACATACACAAACGTAAGGCACATTACATACACAAATATAAGACATACAACATACACAAATATAAGACACACAGCATACACAAATATAAGACACACAACATACACAAATATAAGACACACAACATACACAAATATACGACATACAACATACACAAATATAAGACACACAACATACACAAATATAAGACACACAACATACACAAATATAAGACACACAACATACACAAATACACAATCAACCTACTGCCTGTCTACACCAGGAACAGCTGAGGCCTGTTGCGATACAATCTCCACAGTTACCTCCCTTACACTGGCCCTGGCAATCTGTGAATGTTCAGGCAAAAGACATTTTTCTTAACATGAAACAGCAAGGTTAGTACCATCAGACTGGCAGAAAATAGGCCAGACAGAAACTTTGATTGACAAATGGACAGACGGGCTGAAGTACAGACATATCGCCTGACACACAGATAATAAGAGACAGATTTACAGACAGACAGACTGATAGATTATACTGACTGACAGACAGGTTGATAGACCTTACTAGACGGACAGACAGGCTGATAGACTTACACTAAACGGACAGACAGGCTTATAGACTGACACCAGAAGGACAGGCAGGCTTATAGACTGACACCAGAGGGACAGGCAGGCTGATAGACTGACACCAGAGGGACAGGCAGGCTGATAGACTGACACCAGAGGGACAGGCAGGCTGATAGATTGGCACTAGACGGAATGACAGACAGACATAAAGGGTAGAAGGTTGCTTGTAGAAAGCAAAACAACAACTTCTCAGAGCACAGAGATGTACCCTTACCATCTTCAGGAAAGTCTGACACTTTACCAATTCTGACGATTCAAGAGATGACCCCCCCCCCCCCCCCCCCCCCCACCAACCACTCACCCAAATCACTTCGGCCATGAGTTACAGAAATCTGTGAGCAGTTGGTTTTATCTTCACGAAACATGATACATTTCACAGTTATGTAGTATATCTAGTATAACACGAACAGTTATGTAGTATATCTAGTATAACACGAACAGTTATGTAGTATATCTAGTATAACACGAACAGTTATGTAGTATATCTAGTATAACAAACTTATGTAGTATATCTAGTATAACACGAACAGTTATGTAGTATATCTAGTATAACACGAACAGTTATGTAGTATATCTAGTATAACACGAACAGTTATGTAGTATATCTAGTATACCAAAAACAGTTATGTATTATATTTAGTATAACAAACTTATGTAGTATATCTAGTATAACACGAACAGTTATGTAGTATATCTAGTATAACACGAACAGTTATGTAGTATATCTAGTATACCAAAAACAGTTATGTATTATATTTAGTATAACAAACTTATGTAGTATATCTAGTATACCAAAAACAGTTATGTATTATATTTAGTATAACAAACTTATGTAGTATATCTAGTATAACACGAACAGTTATGTAGTATATCCAGTATATCACAAACACTTATGTAGTATATCAGGTATAACATGAACAGTTATATAATATATCCAGTACAACACAAACAGTTATGTAGTATATATCACAAACTGTGTAACACTAGATCTTTCATTCAGTGTCAGAATGTTCATCAAACTAGACCTGGTATTTAGTGTTATAAATGTCCCTCTGGCTACAAATGTAAGGCAATGTTAAGTGCTCTCAGATTTTTAAAAAATGTAGACAACATGTACACATGTAAGCTCGCAAAATGTACACATGTAAATTCAGAGTGTTGTTCAGAGTAGAGAAATGAACTAAAGAATACATTTGTTCGTAAAACAAAAACTAATATTGCATTTCTCACCTGGAACAAACAATATGAGTACAAGAAACCAGATCATTTTTCTTATATTCTAGGCAACGGCAACAACAAGGTCTTGCTGTTGAGCTTAGGACAGATTTTCAAAGTTTTAGATCTTTCAGTTTCTCAGTGACCGAGCGCTGTAGATCTGCTAGTTTCTGAGTGATCAAGTGCTTCTGGCGATGTGATTGATGACAGTTGAACTACACCAGAATCCAGCCATGTTCTGCAAGTCCGCGACTATTTCAAAGTTTTAGATGAAAACTTAGAAGCAGATGTTGCGTCCTGTAAGTTTTAATGTGGTTATAGCTTAGAACAAAGAAAAACTGTCAGGAAATAAGTCCATATCAGTCATGTTGCCATGATGTCCATAAATAAAGTGTATGAGTGAAAACAAGTGTGACAATCCCAGGTTGTGCCAACAACCGCTCTAAGTAGGGCTTGTAAACGCTCACGCTAAAGGCGTGGTGCATCTTGTGTGACCTACTACACACATCTTTATATATTTAGACCACGCCGGTCCGTATGTGCTTGCGACACAGGACGTACTTGATATTCAAGTGCTGTTCCTGTAGCAGTGCTGTTTTCGCTACACAAAAAAACTTACAGCAGCATATAACCCACAATTGTTTAACAGAATTTTGCTGCGAACGATAAACCAACGCTAGATCGCTATAAGAGATAGACCTACGATGTGTTTTGGTTTATCGCCATAGACACAATTTGTGTGTAGAAGTACAGTACATACAACTAAAGTTATACATGTACACGAGGCCACTACGGTAAAGCTGTGATAACAATTAGACGTTTTAAATGCAGGACCAGACTTATTTTGTAACATAACACGCAGCTATAGTGTCAAGGTTTCTTGTTTAAACTCAAAAGACAATATATGAGGCCATGAAGCTAAAGGCAGAACTTATGTGTACTGCCATATAACATATATAATGTAATAAAACAAAAGGTAATGTCTTGTGGCTCGTGTTTGGCGATTCCATCACAGAACCCCACAAGTCACAAGATTATTAACATTTGTTTTAGTCATATTTGTT
This sequence comes from Achatina immaculata, assembly GCA_009760885.1. Lineage (NCBI taxonomy): Eukaryota > Metazoa > Mollusca > Gastropoda > Stylommatophora > Achatinidae > Lissachatina > Lissachatina immaculata. Next base: position 66,828,303 of record CM019717.1, on the reverse strand, counting down.
ATACATCATACGTGCTTTCTCTTTCCGTCTGTTTTGTCCTGTATGTTTTTGTATGATTCCCTGCAAACCCGCACTCATCAGAAAAACAACGTGCTGAATTAATGAGTGGATGAGTGAGTGACTTCAAACATAGTTCTGGCGCCATTTATGGAGGCACACAATGATTTGTGTAAACTGGGGTGAACACACAGGACAACACATCTGCAGCACTGAAATCAAAACATGTTAGTTTTGTCACAGCCAGTCTCTGCCGAACTCTGTCTCTGTTTTGAGTTAATGTTTTTCTGTTCAGATTATTGAACATTTCTCTGCAAGTGACATGAACTTTTGCAGAATCTTCTCAGTTCCTGTGTCTGATAGAAAAATTTCGTACTGATGATCTTTATATCTCAGTAAAGGTCTACCGTGTGGCCTACTTGCTGCTGTTAAGTTAATCAAACAAAACATTACTGGGAATATGGCTGTCACTCAGTGTTGCATACTGTCGTCTTACTTATTTAACTTGTATACTGAAAATACTCTCGCCGACCTACAGAAATCAGCGGAATTCCGATTGATCTGTCACATATCCTATACCGGGAGTTGGGCATAAGGCTAACAACCTTATCCTGGGACCTATCTAGAGGCGACTCCAGAAGGGAAACAAAAATATAGTTAAGGAAACTCGCAGAGAAACCAACCGAGCATCAGGAATTCAAAAGTTATAAGCACAAAAACCAAGTTAAGATTATTCAGTTCAAATGTAATATTCACCCTCATTTATGCATGCGAAAGCTGGAAAACAACTAAAGAAATAGAAAAGAAATTAGGCTCTTTTGAAAATAAATGCCTAAGGAAAATACTCGGCATCAAGTGGAACGAATTCAAGAACAATGCAGAGATAAGACAGATGACTGAACAACAACCAGTCTCATGGGTGATCAGGAAAAGGAGATGGACATATGTTGGTGACGTGATGAGAAGAAACGATCAGAGAATCCCAAAACAAGCTATCAAGTGGAACACAACAGGCCGAAGAAAAAGAGGCAGACCGCGTGAAACTCTGACGAGGACATTGTTAAGAGAGGCCAAATTAACAGGCGTAAAATATTTTTATGAGGTCGAACGACTCGCCGAAGACAGAAAAAATTGGCGAACAACTTGCAAGCCCTATGTGACGTTTAACGGCACGGGAAGGATGTAAGATATAAGATACTGAAAATATAATGAGGAATATTAGAGAAGATGTAGACCAAAAATATTATGATGAGATAACAATTGGACGTTATGAAATACCAGAGATTAGATATGGTGATGATACAATATTACTGTCCACAACACAAAAAGGAATGGAAAAACTAATTATGTCAGTCCGTAAGAACACTGAAGAGCAAAACCTCTATCTTAATGCAAATAAAACTAAATTGATGACAAATGACAAAACAAATAAGGCAGCTGAAATATTTATCAATGAGGAAAAACTGGAAGAAGTGGAGAGTTTTGAATATCTTGGATCATTACTAATGCTGAAGATACAATGAGGGAAATTAAAAGGACATCTATCACTCTTCAAAAAAATAACATAATTAAAGAAGCTGGGAAGAGGAACACACAGAACTACAAAAATAAGATTTTTAAGGGTATGCATCTTTCCCATCACAACATATGCCTGTGAAACCTGGACACTTAACAAAACAGCTGAGAAACACATAAATGCCTTTGAATGTAAATGCTACAGGAGAGTTCTTCAAATATGAACACCAAAAAAAATCCATACTACAAAAACTTAATATTGAAGAAGGTTTCTAATAAAGAGGATTAAACAGAGAAATCTTAAATATTTTAGACACATTAAACGTCATGAGAATTTAAAGAAGAACTCTTGAAAGAGTTCAACATAATGGGAAAAAGAGAGGAAGACCACGACTGTTAGGGAGGCAAAGTTCCTCAAGGGACATGCAAATGACTGACACACATGCATACATACAAATGTATATGTAGACATATGTACACATACAAACAATCTAAATCTCTGAAAAACAACCATATCCTGATTTCCTACTCGAGACAGAGTGTGTCTCAGGGCAGGATGTAGGGAGAGGCAGGACTTGAACGTCTTCCGTTCTAATCTGGACTGACGTTTAAGTGGCTTGCAGTGAGAGCTTGATTGTCTTCGCGACGCGTCTTTGAAAAAGAAAATTGAGTCTTGTTATATTTTCTTATCTTAAGTGACAAGGGGGCAATGTGAGCATCTCCTTTTTGAGAAGACTGTGTTAAAAAACGACAAACTGGCGAATTTCTTCACAAGCCTCTTTTCAAGTACGAGTGATTTTGTCTTTTTATTATGACAAGTCTAAGAGTGTGTGCGTGAGAGAGCAAATATTTGTGTGCATGAGAGGGAGAGAGAGAGAGAGAGAGAGGGGGAGAGAGAGAGAGAGAGAGAGAGAGAGAGAGAGGGAGAGAGAGAGAGAGAGAGAGAGAGAGAGAGAGAGAGAGAGAGAGAGAGAGAAGCAGAAATTACTATGAAACAACACAAGTTAGGTAGCCTTTATCCAGAAATCTCAAATCCAGATTGTTCCATAATCTTAAATCTTTTGAGGGCCGAAGTGATGCCAGAAGGAAAGTTTCAAACGTGACTTTATGTGACGGGTAGCAGTCACACCGCTGGCACACAACAAACTGTTTAACGTTCTCAAGAAAGATGAGAATTGTGGCCAGTGACTATTTTCACTGATGATGATGATGATGATGGTGAAACTATATGTTACGTGAGAGAAAAAACATGATATGTAACATCATCATCATCATCAACATGTGTTAATTCTGTTCATTACATAACCTCTTAACATAATCTCCTTATATAACCTCCTTACATAAACACTTTACATAACCTCTTTACACAACAACCATACATAACCTACCTGCATAAACTCCTTACATAACCATCTAACACATGATGCAAAAAAATACTTTCATAATAGATCAGTAAATGGGAAGAACTAGATGCCAAGTTTTTAATATGGATAATCAGGCCCAAATTGTTCATTCATTGAGCGATGGTGATAATGAGGTCCCAAATGTTCATTCCTTGAGCGATGGTGATAATGAGGTCCCAAATGTTCATTCCTTGAGCGATGGTGATAATGAGGTCCCAAATGTTCATTCCTTGAGCGATGGTGATAATGAGGTCCCAAATGTTCATTCATTGAGTGATGGTGATAATGAAGTCCCAAATGTTCATTCCTTGAGCGATGGTGATAATTAGGCCCTAGACGTTCCTTCATTGAGCGATGGTGATAATTAGGCCATAGACGTTCCTTCATTCAGCGATGGTGATAATGAGGTCCCAAATGTTCACTCATTGAGCGATGGTGATAATGAGGTCTTAGACGTTCCTTTATTGAGCGATGGTGATAATGAGGTCCTAGACGCTCCTTCATTCAGCGATGGTGATAATGAGGTCCCAAATGTTCACTCATTGAGCGATGGTGATAATGAGGTCTTAGACGTTCCTTTATTGAGCGATGGTGATAATGAGGTCCTAGACGCTCCTTCATTGAGCGATGGTGATAATGAGGTCCTAGACGCTCCTTCATTGAGCGATGGTGATAATGAGGTCTTAGACGTTCCTTTATTGAACGATGGTGATAATGAGGTCCCAGATGTTCATTCATTGAACGATGGTGATAATGAAGTCTTAGACGTTCATTCATTGAACGATGGTGATAATGAGGTCCCAGATGTTCATTCATTGAACGATGGTGATAATGAGGTCCCAGATGTTCATTCATTGAACGGTAGTGAAGTAGCATAAATGGTTCTGAATCAATGTATCTCGATAATAGTAACGATGAAGATGACGTTGTTAACATTGTAAAGAATGTGCTTATAAATGACATGGAAAAATTTGTGTGACAGACCAGCACGCATTTGTATCAGTTCATACAATCAAAGAGAGAGTTTTAGGACAAAAACGTTGCTAATGAGCCAGATGACTCTAGTGGAGACATTTAGAAAGCCATGCAGCAGAATACCTTCTCATTCCTAGAGGACAACATTCTGGTCTCTCAACTGTTTCTAATGTTTCTTCTCACCTAGAAAACCTACTCCCTGGTCTCCCAACTGTTTCTAATGTTTCTTCTTACCTAGAAAACCTACTTCCCGGTCCTTCAACTGTTTCTGATGTTTATTCTCACCTAGAAAACATACCTCCCGGTCCCTCAACTGTTTCTAATGTTTCTTCTCACCTAGAAAACCTACTTCCTAGTCCCTCAACTGATTTTAATGTTTCCTGTCGATTAGAAAACCAACTTCCTGGTCCCTCAACTGTTTCTAATGTTTCTTCTCACCTAGAGGACAACATCCTGATCCCTCAACTGTTTCTAATGTTTCTTCTCACCTAGGAGACAACATCTTGGTCCCTCAACTGTTTCTAATGTTTCTTCTCACCTAGATGATCAACTTCCTTGTCCCTAAACTGTTTCTAATGTTTCTTCTCACCTAGATGATCAACATACTCTTCCCTCAACTTTTTTTAATGTTTCTTCTCACCTAGAAAACATACTTCCTCGTCCCTCAACTGTTTCTAATGTTTCTTCTCGCTTAGATGATCAACATCATGGTCTCTCAACTGTTTCTTCTGACCTAGATAATCAATATCCTGGTCCCTCAGCTTTTTCTAACGTTTCTTCTCACCTAGAGGACCAACATCCTGGTCCCTCAACTGTTTATAATGTTTATTCTCACCTAGGTGATCAACATCCTGGTCCCTCAACTGTTTCTAATGTTTCTTCTCACCTAGAGGACAACTTCCTGGTCCCTCAACTGTTTCTAATATTTCTTCTCACCTAGATGATCAACTTCCTCGTCCCTCAACTGTTTCTAATGTTTCTTCTCACCTAGATGATCAACATCCTGGTCCCTAAACTGTTTCTAATGTTTCTTCTCACCTAGAGGACAACTTTCTGTTCCCTCAACTGTTTCTAATGTTTATTCTCACCTAGATGATCAACTTCCTCGTCCCTCAACTGTTTCTAATGTTTCTTCTCACCTAGATGATCAACATCCTGGTCCCTAAACTGTTTCTAATGTTTCTTCTCACCTAGAGGACAACTTTCTGTTCCCTCAACTGTTTCTAATGTTTCTTCTCACCTAGATGATCAACTTCCTCGTCCCTCAACTGTTTCTAATGTTTATTCTCACCTAGATGATCAACATCCTGGTCCCTAAACTGTTTCTAATGTTTCTTTTCACCTAGAGGACAACTTTCTGTTCCCTCAACTGTTTCTAATGTTTATTCTCACCTAGGTGATCAACATCCTGGTCCCTCAACTGTTTCTAATGTTTCTTCTCACCTAGATGATCAACTTCCTTGTCCCTAAACTGTTTCTAATGTTTCTTCTCACCTAGATGATCAACATACTCTTCCCTCAACTTTTTTTAATGTTTCTTCTCACCTAGAAAACATACTTCCTCGTCCCTCAACTGTTCTAATGTTTCTTCTCGCTTAGATGATCAACATCATGGTCTCTCAACTGTTTCTTCTGACCTAGATAATCAATATCCTGGTCCCTCAGCTTTTTCTAACGTTTCTTCTCACCTAGAGGACCAACATCCTGGTCCCTCAACTGTTTATAATGTTTATTCTCACCTAGGTGATCAACATCCTGGTCCCTCAACTGTTTCTAATGTTTCTTCTCACCTAGAGGACAACTTCCTGGTCCCTCAACTGTTTCTAATATTTCTTCTCACCTAGATGATCAACTTCCTCGTCCCTCAACTGTTTCTAATGTTTCTTCTCACCTAGATGATCAACATCCTGGTCCCTAAACTGTTTCTAATGTTTCTTCTCACCTAGAGGACAACTTTCTGTTCCCTCAACTGTTTCTAATGTTTATTCTCACCTAGATGATCAACTTCCTCGTCCCTCAACTGTTTCTAATGTTTCTTCTCACCTAGATGATCAACATCCTGGTCCCTAAACTGTTTCTAATGTTTCTTCTCACCTAGAGGACAACTTTCTGTTCCCTCAACTGTTTCTAATGTTTCTTCTCACCTAGATGATCAACTTCCTCGTCCCTCAACTGTTTCTAATGTTTATTCTCACCTAGATGATCAACATCCTGGTCCCTAAACTGTTTCTAATGTTTCTTTTCACCTAGAGGACAACTTTCTGTTCCCTCAACTGTTTCTAATGTTTCTTCTCACCTAGATGATCAACTTCCTCGTCCCTCAACTATTTCTAATGTTTCTTCTCACCTAGATGATCAACTTCCTCGTCCCTAAACTGTTTCTAATGTTTATTCTCACCTAGAGGACAACGTTCTGTTCCCTCAACTGTTTCTAATGTTTATTCTCACCTAGATGATCAACTTCCTCGTCCCTCAACTGTTTCTAATGTTTCTTCTCACCTAGATGATCAACATCCTGGTCCCTAAACTGTTTCTAATGTTTCTTCTCACCTAGAGGACAACTTTCTGTTTCCTCAACTGTTTCTAATGTTTCTTCTCACCTAGAGGATTAACATTCTTGTCCCTCAACTGTTTCTGATGTTTATTGTCACCTGAAAAGTTTATTTAGTGTTAACAGTAAGCATTTAATGAAAACAATATCCTAGATATAAAAAGAAAGTCTGCCATTATTTGTTGTTGATGTTACAACTGGTACAGGTATTCTGCTGATGCTGCTATGTTGTTTAGTTATTCTGACATTATTTCTTTTACTGTAGTAATGATATGTCATAATTTGTACTGTTAAGTTTTTGTATGTGAATAAATGTATGAGTGTAAGTTTGTATGTGAATAAATGTATGAATGTAAGTTTTTGTATGTGAATAAATGTATAAATGATTGCTCATGGACAGCATATAAATTGAGAGCCAAGAATGACGGTGGTGCCACGTAACCACAGGACTGTCCACGTGACTGGCTGACAGAGTGGCACCTTTGCATTTTGGTGGTTCAGTGTACACAAACATTTTAATGCACAACATTATTTAAAATGTTGTATAAAATTACTTTCAGACTATATAAAATTACTTTCAGACTATGTAAAATTACTTTCAGACTGTGCCAGACTATGTAAAAGAACAAAACATAAATGAACTTTGTTTATATTTATATCTCATTCCGAAGATATTCTATGTCTATAAATATCTCAAATCATAAAAATTCAAAATATTTCTGGTTCCATGCTTTCTGTATAAGGGATACTCGACCTATATGTAACTATAACAAGGGACACTCGACTTATATGTAACTGTAATAAGGGATACTCGACCTATATGTAACTGTAAAAATGGATAATTGACTGTATGTTACTGTAACAATGGATAATTGACTGTATGTTACTGTAACAAGGAAAAACCAATGACAGAAAATGTAGAAATAAACAGCGAATGATTATCTACATTCCTCGTGTTCCATGCCCCCTCTGTTTTTACTGATTTTTGAAATGTATAAACCTGAGGTGTGTGCGGAAGTGTGAAAGTACATCTAGCACGACTGTCGTAATTTGCTCATTTTTATGTCAGTGATAATCATATGAACATTTGTTTGTATTCTTCATGTTTTGACGGCCGTGTGACACAACAACTGGCATCCTTCATATCTACCATGGCAGCCGTGTGACACAACAACTGGCATCCTTCATATCTACCATGGCAGCCGTGTGACACAACAACTGGCATCCTTCATATCTACCATGGCAGCCGTGTGACACAACAACTGGCATCCTTCATATCTACCATGGCAGCCGTGTGACACAACAACTGGCATCCTTCATATCTACCATGGCAGCCGTGTGACACAACAACTGGCATCCTTCATATCTACCATGGCAGCCGTGTGACAACGTATTATGACAAAAAAACGTTCTACTGTTATGACGCCAAATAGTTTACTTTTATCACACCAAACATTCCAGTATTATCACACCAAACATTCCAGTATTATAACACCAAACGTTCCAGTATTATGACACCAAACATTCCAGTATTATCACACCAAACATTCCAGTATTATCACACCAAACATTCCAGTATTATCACACCAAACATTCCAGTATTATCACACCAAACATTCCAGTATTATCACACCAAACATTCCAGTATTATCACACCAAACATTCCAGTATTATCACACCAAACGTTCCAGTATTATGACACCAAACGTTCCAGTATTATGACACCAAACATTCTACTGTTATGACACCAAACATTCCATTATTATGGCACTAAACATTCTACTATTATGACATCAAACATTGTACTATTATGACACCAAACATACTAATATTTCCTTTGGTACTTCCTCTGATGATCTAGGGAGTTGTGGTGTTGTTGTACTCTCTACAGTAGAGAGTTTCCTGCATACAGGAGTAGTACAGACTCCTCTCACTTGCCAAGATGATCTATTGGCTACTTCAATGTTCAGCTGATTCTCTGTTTTGTTTTATTACTGCACATTTCCTTCCGTACTTTTATTTTGTGCTGGTGGATTAATGTCTAAGTTAAGAAGAGCCAAGTTGGGCCTGTATAAAATTTGTCTTACTGTCCTCTTTTTTTTTCTAGCACATGCAGTTTCTGAATATAAACATATTTGTATATGTTGTGCCTAATTTATGTACACATTAACTCCAGTTAGTGTCTGCTATATTTATTGTGTTATACATATTAAATCAGGTTGGTGGCTGCGGTATTTGTTATGTCTAATTTCTTTACACATTAATTGAAGTTAATGTTTGCTTTTTTGTTGTGTCAGCTTTGTTCACACATTAATTCAAGTTAGTCTTTGCTTATTTGTTATGTCAGCTTTGTTCACACATTAATTCAAGTTAGTCTTTGCTTACTTGTTATGTCAGCTTTGTTCACACATTAATTCAAGTTAATGTTTGTTTATTTGTTCTGTCAGCTTTGTTCACACATTAATTCAAGTTAATGTTTGTTTACTTGTTCTGTCAGCTTTGTTCACACATTAATTCAAGTTAATGTATGTTTATTTGTTATGTCAGCTTTGTTCACACATTAATTCAATTTTGTGTTTGCTTAATTTCTTATATTCTTATCTTCTTATATCCTTCCCGAGCCGTTAAACGTCACATAGGGCTCGCAAGGTAGTTCGCCAATTTTTTCTGTTTTCGGCGAGTCTTTCAACCTCATCAAAGGATTTTATGCCTATTAATTTGACCTCTCTTAACAATGTCCTCTTTAGGGTTTCACGTGGTCTGCCTCTTTTTCTTTGCCTGTTGTGTTCCACTTGATAGCTTGTTTTGTGATTCTCTGATCGTTTCTTCTCATCACGTGATCAACATATGTCCATCTCCTTTTCCTGATCACCCATGAGACTGGTTGTTGTTCAGTCATCTGTCTTATCTCTCCATTGTTCTTGAATTTGTTCTACTTGATGCCAAGTATTTTCCTTAGGCATTTATTTTCAAAAGAGTCTAATTTCTTGTCTGTTTCTTTAGTTGTTTTCCAGCTTTCGCATGCATAAATGAGGGTGGATATTACATTCGAATTGAATAGTCTTAACTTGGTTTTTGTGCTTATAACTTGTGAATGCCATATGTTCTCAAGACTCTTGAAGATCGATGCCTCTTTTGCAATTCTATTTCTAACTTCCTTTCTGGTGTCACCATCATGGTCTATTTAGCTGCGAAGGTATGCAAATTGATTAATTTCTTTAACATCTGTCACTTATACGTGTATTTTTCCATTTTGATTAATGAGAAGTTTCATTATTTTTGTTTTGTCCTTGTTAATTTCAAGTCCTATTTTGCTAGCCAGTGAAGACAATCTATCTGTTTTTTTCTTGCATGGAATTCAAATTATTACTGATAAGAGTTATGTTATTAGCAAAGTCAAGATCTTCTAGGTGGGTCCCATGTACCCAGTCATTACCTGTGTTACCTATGCAGCATTTTTTCATTATGAAGTCTACTATTCCAAAAAGTAAAGGAGACAGTATACATCCTAGTTTCACGCCTGTTTTAATCTGGAACTATTCACTCATCCCTTCTTCTATTTGCACTGCACAAACATATCCGTTGTAGAGGTCCTTAATGATGTTAACAGTTTTAAATGGTATTCCATATAGATTTAAATTTCTCTACAATGAATCTCTGTGAATGCTATCAAATGCCTTTTTAAAGTCTATGAAGTTCAGTATTAATGGTTTCTGCTTTTCAATATATTCTTCAAGTATTATTCTTAGAGTAAAGATCTGGTCGATCTTGCTTATTTGTTATGTCTTATTTCTGTACATATTATTAATTCCAATTAGTCTTTCCTTATTTGTTATGTCAGCTTTGTTCATATATTAATTCAGTTTAATGTTTGCTTATTTGTTATGTCAGCTTTGTTCACACATTAATTCAGTTTAATGTTTGCTTATTTGTTATGTCAGCTTTGTTCACACATTAATTCAGTTTAATGTTTGCTTATTTGTTATGTCAGCTTTGTTCATATATTAATTCAAGATTGTGTTAGCTTATTTGTTGTGTCAGCTTTGTTCACGCATTAATCAAAGTTTGTGCCTGCTGTATGTCTTTACTTTAGTGCTTTCCTTACTACTGAAGATCCTTCTGTTTTTTGCTGACTTCACTGTACAGGATGTTTATTCTTAACGTCATGCTCTCTGCCACATTTATAATCATGAAATTAAGTATGTACATGAAAAGAATGTACTGTTTGTCTCCCACATTCACTGCTTCTCATATTTACGACATATTTTGTGCTGCAGTCATATTTGTCGTTATTGTTCCATTATCATGCCAAATATTTTGAATCTGGAACAAAAGAACGGCTTGTTGTTAATAATAATATTGTTAGTCACTTTTTACATTCCCATACAATGGTATAAACAAGATATAATCTAAAATCACAGACAATTAACACAAAATATAAACAAGATATAATCTAAAGTCACAGCCAATTAACACAAAATATAAACAAGATATAATCTAAAGTCACAGATAATTAACACAAAAAATAAACAAGATATAATCTAAAGTCACAGACAATTAACACAAAATATAAACAAGATATAATCTAAAGTCACAGACAATTAACACAAAATATAAACAAGATATAATCTAAAGTCACAGACAACACAAAATATAAACAAGATATAATCTAAAGTCACAGACAATTAACACAAAATATAAACAAGATATAATCTAAAGTCACAGACAATTAACACAAAATATAAACAAGATATAATCTAAAGTCACAGACAACACAAAATATAAACAAGATATAATCTAAAGTCACAGACAATTAACACAATATATAAACATGATACAGTCTAAAGTCATAGACAATATTAACACAAGATATAAACAAGATACAGTGGAAAGTCACAGACAATATGTGAGGCAGGGTATGCACCCCTCCCCATCCCCACCCCCCCCCCCCACCCCCCAAAAAAAAACCTCACGTGAAGTTAACGCCCCTGAGTTTGTTTATGCTATCGGGGTGATTGCCTCTGGCTTTTGGAAGTCAGTTTTTCGGCGTGTCCTGCACGGAACTTGTTTGAAGAGTTGAGTGTAATTGGAAAAGTATGGAAACTGCGTTTTGAGCCAGTTTAGGTTTTCGCCAGCTGTCGTGAGGATGTATAACTGTTCTTGTAGTCGATATATGTCATGTTGAGAGTGAGAGAGTGACACGTGACTCCACTACTAGTGTTTTGTTGTCTCCTGGTGGGTTCCACTTGGCTGCATGGAATATGCCAACAGAACTTATGACCCGTGTCTGGCCACCTGCGGTTTGACTCGATGTATTTCATCCATTATTGAACATCATCATCATCAGCAGGTAAAAACAGAAGGTAAAATTCCAGTTTCCATGGCATTAGGACATATGTCCATGACCTTTCTGTACATGAAAGTCTGATGTAGCCGGCACCACACCTGGCTGTGTTTACCTTCCCAGATTTCTCTGGCACCCATTTTTAGAGGCTGGCTGGACCCTGGGACTTTTCTGCCATGTACCGGACAAAAATGTCACTGCTGCGACTTGAACCCGGTACCAGCCATCATCTGAAGCCGCCATTCGATTCACTTTATGTTCTAGATCGATGGCGCTGGCATCGTGCTATTGTGTCATTTGTTCAAATGTGTACTTAAGATGCCGTACATAGTTCCCTGTCAGATGTTTAACATACAGAATATGTGACATCCTGAATGTGAAACATACAGAACATGTGACATCCTGAATGTGTAAGATACAGAATATGTGACATCCTGAATGTGTAAGATACAGAATATGTGACATCCTGAATGTGTAAGATACAGAATATGTGACATCTTGAATGTGTAAGATACAGAATATGTGACATCCTGAATGTGTAAGATACAGAATATGTGACATCCTGAATGTGTAAGATACAGAATATGTGACATCCTGAATGTGTAAGATACAGAATATGTGACATCCTGAATGTGTAAGATACAGAATATGTGACATCCTGAATGTGTAAGATACAGAATATGTGACATCCTGAATGTGTAAGATACAGAATATGTGACATCCTGAATGTGTAAGATACAGAATATGTGACATCCTGAATGTGTACATTTCTTTAATTTACCTCAGAGGAAGCTCCAGGTGAAGACGCTGATACTCTCTCTTGCTGTCTCTCTACCTTTCTCTGTCTCTTCTCTCGCTGTCTCTCTACCTTTCTCTGTCTTTTCTCTCTTGCTGTCTCTCTACCTTTCTCTGTCTCTTTTTATGTCTCTCTCTCTCTTGCTGTCTCTCTATTAGTTTGCCACTGTCTGTCTGTCTGCCTCTTTGTCTCTCTCACTCTCAGATGACAGATATCTCAGAACTCTACCTCTCAAATCAATTCATACTGAGTTGGGCCAACTTTAGTTCATCAAATTATATCACAGAAAGCTCATTCTTATCTGTGTAAACTGTTTAATCTAACACAAAGTTTAGCCAACGCATGAAAGAATATTCTTCTTCCTAAATCTGGACTTGATCTGTTTAAGAAAAGTCTTGTGTGCTCTGGTGCTCATCTTTGGAATATTCTAGCATCTTACTTACTTACTCTCTCTCTCTCTCTCTCTCTCTCTCTCTCTCTCTCTCTCTCACACACACACACACACACACACACACACACAGACAGACAGACAGACAGACAGACAGACAGACAGACAGACAGACAGACAGACAGACAGATATATATATATATAAACAAATGCATAAGGAAAATACTCGGCATCAAGTGAAACGAATTCAAGAACAATGCAGAGATAAGACAGATGACTGAACAACAACCAGTCTCATGGGTGATCAGGAAAAGGAGATGGACATATGTTGGTCACTTGATGAGAAGAAACGATCAGAGAATCCCAAAACAAGCTATCAAGTGGAACACAACAGCCAAAGAAAAAGAGGCAGAACGCGTGAAACTCTGAAGAAGGACATTGTTAAGAGAGGCCAAATTAACAGGCATGAAATCCTTTGATGTGGTTGAAAGACTCGCCGAAGACAGGAAAAATTGGCGAACTACTTTGCGAGCCCTATGTGACGTTTAACGACACGGGAAGGATATATATATATATATAAGCTACGTTCCTTCCTACAGCTACAAACTTTGAAATATCTACTGATGCGGATTAGACAGCCCTATTACTCATAAACTTTGAAATATCTACTGATGCGGATTAGACAGCCCTATTACTCATAAACTTTGAAATATCTACTGATGTTGACTAGACAGCCCTATTACTCATAAACTTTGAAATATCTACTGATGTTGACTAGACAGCCCTATTACTCATAAACTTTGAAATATCTACTGATGTTGACTAGACAGCCCTATTACTCATAAACTTTGAAATATCTACTGATGTTGACTAGACAGCCCTATTACTCATAAACTTTGAAATATCTACTGATGTTGACTAGACAGCCCTATTACTCATAAACTTTGAAATATCTACTGATGTTGACTAGACAGCCCTATTACTCATAAACTTTGAAATATCTACTGATGTTGACTAGACAGCCCTATTACTCATAAACTTTGAAATATCTACTGATGTTGACTAGACAGCCCTATTACTCATAAACTTTGAAATATCTACTGATGTTGACTAGACAGCGCTATTACTCATAAACTTTGAAATATCTACTGATGTTGACTAGACAGCCCTATTACTCATAAACTTTGAAATATCTACTGATGCTGATTAGACAGCCCTATTACTCATAAACTTTGAAATATCTACTGATGTTGACTAGACAGCCCTATTACTCATAAACTTTGAAATATCTACTGATGTTGACTAGACAGCCCTATTACTCATAAACTTTGAAATATCTACTGATGTTGACTAGACAGCCCTATTACTCATAAACTTTGAAATATCTATTGATGTTGACTAGACAGCTCAGTGACTCAAACTTTGCACATTAATTTATACTCATAGTGCAGGGGCTGAATGTGAATTATTTTAAAAATGGCTTCTCTTATAATGGAGTTTTCATGAGTGTGCTGCTAGAGTAACTTTGTTACATGGATGTTGTTACTTGCTGTATTTAGCGCGCGGATAAGAGTGAAATGTAAATGTTTTATATATCATTTGTTTGCCGGTATAAACATAACATACTTGTACATAAAATAGCCTTCTCTCCCTTGTATATAAAATAGCCTTCTCTCTCTTGTATATAAAATAGCCTTCTCTCTCTTGTATATAAAATAGCCTTCTCTCTCTTGTATATAAAATAGCCTTCTCTCTCTTGTATATAGAATAGCCTTCTCTCTCTTGTATATAAAATAGCCTTCTCTCTCTCTCTCTTTTTGTCTCTTTTCTCTTCTTTTACCCTCTCTCTTTTTCTATCTCTTTTTTCTTCTTTCTCTCTCTCTCTCTTTTTCTCTCTTTTTTCTCTTTGCTCTCTCTTTTTCTCTTTTCTCTCTTTTTTTCTCTCTAATTTTTCTGTCTCTGTGTCTGACTAGGGGCGTAATAATCTATGTGTGACTCTCTCTCTCTCTCCCTCTCTGAACCTGAAGTGCCCAGGGCACATGGGGCTTCCGCAAAGGTTTTGCACAAATGCCTGTCCTTCGTCTTTTTTCTGCTCTTGCCCAGGTGAGCCCTCTATTGCTCAACATCCTTTCTGTTGTTCTTCTCCATGTCTCTTTTGGTCTACCCTTACTTCTGTTCCCCTGTGGTGTCCATCTTAGTGCTATTTTTGGTAGTGAGTTGTCAGTCATTCCGAGCACATGTCCCAACCATATGTGTGACTAGGGGCGTAATAATCTGTGTTTAACTAGGGGCGTAATAATCTGTGTCTGACAGGGGGCGTAATAATCTGTGTATGACTAGGGGCATAATAATCTGTGTCTGACTAGGGGCGTAATAATCTGTGTCTGACTAGGGTCGTCATAATCTGTCTCACTAGGGGCGTAATAATCTGTGTCTGACTGGGGGCGTAATAATCTGTGTCTGACTAGGGCCGTTATAATCTGTGTCTGATTAGGGGCGTAATAATCTGTGTCCGACTAGGGGAGTAATAATCCGTATCTGACTGGGGCAGTCATAATCTGTGTCTGAATAGGGTCGTCGTAATCTGTGTCTAACTAGGGTCGTAATAATCTGTGTCTGACTAGGGCCGTCATAATCTGTGTCTGACTTGGGGCGTAATAATCTGTGCCTGACTTGGGGCGTAATAATCTGTGTCTGACTGGGGCCGTCATAATCTGTATCTGACTGGGTCCGTCATAATCTGTGTCTGACTAGGGTCGTATAATCTTTGTCTGACTAGGGGCGTAATAATATGTATTTGACTAGGGGCGTAATAATCTGTGTCTGACTGGGGGCGTAATAATGTGTGTTTGATTGGGGCCGGTATAATCTGTGTCTGATTGGGGCTAGTATAATCCGCGTCTGACTGGGGCCGGTATAATCTGTGTTTGATTGGGCCAGAATAATCTGTGCCTGACTAGAGCCGTTATA
The DNA here is from genome assembly GCA_009760885.1 of Achatina immaculata. NCBI lineage: Eukaryota > Metazoa > Mollusca > Gastropoda > Stylommatophora > Achatinidae > Lissachatina > Lissachatina immaculata. Next base: position 66,812,364 of record CM019717.1, on the reverse strand, counting down.
ATCTGTGTCTGATTAGGTCCTGTATAATCTGTGTCTGACTAGGGGCATAATAATCTGTGTCTGATTGGGGGCGTAATAATCTGTGTCTGACTGGGGCCGTTATAATATGTGTCAGATTGGGGGCATAATAATCTGTGTCTGATTAGGGCCGGTATAATCTGTGTCTGATTGGGGCCAGTATAATCAGTGTCTGATTGGGGCCAATACAATCTGTGTCTGACTGGGGGCGTAATAATCTGTGTCTGACTGGGGGCATAATAATCTGTGTCTGACTGGAGGCGTAATAATCTATGTCTTACTGAAGGCGCAATAATCTGTATCTGACTGGGGGCGTAATAATCTGTGTCTGATTGGGAGCATAATAATCTGTGTCTGACTGGGGGCGTAATAATCTATATCTGACTATGGCCGTCATAATCTGTGTCTGAGTAGGGCCGTCATAATCTGTGTCTGATCGGGGCCGGTATAATCTGTGTCTGATTGGGGCCGGTATAATCTGTGTCTGATTGGGGCCGGTATAGTCTGTGTCTGATTGGGGCCGGTATAGTCTGTCTGACTAGGGGTGTAATAATCTGTGTCTGACTAGAGGCGTAATAATCTGTGTCTGATTGGGTCCGGTATAATTTGTGTCTGACTAGGGGATAATAACCTGTGTCTGATTGGGGCCATCATAATCTGTCTGATTGGGGCCGGTATAATCTGTGTCTGATTGCGGACGATATAATCTGTGTCTTATTGGGGCCGGTGTAATCTGTGTCTGACTGGTGGCGTAATAATCTGTGTCTGATTGGGGCCGGTATAATCTGTGTCTGATTGGGGGGTAATAATCTGTGTCTGACTGGGGGCGAAATAATCTTTGTCTGACTAGGGCCGTCATAATCTGTGTCTTACTGGGAGCGTAATAATCTGTGTCTGACTGGGTCCGTCATAATCTGTGTCTGACTGGGGCCGTCATAATCTGTGTCTGACTGGGGGCGTAATAATCTGTGTCTGACTAGGGTCGTATAATCTTTGTCTGACTAGGGGCGTAATAATATGTGTTTGAGTGGGGCCGGTATAATCTGTGTCTGATTGGGGCTGGTATAATCTGTGTCTGATTGGGGCCGGTATAATCTGTGTCTGATTGGGCCAGTATAATCTGTGTCTGACTAGAGCCGTTATAATCTGTGTCTGATTATGTCCGGTATAATTTGTGTCTGACTAGGGGCGTAATAATCTGTGTCTTATTGGGGGCGTAATAATCTGTGTCTGATTGGGGGCATAATAATCTGTGTCTGATTAGGGCCGGAATAATCTGTGTCTGATTGGGGCCGGTATAATCAGTGTCTGATTGGGGCCGGTACAATCTGTGTCTGACTGGGGGCGTAATAATCTGTGTCTGACTGGGGGCGTAACAATCTGTGTCTGACTGGGGGCGTAATAATCTGTGTCTGATTGGGAGTGTAATAATGTGTGTCTGACTGGGGGCGTAATAATCTATGTCCGACTATGGCCGTCATAATCTGTGTCTGATTGAGGGCGCAATAATCTGTGCCTGATTGGATTGGTATAATCTGTGTCTGATTGGGGCCCGTATAATCTGTGTCTGATTGGGGCCGGTATAATCTGTGTCTGATTGGGGCCGGTATAATCTGTGTCTGACTAGGGGTGTAATAATCTGTGTCTGACTTGAGGCGTAATAATCTGTGTCTGACTGGGGCCGGTATAATCTGTATCTTATTGGGGGCGTAATAATCTGTGTCTGATTGTGGCCGGTATAATCTGTGTCTGACTAGAGGCGTAGTAATCTGTGTCTGATTGGGTCCGGTATAATCTGTGTCTGACTGGGGGATAATAATCTGTGTCTGATTGAGGCCGTCATAATCTGTCTGACTGGGGACGTAATAATCTGTGTCTGATTGGGGCCGGTATAATCTGGTTCTCTTTGGGGCCGGTATAATCTGCGTCTGATAGGGGCTGATATAATCTGTGTCTGATTATGCCGGTATAATCTGTGTCTGATTACTGGCGGTATAATCTGTGTCTTATTGGGGCCGCTATAATCTGTGTCTGATTGGGGCCGGTGTAATTTGTGTCTGAATGGCGCGTAATAATCTGTGTCTGACTGGAGGCATAATAATCTGTTTCTGACTAGGGGCGTAATAATCTGTGTCTGAATAGGGGTGTAATAATCTATTTCTGACTAGAAGCGTAATAATCTGTGTCTGAATTGGGGCGTAATAATCTGTGTCTGACTAGGGGCGTAATAATCTATGTCTGGCTAGGTGCGTAATAATCTGTATCTGACTGGTTGGCTTATAATCTGTGTCTGACTCGGGGCGTAATAATCTGTGTCTGACGGATAGCGTTATAATCTGTGTCTGACTCAGGGCGTTATAATCTGTGTCTGACTGGGGGCATAATAATCTGTGTCTGAAGTGGACCTTCATAATTTGTGTCTGACTAGGGCCGTCATAATCTGTGTCTGACTGGGGGTGTAATAATCTGTGTCTGACTAGGGGCTTAATAATCTGTGTCTGACTGGGGCCGGTATAATCTGTGTCTGACTGGGGGCGTAATAATCTGTGTCTCACTAATGGTGTAATAATCTGTGTCTGACTGGGGCCGGTATAATCTGTTTCTGACTAGGGCTGTCATAATCTGTGTCTGACTGGGGCCGTCGTAATCTGTGTCTGACTGGGGGCGTATTAATCTGTGTCTGATTGGGGCCGGTATAATCTGTGTCTGATCGGGGCCGGTATAATCTGTGTCTGATTGGGGTCTTTATAATCTGTGTCTGATTGGGGCCCGTATAATCTGTGTCTGATTGGGGCCGGTATAATCTGTGTCTGATTGGGGCCGGTATAATCTGTGTCTGACTAGGGGTGTAATAATCTGTGTCTGACTTGAGGCGTAATAATCTGTGTCTGACTGGGGCCGGTATAATCTGTATCTTATTGGGGGCGTAATAATCTGTGTCTGATTGTGGCCGGTATAATCTGTGTCTGACTAGAGGCGTAGTAATCTGTGTCTGATTGGGTCCGGTATAATCTGTGTCTGACTGGGGGATAATAATCTGTGTCTGATTGAGGCCGTCATAATCTGTCTGACTGGGGACGTAATAATCTGTGTCTGATTGGGGCCGGTATAATCTGGTTCTCTTTGGGGCCGGTATAATCTGCGTCTGATAGGGGCTGATATAATCTGTGTCTGATTATGCCGGTATAATCTGTGTCTGATTACTGGCGGTATAATCTGTGTCTTATTGGGGCCGCTATAATCTGTGTCTGATTGGGGCCGGTGTAATTTGTGTCTGAATGGCGCGTAATAATCTGTGTCTGACTGGAGGCATAATAATCTGTTTCTGACTAGGGGCGTAATAATCTGTGTCTGAATAGGGGTGTAATAATCTATTTCTGACTAGAAGCGTAATAATCTGTGTCTGAATTGGGGCGTAATAATCTGTGTCTGACTAGGGGCGTAATAATCTATGTCTGGCTAGGTGCGTAATAATCTGTATCTGACTGGTTGGCTTATAATCTGTGTCTGACTCGGGGCGTAATAATCTGTGTCTGACGGATAGCGTTATAATCTGTGTCTGACTCAGGGCGTTATAATCTGTGTCTGACTGGGGGCATAATAATCTGTGTCTGAAGTGGACCTTCATAATTTGTGTCTTACTAGGGCCGTCATAATCTGTGTCTGACTGGGGGTGTAATAATCTGTGTCTGACTAGGGGCTTAATAATCTGTGTCTGACTGGGGCCGGTATAATCTGTGTCTGACTGGGGGCGTAATAATCTGTGTCTCACTAATGGTGTAATAATCTGTGTCTGACTGGGGCCGGTATAATCTGTTTCTGACTAGGGCTGTCATAATCTGTGTCTGACTGGGGCCGTCGTAATCTGTGTCTGACTGGGGGCGTATTAATCTGTGTCTGATTGGGGCCGGTATAATCTGTGTCTGATCGGGGCCGGTATAATCTGTGTCTGATTGGGGTCTTTATAATCTGTGTCTTATTGGGGCCAGTATAATCTGTGTCTGATTAGGGCCAGTATAATCTGTGTCTGATTGGGGCCGGTAAAATTTGTGGCGTAATAATCTGTGTCTGACTGGGGGCATCATAATCCTTGTCTGATCGGGGCCGTCAAAGTCTATGAGAGGACTATTCACACAAAACATTTATCTTAGTGGTATCGTCTGTACAATTCAGAAATTGAGTTTTTTTTCTGGAATGCGGAGTTGAACTTTAGAAATTATGAACATACAAACACACAAACATACAAGCACACAAATATACAAATACATAAACATAAAAACACATGTCTGAGAATTTGACCGTGACACCAGAGATGCACATTCCACAGGTCTGTGTTGGGCCAGTAACTTTGATCGATGTATTTTTTGTGATGATTCCTAGCAGCAGGAAGTCATGATAGCACATAAATCATCAGCAGACAAAGTTTTAACAATCTCCAGGTCTGTACAGTGCCAGCTGGAATCATCAGCATACACAGACAATGCATTAAGTTTTAACAATCCCCAGATGTGTACAGTGCCAGCTGGCATGGTATCTGTGACACGATTTCAACCCAGATATTCATTGTTAATGCACTAATGAGAACAGTCATCAAGTTCATCATATTTGTTCATGTCTACTCTTTTCCAACATGCACTGAAGCTGTTTAGGATGACATGGAGTGTCTGTCCACACGGAAGACAGACTGAACACAACAATTACTGTTCATAATTTTTTTTATCAGGAATTTATAAATTTCTTGGAATAAAAAAACATAGCAGGAGAAATAATGAACTTTAAAACAGAGCATTATCATATCTTTATTTGAACATGATGATGGCAGTCTAAGTGAGAATATGTGTTTATGTTTAACTGTTCAGCTGTAACACAAAGTTAAGTGAGAATCTATGTTTATGTTTAACTGTTCAGCTGTAATACAAAGTGAAGTGAGAATCTGTGTTTATGTTTAACTGTTCAGCTGTAACACAAAGTTAAGTGAGAATCTATGTTTATGTTTAACTGTTCAGCTGTAATACAAAGTGAAGTGAGAATCTGTGTTTATGTTTAACTGTTCAGCTGTAACACAAAGTTAAGTGAGAATCTGTGTTTATGTTTAACTGTTCAGCTGTGACACAAAGCTAAGTGAGAATCTGTGTTTATGTTTAACTGTTCAGCTAAGTCAGAATCCGTGTTTATGTTTAACTGTTCAGCTAAGTCAGAATCTGTGTTTATGTTTAACTGTTCAGCTGTGACACAAAGTTAAGTGAGAATCTGTGTTTATGTTTAACTGTTCAGCTGTGACACAAAATTAAGTAAGAATCTGTGTTTATGTTTAACTGTTCAGCTGTGACACAAAGCTAAGTGGAAGAATCAAGTGACAACAATATGAAAATTGATGACGCGTCAACTTCTGTCTCCATCAGAAAACATTGTGATATACGAACGTATAGGAATGTGACAAGTTTTCTAGAAGAATGTTACAATTTTTCAAGAGGAATGTGACAGGTTTTCAAGTTATGTGTAAGAAACTGAGGATCGCTGTAAGGATCTTTGTACAAGTAACTTAGTTTATCTAATGACTTTGACCAAGGATGGCAGGCCAGCTGAACTGTTATGGCTGAACTAGAGGAGGTCTCGGTTCGTGTCAGTGCAGTCACGATTCCAATAGTTTTACACATATGCTGTACTTGTAGTGTCCACATAAACAGCCTCTCTGACACAAAGATTTAGTATAAATTGTTTTTCATTCAGGAGTGAGAGATTTAGTATAAATTGTCTTTCACTAGGGAGTGAGATATATAGTATAAATTGTCTTTCACTGGGGGGTGAGATATATAGTACAAATTGTCTTTCAATGGAGAGTGAGAAATATAATATAAATCGTCTTTCACTGGGGAGTGAGAGATATTAGTATAAATTGTCTTTCATTGGGGAGAGAGATATTAGTATAAATTGTATTTCACTGGGGAGAGAGATACAGTATAAATTGTCTTTCACAGGGGATTGAGGGATATTAGTAAAAATTGTCTTCAGTTGGGAGTGAGGGATTTTAGTATAAATTGTCTTTCACTGAGGAGTGAGAGATATTAGTAGAAATTGTCTTTCACTGGGAAGTGAGAGAAACAGTATAAATTGTCTTTCTCTGGGGAGTGAAAGATATTAGCATAAATTGTTTTTCACTGGGGAATAAGAGATACTAGTATAAAATGTCTTTCACTGGGGAGAGAGAGATTAAAATAAAGTGTTGTTTTATTTTACTGGGGAGTGAGTGATATTAGAAGAAAATGTTGGTTTATTTCTCTGAATAGTAAAGTGTTCTCAAGATGATGTGATAGGTTTAGCATTTTTTCTTATGACTGCTGTAAAGTTTCTATTTCAGTTAATGTTGTCATTTTTCTTAAATTTACTGTATGATGTAAAAATACTTGACCAGCTTTGTCTTAATTGTTATATTTTATGTGGTGATCGCTGATGGGAAATATTTCATGTGCTGATCGCTGATAAGAAATATTTAATGTGCTGATCGCTGATAAGAAATATTTCATGTGCTGATCGCTGATTAAACGCCACATAGACTTGTGAGTTCATTCAGTACATCTTGTCGCTTTCATGAAAAGACTTCTCTTATTTCAACCACGGTCAGTGCTTAAACTGACAAGTGTCAAGTCATACTTTTGAACAGGAATGTGTCATCATGAAAGGTGTCTTTCGTCTTTCATTATTTCGCCTTAACCTGGCGAAGTCTGATATGCTGTCGAACACGAGCCGCGCTGGGGAACTTAGTTCCAACAACTTATCGTCTAGTGACTGGAGTGTCCACATAAACAGCCTCTCTGACACAAAGATTTAGTATAAATTGTTTTTCATTCAGGAGTGAGAGATTTAGTATAAATTGTCTTTCACTAGGGAGTGAGATATATAGTATAAATTGTCTTTCACTGGGGGGTGAGATATATAGTACAAATTGTCTTTCAATGGAGAGTGAGAAATATAATATAAATCGTCTTTCACTGGGGAGTGAGAGATATTAGTATAAATTGTCTTTCATTGGGGAGAGAGATATTAGTATAAATTGTATTTCACTGGGGAGAGAGATACAGTATAAATTGTCTTTCACAGGGGATTGAGGGATATTAGTAAAAATTGTCTTCAGTTGGGAGTGAGGGATTTTAGTATAAATTGTCTTTCACTGAGGAGTGAGAGATATTAGTAGAAATTGTCTTTCACTGGGAAGTGAGAGAAACAGTATAAATTGTCTTTCTCTGGGGAGTGAAAGATATTAGCATAAATTGTTTTTCACTGGGGAATAAGAGATACTAGTATAAAATGTCTTTCACTGGGGAGAGAGAGATTAAAATAAAGTGTTGTTTTATTTTACTGGGGAGTGAGTGATATTAGAAGAAAATGTTGGTTTATTTCTCTGAATAGTAAAGTGTTCTCAAGATGATGTGATAGGTTTAGCATTTTTTCTTATGACTGCTGTAAAGTTTCTATTTCAGTTAATGTTGTCATTTTTCTTAAATTTACTGTATGATGTAAAAATACTTGACCAGCTTTGTCTTAATTGTTATATTTTATGTGGTGATCGCTGATGGGAAATATTTCATGTGCTGATCGCTGATAAGAAATATTTAATGTGCTGATCGCTGATAAGAAATATTTCATGTGCTGATCGCTGATTAAACGCCACATAGACTTGTGAGTTCATTCAGTACATCTTGTCGCTTTCATGAAAAGACTTCTCTTATTTCAACCACGGTCAGTGCTTAAACTGACAAGTGTCAAGTCATACTTTTGAACAGGAATGTGTCATCATGAAAGGTGTCTTTCGTCTTTCATTATTTCGCCTTAACCTGGCGAAGTCTGATATGCTGTCGAACACGAGCCGCGCTGGGGAACTTAGTTCCAACAACTTATCGTCTAGTGACTGGAGTGTACACATATTCATGGGGCTACAAAGAAGGTTGCTTAAACGTAAGACCAGACAGAGATTTCTGGGTTTGTTTGACTGGTTGTCATTGCTAGTCAGTTTGTATTTATAATTTCATTTTCTGTGACCTAATGGTCGTAAATGGGCTGATTGATACTAGAGATGAGTTCTCTGTGCATTTCTGTGACCTAATTGTCGTAAATGGGCTGATTGATACTAGAGATGAGTTCTCTGTGCATTTCTGTGACCTAATTTTCGTAAATGGGCTGATTGATACTAGAGATGAGTTCTCTGTGCATTTCTGTGACCTAATGGTCGTAAATGGGGTGATTGATACTAGAGATGAGTTCTCTGTGCATTTCTGTGACCTAATGGTCGTAAATGGGCTGATTGATACTAGAGATGAGTTCTCTGTGCATTTCTGTGACCTAATGGTCGTAAATGGGCTGATTGATACTAGAGATGAGTTCTCTGTGCATTTCTGTGACCTAATTGTCGTAAATGGGCTGATTGATACTAGAGATGAGTTCTCTGTGCATTTCTGTGACCTAATTTTCGTAAATGGGCTGATTGATACTAGAGATGAGTTCTCTGTGCATTTCTGTGACCTAATGGTCGTAAATGGGGTGATTGATACTAGAGATGAGTTCTCTGTGCATTTCTGTGACCTAATGGTCGTAAATGGGCTGATTGATACTAGAGATGAGTTCTCTGTGCATTTCTGTGACTTAATTGTCGTAAATGGGCTGATTGATACTAGAGATGAGTTCTCTGTGCATTTCTGTGACCTAATGGTCGTAAATGGGCTGAATGATACTGGAGATGAGTTCTCTGTGCATTTCTGTGACCTAATTGTCGTAAATGGGCTGATTGATACTAGAGATGAGTTCTCTGTGCATTTCTGTGACATAATGGTCGTAAATGGGCTGATTGATACTAGAGATGAGTTCTCTGTGCATTTCTGTGACCTAATTGTCGTAAATGGGCTGAATGATACTAGAGATGAGTTCTCTGTGCATTTCTGTGACCTAATTGTCGTAAATGGGCTGAATGATACTAGAGATGAGTTCTCTGTCCATCTTTTGAATTAGAAAGCTCCCTGGCCTCCTCTCAAGAGTTTGGTTTGTGGGATCAAAAGCGAAGGCGTCTCTGTTAGTATTTTGATAAGCAGAGTGAGGCCTCCATGGAGTCTACTGAGGTAAGGGCGGCGACATTACAGTATGGAGTCTAATGAGGTAAGGGCGGCGACATTACAGTATGGAGTCTACTGAGGTAAGGGCGGCGACATTACAGTATGGAGTCTACTGAGGTCAGGGCATCCAAGCAGAGAAATGATGGACAAAGTTAGAAAAAATCAACGTAAACTTGGGAAGAGGAGAAAAAAACTGATGGTTCAAGACATATAAACAGTTGAAGATAAATTTTAAAGTACAAAAGGTTGACAATATATAGGCAGTTGAAGATAAATTTTAAAATACAAAAGGTTGACAATATATAGGCAGTTGAAGATAAATTTTAAAGTAAAAAATGTTGACAATATATAGGCAGTTGAAGATAAATTTTAAAGTAAAAAATGTTGACAATATATAGGCAGTTGAAGATAAATTGTAAAGTACAAAATGTTGACAATATATGCCCAGTTTTCATACAGATAAGAAACATTGTATTTCTGTCAATGAGCATCAGAAAGAGAGCTCTGCATGGAGGCTATCCTGCTCTGTAGAAGAGAGTTATGGACAGTGAACAGATCGATGCAAAGATCAATAGAGCCAACTGTTAAAGGTATGAACAGCTAAGATTACAAACAAGGAATGTCTAACAAAACCAAATGTAGAATGGAACTTAATTAAATCCATAACAAAATTAGTCATCTTTCATTGGACATACGAAACGGAGGGCTTTGCAAACATCATAACAACAGAAAAGCTAAATTAAAAGAGAGGTAGAGAAATACCAAGAGAAGAAAAAGTCATGTGCAGTCTAGTGTGATGGCACAACAAAAAGTCAGCAGCTGAAATGATGGAAAATATAAGAATCGAGATTTCTAGAGAAAGGTGGCCACCAGCAGCCACAGAAACGTCACATGATGATGATTAAAAATGATGTCTCCTGCTGTATACAGGCGGAGGGCATGACATCACCTACTTACAGTTATGCGCACATTCTGTGGCCACATGTCGGAGATTCCATCCAGAAATGCGCCTTTCTCTTCATAGTTACACATGCGACACTTGAGACGCCAGGAATGCTGGCTGCAGTGACCTGTCCAAACATCTGATGTTTGCAGAAAAGTCGTCCAGACAACGGATTAAGCGTTTACTTGCCTGCGATTCTCCTATTAAAAGATCTGACATTCTGACACCATTTTCTAAAGATCTTGTAAACATGTCTTACTTCTGTTTTCAACACTCTTAAGAACAGATATCTGTAGTGTGACATGGCCTTGAAACGTCAGCTACTGATACCTATAATGCTTGTGATTTGTATGTCACTGATATATCCAAGCACACATGCGTGCACACACATACAGAGTCATAGTTTACTTAAATTTAACTTAGAGAGTGTTACAACATTGCCTGGATAGAGTGTTACAACATTGCCTGGATAGAGCGTTACATTGCCTGGATAGAGTGTTACAACATTGCCTGGATAGAGTGTTACAACATTGCTTGGATAGAGTGTTACAACATTGCCTGGATAGAGTGTTACAACATTGCCTGGATAGAGTGTTACAACATTGCCTGGATAGAGTGTTACAACATTGCCTGGATAGAGTTTGTCAAGCAGATGTTGCTGCTGGCAGGGCAGTTATGCAACCATCTCCGGTACAACAAACTGATTAAAACCACATAAACGTATCAAACACCATTTTCTTTGTTCAGCACAGGAGCCATCATCATCATCCTCCTCCTCCTCATCATCATCATCATCATCATTATCATTATCAAATGCCACTGATAAAATGAAGATTTTCTAAAGGTTCTAAAAGTTTACACAGGTATGATCTGCCCCTCTCTGTGTTTGACTTGGTTTGTTTGTAATCGAACATCATGGCACAGGGCATCCAAGCAGAGAAATGATGGACAAAGTTAGAAAAAATCAACGTAAACTTGGGAAGAGGAGAAAAAAACTGATGGTTCAAGACATATAAACAGTTGAAGATAAATTTTAAAGTACAAAAGGTTGACAATATATAGGCAGTTGAAGATAAATTTTAAAATACAAAAGGTTGACAATATATAGGCAGTTGAAGATAAATTTTAAAGTAAAAAATGTTGACAATATATAGGCAGTTGAAGATAAATTTTAAAGTAAAAAATGTTGACAATATATAGGCAGTTGAAGATAAATTGTAAAGTACAAAATGTTGACAATATATGCCCAGTTTTCATACAGATAAGAAACATTGTATTTCTGTCAATGAGCATCAGAAAGAGAGCTCTGCATGGAGGCTATCCTGCTCTGTAGAAGAGAGTTATGGACAGTGAACAGATCGATGCAAAGATCAATAGAGCCAACTGTTAAAGGTATGAACAGCTAAGATTACAAACAAGGAATGTCTAACAAAACCAAATGTAGAATGGAACTTAATTAAATCCATAACAAAATTAGTCATCTTTCATTGGACATACGAAACGGAGGGCTTTGCAAACATCATAACAACAGAAAAGCTAAATTAAAAGAGAGGTAGAGAAATACCAAGAGAAGAAAAAGTCATGTGCAGTCTAGTGTGATGGCACAACAAAAAGTCAGCAGCTGAAATGATGGAAAATATAAGAATCGAGATTTCTAGAGAAAGGTGGCCACCAGCAGCCACAGAAACGTCACATGATGATGATTAAAAATGATGTCTCCTGCTGTATACAGGCGGAGGGCATGACATCACCTACTTACAGTTATGCGCACATTCTGTGGCCACATGTCGGAGATTCCATCCAGAAATGCGCCTTTCTCTTCATAGTTACACATGCGACACTTGAGACGCCAGGAATGCTGGCTGCAGTGACCTGTCCAAACATCTGATGTTTGCAGAAAAGTCGTCCAGACAACGGATTAAGCGTTTACTTGCCTGCGATTCTCCTATTAAAAGATCTGACATTCTGACACCATTTTCTAAAGATCTTGTAAACATGTCTTACTTCTGTTTTCAACACTCTTAAGAACAGATATCTGTAGTGTGACATGGCCTTGAAACGTCAGCTACTGATACCTATAATGCTTGTGATTTGTATGTCACTGATATATCCAAGCACACATGCGTGCACACACATACAGAGTCATAGTTTACTTAAATTTAACTTAGAGAGTGTTACAACATTGCCTGGATAGAGTGTTACAACATTGCCTGGATAGAGCGTTACATTGCCTGGATAGAGTGTTACAACATTGCCTGGATAGAGTGTTACAACATTGCTTGGATAGAGTGTTACAACATTGCCTGGATAGAGTGTTACAACATTGCCTGGATAGAGTGTTACAACATTGCCTGGATAGAGTGTTACAACATTGCCTGGATAGAGTTTGTCAAGCAGATGTTGCTGCTGGCAGGGCAGTTATGCAACCATCTCCGGTACAACAAACTGATTAAAACCACATAAACGTATCAAACACCATTTTCTTTGTTCAGCACAGGAGCCATCATCATCATCCTCCTCCTCCTCATCATCATCATCATCATCATTATCATTATCAAATGCCACTGATAAAATGAAGATTTTCTAAAGGTTCTAAAAGTTTACACAGGTATGATCTGCCCCTCTCTGTGTTTGACTTGGTTTGTTTGTAATCGAACATCATGGCACAGGACCAGAAGACTTCCTACACTGAGGACAGTCTAACGTCATGGCACAATCTAGTCCAGAAGACTCCGTACATGGAGGACAGTCTAACGTCATGGCAAAATCTAGTTCAGAAGACTTCATACACTGAACAGCCTAACGTCATGACACAATCTAGTCCAGAAGACTTCCTACACTGAGGACAATCTAAGGTTCTGGCACAATCTAATCCAGAAGACTTCATACACTGAGAACAGTTTAACATCATAGCACAAGTCCAGAAACAACAGTCTAGCAACATAGCACAAGTCCAGAAGACTTCGTATATGAAGCACAGTCTAACGTCATGGCACAATCTAGTCCAGAAGACTTCGTACATGGAGCACAGTCTAACGTCATGGCAAAATCTAGTCCAGAAGACTTCCTACACTGAGGACAGTCTAACGTCATGGCACAATCTAGTCCAGAAGACTTCGTACATGGAGCACAGTCTAACGTCATGGCACAATCTAGTCCAGAAGACTTCCTACACTGAGGACAGTCTAACGTCATGGCACAATCTAGTCCAGAAGACTTCCTACACTGAGGACAGTCTAACGTCATGGCACAATCTAGTCCAGAAGACTTCCTACACTGAGGACAGTCTAACGTCATGGCACAATCTAGTCCAGAAGACTTCCTACACTGAGGACAGTCTAACGTCATGGCACAATCTAGTCCAGAATACTTCCTACACTGAGGACAGTCTTACTTCTGTTTTCAACACTCTTAAGAACAGATATCTGTAGTGTGACATGGCCTTGAAACGTCAGCTACTGATACCTATAATGCTTGTGATTTGTATGTCACTGATATATCCAAGCACACATGCGTGCACACACATACAGAGTCATAGTTTACTTAAATTTAACTTAGAGAGTGTTACAACATTGCCTGGATAGAGTGTTACAACATTGCCTGGATAGAGCGTTACATTGCCTGGATAGAGTGTTACAACATTGCCTGGATAGAGTGTTACAACATTGCTTGGATAGAGTGTTACAACATTGCCTGGATAGAGTGTTACAACATTGCCTGGATAGAGTGTTACAACATTGCCTGGATAGAGTGTTACAACATTGCCTGGATAGAGTTTGTCAAGCAGATGTTGCTGCTGGCAGGGCAGTTATGCAACCATCTCCGGTACAACAAACTGATTAAAACCACATAAACGTATCAAACACCATTTTCTTTGTTCAGCACAGGAGCCATCATCATCATCCTCCTCCTCCTCATCATCATCATCATCATCATTATCATTATCAAATGCCACTGATAAAATGAAGATTTTCTAAAGGTTCTAAAAGTTTACACAGGTATGATCTGCCCCTCTCTGTGTTTGACTTGGTTTGTTTGTAATCGAACATCATGGCACAGGACCAGAAGACTTCCTACACTGAGGACAGTCTAACGTCATGGCACAATCTAGTCCAGAAGACTCCGTACATGGAGGACAGTCTAACGTCATGGCAAAATCTAGTTCAGAAGACTTCATACACTGAACAGCCTAACGTCATGACACAATCTAGTCCAGAAGACTTCCTACACTGACGTCAATATATGAAGCAATTACATAAACTATATGACGTCAATATATGAAGCAATTACATAAACTACATGACGTCAGTATATGAAGCCATTACATAAACTATATGACGTCAATATATGAAGACACTAAGTAAAGCGGCCACATATAGCCACTACATGAAGCCACAATATGAAGCCACTATATGAAGACACTATATTAAGACACTATATTAAGACACCATATGAAGACACTATATCTCTCTCTCTGAACCTTAAGTGCCCAGGGCACATGGGGCTTCCACAAGGGTTTTCCACAAATGCCTCTCCTATATGAAGCCACTATATGAAAACACTATATTAAGACACTCTATGAAGACACTGTATCAGGCCACTACATGAAGGTTGTATATGTAGCCACTACATGAAGACGCTATATGTAGCCACTACATGAAGACGCTATATGTAGCCACTACATGAAGCCACTACATGAAGGCGCTATATGTAGCCACTACATGAAGGCGCTATATGTAGCCACTACATGAAGCCACTATATGAAGGCGCTATATGTAGCCACTACATGAAGCCACTACATGAAGCCGATATATGTAGCCACTACATGAAGGCTATATATATATATATATATATATAGCCACTATATGAAGGCGCTATATGTAGCCACTGCATGAAGCCACTACACGAAGACACTATATGAAAACACTATATGAGGCCACTACACGAAGATACTATATTAAGACACTATATGAGGCCACTATATGAAGACAACATATGAGGCCACCACATGAAGGCGCTATATGTAGTCACTACATGAAGGCACTATATGAAGACAGTATATGAAGACAGCATATAAGGCCACCACATGAAGGCGCTATATGTAGCCACTACATGAAGACAGTATATGAAGACAGTATATGAAGACATTACATGAAGCAACTATATGAAAGCAGTGTATGAGGCCACTACATGAAGGCGCTATATGTAGCCACTACATGAAGCTGCTATATGAAGATACTATTTGAAGTCACTATGTGAAGTGGCCCTTTGAAGCCACTATATGTACCCACTACATGAAGCCACAATATGAAGCCACTATATGAAGACACTATATTAAGACACTATATTAAGACACCATATGAAGACACTATATCTCTCTCTCTGAACCTTAAGTGCCCAGGGCACATGGGGCTTCCACAAGGGTTTTCCACAAATGCCTCTCCTATATGAAGCCACTATATGAAAACACTATATTAAGACACTCTATGAAGACACTGTATCAGGCCACTACATGAAGGTTGTATATGTAGCCACTACATGAAGACGCTATATGTAGCCACTACATGAAGACGCTATATGTAGCCACTACATGAAGCCACTACATGAAGGCGCTATATGTAGCCACTACATGAAGGCGCTATATGTAGCCACTACATGAAGCCACTATATGAAGGCGCTATATGTAGCCACTACATGAAGCCACTACATGAAGCCGATATATGTAGCCACTACATGAAGGCTATATATATATATATATATATATAGCCACTATATGAAGGCGCTATATGTAGCCACTGCATGAAGCCACTACACGAAGACACTATATGAAAACACTATATGAGGCCACTACACGAAGATACTATATTAAGACACTATATGAGGCCACTATATGAAGACAACATATGAGGCCACCACATGAAGGCGCTATATGTAGTCACTACATGAAGGCACTATATGAAGACAGTATATGAAGACAGCATATAAGGCCACCACATGAAGGCGCTATATGTAGCCACTACATGAAGACAGTATATGAAGACAGTATATGAAGACATTACATGAAGCAACTATATGAAAGCAGTGTATGAGGCCACTACATGAAGGCGCTATATGTAGCCACTACATGAAGCTGCTATATGAAGATACTATTTGAAGTCACTATGTGAAGTGGCCCTTTGAAGCCACTATATGTACCCATTACATGAAGCCACTATATGAAGCCATTATATGAAGCCACTATATAAAACCACTATATGCAGCCACTATATGAAGCAATTACATGAAAACACTATATGTAGCCACTACGTGAAGTCTTTCCTTCCCCAACTCCAGAAGAAGTCGAGTACCCATTTCTACATCTGGGTGACTGGGGTGCCACAGGCCGGATTCGAACCCCCGACCTTCGCCATGAGAGACCAGTGCACTAACCACTTCGCCACTCAGACACCCACTACATGAAGGCACTACATGAAATTACTAAATGAAGACACGGTGTGAAGACACTTGCAGGAAGCCACTACATGAAGCCATTATATGAAGCTACTCTGTGAAGTCAAAATATGTAGCCACACTATGAAGGCACTATATGTAGCCATTACATGAACCAACTACATGAAGCCATTATATGTAACCACAATACATATTCAATATATGTAAGCACTATATGACGCGATTATATATAGCCACTACATAAAACTAGCCACTATATGTAACCACTATATCCAGCCACTACATGTAGCCACAACATGAAACCAATATACTTAACGACTACAAGTAGTCACTATATATCGCCACTATTTGTAGCAATTACATGATGCCGCTTCATTAAGTCACTAAATGAAGCCACTACATGAAATTATTATATGTAGCCACTACGAGAAGCCACTATATGAAGAAACTACATGAAGCATATATATTAAGCCACTAAATGAAGTCACTACATTAAACCACTGGATGAATTCACTATTGAACCAATTATATAAAGCCAATACATGAAGCCACTGCATGAAGCCACAATATGTAGCCTCTACATGTATTCACTGCATGAAGTCACTCTACGAAACCATTATATGAAAACACTATATAAAGTCAACACATGAAGCCACTATATAAAGCCATTATTTGAAGCCACTACTTGAAAATATTACATGAAGCCACAATATGAAGCCACTATATGAAGCCACTATATAAAGCTTTATTTGAAGCCACTACTTGAAAACACTACATGAAGCCACAATATGAAGCCACTATATGAACGCACTATGTGAACCAACTTTATGAAGCCGCTATATGAACGCACTATGTGAACCAACTTTATGAAGCCACTATATGAACGCACTATGTGAACCAACTTTATGAAGCCGCTATATGAACTCACTGTGTGAACCAACTTTATGAAGCCACTATATGAACGCACTATGTGAACCAACTTTATGAAGCCACTATATGAACGCACTATGTGAACCAACTTTATGAAGCCACTATATGAACGCACTATGTGAACCAACTTTATGAAGCCGCTATATGAACGCACTATGTGAACCAACTTTATGAAGCCACTATATGAACGCACTATGTGAACCAACTTTATGAAGCCACTATATGAACGCACTATGTGAACCAACTTTATGAAGCCACTATATGAACGCACTATGTGAACCAACTTTATGAAGCCGCTATATGAACCCAACATGCAAAAACATGCATAAACGAATTAATGAACTCACAGGCAGGAAAACAAAATATACCACAGGATGCCTGAAATCGAAAGAAGGTAAAATGTTAATGGGAAAAGAAGACATTGTGGACAGGTGGACAGAGTATATCGGTGAGCTATATGGAGGAGAAAGACCAGAATTAACACAAGATACTGAAAACTGTGATGGACCGCCAATACTTGAAGATGAAATCATAGATGCCATCAAACACATGAAGAAAGGAAAAGCGACTGGGCCTGATAATATAACAATAGAAGAAATAGAGGCACTAGAGGAGACAGGAATAAAAATAATAACCAAGTTACTGAATGATATTTACAACAGTGGTTATATTCCCAGTGACCTGATTAAATCCACGTTTATGGCACTACCAAAGAAACCAGGTGCAAAGGAATGTGACGACCACCGGACTATCAGCCTCTCATGTCACATAACGAAGCTACTTCTGAGAATCATTATGAGAAGAACAAGGAAAAAGATAAAAATGGAAATAGCAGATGAACAGTTTGGATTTGTTGAAGGAAAGGGAACACACAATGCCATTTATGCTTTACGAACACTAACAGAAAGAGCTTTAGAAGTACAGAAAGATCTCTTCATTGATTACACCAAGGCATTTGACAAGGTGAAACATAGTGAAATTATTAAAATGCTTGAAGACATCAATATAGACGGCAAAGACTTGAGGATTGTAAAACATCTATACTGGCAGCAAGAAGCAGCAGTTCGAGTTGAAAATGGAATTGGAAAATACCACCCTATAAAACAAAGGGTGCGACAAGGATGTGTACTATCTCCAGACCTTTTTTCTCTGTACAGCGAAAATATTCTAAGAACAATCATCACAGAACCAGGCATAAAAATTGGAGGATAAAATGTTAATGGGAAAAGAAGACATTGTGGACAGGTGGACAGAGTATATCGGTGAGCTATATGGAGGAGAAAGACCAGAATTAACACAAGATACTGAAAACTGTGATGGACCGCCAATACTTGAAGATGAAATCATAGATGCCATCAAACACATGAAGAAAGGAAAAGCGACTGGGCCTGATAATATAACAATAGAAGAAATAGAGGCACTAGAGGAGACAGGAATAAAAATAATAACCAAGTTACTGAATGATATTTACAACAGTGGTTATATTCCCAGTGACCTGATTAAATCCACGTTTATGGCACTACCAAAGAAACCAGGTGCAAAGGAATGTGACGACCACCGGACTATCAGCCTCTCATGTCACATAACGAAGCTACTTCTGAGAATCATTATGAGAAGAACAAGGAAAAAGATAAAAATGGAAATAGCAGATGAACAGTTTGGATTTGTTGAAGGAAAGGGAACACACAATGCCATTTATGCTTTACGAACACTAACAGAAAGAGCTTTAGAAGTACAGAAAGATCTCTTCATTGATTACACCAAGGCATTTGACAAGGTGAAACATAGTGAAATTATTAAAATGCTTGAAGACATCAATATAGACGGCAAAGACTTGAGGATTGTAAAACATCTATACTGGCAGCAAGAAGCAGCAGTTCGAGTTGAAAATGGAATTGGAAAATACCACCCTATAAAACAAAGGGTGCGACAAGGATGTGTACTATCTCCAGACCTTTTTTCTCTGTACAGCGAAAATATTCTAAGAACAATCATCACAGAACCAGGCATAAAAATTGGAGGATACAATATTAACAACCTTCGGTATGCTGACGACACAGTACTGATAGCTGAGAACCAACAAGACCTGCAAAATCTCTTGGATAAAGTCGCCAAAGAAAGTGAACAGCAAGGCCTTACTTTGAACATCAAAAAGACAGAGACTATGGTTATATCTAAGAAACAGAATCCACCAGCATGCAGTATTAAATTAAATGGAACCATTCTAAAGCAGGTGCAGAAATTCAAATACCTTGGAGCAGTAATAACTTCAGATGGGAAATGCAAAACAGAAATTAGGAACAGAATAGGCCAAGCAAAGACTGCATTTCAGAGAATGAGAAACATATTAGCTAACACATCTTTATCAATGAATGTTAGAAAACGAGTCCTAAAATGCTATATGGAACCTATCTTGTTATATGGAAGTGAATCATGGACAATAGGCAAGTCTGCACAAAAATCATTGGAAGCAGCAGAAATGTGGTTTATTAGAAGAATGTTGCGAATCCCCTGGACAGCAAAAATAACTAATGAAGAATGTATGAGAAGAGTTGGAGAGACAAAAAACCTTGTCAGAAAGATAAGAGAGAGACAATGTACTTTCATAGGACATGCAATGAGAAGAAGGGGCATTGAAAATATTATAACAACAGAAAAAATAGAAGGAAGAAGATCAAGAGAAAGACCAAGAGAAATGATACTGGACAGTCTGACAGGATGGTGTGAGAGGAGATCACCAACTGAACTGATGGCCGGCATGAAGGATCGGGTACTCTGGAGAAGCATAATAGCGAACGCCAGTCGGCACGGCACCTGATGATGATGATGATATGAACCCACTATGTGAACCAACTTTATGAAGCCGCTATATGAACCCACTTCATTCATTCATTTGCATGTCCCTTGCGGAACTTTGCCTCCAAAACAGCATTCCTGTAGGACTATCGGTTGTGAGCAAAGTGGCCTGCTGCTGCTGCGTCCATTTGCAGATCATCAACGATTTCTTGCAGCCATCTTCGTTTTGGTCTTCCTCTTTTTCTTTTTACCATTATGTATCCTTCCAATACGGTCTTCTCTAAATTATCATGACGTTTAATGTGTCCAAAATATTTAAGTTTTCTCTGTTTAATCCTCTTTAATAGCCAGTCTTCTTCAATACTAAGCTCTTGTAGTATGGATATATTTGTTCTTTTTTTGCGTCCACGATATTTGGAGAACTCTTCTGTAGCATTTACATTCAAAGGCATTTATGTGTTTCTCAGCTGTTTTATTTAGTGTCCAGGTCTCACAGGCATATGAACCCACTATGTGAACCAACTTTATGAAGCCGCTATATGAAGCCACCATGTGAATCCACTACATGAAGTCACTGCATTAAGCCACTAAATGTAAAAACTACATAAAGACACAACATGAAGTCCCTACATGAAGCTATTTTACTAAGCCACTATATAGAGCCACTATATAGAGCCACTATATGTAGCCACTACATGAAGCCACTACGTGATGTCACTATATAGAGTCATCACATTAAGCCACTATTTGAAAATTCCATAAGTAACTATTATTTGAAGCAACTACAAGAAGCCACAGCGTGTAGTCACCACATAAAGCCACCATATTAGCCACTGTATGTAACCACTACAAGAAGTCACGAAACTAAGCCATTTCATGAAGCAACTACACTAACGTACTCTATGTAGTCACTACATGGAGCCACTAAATGAAGCCACTATTTGAAGCCACTATATGAATCCATTACATGAAGTCTCTACATGAAGCCACTTTATGTAGCCACTACATTAAGCTACTACATGAAGCAAACACATGAAACCACTATATGAAGCCACTGTATGTCGCCACTATATGAATTCACTATACAAAACAATTATATCTAGCCAATATATGAAAGCACTATATGTAGTTACCACATGAAACCACTATAAGAAGCCACTATATTATGCTATTACCTGAAGCCACTACATAAAGCCACAATATGTAGCCACTACATGAAGCCGTTACCTGTAGTCTTTACATGAAGTCACTACATGAAGCCACTCTATGACGCCACTCTATGTAGTTTCTACCTGAAGTCACTATATGAAGCCAATATATGCAGTCACTATAGGAA
The DNA here is from genome assembly GCA_009760885.1 of Achatina immaculata. NCBI lineage: Eukaryota > Metazoa > Mollusca > Gastropoda > Stylommatophora > Achatinidae > Lissachatina > Lissachatina immaculata. Next base: position 66,790,790 of record CM019717.1, on the reverse strand, counting down.
ACCACTGTATTTAGACATTACATCAAGCCATTATGTGAAGCTATTATATGTAGCCACTACATAAAGCCATTATATAAAGCCATTATATGAAATCTATCTATTAAGCAACTATATGAAGCCTCTACATGAAGACACAATATGAAGCCATTACATGAAGCCATTATATGAAACCACTACGTGAATCCACTTTATGTAACCACTGCATGAAGCCACTACATGAAGTCACTACATGAAGCCGTGATAGGAAACCATTATATGTAGACGCTACTTGAAGTCACTATATGAAGTATCTGTATCTAGCCAGTATAGGAAACCACAATATGTAGCCACTATATGTAGCCACTACATGAAGTACCTATTTGAAGCCTCTATATGTAGCCACTATTTGAAACCACTACATGAAGCCACTACATGCAGTCACTATATGAAGAAATTATATGTAGCTACTACATTCATTCATTCCTTTGCATGTCCCTTGCGGAACTTTGCCTCCCAAACAGCACTCCTGTAGGCCTCTCGGTTGTGAGCAAGATGGCCTGCAGCTGCTGCATCCATTTCCAGATCATCAACGATGTCTTGCTACTACATTAAGGCACTAAATTCGGCCGCTAAATGAAGCCACTACAAGAAGGTAACATATGTAGTCAATACATGAACCCACTACTTGAAGCCACCACATCTAGCCACTATATGAATCCACTACAGGAAATCACTACATGAAGCCAATTTATGTAGCCACTACATGACGCCACTACATGAAGACCCTGCATGAAGTCATTATATGAAGCCATTATATGTAGCCACTACATGAAGTCACCATATCAAGGAACTATATATAGGAACTATATGAAAAGGCTATATATAGTCACGATATGAAACCACTATATGAAATCACTACATGAAGTCAATATTTTAATCCACTACATGAATCCACTACATGAAGCCAACATATGAAGCCATTAAGTGAAGCAACTACATGAAGCCAATATATGACGCCAGTTTATGTAGCCGCTACATGAAGCCACTACATCAAGATACAATAGGTAGGCACTAAATGAAGTCACTATCTGAGGTCATTACATGAAGACACTAAATGAGCTATTGTACGAGGATAATAATTAAAATCACTATATGAAGGCTATAGATGTAACTAATATATGAAGCCACTATATGTAGATACTATGTGAAGCCAATATATGAATTAACTAGATGAAGTCACTAAATGAAGCCAGTAAATATATCCAAAACATGAAGCTGTAACGTGAAGCCACTACATGAAGTCACTACATGAAGCCACAATATGAAGAAACTATATGTAGTCCTGTATATAGCAACTACATGAAGTCGCTACATGAAGCCACAATATGAAGAAACTATATGTAGTCCTGTATATAGCAACTACATGAAGTCGCTACATGAAGCCACAATATGAAGAAACTATATGTAATCCTGTATATAGCATCTACATGAAGTCGCTACATGAAATCACTACAGGAAGCCACTATATGGAGCCACTGCATGAGTGCACTATATGTAACCACATTATGTAGCTACTAAATGTACCCACTACATAAAGCCACAATATGAAACCAATACATGAAGCCATTATAAGAAGCCACTCTATGCAGCCACTACATGAAGTCACTATATGATACCACTGTATTTAGCCGCTATATGAAACCAATATATGTAGTCACCGCACGAAGACACTACATCGAGCCACTATATGAAGTAACTATTTGAAGCCACTACATGAAGCTACTACATGAAGCTACTACATGAAGCCACTACATGAAGCCACTATATGTAGAAACTACATGAAACAATTACATGAAGCCACAATGTGAAGCCACTCTATGTGGTCAGTATATGAAGCCGCTACATGAAACTACTATATGTAGCCACTATATGAAGCCAATATATGAAGAAACTATATTAAGAAACTACATGCAGCCACTACATGAAGTCACTGCATGAAGTCACTACATGAAGACGCTACACAAAAATTAGAACCCACTACATGAAGCCAGTAGAAGAAGCAACTATATAAAGCCACCACATGAATACACTACATGAAGCCACTACGTGAACCCTCTTCATGAAGCCAGTACTTTAAGTAAGCATATGTAGCCACTGTATGAAGTAACGACATGGAGCCACAATATGAAGCCACTATATGAAGCCGCAACGTAAATTCACTATTTTTAAGCCACTATATGAACCCAATACATAGTGTCACTATAGGAGCCACTATATGGAACCACTATAAGAATACACTGTATGAAGCTACTATATAAAAGCACTACATGACGCCACTATATGAAGCCAGACGATTAAGCCACTATATGTAGCCATTAAATTAAGCCACTGCTTGAAGTCCCTACGTGAAGCCATTACATGAAGACACTGCGTTAAGCCACTATAGATAAGCACTACGGTGAATCACTATATAACGCCACTATATGACGCCACTACATGAAGTCACAACAATAAGCCGCTACATGTATGAATCGGCTATATGAATCCACTATATGAAGTCACTTCATGAAACCACTTTATGACGACAATACAAGTAGCCACTATATGAAGCCATTATTTGAAGCCACTACATGATGCCACTATGTGAAGTCAGTGTAGATAGCCACTGCATGAAGCACTATTTGAATCCACTATATGAAACCAACATGAAGCCATTATATGAAGCCACTATATTAAGTCACTAAATGAAGCCACAATATGAAGCCACTATATGAAAACAACATGAAGCCATTAAATGAAGCCACCATATTAAGCCATTATATATTGCCACTACATGTAGCCACCATTTGAAGTCACTATATGATGCCACTATATGAAGGCACTATTATCATCATCATCATCAGGTGCCGTGCCGACTGGCGTTGACTATTATGCTTCTTCAGAGTACGCGATCCTTCATGCCGGCCATCAGTTCAGTTGGTGATCTCCTCTCACACCATCCTGTCAGACTGTCCAGTATCAATTCTCTTGGTCTTTCTCTTGATCTTCTTCCTTCTATTTTTTCTGTTGTTATAATATTTTCAATGCCCCTTCTTCTCATTGCATGTCCTATGAAAGTACATTGTCTCTCTCTTATCTTTTTGACAAGGTTTTTTGTCTTTCCAGCTCTTCTCATACATTCTTCATTAGTTATTTTTGCTGTCCAGGGGATTCGCAACATTCTTCTAATAAACCACATTTCTGCTGCTTCCAATGATTTTTGTGCAGACTTGCCTATTGTCCATGATTCACTTCCGTATAACAAGATATGTTCAATATAGCACTTTAGGACTCGTTTTCTAACATTCATTGATAAAGATGTGTTAGCTAATATGTTTCTCATTCTCTGAAATGCAGTCTTTGCTTGGCCTATTCTGTTCCTAATTTCTGTTCTGCATTTCCGATCTGAATTTATTACTGCTCCAAGGTATTTGAATTTCTGTACTTGCTTTAGAATAGTTCCGTTTAATTTTATACTGCATGCTGGTGGATTCTGTTTCTTAGATATAACCATAGTCTCTGTCTTTTTGATGTTCAAAGTAAGACCTTTCTGTTCACTTTCTTTGGCGACTTTATCCAAGAGATTTTGCAGGTCTTGTTGGTTCTCAGCTATCAGTACTGTGTCGTCAGCATACCGAATGTTATTAATATTGTATCTTCCAATTTTTATGCCTGGTTCTGTGATGATTGTTCTTAGAATATTCTCGCTATATAGAGAAAAAAGGTCTGGAGATAGTACACATCCTTGTCGCACCCTTTGTTTTATAGGTTGATATTTTCCAATTCTATTTTCAATTCGAACTGCTGCTTCTTGCTGCCAGTATAGATGTTTTACAATCCTCGGGTCTTTGCCGTCTATATTGATGTCTTCAAGCATTTTAATAATTTCATTATGTTTCACCTTGTCAAATACCTTGGTGTAATCAATGAAGCATAAGTAGAGATCTTTCTGTACATCTAAAGCTCTTTCTGCTAGTGTTCGTAAAGCATAACTGGCATTGTGTGTTCCTTTTCCTTCAACAAATCCAAACTGTTCATCTGCTATTTCCATTTTTATCTTTTTCCTTGTTCTTCTCATAATGATTCTCAGAAGTAGCTTCATTATGTGACATGAGAGGCTGATAGTCCGGTGGTCATCACATTCCTTTGCTCCTGGCACTATACGAAGTGATAATATGAATACACTGTCTGAAGGCACTACAAGATGTCACTATATGTAGTCAGTACATGAAGCCACTACACGAACTTACTATATGTAGCCGTTATATGAAGCCACTATATTAAGGCACTGTATTAATCCGCTACATGAAGTCACTAAATTAAACCGATATATGTAGTGTCCACATGATGTCATTACATAAATTCTCTATATGTAGCCACTATATATAGCCTCTACATGAATTCACTATATGAAGAACTATATGCAGCCACTACAGGAAACCACTACATGTAGCCACTACATGAAGCCACTTCATTAGGCCACTACATGAAGGCAATATATGAAGTTACTATATGTCACCATCATATGACACCACCACATTAAACAACTATATGATGCCACTACATAAAGTCACTATATTAAGCAACTACATCAATCTACTATATGAAACCACAATATAAAGCAACTTGATGAAGAAAATACATGAAGATACTACATGAAGCCACTACATGATGCTACATCATTAGGCCACTACATGAAGCCAATAAGTTATTATATGTAGCCACCACATGACCCCATTACGTGAATCAACTATATGCCCACTACATGATGCCACTATATAAAGTCACTACATTAAGCCACAACATCAATCTACTATATGAACCCACAATATAAAGCAACTTTATGAAGCCACTACATGAAGTCACTACATGAAGCCACTACGCGAAGCCACTGTATGTAGCCACTTCATGCAGCTAATACATGAAGTCACTATACGAAAACACAACACGAAACCACTTTATGAAGCAACTGTATGAAGGAACTACATAAATTCACTATATGTAGCAACTATATGAAGCCACTACATGAAACCACTATATGAAATAACTACATGAAGTCACTACATGAAGACACTACTTGAAAGCACTATATGAAGCCACTACATGAAGCCACAATATGAAGCTACTATATGAAGCCATGCATGAAGTCGCTACATCATGGTACTACGTGAAGCCAATACATGAATTCATAATATGAAGTCACTATAAGAAACCACTACATCCGCAACTATGTGAAGTCACTGTATGAAGCCACTATATGAATCCAATATATGAAGCAAATTTATAAAGACACTATATGATTTCACCAGATGACTTCACTACATGAAACCATGATATGTAGCCACTACATGAAACAAGAAGCAACCATATGAAGCAACTACATGAAGCCACAACATGAAGCCAGTACATTAAGCACCATATCTAGCCACTGCATGAAGTCACTATATGAAGCCACTATATGAAGTCACGATAAGAGGCCACAATGTGAAGCCACTACATGAAGCCACTATGTGAATTCACTATATGAAGCCACTAAATGAAGCCACTACATGAAGCCACAATATGAAGTCACTGCATGAAACCACTATATAAAGCTACTATATCTAACCACTATATGAAGTTAGTACATGAAGTCACTACGTCAAGCCACTATATGAAGACACTATATGAAGCCACTATATGTAACTACTAAATAACGCCACTACATGAAGCAACTATATTATGCTACTGTATGAAGCCACTATATGTAACCACTACGTACGGTCACTATATGTAGCCACTATATGTAGCCACTATTTGAATACACTATATGTAGCCAACATATGCAGCCAATATATATGAAGCCAATACATTAAGCAAATATATGTAACCACTATATGTAGCCACTACATTAAACCAATATTTGAAGCCAGTACATGAAACCACAACATAACTGCATTATACGAAATCAAAACATTATATGAAGCCACTATATGAAGTCACTATATGAACCACAATATGAAACTACTATATAAAGAAAGTATATATAGGCACTATATGAAACAACTATATGAAACCACTATACGAATCCTATACATGAAGTAACTACGGGAAGGCACTAAATGTAACCATTAAATGTAAACACTACATGAATTCAAAACATGAAAGACTTCATGAAATCACTATTGAAGCCACTTAATGAAGCCACAATATGAAGTCACATTACGCAGCAACTACATGAACTCATTACAAGAAGTCACTACATTGTGTCACAACATGAAACCATTAAATGAGGAAATTATATGTAGCAATTATATGAAGTCACTACAAGATGTCACTACATGACATCACTATATGTAACCTCTACATGTAGACACTACATCTAGTCACCATATTAAGCCACTTCATGAAGCCACTATATACAACCAATATATATGTAGCCCTTATATAAAGCCACCATATAAAGCCGCTTTATGAAGCCACTGAATGAAGCCACTACACGAAGCCACTATATGAAGTCACTATATGTAGCGACTATATGTAGCCAATACATGAAGCTACTATATTTAACCACTACAATAAGCTTCTGTATGAAGAAAATATTTGAAGATACTATAATTAGCCACTACATGAAGTTTCTACATGAAGCCACTATATGACGCTACCACATATTAGCCACTACATGAATTCACTATAGGAAGTAACTGTATGTAGCCACTATATGACGCTACCACATATTAGCCACTACATGAATACACTATAGGAAGTAACTGTATGTAGCCACTATATGACGCTACCACATATTAGCCACTACATGAATACACTATAGGAAGTAACTGTATGTAGCCACTATATGACGCTACCACATATTAGCCACTACATGAATACACTATAGGAAGTAACTGTATGTAGCCACTATATGAAACACCTATATGTAACAACTAAAGGAAGCCACTACATGAAACCATTAATTGAAGTCTCTACATGAAGGCACTAAATAAAGCCACTATATGAAACCACTACATGAGGCCACTAATTGAAACCACTATATGAAGCCATTATATGAAGCCACAATATGCAGTCACTACATGAAGCCATTATATGAAGCCAATACATGAAGTCATTATGAAGCCACTGTATTATGAAGACACTACATAAAGTCACTATTTGCCGCCAGTATATGAAGCCACTATATGAAGCTACTACATTAAGCCAGTATATGAAAACACTATATGTAGCCACTATATGAAGTAACTCAATGAAGGTACTCTATAAAATCACTACATGAAGCCATTATATGAAGCCACTGTGAAACTACTATATAAAGATGCAATATGTAGCCACTACATGAAGCTACCACATGAAATCACTATATGAAGACACTATATGCAACCATTACACTAAATCACTATATATAGGCTAACGGAGTATACATCCCCAAGGAGCAGAATTCCACTGAAATCAACCAGTTCAGACCGATCTCACTTCTGAATGTGGAAGGAAAGATATTCTTCTCTGTGATGGCAAAAAAGGCTAACAACATACCTCCTAGACAATGGTTATGTTGATACATCCGTGCAGAAGGGATGAATTCCAGGTTCCCCAGGATTCTTGAGCATACGTCAATGATTTTGGGAAGCTATTCAGCAGGCAAGATCTGGAAAGCAATATCTACAGGTAATATGGCTTGACCTAGTCAGTGAGTATGGCACAGTACCACACCAGATGATATGGCTAGCACTAGACATGTATCATGTGCCAAAAGAAATCACAAATATGCTGAAAAGGTACTTCACAAGGTTCCTCATGAGGTTTGGAACATCAGGATATACTACAAGATGGATCTAGCTCCAGGTAGGAATTGCAATGGGTTGTACAATATCTCCCATACTGTTCGTACTAGCCATGCAAGTAATCCTGAGAGCAGCAGAAGGAGCAGCAGAAGGCCCAATGTTCAGAAATGGATGTCAAATGCCATCAATAAAAGCATTCATGGATGACACAACAGTAATAACAACCAGTGAAGCACAGGCACGAAAGATGTTAGAGAGTTTGGACAGCCTTATCATATGGTGTCGCATGAGCTTCAAGCCAAAGAAGTCAAGAAGCCTGTCACTCATAAAAGGGAAAGTGATAGAAAGATCATACACAGTGGCAAATCAAATAATCCCGACTGTAGGGGAAGAGCCAGTGAAGAGCCTTGGCAGAGTATGTGATGCATCCATGAAGGACTCACGTGCTGTGAAGCAGGTTATAGAAATGGCGCAGAATGGACTGAGCATCATAAACAAAAGCAGGCTACTGGGTAAGTTCAAAATATGGTGCTTCCAGTTCATGCTGATTCCAAAACTGATGTGGCCACTACTCATTTACGAAGTAAGTACCAGCACAGTACAGGGAGTCGAAAGAAATATAAATAAATCCATAAGAAAGTGGCTGGGCGTATCACCAGGATTAACTGATGTGGCGCTGTACTGCAAGAAGAGCAAACTGCAGCTACCATTCATATCTGTAGTCGAAGATTACAAGGTAGGAAAAACAAGACTTGCAATGATGCTACAAGAATCTACAGATCCGGTGGTACGAGAAGTGTAACCAACACTTAAAACTGGACGAAAATGGAAAGTAGGTGAGGAAGTGACCACAGCCAGGGAAACGCAGGAGCTGAAAGAAGTAATAGGGTACACCCAGACCAACAGAAGGGGATTTGGTCATGGCGAAATCAAATGGTGGTCAAAGGCCTCCTGCAAGGAAAGAAGGGATATGATCATCAGCGAAGTAAGGAATTCAGAGAATGACAAGCCGGTCCAGAAGGCAGTCCAACAATCACAACAAGGGCAATGGACAACATGGGAGGAAGTCCTGCAGAGATCACTAACATGGAATGACATCTGGAAAATGGCACCCTTGAGGCTCAGTTTCAGAGATACTTATGACCTTCTGCCTACAGGCTCCAACCTATACAAATGGGGTGTATCAGAAGATACAAAGTGCCCTCTCTGCAACGAAAAGCAAACATTGGAACATGTGCTGTCAGCATGTAGAGTGTCTTTAGGGCAAGGATGGTACACCTGGCAGCACAACAGAGTGCTGCAGGAACTAGTAGCCATCGTAGACAGGGCAAAAGATAAAGCAAATAACAGCAAAAGAGTTGAGGTCCCACCTAAAGGCGCTTGTACGACATCAAATATTGAAATAAGGGACATTACTTACCTTCACTGCTAGATGGTACAAATGACTGGGATGTGATAGCGGACCTTCCAGGAAGAAGAGAATACCCGACTGCCATCAAGAACACAGGAATACGACCGGACATTGTAGTGTACTCCACAGAAAAACAGGAATTAATAATGATCGAGCTTACGGTCCCATACGAAACTAGAATAGAGGAACAGCATTTATTCAAATGTGAGAAGTACAATGATCTGGTCAAGCAACTGAGGCAGGGGGCAGGAATCAGGGCAGAAGTGATAGCTGTAGAAGTGGGAGCAAGAGGATTCATAGCAACATCAGCATATGACATATGTAAGCAACTGGGCATAAAGGGACAAGCAAGAGCAAGGGCATTGAGAAGCCTTTCAAAAACAGCAGAAAAGGCCTCATGCTGGCTGTAAAGTATGCGAAACAAGCATTGGGAACATAAGTAATTTCATTTGTCACAACCAATACCAGTCCTCCGTAACTAAATCGCTAAAGACGCACTTCAAAGTGCAGTGCCAATTGGAAGATCACGGGTTCAATCCCGGGACCGGGAAGAAGAAAAAAGCAGCAACTCACAAGACCTCTGGGAGTCATGACCCAGAAGGCCCCCACCCCTCTTAGAGTGTCAGGAGTTTAATAGGGCCGAAACACTTGTCTGAGAGGGGGGGGGGTACTTCCTCTGATGATCTGAAGGAGACGTGTTGTTGTTCCGCTCTCTACAGTAGAGAGTTTCCTGCATATAGTCACCTCATGAAGCCAGTACATGAAGACACTACATGTCGATACTATATAAAGTTATTACCTGAAGTCACTATATGTAGCTACCTATATCAAAAAACTACTTTAAGCCACTACATGAAGCCACTATTTAAAGCTATTACACTACATGATGCCACTATATAAAATCAGTAAATACAGCCACTACATGAAACACTCAAAGAAACCAATATGACGCCACTGTATGTTGCCACTATATGAAGCCATTACAGGACGACACTACATGAAGAAACTATATGAAGACTCTACATGAAGAAACTATATGAAGGCTCTACATGAAGAAACTATATGAAGGCTCTACATGAAGAAACTATATGAAGCTAATATATGAAGACCCTACTTCAAGACACTACATAAAGCCACAACATGAAGCCAATACATGCAGCAACTATATGTAGCCACTACATGAAGTAAATATATGAAGCCACTATATGACGCCATTATTTGAAGTCACTACATGAAGAAAGAATATGAAGCCACTATATGAAACCACTCCATGAAATCACTTTATGAGGCCACTGTATTAAGCCACTGCATGAAGTCACTATATGAAGATATTGCATGAGGACGCTACAGGAAGCCACTATATGAAGCCAATATATAAAATCTCTTCATGAACCCACTACATGACCCTACTATCTTAAGCCACTATACGAAATCATTATATCGAGTCTGTGCTTGAAGGAACTATATGAAGTCTATATATGAAGCTACAATATTAGCGCACAGTACATTACATTAAGCCACTACATGAAACCAATATATGAAGCCACTATATATAGCCAATATATGTAAGCACTATATCAAACCACTATATATAGCCTCTACATCAAGCCACTATATGTTGTCACTACCCGTAGCCACTACATGAAAGCAGTATATGTAGCCACTACACATAGCAACTAAATTTTGCCACTATATGTAACCAGTACATCAAGAAAATTTATTAAGCCAGTACATGAAGCCACTATACCTATCCACTACATGAAATCGCAATATGAAGCAACTATATATAGCCACTATATGAAACCACTATATTTAGTTACCACATGAAGTCACTATATGAAGTCAATACATGAAGCCACTATTTGAAGCCATTAAATAAAACCACTACATTAAGCCATTAAGCGACCATAGGAATCCACGACATGAAGCCACTACATTATGGCACTACATGAAGTGACTACATGGAGCTACTATACGTAGCCACTACAAGAAGTCACTATATGAAGCAAATAAATGAAATCACTATATAAATCCAGTCCATGAAGTCACTACACAAAACCACTACATGAAGACACTACGTGAAGCCAGTGTATGAAGCCATCATATGTAGCCTCTCCATGAAATCACTATATGAAACCACTGTATGCAGCCACTACAAGAAACACTATATTTATGAAGCCACTATATGAAGCTACTAAATGTAGCCATTACATGAAGCCACTGTATGAAGACACTACATAAAGTCACTATTTGCCGCCAGTATATGAAGCCACTACGTGAAGCCACTACTTGAAGCCACATTATGTAGCCACTACTTAAAGCCACTACATGAAGCCACTACTTGAAGACACTATATGAAGCCACTATATGTTGCCGCTACATGAAGTCACTATATAAAGCCACTATATCTAGCCACTATATGAAACCACTTTATGTAGTCACTACATGAAGCACTATATGAAGCTGCTACATGAATTCACTATTAATAGCCATTGCATGAAGCCACACCATTAAGCCATTATATGAAGCCACTGCATGAAGCCACTATATGTAATATAGCGTAAAGCCACTTCACTGTACCACTACATGAAGTCACTAAGGGAAGCTACTATATATAGCCACAACATGAAGCGAAAACATAAATCCGCTATTTGAAACCACTATTTGAATCCACTACATGAAGTCACTACGTGAAGGTGCTATATGTATTTTCTACATGAAGCCACTACATTAAACCACTACTTGAAGACATTATATGTAGCCTCCATATGATTTCACTATATTAAACCACAACCACTATAGCAAGCCACTATATGTAGACACTAAAGGAAGTGACTATGTGAAGCCACTACATCAAGTCACAGTGTTAAGCCACTATTTGATGAAGTTACTACATGAAGTCACTACATGACGCCATTATATATAGCCATTATATGAAGTCATTACATGAATGCACTATAAGCATCCACTATATGTAGCCATTAAATGTAGCCACTAAGTTAAGCCTTTGTATGAATCCACTACATGAAACCATTATATGAAGCCATTCTATTTAGCCACCACATGAAGCCACTATATGAACCCATTGTACGAAGCCACTATATGAAGTCACAACAAGTAGCCATTACATGAAGCTACTACATGTAGCCACTCTAAGTAGCCATTACAATAAGCCACTTCTACAGCTGGTTGACTGGGGTTCCTCCGGCCGGATTCGAACCCTTGACCTTCGCTATGAGAGACCAGTGCACTAACCACTTCGCCACTCAGACATGGACATGAGATAAGTTTATTATTTATTTATGTAATCATTTAATATGTTTTCATGTTTATTATGCTTATTAACAAATGCTGAATGACTGTGACTGAGTGAAAGCTGTATGATGAAGGGCAGAATGTTAGACGGGCCTGCCTGCCTGCCCAATTCTTAACCCTTTGAAAATAAAGTTCCTTCGTTCACTACATGAAACAACTATTTTCAGCCAGTCTGTGTAGCCACTATCTGATGTCACTGCATGGTGCTACTACATGTACTCACTACATGAAGCCACTAAATGTACCCACTCAATGTAGCTACTACATGATGGCACTACATTAAGCCACTACATCAAGCCACTTCATGAAGCTACTATGTATAGGTGCTATATGAAGCCAGTACATGAAGCCACAATAATAAGCCACTATATGTAGCCACTACATATAGTCACTATATGAAGCCACTATATGTAGCCACTATATGAAACCACTATATGCAGCCACTAAATGAATCTATTATATGAAGCCAGTAGACGAAGCCATTATTTGAAGCCACTACACGAATCCGCTATGTGAAGCCACTATATGTAGCCACTACTTGAAATCTCTATATGTAGCCACCATTTGAAACCATGATATGTAGCCACTACATGAAGCCACTATATAAAGCCACTATATATAAGTATTACATTATGCTGCTATATGAAGCCACTGCATGAAGCCACTATATGAAGCCACTGCATGAAGCCACTATATGAAGCCACTGCATGAAGCCACTATATGAAGCCACTGCATGGAGCCACTACATGAAGCTGCTATATGAAGACTGTAACACTGCCATCTGAATTAAGACATTATTCAATGTTTGTTGAAGAAAATGAGAATAGTTTACAGTATGTAAACTGAAACTAAGTGCAGGTCATGATTATATATTAATCCAGTGAAGATTATATGTTATTGTGATCAAGATTATATGTTAATTCAGGAAAGATTATATGTCAGTGAGATCATAAGTATGTGTTAATTCAGGAAAGAATATATGTCAGTGTGATCATGATTATATGAGGTTAGTCTAATAAAGAATTGTGTCAATATGATCATGATTATATGAGGTTAATCTAGTAAAGGATTTTGTCAGTGTGATCATGATTAAGTGTTGCTCTAGAAAAGATTATGTCAGTGGGATCAAGATTTTATGCTAATCATGCAAATACTATAGTATAGTGTGACCAAGATTTATGAGTTAGTTTCATCAAGACATGAGAATTTTTTAAACTCTCATTTGTTTCTTGCCAAACTTTGTCCATAGTCAACATATGTTTTTATGCAGTTCATTGTAAACATATCAAACTATGTTTCTATACAGTCAATGATCAACATACATTTTTATGTAGTTCATTGTCAGCATATCAACTATGTTTTTATCCAGTCTGTGGTCAATATTATTTGTCACTTTTCTTATTATTACATGACCATACTTTTCTTATTATTACATGACCATACTTTTCTTATTATTACAAGACAATACTTTTCTTATTATTACATGACCATACTTTTCTTATTATTACATGACCATACTTTTCTTATTATTACATGACCATACTTTTCTTATTATTACAAGACAATACTTTTCTTATTACATGACCATACTTTTCTTATTATACATGACCATACTTTTCTTATTATTACATGACCATACTTTTCTTATTATTACAAGACAATACTTTTCTTATTATTACATGACCATACTTTTCTTATTATTACATGACCATACTTTTCTTATTATTACATGACCATACTTTTCTTATTATTACAAGACAATACTTTTCTTATTATTACATGACCATACTTTTCTTATTATTACATGACCATACTTTTCTTATTATTACATGACCATACTTTTCTTATTATTACAAGACAATACTTTTCTTATTTTGGTTTTTTTTTCTGATATCTCTCTCCATTTATGATTAAGTATAGTCTTCCTAATTGTGGTGAACCACAGAGTATATTGTAAGAAATATGCTTTAGCACAGATTATATTGTAAGATTATGTTGTAGCACAGAGTGTATTGTAAGATTATGTTGTAGCACAGACGGTACCGTCTATAGGCAAAAAAGAAGTAAAATCCCCGTTTCCATGGCATTAAGGCATATAAGGGATAAGATGTTAGTCCCATATTTCTATGCCATTAAGACATATAAGGGATACGGTGTTAGGCCCAAACTTGGACAACCTTCAGCACATGAAAGTCTGATGTGGTCAGTATCATACCTGGCCGGAGTTACCTTCCCAGATTTCTCTGGTACCTGTATTTAGAGACTGGGTGGACCTCGAGACCTCTTTGATGTGTATCAGAAAAAATCTCCACTGCTCTGACTTGAACCCCGTATCACCGGATTAGAAAACCAAACGCCTAACCACTCAGCTAACCACTCAGCTAACCAGGCTGCCTCTATTAGATGCTTGCTTTGTCCCTGGCAGCTGTATATCTAACCACTCAGCTAACCAGGTTGCCTCTCTATTAGATGCTTGCTTTGTCCCTGGCAGCTGTATATCTAACCACTCAGCTAACCAGGTTGCCTCTCTATTAGATGCTTGCTTTGTCCCTGGCAGCTGTATATCTAACCACTCAGCTAACAAGGCTGCCTCTCTATTAGATGCTTGCTTTGTCCCTGGCAGCTGTATATCTAACCACTCAGCTAACCAGGTTGCCTCTCTATTAGATGCTTGCTTTGTCCCTGGCAGCTGTATATCTAACCACTCAGCTAACCAGGCTGCCTCTCTATTAGATGCTTGCTTTGTCCCTGGCAGCTGTATATCTAACCACTCAGCTAACCAGGCTGCCTCTCTATTAGATGCTTGCTTTGTCCCTGGCAGCTGTATATCTAACCACTCAGCTAACCAGGTTGCCTCTCTATTAGATGCTTGCTTTGTCCCTGGCAGCTGTATATCTAACCACTCAGCTAACCAGGCTGCCTCTCTATTAGATGCTTGCTTTGTCCCTGGCAGCTGTATATCTAACCACTCAGCTAACCAGGCTGCCTCTCTATTAGATGCTTGCTTTGTCCCTGGCAGCTGTATATCTAGGAAGCACATATTCCTCTCTGCGGGTAATAAGATCAGTGGACTCTTACTGAATATCAGTTTGGACAAGAAAGTGCGCTGGATTTGAAATGACGAACATTTTGTCCGTACAATGACATTTTGTCTATACAATGGCATTTAGAAATAGATGCAAAATGTCAAATTTATGACATAACGCCGCCACTATGAAAAAAAATTTCTTTTTAAAAATGTGTTTTCATAGAATTGTCCAACTTGACTATTTGGTATTTCCAGGGATCCTGAAAACTGAAGAAGCTCACTCACTTCACTCACTCACTCACTCACTCACTCACTCACTCACTCACTCACTCAAACAAACAAACAAATGGCAACATGACCTAATAATTGAACTTTAAATCCAGTGGAAAAAAAGGGACAGACAACTGATCCAGTAAAGCAAGATAGCTTTAAGAAGCAGTTACCAGTACTACTGAAGAAGGCACTTAGAATGGCAGACATATTTTCTGCTGACAAGGAAACACATAACGGACCTATATAATTTGAAGGGCTGTGCCTAAAGCTATTAATTTCTTGCCTTGTTGCTATTGCATAATTGTTTCTATGGTTGAGCAAATTTGAAAAATCTATCTAAAATTAAACATTAACGTCAAAAGCATTACTAGGTTACAATTCAGTAAGTGATAGAATCCTCACAATCAGATTTAAGTGCACTCCTAGAAATGTAACAATCATCCAGATATATGCACCTACATCAGCAGCAGAAGAAGTAGAAGAATTTTATAACACACTGCAAACGACAAAGGATCAGGTACAGAAAAATGATATTGTATTAATAACTGGGGATTTTAATGCAAAGATTGGTACAGAAAGAGCAGAAGATGAAGGACATGTTTTGGGGAAATTTAGTATAGGACATAGAAATGAGGCAGGTGACAATCTAATGGCATTTTGCATGGAAAATAAGCTGATGATTGCTAACACACTTTTAAACAACATCCAAGAAGACTTTACACATGGACATCACCTGATGGTAAAACCAAGAATCAAATAGATTACATTTTAGTGCAAAGAAGGTGGAAGTCAAGTATAACATCAGCAAAAACTTTACCAGGTGCTGATTGTGACACGGACCATGAGTTATTAATAGCAGACATGAAGATAAAGATAAAAAAGACTGTTATGGGATCAAGACCACTCCGCTTTGATCTTACACATATACCAGAACAATACGGTATAGAAGTGGAGAACCGTTTCGAAATCCTGATGGCTGTACAGGAGGAGATGACACCAGATGAATTAGCTATGCAGGCCAAATATATCTTAATAACAACAGCTAAAGACATAGTTCCAGTAAAGAAAACACAAAAGAGTGGATGGATTACAGCAGGTACACTAGAACTAATAAAACAACGTAGAGAAATGAAGACGCAATGGAAAGTAACAATCATCCAGATATATGCACCTACATCAGCAGCAGAAGAAGTAGAAGAATTTTATAACACACTGCAAACGACAAAGGATCAGGTACAGAAAAATGATATTGTATTAATAACTGGGGATTTTAATGCAAAGATTGGTACAGAAAGAGCAGAAGATGAAGGACATGTTTTGGGGAAATTTAGTATAGGACATAGAAATGAGGCAGGTGACAATCTAATGGCATTTTGCATGGAAAATAAGCTGATGATTGCTAACACACTTTTAAACAACATCCAAGAAGACTTTACACATGGACATCACCTGATGGTAAAACCAAGAATCAAATAGATTACATTTTAGTGCAAAGAAGGTGGAAGTCAAGTATAACATCAGCAAAAACTTTACCAGGTGCTGATTGTGACACGGACCATGAGTTATTAATAGCAGACATGAAGATAAAGATAAAAAAGACTGTTATGGGATCAAGACCACTCCGCTTTGATCTTACACATATACCAGAACAATACGGTATAGAAGTGGAGAACCGTTTCGAAATCCTGATGGCTGTACAGGAGGAGATGACACCAGATGAATTAGCTATGCAGGCCAAATATATCTTAATAACAACAGCTAAAGACATAGTTCCAGTAAAGAAAACACAAAAGAGTGGATGGATTACAGCAGGTACACTAGAACTAATAAAACAACGTAGAGAAATGAAGACGCAATGGAAAGTGACAAACAACAACAAAGAGGAATATAAATCTTTAACAAAAGAAGAAAGAAGAAACACAAGAACAGACCCCCAAAAATACATACAAGAATGCTGTGAAAGAACAGAAGGACATCAAAAGTGTGGAAGAGATAATGAAATGTTTAAAGAAATGAAGACATTGATGAAAAATGTATACCTAAGCTAAAAGTAATTTGTAACGAGATGGGGAAGATTTTGACAGAGACAGAAGAAATTCTAGAACGATGGAAGAAATATTACAGAAGAATGTATTAAACAAATGAATGTGAAACCAGAAATCAACAGTGTCAATTATTATTGGAGGAGAAAGAACCCGAAACGACAATTGAAGAAGTCTAATGGGCAATAAAGATTCTGAAAAATGGTAAACCACCAGGATGTGATGAGATAACAGCTGAATTTATTAAAGCAGGAGGAAAGGAATGTGCAACAATCTATCATGCACTATGTAAAAAGATATGGCACTCAGGTATTTGGCCAAAAGAATGGAAAAGAACTGTATTCATACCACTGCCAAAAAAGGGTAACCTGAAATTATACACAAACTACAGAACTGTTGCCCTGATTAGTCATGCCAGTAACATTCTGTTAAAAATCATAATGGGTAGACTTCATAAGAAAATAGAAGAAGAATTCAATATGATCAAAGGTGGTTTTAGACAAAGAAGGGGATCAAGAGATCATATACTCAATATAAGATTAATAATAGAGAAATTCAGAGAGTTTAATGTGAATCTATATGTATCTTTTATAGAATATTCAAAAGCTGTGAAGAACACCAGAAGCTTTGGGAAATAATGGAAAAAATGGGATTTTCAACACATTTGATACAGTTAATATCACGGCAGCAATTAAAGTAGAATGGTATAGTATGCTATGTGCTAAGACACGGTAATAATTAAAATAGAATGATATAGTATGCTATGTGCTAAGACACGGTAATAATTAAAATAGAATGGTATAGTATGCTATGTGCTAAGACCCGACACTAATTAAAATAGAATGGTATAGTATGCTATGTGCTAAGACACGGTAATAATTAAAATAGAATGATATAGTATGATATGTGCTAAGACCCGACACTAATTAAAATAGAATGATATAGTATGCTATGTGCTAAGACCCGATACTAATTAAAATATAATGATATAGTATGATATGTGCTAAGACACGGTAATAATTAAAATAGAATGATATAGTATGATATGTGCCAAGACACGGCAATAATTAAAATATAATGATATAGTATGATATGTGCTAAGACACGGTAATAATTAAAATAGAATGATATAGTATGATATGTGCCAAGACACGGCAATAATTAAAATATAATGATATAGTATGATATGTGCTAAGACACGGTAATAATTAAAATATAATGATATAGTATGATATGTGCCAAGACACGGTAATAATTAAAATATAATGATATAGTATGCTATGTGCCAAGACACGGCAATAATTAAAATATAATGATATAGTATGATATGTGCCAAGACACGGTAATAATTAAAATAGAATGATATAGTATGCTATGTTCCAGGACATGGCACTAATTAAAATAGAATGATATAATATGCTATGTGCTAAGACACGGTAATAATTAAAATAGAATGATATAGTATGCTATGTGCTAAGACACGGTAATAATTAAAATAGAATGATATAGTATGCTATGTGCTAAGACACGGTAATAATTAAAATAGAATGATATAGTATGCTATGTTCCAGGACATGGCACTAATTAAAATATAATGATATAGTATGCTATGTGCTAAGACCCGACACTAATTAAAATAGAATGATATAGTATGCTATGTGCTAAGACATGGCACTAATTAAAATAGAATGATATAGTATGCTATGTGCTAAGACATGGCACTAATTAAAATAGAATGATATAGTATGCTATGTGCCAGGACATGGCACTAATTAAAATATAATGATATAGTATGATATGTGCCAGGACACGGTAATAATTAAAATAGAATGATATAGTATGCTATGTGCTAAGATCCGGCACTAATTAAAATATAATGATATAGTATGATATGTGCCAGGACATGGCACTAATTAAAATAAAATGATATAGTATGATATGTGCTAAGACCCGGCACTAATTAAAATATAATGATATAGTATGCTATGTGCTAAGACCCGGCACTAATTAAAATAGAATGATATAGTATGATATGTGCTAAGACCCGGCACTAATTAAAATATAATGATATAGTATGCTATGTGCTAAGACCCGGCACTAATTAAAATAGAATGATATAGTATGCTATGTGCTAAGACCCGGCACTAATTAAAATATAATGATATAGTATGCTATGTGCTAAGACCCGGCACTAATTAAAATAAAATGATATAGTATGCTATGTGCTAAGACCCGGCACTAATTAAAATAGAATGGTATAGTATGATATGTGCTAAGACACGGTAATAATTAAAACAGAATGGTATAGTATGATATGTGCCAAGACCCGGCAATAATTAAAGTACTTCGCAGTTGTGTAAAGCCGCCACCCAGGTGATAAACCGAATTACTTTTTCTCACTCTATCTACTGATTACATCTGAGGAATTTTAATGTGTAACTGAGAACGAACACATCTCAACAGTTTGAGAACCTCTAACACTCAGATTGATAATAGCAATTCATTCATTCATTCATTTGCATATCCCTTGCGGAACTTTGCCTCCCAAACAGCACTTCCGTAGGCCTCTCGGTTGTGAGCAAGACGGCCTGCTGCTGATGCATCCATTTGTAGATCATCAACGATGTCTTGCAGCCATCTTCGCCTTTGTCTTCCTCTCTTTCTTTTTCCCATTACGTACCCTTCCAAGACGGTCTTCTCTAGATTATCATGACGTTTAATGTGTCTAAAATAGTTAAGCTTTCTCTTTTTAATCCTCTTTACTAGCCAGCCTTCTTCAATATTAAGTTCTTGTAGTATGGATATATGTGTTTGGTTTTTTTTTAATGTGTGTCCATGATATTTGAAGAACTTTTTACACTCAAAGGCATTTATAAGTTTCTCAGCTGTTTTGTTAAGTGTCCAGGTCTCATAGGCATGTGTTGCGATGGGAAAGATGCATGCCCTTAAAAATCTTACTTTTGTAGTTCTGTCTGTTTCTCTCCACAGCTTCTTTAGTTGTTTTACTTTTTGAAGAGCAATAGATGTCTTCCTTTTAATTCCCCTCTTTGTATCTCCATTGTTAGTTAGTAGAATGATCCAAGATATTCAAAACTCTCCACTTCTTCCAGTTTTTCCTCATTGATACATATAATAGCTGCCTTGTTTGTTTTGTCAGCTGTCATTAATTTAGTTTTCTTCGCATTAAGATAGAGGCTTTACTCTTCGGAGTTCTTACGGACTGAAATAATTAGTTTTTCCAATAGCAATTACACATAACTATTATGGGAAAAATGAGTGATGAATAAGTGAGGATATAGCAATAAACTGAGTAAAAAGATGAATAATGCAACTCCTCTCCCGGCGAGAACTAGTTCGCCATATAAGGGGAGAGTGGGCAACAATCACTCTCAGCTAGGAAAAACAGACATTCAACGTGATGGAATAAGAGCCAACTTACTAACTCACTGAAAGTTCCATGGATCCTTACATACAAATTCACATCACCAAAAATATCGGACTTAAAAGTCCTAAAAAATCTCAATAGAACTAATTCACATTTCTTCAGTTACAAACTATTTCTAACAACTCGGAGCTGCATCAAAAATCTCAATAGAACTAATTCACATTTCTTCAGTTACAAACTATTTCTAACAACTCGGAGCTGGATCAGAAATTTACACATTGGATCCATGAGGGGAAAAACTAGTTCACATCCTAGCATCCTATCTGGAACATCACTCTCAGTCAAACTGAATTTTCAATCATATTGAATCTCAAACTACTAATCAATCTAATACTTTTACTGATCACCCATGAGACAGGTTGTTGTTTGCTCATCTGTCTTATCTCTGCATTGTTCTTGAATTCGTTCCTCTTTATGTCGAGTATTTTCCTTAGGCAAATGTTTTCGAAAAAGTCTAATTTCTTGCCAGAGGAAGACCTTAACAACTTTATCAGTTTTGTTAAAGAATACAATCCTGTCATTTCTTTCACCTCCCATATCTCTGCTACTTCCGCTAACTTTCTTGACATTGCCGTCATTATCGGCTCTTCCGGGCTTACTACTTCTATCCACTATAAACCTACAGACTCTCACAGCTACCTCTTGTACTCTTCCTCCCATCCCAGATCGTGTAAGGACTCTATTCCTTTTTCCCAGCTTCTTAGGTTGCGACGTTTGTTTTAAGGAGGATTTGGATTTCCAGGATCAAGGCCACAAATTGCTAGATTTCTTCCGTCAACGAGGCTATCCAGAACATGTTCTCTCGTCATCTTGGAACCGCATTAGCCATATATCGCGGCAACAAGCCCTGACCCCTAAACCGCACTGTAGCTCGGACAGGGTGAAACTAGTACTCACGTACCACCCTCATAGCTTGGCAGTTAAAAACATACTGTTTCGCCATCTCCACCTCCTCCAGACCGAGCCTGAGACACGTGAACTTTTTGGGGAACCCCCATTGGTGGCTTACAGACGGGACAAGAACCTCAGGGACCTTTTAATTCGTAGTCATCTTAAGACAGATGACACTTTTTATGGTACCAGACGTTGTGGACGTCGTAGATGCAACACTTGTCCGTTTGTTGTCGAGGCCAACCAGATCTCCTTCCCTAAGTCCACGTTATCAGTACAGGAGGGTTTCACTTGTACTTCACGAAATGTCATTTATGTTATCATGTGCAAACGTTGCGGTTTGAAGTATATAGGGGAAACTGGCTTACGGTTAGGAGATCGATTTCGCCAGCATCTCAGTGATATTTCTAAGAGGGCCTGGACACCTGTAGCTAAACATTTTTGCCTTGGTAACCACAGGGGCAAACAGGACATTTCGGTTAGTGCGATCCGCTCTTGTTCTGCTGATGTACGATCTCGGAGGGTCCTAGAACAGCGCCTTATTTTCCTGACTGGCTGTCTCCACCCAGCTGGAATGAACAATGTCTTCAGCTTTCTGTAACTTCTTTATTTTTCCACTGGCCTTTTTTTCTATGCTACCCCTCCCTACTACCATCCTATTTCCTTCTCTGCCAACATATTGGTCTTATCCTATTCACCAGTTCTACATTTCCTCCCTGTAGGTGTTTAAGTTCTTCATTCATTATCTCTCCGCGTCCCCTTTTCTCTCCCCTCTCTCCCCTCCCCCCCCCCCCCCGACACCTCTAGCGGCTATCATGTTTCTATTGCCTTCCCCCAACCCCTTTCTCCCACTTGTTCTCCTCCTCTCTCTCCGCTTCTTCGCTATGATTGGCTATATCGGGAATCTTTTCTTGTAGGCAGCGTGGGTTTTTTTTTCTCCTCCTTCTTCCACACACATTTCAGCTTCTCACTCGGAGCAAGACTTCAGATAAGTTATATATGTTTGTATTTCGTTCTGTATGTATCCTCGAATAAGGCTCACGCCGAAATATCGGATGTTGTATGTTTTTCATTTATACATTCTCATATTTTATATTCGTTTTTTTTCTCACCTTGCTCACTTCTTCCATCACTTTGTAAAACTGCACCATACACCTCTATCTACCTTAATTTCTTGTCTATTTCCTTAATTGTTTTCCAGCTTTCACATGAATACATGAGGGTGGATATTACATTTGAATTGAATAATCTTAACTTGGTTTTTGTGCTTATAAATTTTGAATGTCACATGTTCTCGAGATTCTTGAAGGTCAGTGCTGCTTTTGCAATTCGAATTTAACTTGTATACTGAAAATATAATGAGGAATGTTAGAGAAGATGTAAATAAAGAATATTACAATGCCATAACAATTGAAAATATTATAACAACAGGAAAAATAGAAGGAAGAAGATCAAGAGGAAGACCAAGAGAAATGATACTGGACAGTCTGACGGGATGGTGTGAGAGGAGATCACCAACTGAGCTGATGGCCTGCATGAAGGATCGTGTACTCTGGAGAAGCATAATAGCCAACGCCAGTCGGCACGGCACATGATGATGATGATAACAATTGGAGGTTATGATATGCAAGAGATTAGATATGCTGATGACACAGTACTACTGTCCACAACACAAAAAGGAATGCAAATCTGATTATGTCAGTCCGTAAGAATAGTGAAGAGCAAAACCTCTATCTTCATGTGAAGAAAACTAAATTGATGACAACTGACAAAACAAATAAGGCAGCTTAAATATGTATAAAATGAGGAAAAATTGGAATAGGTGGAGAGATTTTAATATCTTGGATCATTACTAACTAATAATGGATTGATTGATTGACTGATCTTTATTTCAAAAGGGTTAAGAATTGGGCACGCAGGCCCGTTTGACATTCTGCCCTTAATCATACATCTTTCACTCTATTCCAAACATTCTACAAATATGCTGTTCATGTAACAAACATAACTAACAATGAAGCTGAGAGACATAAAATAAAATATAACAGTTATGTTTCGCTCTTAAACATTCACTCAGTACAGAAGTAACTACATACATTATAAATGACTATCTACTAAATAAAATTTTCGGGACTATTCAGAAAACAATTAATTGTATTCGGTGTCTGTAAGAGCAGTTTAAGATAACTTTTAAGTTTTATAATTCATGGAGGCATGTAATCGACATCAAATAATATTGGGAAAGTTTGTAGTTGTAGGAAGGAGTATAATTTATATTTTTTATACAGGATGGGAAGCTATTCCAAAGATGAGCATCAGAATAACAAAAGCTTTTCTTGTAAAGATCAAGTCTAGGTTTTGGAAGACATATGTTGTTCAAGCGTTGGCTGCACTTTGGGCTAAATTTAAACAGGTTCCATAGATAAGGCGGGACATGCCGTGAAAGAATTTGATGTCCTAACTTGGCTTTGTTGAAGAGGAACCTGTTCTTAAGAGGCAGTATTTTGATACGTTTGTGCTGGTTAGTTGTTTGTGCTTGATCTTTGTCATTAATAAGCTTTACTGCTCGCTTTTGGAGTGAGCAAAGCCTCTTTGTATTTGACACTGGGCAACCATCCCAAACTGTTGAGATATGTAGTATGTCTTCCTAGTGTCTTGATCGATGAAATGGTTAATTTTGACTAACTGATATACTTTTTGTGCGATGAGTTTTGTTAGACTTTGCACATGAAAGTTCCAGGTCAGATATTGGTCAATAATAAGACCTAGTGTTTTGTGCTCGCAAAACGTTCTATCTGTGATGTTTCTGTACAGAGCCAAAGTGTTGTTTTTGTTGCATTTTGTTGTTTCTGTCTTGTTGTTATGAGCATTGATTTTGTTTTATCGGTGTTTATAATCATGCCATTATTTTTGCTCCATCTAATTAAATTGTATAACTCGACCTGAAGAGTTGATTCTAGATTAATACAATCGTAGTCACTGGTGTAGACTGTGCAATCATCGGCAAAAAGGTCACAAGAAGAGTGTTTAAGATGAAGTGGAAGATCATTGATATAGATAGCAAAGAGCAACGGGCCTAGAATAGAACCTTGCGGAACACCAGTGTCAACTTTAGCAGAATTTGATAGAGAATTGTTGAAGAATACTACCTGTTGTCTGTCTGACAGAAACGATGCAATTAATTTTATTAGATCAGAGTGCAATTTATAAGTCTGTATTTTTCTTACAAGAATATCGTGGTCAATCATATCAAATGCCTTTTTAAAGCCGACAAAGATGGCACCACATAGTCTGTCGTCATTTATGTTTACTAACCAGTTTTCTGTCATTTTTGTAAGAGCTGAGTGGCAGGAATGATTGGGTCTAAAGCCTGACTGATTGTCTATGAGTAAATTGTTCTCTTGCATGTGTCGTAGAGTTATTTTGTGTATGTGTTTTTCGAGTGGTTTTGATAATGACGATAATATGGATATTGGTCTATAGTTGGTAAGATTGTTGGATGAGCCAGATTTAAGAAAGGATACACCTTAGCAGTTTTAAAAGCCTCGGGGAAATAACATTTTGCATCGCACTGGTTGTAAATATACGTTAGTGTATGTGAAATGACAGGTGCAGCATAACGTAAGATCTTATTACTAATAACATCAAGCCCAGCTGTATTGTTGTTTTTTAAGGTTAAGAGATAACTTTGAACTTCACTGACTGTTAAGAATGGAATGTGTAACTGTTTAAAATCAGTACATCTGGTGTCCAGGAATGTTTGTAGTTCATGTAAGTCGCATACAGGACCTGATATTGATGATTTAAGAATGTTGATTTCTTCTCTGAAATGAGTACTGATATGTGCGCTAGTGTATACACGATTGATGGCTTGAGAATTAAATTCTTTTCTTTTATTTGATAGGGTATTTATGGCTTTCCAAATTGATCTACTGTCTGATTTATTCTATACTAGATTCCTAAAGTAATATTTTTTCTCTTGTCTTATTAAGTATTGAACTTTGTTTCTGAGTGAACGGTAGGTCCTAAAGTCCTTGATTTTGTGCGCCCGGTCACGTTCTCTCATGGCATGTAATATTTCAGGTGTTATCCAAGGTGACTTCGTCTGGTGTTTTACTCTCACCTCTTCAATGGGACATGGTTGTTTAATATATCTCTGAAGATCTTTAGCCAATATTCTATTGCCTCATCAAGGTCATTTAGTTGGTACACGTGGAGATACAATGAGGGAAATTAAAAGGAGGACATCTATCACTCTTCAGAAAGTAAAACAAATAAAGAATCTGTGGAGAGGAACAGACAGAACTACAAAAATAAGATTTTTAAGGGCATGCATTTTTCCCATCGCAACATATGCCTGTCAGACCTGAACACTTAACAAAATAGCTGAGAAACACATAAATGCTTTTCAATGTAAATGCTATAGAAGAATTCTTCAAATATCATGGACACAAAAAAGAAGGAATATATCCATACTACAAGAAGAAGGCTGGCTAAAGAGTATTAAACAGAGAAAATGTAAACATTGTGGACACATTAAAAGTCATTATAATTTAGAGAATACCTCCTTGGAAGGGTACATAATGGGAAAAAGAAAGAGAGGAAGACCAAGGCGAAGATGGCTGTAAGACTTCGTTGATGATCTGCAAATGGATGCAGCAGCAGCAGGGCATATTGCTTACAACTGAGAGGTCTACAAGAGAGCTGTTAGGGAGACAAAGTTCCGCAAGGGACATGCAAATGATTGAATGACTGCTAACTTACACGCACAACAACTCATCAAGACACCAGGCTCACAACAATACTACAACAGAACACCAAATGATGAACTGTACTCCCATTAGAACCGGCAGTCAATCAACTTCACCAACATTTAACAATCCACGAGAAATTGAAGCAAAGATACTGTTTAACAAATACTCCATCCAACATTTATTGATAGAGTAAAATGAAAGATGATCTCATGAGATGAAAACGCAGCACATCCGGCTGAGAAGACAACAACAAATTGACGATTCAACGTCATGTGGCAAGAAACTTGAACTTATAACAAAAGATACATACTCATATAAATATATGAACTGAAATTACTTGTATATAACAAAACTCCAAAGTTTTCAGATTACAAATCTCAGCAGAAAATCCTACAAAAAAACTCCAACACAAAACTCCTACAAGAAACTCTGGAAATACTAGGGTCATACCGAAAGTCGCGAGCAAACCTTTTTTTTTAAAATCAGAATTTATAGATTGAGAAAATATAAATCTATCACCTTAACTGCATCCTTTGCACTTCATGTAGAGGTCACATGACGTCACCATCATGTGTCACGTGACCACACGGAGCATAAACAAAATGGCTTGTGCTGAAATTTCGTTTCGTCAGCGTGCTATTAATGAATTCCTCGTTAAAGAGGAAATCCCTGCTGCTGAAATTCACCAAAGACTTCAACTTATTTATGGAGATGTGTGTATGGGTGCTAGCAGTGTTAGGAGGTGGGTGAAACATTTCAAAGATGGAAACACGGGCATCCAATATATGCCTCGCAGCGGTCGCCCTCGAACTGCCTCCACTGAACGCAACGTGGAAAGGGTTGAGGACATAATTAAACAAGACAGACGTATCACAACTTCTGAAATTTCTGTAAATCTTGGAATAGGACATAATGCAGTACAGGAAACGATTGAAACCCTAGGCTATAGAAACGTTTATGTCCGCTGAGTCCCACAGGAGAGAGCGTCCAGAAAGCAGTGCGTCTGTGCCGTCGGTCAGCTGGAACGGAATTCTAGCAGAAGGATATTTTTAAATTTGCAGAGGGATGGGAAAAATGTGTACAGAGAAATGGAGATTATGTTGAAAAGTGAAGAAAATGATGCAGAAAAGGTGATACATTTATATTTTATCTATCTATAAATTCTGATTTAAAAAAAATGTTTGCTCACGACTTTCGGTCTGACCCTCATCATCTCCCTTTAACCTACTGCTGAGCGGTATACGTATGACAACTTGTCCTACTCACTTCTCAGACTGCACTCTTATCTCAGGCTTTTGCCCAAGTCCTTCAGGCTGAGTTAACTTTTAACTTATACAGCAAGGGCACTCACTCTGTTAATCGATTTACCCGTGTAATGATTCCACTTATGTCCCATTTATTTGGAAAATACTATCACACCAGAACACGCCTGTTTTTGTTTTGAAGAAAATTATACGAAATACAATATAGAGTGCATGAAAAAAGGAACAAGCAAAACTAAACTTAATGTTTCTTGAACAGTAACAGAAAGTTTTTAATTTCGTGAAGATTTTGAATCTGTTTTGGGCGTGTGGATGGTAAAGTGCTTAGTGCATTAGTCTCTCAATGTGGAAGTCGGTAGTTCGAATCTGGCTGGGGACGTCCCAGTTACCCATCTTTAAAAATGGGTACTAACTTGTTCTGAGGCTGGGGGAGGGAATCATGACACTGACCACATGACCTCGCAGTACAACACTAGGTCAGGGAAAATACAAACACTGACACTTAATATTCTGGTTGTCTGCATTATTTTAACAATCTTGAATTTGTGTTAGAGGCTCGGCCCGGGGGGGGGGGGGGGGAACTTTCCTGGTTTCAGGTACTATTGTGTACAGTTTCAGGTACTAGTGTGTACAGTTTCAGGTACTAGTGTGTATAGTTTCAGGTACTATTGTGTACAGTTTCAGGTACTAGTGTGTATAGTTTCAGGTACTATTGTGTACAGTTTCAGGTACTAGTGTGTACAGTTTCAGGTACTAGTGTGTACAGTTTCAGATACAAGTGTGTACAGTTTCAGATACAAGTGTGTACAGTTTCAGGTACAAGTGTGTACAGTTTCATGTACTAGTGTGTACAGTTTCATGTACTAGTGTGTACAGTTTCATGTACATGTGTGTACAGTTTCAGGTACTTGTGTGTACAGTCTCAGGTACATGTGTGTACAGTTTCAGGTACTTGTGTGTACAATTAGCATTGCGTCACAATTACTTAAACAACCAAAACTTTTGTGATCTGTAATAAACGTACAGCAGCCATTTTGTCCCGCCTTTCTTACTAGGAGGCCAAGAAAAAAAGCAAAGTCTTTATTTTTTCATCTATTTTAAAAATATTTTTATCTTTTGTGTTGTTTTGTGTGTTATCCTTGAAAAAAAGCCTTTTCCGAAATATTGGATTGTTGGATGTTCTTCATTTGCATGTGGTTATCTGGCTTTCCGTCCATTTTCTTCACTGCTTCTATCTTTTTGTACAAGTGAACCATGCACCTCCATCTGCTTTCAGTTCGCTACAGCCTCGGCCCCGGGACGTTAACACAGATAATCTGACAAGTCAGAGTTCCTTCATTCTCTCTGCGTACGTCGATTATTTCTTTTGTTTTATCAATATTATTATCGAGATATGAATGTCATTTTTGTTTCTAGAAGCACACTAATTATTCATTCATCACATTATTTCTTAGCACATTACACTTTATCTATTTGTTTCTTCAAACAGAAATGTATTGAATACTGAAATCCAAAAGTCAATAATGATGGTTTTTTATGGTCTGCGTCATCATGACTGCACTCCAGACATGTCCATAGCTGCTCAGATTCACACACATCTCCCCCCCCCCCCCTCAACATATCCGTCAGCGCCCTGTGTCAGATAGTGCCTGTCCTGTGTTGATTGACAAGCTGTCACGCATGTCCAGTATGCCTCCCGTTCCTGGCCATGCCGATCTGTATTCCCAGCTCTCTCAGTCTGAGTAGCGAGGTAGATTCACTGCCCTCGAAGTCCTCCACTCTGCCTATCTCTCTCAGTCTGAGTAGCGAGGTAGATTCACTGCCCTCGAAGTCCTCCACTCTGCCTATCTCTCTCAGTCTGAGTAGCAATGTAGATTCACTGCCCTCGAAGTCCTCCACTCTGCCTATCTCTCTCAGTCTGAGTAGCGAGGTAGATTCACTGCCCTCGAAGTCCTCCACTCTGCCTATCTCTCTCAGTCTGAGTAGCGAGGTAGATTCACTGCCCTCGAAGTCCTCCACTCTGCTTATCTCTCTGAGCATGTTAACAATATCAACTCGATCCAGTGGTTGCCCGTCTGTCAGAATGGCAGAGTAGGCCAATCTATCAGCTCTCTCATTTCCATGGATGCCCACGTGTGAAGGGACATAGATGAAGGTGACTCTGTGAATTGTTGATCCCTGCAATGACTCAAGTCACTGCCTGCCTACAGAATCTGCTTCGGCCTTCGGATCATACTCATTGAATCACTTAGTATGCAGACACGGGTGCAGTCTAGCGCCTTCAGACATACGAATACTTTTGTCACTGCCAACCCCTCCATCGTCATACTGCTTGTGGTCATAGCCTTGAAGGCGCTGATGGCTTCCTGGATTGTTCTGCCCGCCGAAAGTGCTGTTGTGAATGCCCACGTACTCCTTTGATGTCGTGCAACGGACCCATCTGTGTAAATCACAGCAACTGTGTAAATCACAAGATCTGCTTCACTGGATTTTCATTGATTAGAGTGCTGATCTCAGCATTCACAGCAAGTAGATTCTGCTCCCTTCTTCTCTTGTCAAGCGTGACAATGCGAGAGAGGGTGCCCCTGAATGCTGGAGGCACAGGTATCATTCCTGGCCGGGGCTGATGTTAAGTTCACAGACTTGGTTGATGACATCTTCTACACGACCCGTACATGATTTGCCCCTCTTTAGAATGTCACTCTTTTCTTTAAGAAGTTCTTGGTCAATGGCTGCTCTTTGTCTGCACTTATCTTGAGGTAAGAACGCGGCCTCTAGATCCTGAGGTAAGAATGCGCCCTCCAAATCTTGAGGTAAGAATGCGCCCTCCAAATCTTGAGGTAAGAATGCGCCCTCCAAATCTTGAGGTAAGAATGCGCCCTCCAAATCTTGAGGTAAGAATGCGCCCTCCAAATCTTGAGGTAAGAATGCGCCCTCCAAATCTTGAGGTAAGAACGCGGCCTCCAGATCTTGAGGTAAGAACGCGGCCTCCAGATCTTGAGGTAAGAACGCGGCCTCCAGATCTTGAAATAAGCATGCGTCCTCCAGATCTTGAGGTAAGAATGCGTCCTCCAGATCTTGAAATAAGCATGCGTCCTCCAGATCTTGAGGTAAGAATGCGTCCTCCAGATCTTGAGGTAAGAATGCGTCCTCCAGATCTTGAAATAAGCATGCGTCCTCTAGATCTTGAAATAAGCATGCGTCCTCCAGATCTTGAAATAAGCATGCGTCCTCCAGATCTTGAAATAAGCATGCGGCCTCCAGATCTTGAGGTAAGAATGCGTCCTCCAGATCTTGAGGTAAGAATGCGTCCTCCAGATCTTGAGGTAAGAATGCGTCCTCCAGATCTTGAGGTAAGAATGCGTCCTACAAATCTTGAGGTAAGAATGCGTCCTACAAATCTTGAGGTAAGAATGCGTCCTCCAGATCTTGAGGTAAGAATGCGTCCTACAAATCTTGAGGTAAGAATGCGTCCTCCAGATCTTGAAGTAAGCATGCGGCCTCCAGATCTTAATCAGGTAACGTACGAAGGATCATAACCAGGTAACGTACGAAGGTCATAACCAGGTGACGTACGAAGGATCATAATCAGGTAACGTACGAGGGATCATAACCAGGTGATGTACGAAGGATCATAACCAGGTGACGTACGAGGGATCATAACCAGGTGACGTACGAAGGATCATAATCAGGTGACGTACGAAGGATCATAACCAGGTGACGTACAAATACCTGCAGTGCTCCGTCTCCTCCCCCCCCCCCCCCCAGTGTCTCACATGAATTTAGGAAAAAAAAGCTCGTGGTAAATGATTTAGAAATTTTCTGTAACTTAATTTATTAGAGAAACTTACTTTTTCACGAGATTTCGTTCTGAAATATAGAGCAAGTTTTAAATGAGTAGTATAATCCACGCAGCTGTTGATAGTGTGGGAGAAAGTGAGAATCACGAGATAACTGAGGGCTGTAGCAGAGATTAGAAATCTGATGTTTGTGAGTAGAAGAGCTATAGAGATAGTCAGAGCATGGGTTAGGTCAGAGCCAAGTTGATAGTCATCAGTTAGTCAATGTTTTGAGTTATTTCAGTCTTTTTGGGGAAGTAAGGTTGTATTTATTGTGAATTGTAAATATGTAACTTTTCTTATTTTTTAAGCATGATTCTGTTCCCATATGGCGAAGTTCTTCTCTCTCCAGAAAGTTTTTTCTGTCACTGTGTTCTATGTTTCCTGCCTTGTGGCAGTAATGTTTATTCATCCTCACAACTTCACCCTTCATTCTATCCATTTATAAACTTGTCTTGTCTGATGTAAAATCTAACCATGGCTTTGTTGAAACCCTCACTGTTCGACAAGTCTTGTTTATGTTGGGAGACTGCCAAGTTCAGTTAAGTTGTACTAATATTCTTCTGTGGAGTTGTGTGCCTGGGAGTCTTGTTGAATTTTCTTAGTGAGTAAAACAGAAAATTAGGTTGTCTTTTAGCACCAACAACAAGAAGTAATTTCTATAATGAAACAAAAAATTGTACTCCACAAGAAGACTAATCATTCGGCATAATACGGGGTTAGCTGGTGCCATGTTGGCACTCAGCCCCAGCGACATACTATGTCACTCTGCGGAATGTTGACAGCTGCCATCTGTCACGGCAGCTGTCAACATTCCGCAGAGTGACATAGTATCCTCTCATCTCCCTGTTCCTCAGTCCTCTCATCTCCCTGTTCCTCAGTCCTCTCATCTCACTGTTCTCTCAGTCCTTTCATCTCCCTGTTCCTCAGTCCTCTCATCTCCCTGTTCCTCAGTCCTCTCATCTCCCTGTTCCCTCAGTCCTTTCCCTGTTCCTCAGTCCTCTCATCTCACTGTTCTCTCAGTCCTTTCATCTCCCTGTTCTCTCAGTCCTTTCATCTCCCTGTTCCCTCAGTCCTTTCCCTGTTCCTCAGTCCTCTCATCTCACTGTTCTCTCAGTCCTTTCATCTCCCTGTTCTCTCAGTCCTTTCATCTCCCTGTTCCTCAGTCCTCTCATCTCCCTGTTCTCTCATCTCCCTGTTCTCTCATCTCCCTGTTCTCTCAGTCCTCTCATCTCCCTGTTTCCTCAGTCCTCTAATCTCACTGTTCCTCAGTCTTCTCATCTCCCTGTTTCCTCAGTCCTCTCATCTCCCTGTTCCCTCAGTCCTCTCGTCTCCGGGTTTCCTCAGTCCTCTCATCTCCCTGTTCCTCAGTCTTCTCATCTCCCTGTTTCCTCAGTCCTCTAATCTCCCTGTTCCTCAGTCTTCTCATCTCCCTGTTCCCTCAGTCCTTTCCCTGTTTCCTCAGTCCTCTCATCTCCCTGTTCCTCAGTCCTCTCATGTCCCTGTTCCTCAGTCCTCTAATCTCCCTGTTCCTCAGTCCTCTCATCTCCCTGTTCCCTCAGTCCTCTCATCTCCCTGTTCCCTCAGTCCTCTCATCTCCTGTTCCCTCAGTCCTTTCCCTGTTTCCTCAGTCCTCTCTTCTCCCTGTTCCCTCAGTCCTCTCATCTCCCTGTTCCTCAGTCCTCTCATCTCCCTGTTCCCTCAGTCCTTTCCCTGTTTCCTCAGTCCTCTAATCTCCCTGTTCCTCAGTCCTCTCATCTCACTGTTCCCTCAGTCCTCTCATCTCCCTGTTCCCTCAGTCCTTTCCCTGTTCCCTCAGTCCTCTCATCTCCCTGTTTCCTCAGTCCTCTAATCTCCCTGTTTCCTCAGTCCTCTAATCTCCCTGTTCCCTCAGTCCTCTAATCTCCCTGTTCCTCAGTTCTCTCATCTCCCTGTTCCCCCATTTCATTGTCCTCAGCTTATCTTCTTGTTCTCTCTGTTGCGTGTTCTCTTCTGCTACTTGCTGCTCCTTTAACTGAAGTAGTTCCTCGTTCGTGATCTCCACAGGAACCACAGAAACACGCTCGTCGCCTTTGTTCTTTCATCTGCCTGTAAGTACAGCAGTATATTCCAATAAAATAACATCTTATTGGCAGAAATGCAGATAAAGCCACTGACAACAATTATTGAGGAAAGACGCTGGCGATGGTTGGGACATGTGCTCCGAATGACTGACAACTCACTACCAAAAATAGCACTAAGATGGACACCACAGGGAACAGAAGATAGGGTAGACCAAAAGAGACATGGAGAAGAACAACAGAAAGGATGTTGAGCAATAGAGGGCTCACCTGGGCAAGAGCAGAAAAAAAGGCGAAGGACAGGCATTTGTGGAAAACCCTTGCGGAAGCCCCATGTTCCCTGGGCACTTAAGGTTCAGAGAGAGAGAGAGAGAGAGAGAGAGAGAGAGAGGGAGAAAGAGAGAGAGATTTGAATAAGCAAAGAGTGATCGGGAAAACCCAGCCCTCTGGTTGTCGCTCGGCTTGAACAGAACAAGGACTAGCAGACGACATTGACTAGCAGACGACAAGGACCAGTAGACAACAATGATTGTTAGGACTTAGGACTAGGAAGTTGTAGCTTAGTGTAGGGACATAGTTTGTGTGTTAGTAGTCGTCAGTAAGTAGTTTGTAGTAAAGAACAGAGTTTGTGTGTTAGTAGTCGTCAGTAAGTAGTTTGTAGTAAAGAACAGTAAGTCTAGATTGTGGTAGGATTCCCGTAGCCTCGAAGTCTCTTGATGTTAGTAGACGCCGAAGTCATAATTGTCCTGATACAGTAACGTAATGTCATGTGTACTGAATTTGTCACTGCCTTTCCTACAACTCATCGTCAT
This sequence comes from Achatina immaculata, assembly GCA_009760885.1. Taxonomy (NCBI): domain Eukaryota; kingdom Metazoa; phylum Mollusca; class Gastropoda; order Stylommatophora; family Achatinidae; genus Lissachatina; species Lissachatina immaculata. Next base: position 66,755,871 of record CM019717.1, on the reverse strand, counting down.
CACCATTATACCACTCCCTGCACTAATAAAGCCATTATGATGGGTAAAGCTGCTACTTGTGTTTGTCACTGAGTGACAGCCGTTCCTGGGTAAGAGTTTGTCAGCGAATAGTAGACTTCAAGAGACACCATCAGACTCCAAGCAGGCACTAAGTCGACATCAAGAGACACCATCAGACTCCAAGCAGGCACTAAGTCGACATCAAGAGACACCATCAGACTCCAAGCAGGCACTAAGTCGACATCAAGAGACACCATCAGACTCCAAGCAGGCACTAAGTCGACATCAAGAGACGCCATCAGACTCCAAGCAGGCACTAAGTCGACATCAAGAGACACCATCAGACTCCAAGCAGGCACTAAGTCGACATCAAGAGACACCATCAGACTCCAAGCAGGCACTAAGTCGACATCAAGAGACACCATCAGACTCCAAGCAGGCACTAAGTCGACATCAAGAGACACCATCAGACTCCAAGCAGGCACTAAGTCGACATCAAGAGACGCCATCAGACTCCAAGCAGGCACTAAGTCGACTGGCTGTGCTCAGTGTGATCTTTCCCTCACGCTTTTTCCTTTATGTAGTTCTTCCACCCCCGCATCACGTGAACCGCATTTCTCCGTCCAAAATCCGTACACTATTCTGGGCTTCGAAGGGCATCCTTCTTGGAAACCACATTTCAGTAGCTCTTATTCTTTGTTCTAATACTTTATTCATTGTCCATGCTTCACTTGCATGAAGTAGAATACGTTCTATATAGCATCTTAGAACTCTCTTTCTTGGTTCCATTGGTAGTTTTTTTATTTTTATTCATTAAACAAAAACTGTCTATACCATTGCTATGCTGGATCTGATTTCTTCAGTGCACCTGCCATCAGATGTTATGACTGTACCTAAATATTTGTATCTATTTCTCAATCAGACTTAAGGGCATTCCTAGAAATGTAACAGTCATCCAGGTATATGCACCTACATCAGCAGCAGAAGAAGATGAAGTAGAACATTTTTATAACACACTGCAGACGACAATGGACCAGGTACGGAAAAATGATATTGTATTTATAATGGGTGATTTTAATGCAAAAATTGGTACAGAAAGAGCAGAAGACGAAGGACATGTTGTAGGGAAATTTAGCTTAGGACACAGAAATGAGGCAGGTGACAATCTAATGGCGTTTTGTATGGAAAATGAGCTAATGATCGCTAACACACTTTTTAAACAACATCCAAGAAGACTTTACACATGGACATCACCTGATGGGAAAACCAGGAATCAAATAGATTACATTTTAGTGCAGAGAAGGTGGAGGTCAAGCATAACATCAGCAAAAACTTTACCAAGTGCTTATTGTGACACGGACCATGAGTTATTAATAGCAGACATGAAGATAAAGCTAAAAAAGATAGTTATGGGATCAAGACCACTCCGCTTTGACCTTACAAATATACCAGAACAATACGGTATAGAAGTGAAGAACCGTTTCGAAATCCTGATGGCTGTACAGGAAGAGATGACACCAGATGAATTGGCTACGCAGGCCAAAGATATCTTAGTAACAACAGCTAAAGACATGGTTCCAGTAAAGAAAACACAAAAGAATAGATGGATCACAGCAGGTACACTAGAACTGATAAAACAATGTAGAGAAATGAAGACGCAATGGAGAGTGACAAACAACAACAAAGATAAATATAAAACTTTAACAAAAGAAGTACGAAGAAACATAAGAAAAGACAAAAAACAATACATACAAGATTGTTGTGAAAGAATAGAAGAACATCAGAGGTGTGGAAGAGATAGTGAAATGTTTAAAGAAATGAAGACATTGACGAGAAATGTCACACCTAAGCTAAATGTAATTTGTGATGAGATGGGGAATACCCTGACAGAGACAGAGGAAATTCTGGAAAGATGGAAGGAATATTGCAAAAGAATGTATGAAACAACCGACTGTGGAAGCAGAAATCAACAGTGTGAATTATTATTGGAGGAGAAAGAACCCGAGCCGACAATGGAAGAAGTTTTATGGGCAATAAAGAGTCTGAAAAATGGTAAATCACCAGGATGTGATGAGATAACCGCTGAATTTATTAAAGCAGGAGGAAAGGAGTGTGCAACAATCTATCATGCACTATGTAAAAAGATATGGCATTCAGGTATTTGGCCAAAAGAATGGAAAAGAACTGTATTCATACCACTGCCAAAAAAGGGTAACCTGAAATTATGCACCAACTACAGAACTGTTGCCCTGATTAGTCATGCCAGTAAAATTCTGTTAAAAATCATAATGGGTAGACTTCGAAAGAAAATAGAAGAAGAAGTCAATATGGTCCAAGCTGGCTTCAGGCAAGGAAGAGGATCAAGAGATCATATATTCAATCTAAGATTAATAATAGAGAAATGCAGGGAGTTTAATGTGAATCTATATTTATCCTTTATAGACTACTCAAAGGCATTTGATTGTGTACAACACCAGAAACTCTGGGAAATAATGGAAAAAATGGGATTTCCAACACATTTGATACAATTAACATCACTGCTGTATTTAGACCAACAAGCAGCAGTAAGAATAAATGGTGAAACAACAACTTGGTTTGACATAAAACAAGGGGTCCGTCAGGGGTGCATATTGTCACCCTACTTATTTAACTTGTATACTGAAAATATAATGAGGAATGTTAGAGAAGATGTAGACAAAGAATATTACGATGCCATAACAGTTGGAGGTTATGAAATACCAGAGATTAGATATGCTGATGACACAGTATTGCTGTCCACAACACAAGAAGGAATGGAAAAACTAATTATGTCAGTCCGCAAGAACAGCGAAGAGCAGAACCTCTATCTTAATGCAAAGAAAACTAAAGTGATGACAACTGACAGAACAAACAAGGCAACTGAAATATGTATCAATGAGGAAAAGCTGGAAGAAGTGGAGAGTTTTGAATATCTTGGATCACTACTAACTAATAATGGAGATACAATGAGGGAAATTAAAAGGAGGACATCTATTGCTCTTCAGAAAGTAAAACAAATAAAGAATCTGTGGAGAGGAGCAGACAGAACCACAAAAATAAGATTTTTAAGGGCATGCATCTTTCCTATCGCAACATATGCCTGTGAGACCTGGACACTTAACAAAACAGCTGAGAAGCACATAAATGCCTTTGAATGTAAATGCTATAGAAGAGTTCTCCAAATATCGTGGACACAAAAAAGAACAAATATATCTATACTACAAGAGCTTAATATTGAAGAAGGCTGGCTAGTAAAGAGGATTAAAGAGAGAAAACTTAAATATTTTGGCCACATTAAACGTCATGATAATTTAGAGAAGACCGTATTGGAAGGATACATAATGGGAAAAAGAAAAAGAGGAAGACCGAAACGAAGATGGCTGCAAGACATCGTTGATGATCTGGAAATGGATGCAGCAGCAGCAGGCCATCTTGCTCACAACCGAGAGGCCTACAGGAGTGCTGTTTGGGAGGCAAAGTTCCGCAAGGGACATGAAAAGGAATGAATGAATGAATGAATTGATCTATTTTAATATCTTCATCTGCACTGCAATTCTTCATTATGTTTTTTTTCTCTTTCTTGCATATTACCATTATTTCTGTTTTACTGGTCTGTGACCTCCCTGTGGTGTTATCTTCTATAACTTTGTATCAAGGACTTTTGTAAGGTTTTCCTTTTCTCCATTATCAGTTCTGTGTCATCTGCATATCTGATGTTATTTACTTTCTTTCCACCAAATCTTTACTCCACCTATTTTCTTGACTTCTCTCATTATTATTTCACTGCATAAAGAGAAGAGATCTGGAAACAGAACACATGCTTATCTGAAACAATCATACCGGCTTTGTCCAACACACTTCTACTCATTTATATTTCAATGACAGAAACACTTAAACTTCGAAAACAGAACCTGTCTATTTCGATTATTTCTAATCACTTCAGACGCTCTACAGGTAGTTGTATGAATAAGTACAAGTAGTTGTATGAATCAGTACAGGTAGTTGCATGAATTAGTACAGGTAGCTGTAGAATGAACATAGGTTGCTGTATGAATCAATACAGTTAGTTGTATGAATGAATACAGAAAGATATATGAATGAATACAGGTAGCTAAATGAATGATTTTCATTAATTAGTAATAGTTTATGATGAAGCTCCTTCAGTTATTTCAAGTTAGCATAATTTCCTCGTATTTCAACTTAACAATCTCATCACTTCAGCTATGTCTACATAACCTAATCTCATCACTTCAGCTATGTCTACTTAACCCTATCTCATCACTTCAGCTATGTCTACATAACCTAATCTCATCACTTCAGCTATGTCTACATAACCTAATCTCATCACTTCAGCTATGTCTACATAACCTAATCTCATCACTTCAGCTATGTCTACATAACCCTATCTCATCACTTCAGCTATGTCTACATAACCCTATCTCATCACTTCAGCTATGTCAGCATAACCCTATCTCATCATTTCAAGTATGTCTACATAACCCTATCTCATCACTTCAGCTATGACAACATAACCTAATCTCATCACTTCAGCTATGTCTACATAACCTAATCTCATCACTTCAGCTATGTCTACATAACCTAATCTCATCACTTCAGCTATGTCTACATAACCTAATCTCATCACTTCAGCTATGTCAACATAACCCTATCTCATCACTTCAGCTATGTCTACATAACCTAATCTCATCACTTCAGCTATGTCTACATAACCTAATCTCATCACTTCAGCTATGTCTACATAACCCTATCTCATCACTTCAGCTATGTCTACATAACCTAATCTCATCACTTCAGCTATGTCTACATAACCTAATCTCATCACTTCAGCTATGTCTACATAACCTAATCTCATCACTTCAGCTATGTCTACATAACCTAATCTCATCACTTCAGCTATATCTACATAACCTAATCTCATCACTTAAGCTACTTCAACATAACATAATATCTCGTCATTTCAGTTATTTCAAGCTTGTTTAATCTTGTCACTTCAGCTATTTCAAGCTGATCTAGATTCGTCACTTCAGAAGCAATATTGTTTAAATTTTCTACTTGTTTCAAAGAAAGATTTCAAGCGTGGGTTAGGTCAAGGTTGTGTTTAAGATCTTTGATTACCAGAAAAAAGAAAGAGAACATGCTAGTGGTTTGAATGTTTTTGCTTACTTGAGAAGCTGTTATTATTTCTGTTTTTAAACTGGAAACTTGAATCATAAATCACGACATTTCTGTCTGAGCCGCACAGGCGTTTCGCCATTATCTGTCCTCGTCGTGGGCGTCCGCTCTCACAAACAAATGTAAAATGTAAAGATAAATAATGTTATTTGACTATTGTTGTCAAAATGAATCTCATATTGCAGCATAATAAACTTTGCTTGTGTCTGTGTGGGCGGGTGCTGGTATACGTGGAGGTACACGACATGAGGTCACGTGGGGGCCTAGACAAGATTTTTAAAAAAACATGGCACTGAGGGAAGATTTTTGTTGCGAGTCATATCTGGAGGCTGCGGGGAATGACTGAAGTCTAGAAACTCCATGATGAAATGATCCCAAGAAGACGAAAAGACAGCTGCTGGTTTTCTGCGCCACATGTAAGACATTTTGTCTTAAATTATCATTTCCAGAATTAAGTTATTGATGCCCCTGTGTTACTCAAATGTCTGGGCTGACGTCCGCTGTCAGGTGCCCCCACCCCGAAGCCGCCAACCCCCGCACTGCAGACTGTGGGTAATTACTTCCTGGACCAAGTTTTCACATCCCTCACATAAGCACAAGTGATCCAGCTGAACCTGTTAACAAAACGTGGACGAGTTTTTGTCATTTATACAGCTTCCTGACTTCGTCTACTGATACATGTGCTGCACCAAGTGATACATGTGCACCAAGTGATACATGTGCACCAAGTGATACATGTGCACCAAGTGATACATGTGTATTAAGTGATACGTGTATTAAGTGATACATGTGCACCAAGTGATACATGTGCACCAAGTGATATATGTGCAGCACCAACTGATACATGTATACCAACTGACATATGTGCATCAGTTGATCTATGTGCACCAACTGATGCATGTGAATCAACTGATACATGTGAATCAATTGATGCATGTGAATCAACTGATACATGTGAATCAACTGATACATGTGAATCAACTGATACATGTGAATCAACTGATACATGTGAATCAACTGATACATGTGAATCAACTGATTCTTGTGAATACTGTACAATCTTTTTTTGCGCTATTGTACAGTTATCAATAGTCACGTGACTGTCATGTGTTCGGTCATCTCCTTCTCTTGGGGTTGTCGCGACATTTGGGTTATTTCTGTCTAGACAGTAATGTTTGGACAGTCACGTAACTTGGGTTATTTCTGTCTAGACAATAATGTATGAACAGCCACGTTACGTGGGTTATTTCTGTCTAGACAGTAATGTATGAACAGCCACGTTACGTGGGTTATTTCTGTCTAGACAGTAATGTATGAACAGCCACGTTACGTGGGTTATTTCTGTCTAGACAGTAATGTATGAACAGCCACGTTACGTGGGTTATTTCTGTCTAGACAGTAATGTATGAACAGCCACGTTACGTGGGTTATTTCTGTCTAGACAGTAATGTATGAACAGCCACGTTACGTGGGTTATTTCTGTCTAGACAGTAATGTTTGGACAGTCACGTAACTTGGGTTATTTCTGTTTAGGCAATAGTATTTTGTAAATGTTTAACGTAGCTGTCGAAATGTCCTAATAAGACAGCGATAATTTGTCGGCATTTTGTGTCGTCCTTCAAGAATAAACAGCGAAACATTAGATCTTTTGTGAACTATTTCATGTGGGTCTACACGCTGCCTACCCAAACAGCATAAGATGTCATGAGAGACCACCAACCTAAAATCATACGATGTCATGAGAGAACACCCACGTAAACGCACAAGATTTTAAGTGAGACAACCAAGCTACACACATAAGATGTCATAACAAACCACCAAGCTACACACATAAGATGTCATAACAAACCACCAAGCTACACACATAAGATGTCATAACAAACCACCAAGCTACACACATAATATGTCACGAGAAATCATCTACCTGACCACATAAGATGTCACAAGAAACCACCAAGAAACACACATAAGATGTCACGAGAGGAATCATCCTACACATATACAATTTTACGAGAGACAACCCACCTACACTCATAAGATGTCACGAGAGACAACAAACCTACGCACATAAGAAGGCCCGAAAGACCATCACCTAACATATGAGACATCACGAGAAACCAGAAACCTACACTCATAAGGTGTCATGAGAGACCACCCACGTACACACATAAGATTTTAAGAGACACCACCAAGCAACACACATAAGATGTCACGAGAGACCACCAGTCTACACACATACGTTTTTACTAGAGACCATCTACCTACAAAAACAAGATATCAAGAGAGACATCTACGTAAACACATGAGATGTCACAAAAGACCACCCACCCACCTACACACACACATACACACACACACAAGATGTCAAGAGAGGCTACACATCTATACACATGAAATCTCATGAGACCACCCACGTACAAACATGAGATGTCACTAGAGACCACCCACCTACGTACATAAGATGTCAAGAGCGAAAAACAACCTATAAGCACAAGGTATCACGAGAGAACACCCATCTACACACATAAGATGTCACTAGAGACCACCAACCTAAACGCAAAAGATGTCCCGAGCGAAAAGTAACCTAGAAGCATAATGTATCACGAGAGACCACCCACTTACACACATAAGATATCACGCCCAGAAACAAACACATAAGACAAAATGATAAACCACCGGCCTACACACATATGATGTCACGAGAGAGCATCATCCCACACACATACGACGTTACGAGAAACCAAAAACGTACACTCATAAGATGTCACGGAGACGACACACCAACACACATACGATGTCGCGAGAGAGCATCATCTTACACACATACGACGTTACGAGAGACCACCCACCTACACTCATAAGATGTCACGAGAGACCACCAAGCTACACACATAAGATGTCACGAGAGACCACCAAACTACACACATAAGATGTCACGAGAGACCACCAAACTACACACATAAGATGTCACAAGAGACCACCAACCTACACACATAAGATGTCACGAGAGACCACCAAGCTAGAAGCATAACGTTTCACAGGTGAGCACTAACCTCATAAGTTATCACACATAAGTTATCACGAGAACCACCCACCTACACGCATAAGATGTCATAAGAAACCACCAACCTAGAAGCATAAGTTAGCACGAGAGACCACCCACCTACACGCATAAGATGTCATAAGAAACCACCAGCCTAGAAGCATAGTTTAGCACGAGAGACCACCCACATACAGACATAATATGTCTCAAAAGAGCATCAACATACACACATAAGACATCGCGATAGACCACCCAGCTAGACACATAAGATTTATGAGAGACCAACAAGCTACACAGATAAGTTGTCACTAGAGACCTTCAACCTACAAACAGAAGATGTCTCCAGAGAGATCAGCCACCTACAGACATACGATGTCAAGAGAGATCACCATCCTACGCACATACGTTTTCACGAGAGACCACCCACCTACACATATAAGATCTCACGACAGACCATCCTCCTACATACAAAAGATGTCATGAGAGACCACCCACGTTCACACATAAGTTGTCAGAAGAGAATACACACCTACAAACATGAAATCCAACGAGAGATCACCCACGTTCACACATAAGTTGTCAGAAGAGAATACACACCTACAAACATGAAATCCAACGAGAGACCATCCACGTACACACATGAGATGTCACGAGAAACCACCCACCTGTACACGTAAGACGTCACGAGATTACACCAACCTACACACAAAACCTAGGACGTGACAAGCACCGCCAATATACGCACATAAGATAATACGAGAGATCGCCAGTCTATACAAATAATGCATCAAGAGAGACCACCCACCTGCACACATAAGATGTCAGGAGAGACCACTAACCTACACACGTCGGATGTCAAGAGAAACCACCCACCTACAAGCTTAAGACATCACGAGAGATCACCAACCTACAAAAAAAAAAACGTAATGAGACACTACCAATCTTCACACATAAGATATCATGAGAGACCACATACCAACAGACATACGATGTTACGAGAGACAACCCACCTACACACTAAAGATGTCAAGAGAGACCACCAACCTAGAAGCACATGGCATCAGAAGAGACCTCCAACCTAGAAGCATAAGTTTTATCACGAGAAGCCATCTACCTACACGCATAAGATATCGGGAGAGACCACCAACCTACACGCATAAGATATCGGGAGAGACTACAAAACTAAAAGCATGAGATAGTACGAGACACCACTCACCAAAACACGTACGACTTAATGACAGATCACCCACTTACTTATAGTATGTCACAAGAGAGCACCAACCTACACACATAAGATGTCACAAGAGAGCACAAACCTACACACATAAGATATCACTATAGCTCACCTACCTACTTACAAGAGAGCACCAACCTACACACATAAGATATCACGAGAGACCACCCACCTACACACATAAGATATCACGAGAGACCACCCACATACACACATAAGATATCACGAGAGACCTCACACCTACACACATAAGATGTCACGAGAGACCACCTATCTATACACATAAGATGTCATGAGAGACCACCCACCTACACACAAAGGATTTTATAATAGACCACTAAGCTAACCACCTAAGATGTCACGAGAGACCACCCATTTACATACATAAGATGTCACCCAAGATACCACCCACCTACACACATAAGATGTCACAAGTGACCTTCAAAATACATAATAAAAAACTGTCACGAGAGATCACCAACCTTCACAATTAGGACAACCCGAGAGACCACATACCTATAGACATAAGACGTCACAAGAGACCACTAACCTAGAAGCATAAGGCATCACGAAGAGCACCAACCTACACACATAAGATGTCAAGAGAGACCACCAACCTACACACATAAGATGTCAAGAGAGACCACCAACCTAACTCAGAAAAACCACATGAGAGACCACCCACGTGCACACATAAGATGTCACGAGTGACCACTAAACTACACACTTAGGATGTAACGAGAGACCACCCATCTGCACATTTAAGACGTCACGAGAGACCACCAACCTAAACACAAAAACCGTCTCGAGAGACTACCAAACTTTACATTTTAGACATCACGAGTGACCACATACCTACAGACGTAAGTTGTCACGAGAGACAACCAACATAGAATCATAAGGTATCACGAGAGACCACCCACCTACAAGCGTAAGATGTCACGAGAGACCAAAAACCTACACAAATAAGATGTAAGGAGAGACCACAAACCTAGAAGCATCAGATTTCACGAGAGACAGCTAAATTAAACCATAAGGTATCAAGAGAAACATCCCAACTACACATATAAAATGTCACGAGAGACCACCAACGTAGAATATATATCACGAGAGACCATCCACCAACACGCATACAACGTCATGAGAGACCTCCCACCTACACATTTAAAACCGTAACGAGAGACCACCAAACTTCACAATTTAGACATCACGACAGACCACATAACTACAGATATAAGACATCACGACAGACCACCGATCTATAGACATAAGAAGTCATGAGAGACCACCTACCTATACACTTAAGATGTCACGAGAGAAAACTAACCTAGAAGCATAAGTTATCACGAGAGATCACCTACTTACACACATAAGATGTCATGAGAGACCACCAGCCTACACATATAAGATTTCACGAGAGACCACCAACATAGAAGCATAAGATCTCTCGAGAGACAATCAACCTAGAAGCATAAAGTGTCACGAGAAACCACCCATCTAAACACATAAGATGTGACTAGAGACAACCAACCTAGAAGCATAAGGTATCACGAAAGACCACCCAAAAACACACATAAAACTTCACGAGAGACCACCCACCTAACTTCACGAGAGACCACCCACCTACACACATAGGATGTCACGAGAGAACACCAACCTACACATATAAGACATCAAGATAGACCACTCACCTAGACACATAGGATTTTACGAGAGACGACCAACTATACACACATAAAATGTCACTAGGGGCCACAAACCTACACACATAAGAAGTCTCCTGAAAGACTACCCATCTACATACATTAGATGTCACGAGGAACAAACCATGTAAACTTATGAGATATCACGAGAGACCACCCACGTACGCAGATAAGATGTCACGAGAAACTACTCACGTAGAGACATGCCACCCATACTCATACATGAGATGTCATGAGAGAGAAATCACTTACACGCTTAAGAAGTCAGGAGAGACCATCCACCTGCAAACATAAGACGCTACGAATGTACGCCAACCTACGCACAAACGACGTCACGAGAGACCACCCACCTGCAAACATAAGACGCCACGAGTGTACATCAACCTACGCACAAATGACGTCACGAGAGATCACCAACCTACGCATAAACGACGTCACGAGAGATCGCCAACCTACGTACAAACGACGTCACGAGAGATCACCAACCTACGCACAAACGACGTCACGAGAGATCACCAACCTACGCACAAACGACGTCACGAGAGATCACCAACCTACTCATAAACGACGTCACGAGAGATCACCAACCTACTCATAAACGACGTCACGAGAGATCACCAACCTACGCATAAACGACATCACGAGAGATCACCAACCTACGCATAAACGACGTCACGAGAGATTACCAACCTGCGCACAAACGACGTCACGAGAGATCACCAACCTACAAACATAGGACGTCAGAAGCACCGCTAATCTACGTACATAAAATATCACGAGAGATCGACAACCTACAAACATAAAATATCACGAGAGATCGACAACCTACAAACATAAAATATCACGAGAGATCGACAACCTACAAACATAAAATATCACGAGAGATCGACAGTCTACAAACATAAAATATCACGAGAGATCGACAACCTACAAACATAAAATATCACGAGAGATCGACAACCTACAAACATAAAATATCACGAGAGATCGACAACCTACAAACATAAAATATCACGAGAGATCGACAACCTACAAACATAAAATATCTCGAGAGATCGACAACCTACAAACATAAAATATCACGAGAGATCGACAACCTACAAACATAAAATATCACGAGAGATCGACAACCTACAAACATAAAATATCACGAGAGATCGACAGCCTACAAACATAAAATCACGAGAGATCGACAACCTACAAACATAAAATATCACGAGAGATCGACAACCTACAAACATAAAATATCACGAGAGATCGACAACCTACAAACATAAAATATCACGAGAGATCGACAGTCTACAAACATAAAATATCACGAGAGATCGACAACCTACAAACATAAAATATCACGAGAGATCGACAACCTACAAACATAAAATATCACGAGAGATCGACAACCTACAAACATAAAATATCACGAGAGATCGACAACCTACAAACATAAAATATCTCGAGAGATCGACAACCTACAAACATAAAATATCACGAGAGATCGACAACCTACAAACATAAAATATCACGAGAGATCGACAACCTACAAACATAAAATATCACGAGAGATCGACAGCCTACAAACATAAAATATCACGAGAGATCGACAACCTACAAACATACAATATCACGAGAGATCGACAACCTACAAACATAAAATATCTCGAGAGATCGACAGCCTACAAACATAAAATATCACGAGAGATCGACAGCCTACAAACATACAATATCACGAGATATCGACAGCCTACAAACATACAATATCACGAGAGATCGACAACCTACAAACATACAATATCACGAGAGATCGACAACCTACAAACATAAAATATCACGAGAGATCGACAACCTACAAACATAAAATATCACGAGAGATCGACAACCTACAAACATACAATATCACGAGAGATCGACAACCTACACACATAAAATATCACGAGAGATCGGCAACCTATACACATAAAATATCACGAGAGATCGGCAGCCTACACACATAAAATATCACGAGAGATCGGCAACCTACAAACATACAATATCACGAGAGATCGGCAGCCTAGACACATAAAATATCACGAGAGAAAGACATCCTACATGCACAAAATATCACGAGAGGTCGACAGCCTACACACATAATGCATCAAGAGAAATCACCCACATACACAAATAATACGTCACGACAGACCACTAATCTACACACGTTGAACATCACGACAGACCACTAATCTACACATTAAAGAACGTCACGACAGACTACCCACCTGCACACTTAAGACGTCAAGAGAGACCACCAACCTACACACATAAGATGTCAAGAGAGACCATCAACCTACACACATAAGATGTCAAGAGAGACCATCAACCTACACACATAAGATGTCTAGAGAGACCACCAACCTACACACATAAGATGTCAAGAGAGACCACCAACCTACACACATAAGATGTCAAGAGAGACCACCAACCTACACACATAAGATGTCAAGAGAGACCACCAACCTACACACATAAGATGTCAAGAGAGACCATCAACGTACACACATACGTTTTCACAAGAGACCTTCGACCTACACATATAAGATGTAACGAGAGACCACCCACCTTAGCACATAAGATGTAATGAGAGAGAACGTACGTAAACACAAGAGATGTCGCAAGAGACGACCCTCCTATACACATGAGATGTCACGAGAGACCACTAAACTTCACACATAAGATGTCACGAGAGACCAACAACCTAGAAGCATAAGGTGTCACAAGAAACAATCCACCTACACGCATAAGATGTCACGAAAGACCACCAACCTAGAAGCATAAGGCGTCACGGAAGACCACCAACCTACACACATAGGATGGCATGAGAGACCACCAACCTACACTCAAAAGACATCACGATAGACCACCAACCAAGAAGCATAAGGTATCACGAAAGACCACCCACCTACAGAAATAAGATGTCACGAGACAAAAAAACAATCTAGAAGCATACAGTATCACGAGAGACCACCCACTTACACACATAAGATGTCACGAGAAACAACAAACGTACACACATAATGTGTCACGAGATATCACCAACCTGGAAGCATAAGGTTTCACGTGAGGTCATCCACCCTAGCAGCATTAGGTATCACGAGAAACGACCCACCTACACACATAAGATGTGACGAGAGACAACACAGAAGCATAGGGTAGTGTGATAGACCACCCACCAACACACATAAGATCTCACAAGAGAGAACCAACCTACACAAATAAGACATAACAAGAGACCACCCACCTATACGCATAACACGTCACGAGAGACCACCCACCTACACACATATGATGTCACGAGAGACCATCAACCTACACGCATAAGACATCACGAGAAACCACCATCTTACACGCATAAGATGTCACGAGAGAGCATCATCTTACACACATACGACGTTACGAGAGACCAACCACCTACACCCATAAGATGTCACAAGAGACCACCAACCTACACACATAAGATGTCAAGAGAGACCATCAACCTACACACATAAGATGTCACAAGAGACCACCAACCTACACATATAAGATGTCACGAGAGACCACCCACCTTAGCACATAAGATGTAATGAGAGAGAACGTACGTAAACACAAGAGATGTCGCAAGAGACGACCCTCCTATACACATGAGATGTCACGAGAGACCACTAAACTTCACACATAAGATGTCACGAGAGACCAACAACCTAGAAGCATAAGGTGTCACAAGAAACAATCCACCTACACGCATAAGATGTCACGAAAGACCACCAACCTAGAAGCATAAGGCGTCACGGAAGACCACCAACCTACACACATAGGATGGCATGAGAGACCACCAACCTACACTCAAAAGACATCACGATAGACCACCAACCAAGAAGCATAAGGTATCACGAAAGACCACCCACCTACAGAAATAAGATGTCACGAGACAAAAAAACAATCTAGAAGCATACAGTATCACGAGAGACCACCCACTTACACACATAAGATGTCACGAGAAACAACAAACGTACACACATAATGTGTCACGAGATATCACCAACCTGGAAGCATAAGGTTTCACGTGAGGTCATCCACCCTAGCAGCATTAGGTATCACGAGAAACGACCCACCTACACACATAAGATGTGACGAGAGACAACACAGAAGCATAGGGTAGTGTGATAGACCACCCACCAACACACATAAGATCTCACAAGAGAGAACCAACCTACACAAATAAGACATAACAAGAGACCACCCACCTATACGCATAACACGTCACGAGAGACCACCCACCTACACACATATGATGTCACGAGAGACCATCAACCTACACGCATAAGACATCACGAGAAACCACCATCTTACACGCATAAGATGTCACGAGAGAGCATCATCTTACACACATACGACGTTACGAGAGACCAACCACCTACACCCATAAGATGTCACAAGAGACCACCAAGCTACACACATAAGATGTCACGATAAACCACCAACCTACACATATATGATGTCACGAGAGATCACTAACGTACACAAATAAGATATCCCGAGAGACCACTAAGCTACACACATAAGATGTCACAAGAGATCACCAACCTACACACACAAGATGTTACGAGAGACGACTCACGTACATGCATGAGATGTCATGAGATACCACCCAAGTTCACACATAAGATGTCAAAGACTACACACCTACAAACATGAAATCTCACAAGAGATCACCTACGTACACACTTGAGATGTCGCTAGAGACCATCCATGTATACACATAAGATGTCACTAGAGACCACCCACCTGCACACATCACACATTACGAGAGTACAACAAACTATCATACTGGTGGTCATATATCAAACTATCAATATCAAACTATTCATTATTTCTCCGTGTTCCCTTTTCCCTCCCCTCTTCCGCTCCCCCCTAGCGGCTATCATGTTTCTATTGCCTTCCCCCCACCCCTTTCTCCCACTTGTTCTCCTCCTCTCTCTCTCCACCTCTTCTTTACGATTGGCTCTATCGGGCATCTTTTGTTGGAGGCAGCGTAGTCTTTCCTTCTCCCTTCCACTACACACATTTCTGATTTCGACTTGGAGGAAGACACATTCAGATAAGTTTTCGTGTTTTTCTCTCGTTTTGTATGTATCCTCGAATAAGGCTCACGCCGAAATATCGGATGTTGTATGTTTTTCATTTATACATTCTCATACTTTCTATTCGTTTTTTTCTCACCTTACTCACTCCCTCTCTCACTTTGTAAAACTGCACTATACACCTCTGTCTACCTTACATCAAACTACACGCAAAAGACGTCACAAGAGACCGCCCATCTACAAACATAGGACGTCATGAGAGACCACCAACCTTCATACATATGACGTCACAAGAGACCACCCATCTACAAACATAGGACGTCATGAGAGACCACCAACCTTCATACATATGACGTCACAAGAGACCGCCCATCTACAAACATAGGACGTCAAGAGAGACCACCAACCTTCATACATATGACGTCACAAGAGACCACCCATCTACAAACATAGGACGTCATGAGAGACCACCAACCTTCATACATATGACGTCACAAGAGACCACCCATCTACAAACATAGGACGTCATGAGACTATAATGCCATGATAGACAACCCACCTACACACAATCCACTATAATGCCATGATAGACAACCCACCTACACACAATCCACTAGGATTCTATGATAGACAACCAACCTACATACATAAGATATCACTAAAGACAACTAACCTAGACACATAGGATTTCACGAGAAACTCCACACCTTCACATATAAGATGTCACGATAGACCACCCACGCACACATATAGATGTCACGAGAGACTAAACACCTACACACATGAGACATAATGAGAAACCACCCACGTACACACTTGATATGTCACGAGAGATCAACCACCTACACCTATAAGATGTCACGAGAGACCACCCACCAACACACATAAGACGTCATGACTGTACACCCAACTACACACAAAAGATATCACGAAAGACCACCAACCTGCACACATAGGATGCCACGAGAGACCACCCACCTACACACTTAAGACGTTACGAGAGACCACATACCTACACACAAAAGACATCACGAGAGATCAACCAAAACACAGACGACGTCATAATAGACCGCCCACCTACACGTTTAAGACATAAGGATAGATCATCCACCGACAAAGATAAGACTTCACGAGAAACCTCCTATCTACACAGATACGACTGCACGAGAAATCACCAACCTACACACATTAGAGGTCACGAGAGACCACCGTCTTACACAGTTAAGACGAAACGACAGGGCACCATTCTACACACATAAGACGTGATGAGGGACCACCCACCTAAACACATAAGACGTCACGAGAGGACACCAACCTACACACATAAGGCGCCACGAGAGACCACATACCTGCACACAAAAGACGTCACGAGAGACCACCGAAATACAAAGATAAGAAGTCACGAGAGACCAACAACTTGCACATATATATCATCACGAGATACCACGTACCTACACACATAAAACGTCACGACAGACCAACGACCTACACACGTAGAATGTGTCGAGAAACCACCAACCTACAAACATATTCTGTCACGAGCACTACCAATCTACCCACATAAGATATTACGAGATATCACCAACATACACACATAAGTCATCACGAGAGACAACACACCTACATACATAAGAATTCACGACAGTCCAACCACCTACACACGTAGGAAAAAAAGAGTGAGCACCAACCTATACATATAAGACATCACGAAGAACCCTCCAGATACAATCATAAATGTCATGAGAGAACACCAACCTACAAACATAGGACGTCACGAGCACCGCCATTCTACACACATAAGATATCAAGAGAGATAAAAAAAACTTACACATAGAAGGCATTACGAGAGACCGCCCACCTACACACAGAAGATGTCACAAGAGACCACTAACCTACACATGTAGGATGTCACGTGAGACTACCAACCTACACGCTTCAGACGTCACGAGAGACCACCAACCTACATACAAAAAACGTCACGTGTGACCACCCACCAAAACAATTAAGACATCACGAGAGACCACTCTCCTACAAACAGAAGAACACATTAGAAATCACAAGAGACCCCAACCTACATTCATAAGATCTCACGAGAGACCACCCAGCTACACAGATAGTATGTCACGAGAGACCACCCACCTACACAGATATTATGTCATGAGAGACCACTCACCTACACAGATAGTATGTCACGAGAGACCACCCACCTACACAGATAGTATGTCATGAGAGACCACCCACCTACACAGATAGTATGTCACGAGAGATCACCCACTTACACAGATAGTATGTCACGAGAGAGCACCGTCCTACACAGATAGTATGTCACGAGAGACCACCCACCTACACAGATAGTATGTCACGAGAGACCACCCACCTACACAGATAGTATGTCACGAGAGACCACCCACCTACACAGATAGTATGTCACGAGAGACCACCCACCTACACAGATAGTATGTCACGAGAGAGCACCGTCCTACACAGATAGTATGTCATGAGAGACCACCCACCTACACAGATAGTATGTCACGAGAGACCACCCACCTACACAGATAGTATGTCACGAGAGAGCACCCACCTACACAGATAGTATGTCATGAGAGACCACCCACCTATACAGATAGTATGTCATGAGAGACCACCCACCTACACAGATAGTATGTCACGAGAGACCACCCACCTACACAGATAGTATGTCACGAGAGACCACCCACCTACACAGATAGTATGTCACGAGAGATCACCCACCTACACAGATATGATTTCATGAAATATCACCGACCTATACAGATAAGACGTCACAATGGACCACCAACCCACATATTTAAGCGTCACTAGAGACCACAAACGTACACAAATAAAATCTCAAGAGAGCACCCACCTACACGCAAAAGACGTTACGAAAGACCAACATGCACATATGAGACTCACCGAGAGACCACTCCTACACATATAAGGCATCACGAAAGACTACCCACCTAAACACACAGGATATCACGAGAGAGCACCAACTTGAAAATATAAGACATCACGAGAAGACCGCCCACCTATTTACACAAGACGTGGCAATAGATCACAAACCAACACACATAGGACATCACGAGAAATCACCTACCTACAGACCCAAGATGTTACGAGAGAGGAAGAATCTACACACATAAAAGGTCACGGGAAACAACACACCTACACACTTAAGACGTCAGCAGAGCTCACCCATTTGCACACATAAAACGTCATGAGAGACCACCAATCTATATACATTAGACGTCACGAGATACCACCGGACTACGCACATAAGACGTCACGAGATACCACCGGACTACGCACATAAGACGTCACGATTGAACACCCACCTTCACACATATTACTTCACGAGAAACCACAAAACTACACACATAAGAAATTTCCCGAGAGACCACCTACTTACACATACGAGATGTGTCCAGAAAGGCCAGTCAACTGCACACATAAGATGTTACGAGAGACCACCCACCTATAGACATAAGATGTCAGGAAAGACCAACCTCCATACATAAGATGTCTCCCGCGAGACCACCCATCTACACACATAGATCTCATGATAGAGCACACACCTACATACATAGGATGTCACTAGAGACCACATACATAGGATTTCATTAGAACCACATAACTACACATGTAAGATGTCACGATAGACCACCCACCTGCATGTATAAGATTTCACGAGAGGCAATACACATGCACACATGAGATATCACGAGAGACCACCCACGTACAAAGATGAAATATCACGAGAAACCACCCACATATACGTATAAGATGTTACGAGAGTACACCAGCCTACACACCAAAGACGTCTCGAGAGACCACCGACATACAACCAAAAAAGGTCACGAGGACTTGCACCAACACTTCTAAGATATCACTAGAGATCACTCACCTACACATATAAGATGTCACGAGAGACCAGCCACACACTTCTAAGATATCACTAGAGATCACTCACCTACACATATAAGATGTCACGAGAGACCAGCCACACACTTCTAAGATATCACTAGAGATCACTCACCTACACATATAAGATGTCACGAGAGACCAGCCACACACACATATAGGATATCATGAGAGATCACCACTCCACACACATAAGACGTCACGAAAGACCACCAACCTTTACACATAGGATGTCACGAGAGACTATACTCTTACGCACTTAAGACTTCATGAGAGATCACAAACCTACACACAAACGAGAGATCACCCACCTACACGCTTAAGACATGACAAGAGACCACCCATCTACAAACATAAGACTTCACGGGAAACCACCAGCCTACACACATATGAGATCACGAGAGACCACCAATCTACACACGTACGACGATACGAGAGAGCACCATTCTACACATATAAGACGTCACGAGGGACAAACCACCTACACATATAAGATGTCACGAGAGACCAGCCACACACTTCTAAGATATCACTAGAGATCACTCACCTACACATATAAGATGTCACGAGAGACCAGCCACACACTTCTAAGATATCACTAGAGATCACTCACCTACACATATAAGATGTCACGAGAGACCAGCCACACACACATATAGGATATCATGAGAGATCACCACTCCACACACATAAGACGTCACGAAAGACCACCAACCTTTACACATAGGATGTCACGAGAGACTATACTCTTACGCACTTAAGACTTCATGAGAGATCACAAACCTACACACAAACGAGAGATCACCCACCTACACGCTTAAGACATGACAAGAGACCACCCATCTACAAACATAAGACTTCACGGGAAACCACCAGCCTACACACATATGAGATCACGAGAGACCACCAATCTACACACGTACGACGATACGAGAGAGCACCATTCTACACATATAAGACGTCACGAGGGACAAACCACATACACACATAAGACGTCACGAGGGACAAACCACATACACACATAAGACGTCACGAGGGACAAACCACATACACACATAAGACGTCACGAAACGACCACCCCCTAACCACATAAGATGCCACGACAGACCACCAACCTATACAAATAAGACCCCACGAAAGGTCACCCATCTACACACAAAACAAATCACGAGAGACTACCGACATACAAACATAACACGTCACGAGCACTGGTAATCTACACACATAAGATACTACGAGGGACCACCCTTCTACAAACATAAGTGATCACGAGAGACCACCCTTCTACAAACATAAGTGATCACGAGAGACCACCCTTCTACAAACATAAGTGATCACGAGAGACCACCTTTCTACAAACATAAGTGATCACGAGAGACCACCAACCTGCATACATAGGACCTCACAGGAGCTCGCCAAACTACACACATAGAATTTAAAGAGAGACCTCCCACCTACACACATAATACGTCACGATTGACCACCCACCTCCACATACATGACATCACGAGATTTAACCAACCTACTCAAATAAGATATCACGAGAGACCATCATCCTACACACACAAGATATCACGAGAGACCACCAAAATAAACACATAGGATTTTACGAGAGACCACCAAGCTACAAACATAAGATGTCAACCGAGAGATCACCCACATACACATCTAAGATGTAAGGAAAAACCACCCGCCTTCATAAAGAAGATGTCACCAGAGACCACACACGTACATACATGAGATGCCACGATACCACACACGAATTCACATAAGATGTCACGAGAGATCACTCACCTACATACATGAGATGCCACGAGAGACCACCCATCTACAATAATAAGACGTCACGAGAAACAGCTAATCTATACACATAAGATGTCACGAGAGACCACCTAATTACACACGTGAGATGTCACGAAAGACCACACACTTTCACAAATAGGATGTCATGAGAGATCACTTATCTAAACACTTAAGACACCACAAGAGACCACACACCTACATGAAAAAGATTTCACGAGAGACCACCTACCTAAAGACCCAACGAGAAACCACCAACCTACATGCATAAGACGTATTGAGAGACCATCCACCTACACACCTAAGACGTTACGGGAGACCCCTCTCCTACACGTATAAGATGTCACAAGAGATCATCAACCTATATACATAAGATGTCTCGAGAACCACCAACCTACTCACATAAGATATCACGAGAGAGCATCGACCTACTCTTATAAGACGTCAAGAGAGACCACCAACCTACACACATAAGACGTCACGAGAGGCCACCAACCTACACACATGAGACGTCACGAGAGACCACCAACCTACACACATAAGACGTCACGAGAGACCACCAACCTACACACATATCATGTCACTAGAGACCACCAACCTACACACATAAGACGTCACGAGAGACCACCAAACTACAGACATAGGACGTCACGAGAGACCACCAACGTACACACATAAGACGTCCTGAGAGACCATCAACGTCCACACATAAGACGCCACGAGTGACCACCCATCTACATACAAAAGACATCAAGAGAGAGACCCCTCGACCTACAAAGATAAGACATAACGAGATACCATCAACTTACACACATATGCCATCACGAGAAACCACCCACCACCACATAAGACGTCACGATAAACCAATTAATACACACATAGGATGTCACACGAAAGCACCAACCTACACGCAAATGACGTCACGAGATACCAACAACCTACGCGAATACGATTTCACGAGGGACTACCCACCTAAACACATATGACATCACGAGGGAACCACTCACTTAAACACATATGACGTAACGAGACAATTAACTTACACAAATGGACGTCACGAGAGCCCACCCACCTACACACATAAAGTGCCATGAGAGACCACCCAGCTACACATATAAGATACCACGAGAGACCACCCACCTACACATATAAGATGCCACGAGAAACCAACCACGTATATACATAACATGTTATGAGAGACCACCCACCTACACACATAAGATGTCACGAAAGACCAACCACCTACACACATAAGATACCACGAAAGACCACCCACCTACACACATAAGGTGCCACGAAAGACCAACCACCTACACAATAAAATGCCACAAGAAACCACCCACCTACACACATAATATATCACGAGAGACCAACCACCTACACACATAAGATGCCACAAGAAACCAGCCACCTACACACATAATATATCACGAAAGACCAACCACCTACACACATAAGATGCCACAAGAAACCACCCACCTACACACATAAGATGCCACAATAGACCAGCCACCTACACACATAACGTGCCATGAGAGCCACCCTCCTACACGTATAAGATATCACGGGAGACTACCAACCTATACACATAAAAAGTCTCGAGAATCCACCTATCTGCACATATAGTACCAGTGAAAGAACTCCTGATACAAAGATATCAGCAAATTTAATGTTGCAGAAATATGAAATGTGTAAGCCATTTGCTGACAAAATGCAGAAGGCAAAAAGATGTGATCGTAGCAGCATCAAGACTGGATACGTAACATTGTATGTGCATGAAAAAAGAAAGAATTTTTTTTTTAATGTAGCATAGCTGGACAACAAATCTGATGGCTCCTGTTTTTGTGTGTTGTTGTAATGAGCATAGATTTCTCAGTGTTTGTCAATACAACAATGCTATTGCTCACACTTTGTTATTATTTATTTCAATATGCACAGTTGATTGAACATGAAGAAAGTCATAGTCACTTGTGTAAACTGTTAAGTCATCGGTAAACAGGTCAATCAGAAATGTTCAGGATGAAGTAGTGGAACACTGGAAGAAAGGAGAAGTGCGCCAGATATTTGTGCAGTGACAGTGTCAGCTGCATGGGAACTTCACGTTGACGCTGCTTTCTGCCTGCTACTTGCTGCCTACGATTTGCTGTTTGTTGCTTTCTACTTGCTGTTCGCTGCTTCATGCTTGCTACTTTCTTTTTGCTACTTCCTATTTACTATTTTTTAATTGCTACTTGCTGCTTGCTACTTGCTGTTTGCTGCTTTCTGCTTGCTACTTGCTGTTTGCTGCTTTCTGCTTGCTACTTACTCATTTCTGCTTGCTGCTTGTTACTTTGCTGCTCGCTACCTGCTGCTTGATACTTTGCTGCTTGCTACTTGCTGCTTGCCGATTGCTACTTACTGCATGCTGCTTGCTACTTGCTTCTTGCCGCCTACTACTTGCTTCTCTCTGCTTGCTACTTGCTGCTTGCTGCTTTCTAGTTTCTAATTGCTGCTTGTTTCTTGGTACTTGCTGCTTCCTGCTTGCTACTTGCTAACTGCTTCTTCTTAATTGCTATGTGCTACTCTCTGCGTGCTAATTGCTGCTTGCCATTTTCTGCTTGCTACTTGCTGCTTGCTGTTTGGTACCTGCTAATTGCGGCTGTCTATTTGCTCCTTGCTAATTTCTCGCTGCTGTTTGATAATTGCTCCCTGTTATTTGCCGCTTGCTAATTGCTGCTTGTTTCTTGGTACTCGCTGCTTGCTACATGTTGTTTCCTACTTGTTACTTGCTGCTTGCTAATTGCTGCTTGCTAATTGCTATGTGCTACACTCTGGGTGCTAATTGCTGCTCGCTGTTTCCCATTTTCTGCTTGATATTTGCTAAGTGTTGCTTGCTACTTGCTGCTTGCTACTTGCTGCTTGCTACTTGCTACTTGCTGCTTGCTACGTACTGCCTTCTAATTGCTACTTTCTGCATGCAGCATGCTACTTCCTGTTTGCTAATTGGCACTTCCTTCTTGCTAAGTGTTGCTTGCTACTTGCTGCTTGCTAATTAATGCTTGTTACTTGTTGTCTGCTACTTGCTGCTTGCTAATTAATGCTTGTTACTTGTTGTCTGCTACTTGCTGCTTGCTAATTAATGCTTGTTACTTGTTGTCTGCTACTTGCTGCTTGCTAATTAATGCTTGTTACTTGTTGTCTGCTACTTGCTGCTTGCTAATTAATGCTTGTACTTGTTGTCTGCTACTTGCTGCTTGCTAATTAATGCTTGTTACTTGTTGTCTGCTACTTGCTGCTTGCTAATTAATGCTTGTTACTTGTTGTCTGCTACTTGCTGCTTGCTAATTAATGCTTGTTACTTGTTGTCTGCTACTTGCTGCTTGCCTGAGAGAAATGAAGTCATAAGTTTTCTTGCGTCAAGGGTAGTCTATTATTATTATATATTATTATTATTATTATCATTATTACTTTGTGCCCTGTCACATAACTTTAGTGATCATACTTATCCATCTTGTGTGGTCCTTGGTGTTACCAATTAGTTCCAGATGCTTTTTTCTCTACGTCACGTGATCAGTTCATTAAGAAAGTAGCCTACAGTTTTCCCCATTCTGACAAGAACCCCATGGTCAGTAGCATCAAACAATAGTCAGTAGCATCAAACAATAGTCAGTAGCATCAAACCATGGTCAGTAGCATCAAACAATAGTCAGTAGCATCAAACAATAGTCAGTAGCATCAAACAATAGTCAGTAGCATCAAACCATGGTCAGTAGCATCAAACAATAGTCAGTAGCATCAAACCATGGTCAGTAGCATCAAACAATAGTCAGTAGCATCAAACAATAGTCAGTAGCATCAAACAATAGTCAGTAGCATCAAACCATGGTCAGTAGCATCAAACAATAGTCAGTAGCATCAAACAATAGTCAGTAGCATCAAACAATAGTCAGTAGCATCAAACCATGGTCAGTAGCATCAAACAATAGTCAGTAGCATCAAACCATGGTCAGTAGCATCAAACCATGGTCAGTAGCATCAAACCATAGTCAGTAGTATGAAACAATAGTCAGTAGCATCAAACAATAGTCAGTAGCATCAAACAATAGTCAGTAGCATCAAACAATAGTCAGTAGCATCAAACAATAGTCAGTAGCATCAAACAATAGTCAGTAGCATCAAACAATAGTCAGTAGCATCAAACAATAGTCAGTAGCATCAAACAATAGTCAGTAGCATCAAACAATAGTCAGTAGCATCAAACAATGGTCAGTAGCATCAAACCATGGTCAGTAGCATCAAACAATAGTCAGTAGCATCAAACAGTAGTCAGTAGCATCAAACAATAGTCAGTAGCATCAAACAATAGTCAGTAGCATCAAACAATAGTCAGTAGCATCAAACCATGGTCAGTAGCATCAAACAATAGTCAGTAGCATCAAACCATGGTCAGTAGCATCAAACCATAGTCAGTAGTATCAATCCATGGTCAGTAGCATCAAACCATAGTCAGTAGTATCAATCCATGGTCAGTAGCATCAACATTTGGTCAGTCGCATTAAACTATGGTCAGTCATATCAAAAAATGGTCTGTCATATCAAAGTATGGTCAGTCGCATCACACCATATCAGTTTCATCAAATGATGGTTAGTCATATCAAACGATGGTTAGTCATATTAAACCATAGTCAGTCATATCAAACCATGGTCAGTCATATCAAACCATAGTCAGTCATATCAAACCATAGTCAGTCATATCAAACCATGGTCAGTCATATCAAACCATAGTCAGTCATATCAAACCAAGGTCAGTCATATCAAACATTGCTGCTTGCTACTTGCTGCTTGCTACTTGCTGCTTGCTGTTTGGTACCTGCTAATTGCGGCTGTCTATTTGCTCCTTGCTAATTTCTCGCTGCTGTTTGATAATTGCTCCCTGTTATTTGCCGCTTGCTAATTGCTGCTTGTTTCTTGGTACTCGCTGCTTGCTACATGTTGTTTCCTACTTGTTACTTGCTGCTTGCTAATTGCTGCTTGCTAATTGCTATGTGCTACACTCTGGGTGCTAATTGCTGCTCGCTGTTTCCCATTTTCTGCTTGATATTTGCTAAGTGTTGCTTGCTACTTGCTGCTTGCTACTTGCTGCTTGCTACTTGCTACTTGCTGCTTGCTACGTACTGCCTTCTAATTGCTACTTTCTGCATGCAGCATGCTACTTCCTGTTTGCTAATTGGCACTTCCTTCTTGCTAAGTGTTGCTTGCTACTTGCTGCTTGCTAATTAATGCTTGTTACTTGTTGTCTGCTACTTGCTGCTTGCTAATTAATGCTTGTTACTTGTTGTCTGCTACTTGCTGCTTGCTAATTAATGCTTGTTACTTGTTGTCTGCTACTTGCTGCTTGCTAATTAATGCTTGTTACTTGTTGTCTGCTACTTGCTGCTTGCTAATTAATGCTTGTTACTTGTTGTCTGCTACTTGCTGCTTGCTAATTAATGCTTGTTACTTGTTGTCTGCTACTTGCTGCTTGCTAATTAATGCTTGTTACTTGTTGTCTGCTACTTGCTGCTTGCTAATTAATGCTTGTTACTTGTTGTCTGCTACTTGCTGCTTGCCTGAGAGAAATGAAGTCATAAGTTTTCTTGCGTCAAGGGTAGTCTATTATTATTATTATTATTATTATTATTATTATCATTATTACTTTGTGCCCTGTCACATAACTTTAGTGATCATACTTATCCATCTTGTGTGGTCCTTGGTGTTACCAATTAGTTCCAGATGCTTTTTTCTCTACGTCACGTGATCAGTTCATTAAGAAAGTAGCCTACAGTTTTCCCCATTCTGACAAGAACCCCATGGTCAGTAGCATCAAACAATAGTCAGTAGCATCAAACAATAGTCAGTAGCATCAAACCATGGTCAGTAGCATCAAACAATAGTCAGTAGCATCAAACAATAGTCAGTAGCATCAAACAATAGTCAGTAGCATCAAACCATGGTCAGTAGCATCAAACAATAGTCAGTAGCATCAAACCATGGTCAGTAGCATCAAACAATAGTCAGTAGCATCAAACAATAGTCAGTAGCATCAAACAATAGTCAGTAGCATCAAACCATGGTCAGTAGCATCAAACAATAGTCAGTAGCATCAAACAATAGTCAGTAGCATCAAACAATAGTCAGTAGCATCAAACCATGGTCAGTAGCATCAAACAATAGTCAGTAGCATCAAACCATGGTCAGTAGCATCAAACCATGGTCAGTAGCATCAAACCATAGTCAGTAGTATGAAACAATAGTCAGTAGCATCAAACAATAGTCAGTAGCATCAAACAATAGTCAGTAGCATCAAACAATAGTCAGTAGCATCAAACAATAGTCAGTAGCATCAAACAATAGTCAGTAGCATCAAACAATAGTCAGTAGCATCAAACAATAGTCAGTAGCATCAAACAATAGTCAGTAGCATCAAACAATAGTCAGTAGCATCAAACAATGGTCAGTAGCATCAAACCATGGTCAGTAGCATCAAACAATAGTCAGTAGCATCAAACAGTAGTCAGTAGCATCAAACAATAGTCAGTAGCATCAAACAATAGTCAGTAGCATCAAACAATAGTCAGTAGCATCAAACCATGGTCAGTAGCATCAAACAATAGTCAGTAGCATCAAACCATGGTCAGTAGCATCAAACCATAGTCAGTAGTATCAATCCATGGTCAGTAGCATCAAACCATAGTCAGTAGTATCAATCCATGGTCAGTAGCATCAACATTTGGTCAGTCGCATTAAACTATGGTCAGTCATATCAAAAAATGGTCTGTCATATCAAAGTATGGTCAGTCGCATCACACCATATCAGTTTCATCAAATGATGGTTAGTCATATCAAACCATAGTTAGTCATATCAAAGCATAGTTAGTCATATCAAAGCATAGTTAGTCATATCAAACCATAGTTAGTCATATCAAAGCATAGTTAGTCATATCAAAGCATGGCCGTTCATATCAAACCATAGTTAGTCATATCAAACCATAGTTAGTCATATCAAACCATAGTTAGTCATATCAAACCATAGTTAGTCATATCAAACCATAGTTAGTCATATCAAACCATAGTTAGTCATATCAAAGCATGGCCGTTCATATCAAACCATAGTTAGTCATATCAAACCATAGTTAGTCATTTCAAACCATAGTTAGTCATATCAAACCATAGTTAGTCATATCAAACCATAGTTAGTCATATCAAACCATAGTTAGTCATATCAAAGCATGGCCGTTCATATCAAACCATAGTTAGTCATATCAAACTATGCCCAGTCATATCAAACCATGGTCTGTCATATCACACCATGGTCAGTCATATCAAACCATAGTCTGTCATATCAAACCATGGCCATTCATATCAAACCATGGTCTGTCATATCAAACCATGGCCATTCATATCAAACCATGGTCAGTCATATCAAACTATGGTCAGCCATATCAAACCATAATCAGTAATATCAAACCATGGTCAGTCATATCAAACCAAGGCCATTCATATCAAACCATGGCCGTTCATATCAAACCATGGCCTGTCATATCAAACCATGGTCTGTCATATCAAACCATGGTCTGTCATATCAAACCATGGCCAGTCATATCAAACCATAGTCAGTCATATCAAACTATGCCCAGTCATATCAAACTATGGTCAGTCATATCAAACCATAGTCTGTCATATCAAACCATAGTTAGTCATATCAAACCATAGTTAGTCATATCAAACCATAGTTAGTCATATCAAACCATAGTTAGTCATATCAAACCATAGTTAGTCATATCAAACCATAGTTAGTCATATCAAAGCATGGCCGTTCATATCAAACCATAGTTAGTCATATCAAACCATGGCCAGTCATATCAAACCATGGTCTGTCATATCAAACCATGGTCTGTCATATCAAACCATGGTCTGTCATATCAAACCATGGCCGTTCATATCAAACCATGGTCTGTCATATCAAACCATGGCCTTTCATATCAAACCATGGTCTGTCATATCAAACCATGGTCTGCCATATCAAACCATAATCAGTAATATCAAACCATGGTCAGTCATATCAAACCAAGGCCATTCATATCAAACCATAGTCAGTCATATCAAACTATGCCCAGTCATATCAAACCATGGTCAGTCATATCAAACCATGGTCAGTCATATCAAACTATGCCCAGTCATATCAAACCATAGTCAGTCATATCAAACTATGCCCAGTCATATCAAACCATGGTCAGTCATATCAAACCATGGTCTGTCATATCAAACCATGGTCAGTCATATCAAACCATGGTCTGTCATATCAAACCATGGTCAGTCATATCAAACCATGGTCTGTCATATCAAACCATGGTCAGTAATATCAAACCATAGTCAGTCATATCAAACTATGGTCAGTCATATCAAACTATTTCATAAAATCAACAACATGCTGTCATTACTTAAATTTGATAACCAGTTTCTGACATTTTAGTGAAAGTTGTGTGTTTAACATTTGACTGACTGTCAGTTAGCAAATTATTATCTTGCATATTCATAACAAGATTATCCTGTTTATACGTTTCTCTGGCAGTTTTAATAGAGAAGATAGATCTTGTCTGCGTTTGTCAAAGTGCTGAATGAGCATGATTTTAATTAGGAGCTACATTTTGCTGCTTTAAAAATCAAAGAGATTTAGCTATAAATATATTTTGTCATTAAAGGACAGCAGTTAAGCAAGATTTGATAAAGTTAGCAAAAAATGTAACGTCATTATAGATACACAGAAGTACATTTACAGTCAGTACATCAGTCATTGCAGATAAACAAATTTATTATGGCCAGATTAGTCAAATAATCTTTCTTGTCCTGGGTAATAATATGTTGAGCTTTATTTCTAAACATTCTTTGTCGTCTTCTTTGTCGTCTTCTTTGTCGTCTTCTTTGTCGTCGGTTGCGTTGTGTCGCAGTTAATATGTCTTTAGGCCCAACGCATCGGACTTTAGCTGATATTTTTCTTTCTAGAATGGGTTAGTCTTCCTACTCGGATGAGTATTCAGCAGGACAGAGTACTGGGACGAGTATCCAGCTGGAAAGAGTACTGGGATGAGTATCCAGCTGGAAAGAGTACTGGGATGAGTATTCAGCAGGACAGAGTACTGGAATGAGTATTCAGCTGGACAGAGTACTGGGATGAGTATTCAGCTGGACAGAGTACTGAAATGAGTATTCAGCTGGACAGAGTACTGGGATGAGTATTCAGCAGGACAGAGTACTGGAATGAGTATTCAGCTGGAAAGAGTACTGGAATGAGTATTCAGCTGGACAGAGTACTGGGATGAGTATTCAGCTGGACAGAGTACTGGGATGAGTATTCAGCAGGACAGAGTACTGGAATGAGTATTCAGCTGGAAAGAGTACTGGAATGAGTATTCAGCTGGACAGAGTACTGAAATGAGTATTCAGCTGGACAGAGTACTGGAATGAGTATTCAGCTGGACAGAGTACTGGGATGAGTATTCAGCAGGACAGAGTACTGGAATGAGTATTCAGCTGGACAGAGTACTGGAATGAGTATTCAGCTGGACAGAGTACTGGGATGAGTATTCAGCTGGACAGAGTCCCGTCTGGGAGATGACGTACATAATGTCAGACAAGTGTACATGGTCAGTGACAACGAAGTTGCTTCAATCATTCTCTAAGTTATAGTGCAGGCGCTGGCGATTGTCCAGAAATATTCTTGTTTGTCAAACTTGTTTACTCCACTACAGAATCCAGCCACATAATTAATTAGTCAGAGTTTCCTAGTTTTTCTTCCACTGTTCAACCCCCCCCCCCCAACCCCTCTCCCAGCCCCCCTCCCCTGGCCTGGGAACACAATAAATAAATCTCGGGTGGCGGGGGGGTGGGGGTGGGGCCAAGACTTTTGTGTTTAAAGCGAGTCAGTCCAGTCACTAGTCCAGGTCCCTCTAAAATTCATATCAAACCATAGTTAGTCATTTCAAACCATAGTTAGTCATATCAAACCATAGTTAGTCATATCAAACCATAGTTAGTCATATCAAACCATAGTTAGTCATATCAAACCATGGCCGTTCATATCAAACCATGGTCTGTCATATCAAACCATGGTCTGTCATATCAAACCATGGTCTGTCATATCAAACCATGGTCTGTCATATCAAACCATGGTCTGTCATATCAAACCATGGCCTTTCATATCAAACCATGGTCTGTCATATCAAACCATGGCCGTTCATATCAAACCATGGTCTGTCATATCAAACCATGGTCTGTCATATCAAACCATAATCAGTAATATCAAACCATGGTCAGTCATATCAAACCAAGGCCATTCATATCAAACCATAGTCAGTCATATCAAACTATGCCCAGTCATATCAAACCATGGTCAGTCATATCAAACCATGGTCAGTCATATCAAACTATGCCCAGTCATATCAAACCATAGTCAGTCATATCAAACTATGCCCAGTCATATCAAACCATGGTCAGTCATATCAAACCATGGTCTGTCATATCAAACCATGGTCAGTCATATCAAACCATGGTCTGTCATATCAAACCATGGTCTGTCATATCAAACCATGGTCTGTCATATCAAACCATAGTCAGTCATATCAAACCATGGTCAGTCATATCAAACCATGGTCAGTCATATCAAACTATTTCATAAAATCAACAACATGCTGTCATTACTTAAATTTGATAACCAGTTTCTGACATTTTAGTGAAAGTTGTGTGTTTAACATTTGACTGACTGTCAGTTAGCAAATTATTATCTTGCATATTCATAACAAGATTATCCTGTTTATACGTTTCTCTGGCAGTTTTAATAGAGAAGATAGATCTTGTCTGCGTTTGTCAAAGTGCTGAATGAGCATGATTTTAATTAGGAGCTACATTTTGCTGCTTTAAAAATCAAAGAGATTTAGCTATAAATATATTTTGTCATTAAAGGACAGCAGTTAAGCAAGATTTGATAAAGTTAGCAAAAAATGTAACGTCATTATAGATACACAGAAGTACATTTACAGTCAGTACATCAGTCATTGCAGATAAACAAATTTATTATGGCCAGATTAGTCAAATAATCTTTCTTGTCCTGGGTAATAATATGTTGAGCTTTATTTCTAAACATTCTTTGTCGTCTTCTTTGTCGTCTTCTTTGTCGTCTTCTTTGTCGTCGGTTGCGTTGTGTCGCAGTTAATATGTCTTTAGGCCCAACGCATCGGACTTTAGCTGATATTTTTCTTTCTAGAATGGGTTAGTCTTCCTACTCGGATGAGTATTCAGCAGGACAGAGTACTGGGACGAGTATCCAGCTGGAAAGAGTACTGGGATGAGTATCCAGCTGGAAAGAGTACTGGGATGAGTATTCAGCAGGACAGAGTACTGGAATGAGTATTCAGCTGGACAGAGTACTGGGATGAGTATTCAGCTGGACAGAGTACTGAAATGAGTATTCAGCTGGACAGAGTACTGGGATGAGTATTCAGCAGGACAGAGTACTGGAATGAGTATTCAGCTGGAAAGAGTACTGGAATGAGTATTCAGCTGGACAGAGTACTGGGATGAGTATTCAGCTGGACAGAGTACTGGGATGAGTATTCAGCAGGACAGAGTACTGGAATGAGTATTCAGCTGGAAAGAGTACTGGAATGAGTATTCAGCTGGACAGAGTACTGAAATGAGTATTCAGCTGGACAGAGTACTGGAATGAGTATTCAGCTGGACAGAGTACTGGGATGAGTATTCAGCAGGACAGAGTACTGGAATGAGTATTCAGCTGGACAGAGTACTGGAATGAGTATTCAGCTGGACAGAGTACTGGGATGAGTATTCAGCTGGACAGAGTCCCGTCTGGGAGATGACGTACATAATGTCAGACAAGTGTACATGGTCAGTGACAACGAAGTTGCTTCAATCATTCTCTAAGTTATAGTGCAGGCGCTGGCGATTGTCCAGAAATATTCTTGTTTGTCAAACTTGTTTACTCCACTACAGAATCCAGCCACATAATTAATTAGTCAGAGTTTCCTAGTTTTTCTTCCACTGTTCAACCCCCCCCCCCAACCCCTCTCCCAGCCCCCCTCCCCTGGCCTGGGAACACAATAAATAAATCTCGGGTGGCGGGGGGGTGGGGGTGGGGCCAAGACTTTTGTGTTTAAAGCGAGTCAGTCATATCAAACTATGGTCAGCCATATCAAACCATAATCAGTAATATCAAACCATGGTCAGTCATATCAAACCAAGGCCATTCATATCAAACCATAGTCAGTCATATCAAACTATGCCCAGTCATATCAAACCATGGTCAGTCATATCAAACCATGGTCAGTCATATCAAACTATGCCCAGTCATATCAAACCATAGTCAGTCATATCAAACTATGCCCAGTCATATCAAACTATGGTCAGTCATATCAAACCATAGTCAGTAATATCAAACCATGGTCAGTCATATCAAACCATGGTCAGTCATATCAAACCATGGTCAGTCATATCAAACCATAGTCAGTAATATCAAACCATAGTCAGTAATATCAAACCATAGTCAGTCATATCAAACTATGGTCAGTCATATCAAACTATTTCATAAAATCAACAACATGCTGTCATTACTTAAATTTGATAACCAGTTTCTGACATTTTAGTGAAAGTTGTGTGTTTAACATTTGACTGACTGTCAGTTAGCAAATTATTATCTTGCATATTCATAACAAGATTATCCTGTTTATACGTTTCTCTGGCAGTTTTAATAGAGAAGATAGATCTTGTCTGCGTTTGTCAAAGTGCTGAATGAGCATGATTTTAATTAGGAGCTACATTTTGCTGCTTTAAAAATCAAAGAGATTTAGCTATAAATATATTTTGTCATTAAAGGACAGCAGTTAAGCAAGATTTGATAAAGTTAGCAAAAAATGTAACGTCATTATAGATACACAGAAGTACATTTACAGTCAGTACATCAGTCATTGCAGATAAACAAATTTATTATGGCCAGATTAGTCAAATAATCTTTCTTGTCCTGGGTAATAATATGTTGAGCTTTATTTCTAAACATTCTTTGTCGTCTTCTTTGTCGTCTTCTTTGTCGTCTTCTTTGTCGTCGGTTGCGTTGTGTCGCAGTTAATATGTCTTTAGGCCCAACGCATCGGACTTTAGCTGATATTTTTCTTTCTAGAATGGGTTAGTCTTCCTACTCGGATGAGTATTCAGCAGGACAGAGTACTGGGACGAGTATCCAGCTGGAAAGAGTACTGGGATGAGTATCCAGCTGGAAAGAGTACTGGGATGAGTATTCAGCAGGACAGAGTACTGGAATGAGTATTCAGCTGGACAGAGTACTGGGATGAGTATTCAGCTGGACAGAGTACTGAAATGAGTATTCAGCTGGACAGAGTACTGGGATGAGTATTCAGCAGGACAGAGTACTGGAATGAGTATTCAGCTGGAAAGAGTACTGGAATGAGTATTCAGCTGGACAGAGTACTGGGATGAGTATTCAGCTGGACAGAGTACTGGGATGAGTATTCAGCAGGACAGAGTACTGGAATGAGTATTCAGCTGGAAAGAGTACTGGAATGAGTATTCAGCTGGACAGAGTACTGAAATGAGTATTCAGCTGGACAGAGTACTGGAATGAGTATTCAGCTGGACAGAGTACTGGGATGAGTATTCAGCAGGACAGAGTACTGGAATGAGTATTCAGCTGGACAGAGTACTGGAATGAGTATTCAGCTGGACAGAGTACTGGGATGAGTATTCAGCTGGACAG
The DNA here is from genome assembly GCA_009760885.1 of Achatina immaculata. NCBI lineage: Eukaryota > Metazoa > Mollusca > Gastropoda > Stylommatophora > Achatinidae > Lissachatina > Lissachatina immaculata. Next base: position 66,720,047 of record CM019717.1, on the reverse strand, counting down.
AGTCCCGTCTGGGAGATGACGTACATAATGTCAGACAAGTGTACATGGTCAGTGACAACGAAGTTGCTTCAATCATTCTCTAAGTTATAGTGCAGGCGCTGGCGATTGTCCAGAAATATTCTTGTTTGTCAAACTTGTTTACTCCACTACAGAATCCAGCCACATAATTAATTAGTCAGAGTTTCCTAGTTTTTCTTCCACTGTTCAACCCCCCCCCCCCAACCCCTCTCCCAGCCCCCCTCCCCTGGCCTGGGAACACAATAAATAAATCTCGGGTGGCGGGGGGGTGGGGGTGGGGCCAAGACTTTTGTGTTTAAAGCGAGTCAGTCCAGTCACTAGTCCAGGTCCCTCTAAAATTCATTCCATGAATCCCCAGAAAATCTATCATAGGCCTCTAAAACTCCTTCCATGGACCCCAAAAATTCTTCACCAAAAAAAACTCTTTCCATGGATCCCCAAAACTCTTTCCATTGATCCCCAAAACTATTTCCATGGATCCCCAAAGCTCTTTCCATGGATCCCCAAAACTCTTTCCACGGATCCTCAAAATCCTTTCATTCCTCTCCCTTCCCCTCAATCCTTCCATGAAGCCCAGATGAAGAATGACAGATTATTTTTAAAAAAAATAAGAGCAGCTTTGCTTATTCACGAAGACGCAGTTTCACTTATACCGTATTTACTAGACATAAATTTACAGGACGAACAGTTAGAAAATGAAGACACTGTCCTCACTATATGAGTCGTATAATAACTAAGAAATAAAATTGGGAGGGTGGAGTGGAACCTACAAGAGAGTGAGTCTGAGAGAGTGAGTCTGAGAGAGTGAGTCTGAGAGAGTGAGTCTGAGAGAGTGATTCTGAGAGGGTGTTTGTGAAGTGCTATAAATGTTTGTGTGAAAACACGTGTGTTGTGATCCTGCCTGGTTTGTCAGTAGTAAAGAAGGGTTGGAGGAAGGGTTGGTCAGTAGTAAAGAAGAATTGGAGGAAAGAAACAGGAGAGAGAGAGAGAGAGAGAGAGAAAGAGAGAGAGAGAGAGGCATTTATGTCAAGCTGAGACAAGGATGATCAGAACAGATGAAATGAAAGTCATTGGGGATTATAAATTTAAGGACCTTGGAGCAACAATAACAGCTTACGGCAAGTGCACAAATGAAATCAAATCATGAATAGATAAAGCACAAACAACTTATTATGACATGAAGAAGACAGCAATAAATAAGAAAATCTCACTAAAAGAGAGAAAAAGAGTATCACAGTGCTATATAGAGCCATCATTGCCATATGGTTGTGAAACTGGGACAGTGAACAGAAAGATGACAAGAAACTGGAAGCAACAGAGATATGGCTTTGGAGAAGGGTGCAACAAATATTCTGGACAACAAATAGAGAGCTCCTCTGAGAAGCGTGAGAACAATGAAAATCAGATAAAATTATCAGAAAAAGACAATGAAAATCAGTTAAAATTATCAGAAAAAGACATGAAAATCAGTTAAAATTATCAGAAAAAGACAATGAAAATCAATTAAAATTATCAGAAAAAGACAATGAAAATCAGTTAAAGTTATCAGAAAAAGACAAAGAAAATCAGTTAAAATTATCAGAAAAAGACAAATAAAATTCCTGGACTTAAAATGAGGAAACAAGTTGGAGAACTTGGACATGTCATGAGAAGATAAGTTAGAGAACTGGGACATGTCATGAAAAGATAAGTTGGAGAACTTGGACATGTCATGAGAAGGCAAGTTAGAGAACTTGGATATGTCATGAAAAAACAAGTTAGAGAACTTGGACATGTCATGAAAAGACAAGTTAGATAACTTGGACATGTCATGAGAAGGCAAGTTAGAGAACTTGGACATGTCATGAGAAGACAAGTTAGAGAACTTGGACACGTCACGAGAAAACAAGTTGGAGAACTTGGACACGTCGGAGAACTTGGACACGTCATGAGAAGACAAGTTAGAGAACTTGGACACGTCATGAGAAGACAAGTTAGAGAACTTGGACATGTCATGAGAAAACAAGTTTGAGAACGTGGACATGTCACAAGAAGACAAGTTAGAGAACTTGGACACGTCACGAGAAAACAAGTTAGAGAACTTTGACACGTCGGAGAACTTGGACACGTCACGAGAAGACAAGTTAGAGAACTTGGACACGTCATGAGAAGACAAGTTAGAGAACTTGGACACGTCACGAGAAGACAAATTGGAGAACTTGGACACGTCATGAGAAGAGAAGTTAGAGAACTTGGACACGTCATGAGAAGATAAGTTGGAGAACTTGGACATATCATGAGAAGACAAGTTAGAGAACTTGGACACGTCATGAGAAGACAAGTTAGAGAATGTGGACACATCATGAGAAGATAAGTTGGAGAACTTGGACATGTCAGGAGAAGACAAGTTAGAGAACGTGGACATGTCACGAGAAGACAAGTTAGAGAACGTGGACACATCAGGAGAAGATAAGTTGGAGAACCTAGTAATGACTGAAAAATTCAAGGGAAAAAGAAAGAGAGGAAGACTAGAAATAAAACAACATCTCAGTGGATTGACCAAGTTGCATGGAAAAAGAAAAGCATCTGATTTAAACAGCAAGGACCGTGCAAGATGGAGAAGATTGATCTCCAACGCTGTCCTGCATGGCACATAGCACACATAACTTGAGGTGAATGATCTGGAATGTTAATAACAGGAGACAGTAGATGGCATGAGTGGCAGGTTTAGTACAGTGGTTGTATGTATTTATTTATATATTCTGGCACTAAACAGACTAGAATCCAAGTTACCTTTCAGTAACCCACTTCCCATCCGACGTAATACGCACCTTGAGTTTTTCAGTGTGCAGCTATACGAAGATCAGTGGAACACAAGAACGCTAGGTTAGCTCATTGTCTGTATCAAATGTATTTAACAATAAAATATTCTATTAATGTTTATAAAATGGTTAAGTTTATATCATTTTTATATAATGTTTATACACGAAATTATCAAATTTGTTCAACGCGAGTTCCAAGGGACATAAATATAGCCAGTTTCAAGTGTATTTTTTCAGTAACCTCCCTGTGTTGCCGTCTGGACTTTCACAAGGTAGATTTACCTTTACCTTTGAACCAATCCGCGATAGCCTTGTGTGACCCCAGGAGAGAGAAGACCGGGAGCTGAGCTAGTTAACGGCGCGCGGGTTTGGCTGTCCCCCAAAACAAGAGTTTACAGTCGTAGCACAGTCACCCGGCCAGAGTTTCCAGTGGTGTACCGTGACAGAAGCGCCAGCCATGTTCAACTAGCACGACAGAGCCCATCAAGCCCCGGTAATGTTAAAAAAGTAATAATAGTTGTGTAATGTAAGGCATCTTGTTGTTGTTGGTAACAGATAATTTATGAGATAACAGATTTTGTAACAACAGATAATTTATGAGATAACAGATTTTGTAACAATAGATAATTTATGAGATAACAGATTTTGTAACAACAAAGTACTTTAGATTTGGACACGCCAACTCTGTTGACACAGAGCTGCCATTGACTAAGATTGGATCTGTATGTAACATAATATCATATACGAATATCTATGTTAACTCTTGTACGCTGCGTTTTTTCTCCAAGCTTACTTCCCCGATGTTAATTTAGTGGTGAGTTTTTCATGAAATTATCCAACACAACGTCTGAACTAATTTCACTTCCAGAAAACTACACGCCTCCTGCCTCTACCAATCTCAGTGCTGTGTCCAGACTTGGGGGTACTTGCGAGAGTAAAACGTGAGATGGGAGGGAGAGGCGGTGGAGAAAGTGGGAAAGTCTATACAGTGTCTAATGTGCCACTGTGTCAGCGCAGTCTGCATGGAACTTAGTTTGAATTGTCTTTTTTTTCATGGAATGAGTTTCTGCGGTTTACATTGCACATGAATGTTTAGAGAAGTGTTTACATTGCACATGAATGTTTAGAGAAGTGTTTACATCGCACATGAATGTTTAGAGAAGTGTTTACATCGCACACGAATGTTTAGAAAAGGTCAGATTTACTTTCTCTGCATCACGTGGCTAAGGTCAGAGGTTACAACTTACCCCCCCCCCTTTTTTTTTTTCTCCACCCCCCCCCCCCCTCTCTCTGTTCTGACACTGAAGTCTACCTCAAAGTGGAAAAAACAAGATCGACACGGCACCTGATGATGCTGAGTGACATTTGGAATGAAAACTGTCGGTGTTATATTCCAGTGTTATTTACCACCCACATGTGGAAGTTGTGGGAAGTGTGGGTGTGTGGGTGAGGTGATTTCCTCACAGATTTGTGACGACAAGAAGAATGCTGGCCACAACTAAGGGAAATAACTGGCATGACTAGAAGGATAGCTGGTGGGAGAGACGTTTACGCTAAACGCCCGTCCACGTGGAGTGTAGCAGACCAGACTTGTGTAGGTAGTTAAGTGAGTAGACGGAGAGTTGAGTGGGCAAGACAGGACGAGGAGAGAGGCTCACTGAATGCAGAAAATCGCCTGGCAGAAATGAGTGGAGGCAATCAAGTGGAGATCTGTATAAAAAGTGATAGAGAAGTTCTGTCCACTCAGACTTGGTCCACGTTTAACGGAAGTAGGTTATCTATCACAAGCCTATTTCGACGATATCAGATAACAGACGAATCTCAGCATATTGGTAAATACAACAATAACACAAACATGTTCGTGGCATATACAGTCCTGTGTCAGTGTGTTAATATTTAGGCTTTTTTTTTTGTTGTTAAAAATTCAGTCATTTGCATGTCCCTTGCGGAACTTTGCCTCCCTAACAGCTCTCCTGTAGGCCTCTCGGTTGTAAGCAAGATGGCCTGCTGCTGTTACATCACAGATCATCAACGATGTCTTGCAGCCATCTTCGCCTTGGTCTTTCTCTCTTTCTTTTTCCTATTATGTACCCTTCCAAGACGATCTTCTCTAGATTATCATGACGTTTAATGTGTCCAAAATATTTAAGTTTTCTCTCTTTAATCCTCTTTACTAGCCAGACTTCTTCAGTATTAAGTTCTTGTAGTATGGGTATATTTCTCCTTTTTTAAAAAAATACAAATTAGATTAATTATTAATTTATTTTCCTTTTCCTAAAGATTATTGAAAACATTAAGTTAGTAAAATGTGTGAAGATTATAGGAAATATTAACTTTGTAATATCTGTGAAGATTATAGAAAACATTAAGTGTGTAATATTTGTGAAGATTGTAGGAAACATTAAGTTTGTAATATTTGTGAAGATTGTAGGAAACATTAACTCAGTAAAATATGTGAAGATTGTAGGAAACATTAAGTTTGTAATAGTTGTGAAGATTGTAGGAAACATTAACTCAGTAAAATATGTGAAGATTGTAGGAAACAGAAAATTAGTAACATGTATGGAGATTCACCCACACACACAAAATTCACCCTAGCTTTTTTTTTTTGGTTGTTTTGTTGCTTCTTATACCAGATCACTTTGACCTTCAGTTTTAAGTAGTATCTCAGCGCTTGTACGGCTTTGTCACTAGCTAAGTCACTTGATAGCTGTTAACTGCGCTGTGTTGTCACTGGTTATGTCACTTGCTAACTGTTAACAACCTTGTTTTGTCACTGGTTATGTCACTGATAACTGTCAACTGTCAAGTGTTGTCACTAGTTATGTCACATGATAGTTATTAATTGTACTGTGTTGTCATGGGTTACGTCACTTGACAGCTGTTAATTGTATTGTATTGCCACTGATTATGTCACTTGATAGTTATTAATATACTGTGTTGTCTCTGATTATGTCACATGATAACTGTTAACCGCACTGTGATGTCACTGGTAATGTCACTGGCACGATGTTTTTGCACAAGTAAAATGTCCGCCCATTATTTCCATGAGATGAGCAAACTTTGTAGAAGACACCTGCTTGTGGTTGAGTGTTGTGACAACACAACATCTGTTCCCTTGCTTGCTGCTTGTGGTTGAGTGTTGTGACAACACAACATCTGTTCCCTTGCTTGCTGCTTGTGGTTGAGTGTTGTGACAACACAACATCTGTTCCCTTGCTTGCTGCTTGTGGTTGAGTGTTGTGACAACACAACATCTGTTCGCTTGCTTGCTGCTTGTGGTTGAGTGTTGTGACAACACAACATCTGTTCGCTTGCTTGATGCTTGTGGTTGAGTGTTGTGACAACACAACATCTGTTCACTTGCTTGCTGCCTGTGGTTGAGTGTTGTGACAACACGATATCCGTTCTCTTCCTCGATGCTTGTGGTTGAGTGTTGTGACAACACGACATCTGTTCACTTGCTTGCTGCCTGTGGTTGAGTGTTGTGACAACACGATATCCGTTCTCTTCCTCGATGCTTGTGGTTGAGTGTTGTGACAACACAACATCTGTTCACTTGCTTGCTGCCTGTGGTTGAGTGTTGTGACAACACGATATCCGTTCTCTTCCTCGATGCTTGTGGTTGAGTGTTGTGACAACACAACATCTGTTCCCTTGCTTGCTGCTTGTGGTTGAGTGTTGTGACAACACGACATCTGTTTGCTTGCTTGCTGCTTGTGGTTGAGTGTTGTGACAACACAACATCTGTTCCCTTGCTTGCTGCTTGTGGTTGAGTGTTGTGACAACACAACATCTGTTCGCTTGCTTGCTGCCTGTGGTTGAGTGTTGTGACAACACGATATCCGTTCGCTTGTTCGCATTCTTCACAAGAAGTAGTTTAATAATTTCATACAACAAAAGAAATGTTACTAAACACGGAGCTTTTTCATTCTCTCTCTCTCTCTTTCTCTCTCTCTCTCTCACTCACTCACATACACACACGCGCAAGCACTCACGCACACACTTTTTAAATGTATAAAACATGCTGCTATTTTTTTTCTTCATGTAGGATGCGTTCACTACTTTACAAGGCAGCTGTGAATAATCAGGAAAATAGTTGTGAGTAATCAGAAAGGCAGTTGTGAACACTCAGAAAGGCAGTTGTGAACACTCAGGAAGGCAGCTGTGAACACTCAGGAAGGCAGCTGTGATAGTCAGTAAGGGTGTTGCTGAACGGAAAGCAGCTGTGATAGTCAGTAAGGGTGTTGCTGAAAGGAAAGCAGCTGTGATAGTCAGTAAGGGTGTTGCTGAAAGGAAAGCAGCTGTGGCTGACAAGACCCTGGCAGTGGTCGACCAGGAGCGCTGGGAAAGCTGACCAGCTGGAAGCTAGGGCTGTCCCAGAGTCTGAAGTCGGGAGCTCAGCCTGACAACCACAATCTCATCAGATATTCTAGATCAAATACACCGGAAGCAGAGCCACTCAAACTGCCAGCCTCCAGGAACTGCAGCCCATCTTGTAGATTCTGCTGAATAGTTTCAGACTAAAACTGTGCACACATAGAAGCTGTGTGTTCATAGAGCCAGCAGCGTGAAGGTTGTATGGATTAAGTGATCTTCTCCGTGTTTGTCTTCACTGCCTGCGCTCTGGCGCGCTTTTCTCCAGTTTCCTATCAGGAGATTGGCGGGATGGAAGAACCAACTTAAGACGTGCACCCAGCTCTCAAGTCCAGCCATAGCATGGACTCCGTGGACAGCTCCTCGGGCAAGTTTCGCCAAAAATTATGAGTAAGACATTTATTAGGTGAGTTTGTGAGTAAGACATTTATTAGGTGAGTTTGTGTGTAAGACATTTATTAGGTGAGTTTGTGTGTAAGACATTTATTAGGTGAGTTTGTGTGTAAGACATTTATTATGTGTGTGTGCGTCTTTATGGTGTCTTGCTCATTCTAATAATATGTCAGAGCGAACATTATCAGAACATTCTTAGTGACCATGTCAGAAGTAGAACATTCTTATACCATTCTTAGTGACCATGTCAGAAGTAGAACATTCTTAGATCATTCTTAGTGACCATGTCAGAATAGAACATTCTTAGTGACCATTTCAGAAATAGAACATTCTTTTTACGGCCAGAGGGCCCTGGCTAGTAAAGACCCCGTCCCCACCCACAGCAGATATCGTCATAAAACAGGCTGCAGTGTCGTTACAGGCTGTTCTCTACTGGCAAGATGTTCTCAAGTTAAACTTCACGTTTGTACTGAGTTGGAGCACTCAGTCATATAAAATAAACACTCATACTTTGTCTTCGCATTGAGTTTTGATGTGGTTTGACACTTTGTCTGGTCATCTAAGTTCTGAAAGTGATATGACACTTTGTTCACTGAGTTCTGATTGGATATGATACTTTGTCTGGTCACTGAGGTGATATGATTGTCTGGTCACTGAGGTGATATGACACTTTGCCTGGTAACTGAGGTGATAAGACACTTTGTCTGGTCACTGAGGTGATATGATTGTCTGGTCACTGAGGTGATATGACTCTTTGTCTGGTCACAGAGGTGATATGACTCTTTGTCTGGTCACTGATTTGATATGGCACTCTGCCTGATCACTGAGGTGATATGACTCTCTGCCTGATGACTGAGGTGATATGACTCTCTGCCTGATCACTGAGGTGATATGACTCTCTGCCTGGTCACTGAGGTGATATGACACTTTGTCTGGTCACTGAGGTGATATGACTCTTTGTCTGGTCACTGACAAAGGAGTTGAGAAATTGTATGATTTATGGCTGTTCATTTGTGTATGATTTAGTTTACTAAAGTACGTACAAACATAAATACACACATATACACACAGAGTTCAAACCCGCAAATTCCTCCCTCCCCTCAATTCTTTCAAGATAAATTGCCAGTGATTTAAAGGATTGTCCCTCCTTGTTCATTTTTCTTTGTTGTTATTTTCCCCATGTTTTCTGTGTACAATCCACCCTTTTACAGTTGATCTTTATCAGTGACTGACTGTTCAACAGTTTATCAGTGTTAGGGACAGACAACATCAGTCTGATAGTTTATCAGTGTCAGAGGAAGACAGCATAAGTCTGATAGCTTATTAGTGTCAGGACAGACAGCATCAGTCTGATAGTTTATCAGTGTCAGGGACAGGCAGCAACAGTCTGATAGTTTATTAGTGTCAGAGACAGGCAGCAACAGTCTGATAGTATATTTGTGTCAGGGACAGGCAGCAACAGTCTGATAGTTTATTAGTGTCAGAGACAGGCAGCAACAGTCTGATAGTATATTTGTGTCAGAGACAGGCAGCAACAGTCTGACAGTTTATTAGTGTCAGAGACAGGCAGCATCAGTCTGACAATTTATTAGTGTCAGAGACAGGCAGCAACAGTCTGACAGTTTATTAGTGTCAGAGACAGGCAGCAACAGTCTGACAGTTTATTAGTGTCAGAGACAGGCAGCAACAGTCTGATAGTATATTTGTGTCAGAGACAGGCAGCAACAGTCTGATAGTATATTTGTGTCAGAGACAGGCAGCAACAGTCTGATAGTATATTTGTGTCAGGGACAGGCAGCAACAGTCTGATAGTATATTAGTGTCAGGGACAGGCAGCAACAGTCTGATAGTATATTTGTGTCAGGGACAGGCAGCAACAGTCTGATAGTTTATTAGTGTCAGAGACAGGCAGCAACAGTCTGATAGTATATTTGTGTCAGAGACAGGCAGCAACAGTCTGACAGTTTATTAGTGTCAGAGACAGGCAGCATCAGTCTGACAATTTATTAGTGTCAGAGACAGGCAGCAACAGTCTGACAGTTTATTAGTGTCAGAGACAGGCAGCAACAGTCTGACAGTTTATTAGTGTCAGAGACAGGCAGCAACAGTCTGATAGTATATTTGTGTCAGAGACAGGCAGCAACAGTCTGATAGTATTTGTGTCAGAGACAGGCAGCAACAGTCTGATAGTATATTTGTGTCAGAGACAGCAGCAACAGTCTGATAGTTTATTAGTGTCAGAGACAGGCAGCAACAGTCTGATAGTTTATTAGTGTCAGAGACAGGCAGCAACAGTCTGACAGTTTATTAGTGTCAGAGACAGGCAGCAACAGTCTGACAGTTTATTAGTGTCAGAGACAGGCAGCAACAGTCTGATAGTATATTTGTGTCAGAGACAGGCAGCAACAGTCTGATAGTATATTTGTGTCAGAGACAGGCAGCAACAGTCTGATAGTATATTTGTGTCAGAGACAGGCAGCAACAGTCTGATAGTATATTTGTGTCAGAGACAGGCAGCAACAGTCTGATAGTTTATTAGTGTCAGAGACAGGCAGCAACAGTCTGATAGTTTATTAGTGTCAGAGACAGGCAGCAACAGTCTGACAGTTTATTAGTGTCAGAGACAGGCAGCAACAGTCTGATAGTATATTAGTGTCAGAGACAGGCAGCATCAGTCTGCTTGTTTATTAGTTCGCACTGCTGTCAGTACAGTTATATCACATCATACAAGATTTGAGGTATCACGGCTGAGAGAACTAAGTAGTTCTTGTCTCAATACATCCCCGTGTGAAGATTCAGTTTTGTTGATCTGGATTGCGGCTAGAACATAGTTTGTTCCATGGAAGTACTATCTAGAGACAGGGCAGGCTTGGCCAGCTAGCGTTGTGAGATCTAATGATAGCAAATTCTGTGGACATGATAGGGTCTTGGTCAGCTAATGCTGAGATATCTAATGATGATGTCAGCTGTCAAGGCAATCTTCTCAGTCTGTGCACGTGTGAACATGGTAGTCACTGTCAGGACAATCTTCTCAGTCTGTGCACGTGTGAACATGGTAGTCACTGTCAGGACAACCTTCACAGTCTGTGCACGTGTGAACATGGTAGTCACTGTCAGGACAATCTTCTCAGTCTGTGCACGTGTGAACATGGTAGTCACTGTCAGGACAATCTTCTCAGTCTGTGCACGTGTGAACATGGTAGTCACTGTCAGTCAGGACAATCTTCTCAGTCTGTGCACGTGTGAACATGGTAGTCACTGTCAGGACAATCTTCTCAGTCTGTGCACGTGTGAACATGGTAGTCACTGTCAGTCAGGACAATCTTCTCAGTCTGTGCACGTGTGAACATGGTAGTCACTGTCAGGACAATCTTCTCAGTCTGTGCACCAGTGAACATGGTAGTCACTGTCAGGACAATCTTCTCAGTCTGTGCACGTGTGAACATGGTAGTCACTGTCAGTCAGGACAATCTTCTCAGTCTGTGCACCAGTGAACATGGTAGTCACTGTCAGGACAATCTTCTCAGTCTGTGCACGTGTGAACATGGTAGTCACTGTCAGTCAGGACAATCTTCTCAGTCTGTGCACGTGTGAACATGGTAGTCACTGTCAGTCAGGACAATCTTTACAGTCTGTGCACGTGTGAACATGGTAGTCACTGTCAGAACAATCTTCTCAGTCTGTGCACGTATGAACATGGTAGTCACTGTCAGTCAGGACAATCTTCTCAGTCTGTGCACGTGTGAACATGGTAGTCACTGTCAGGACAATCTTTACAGTCTGTGCACGTGTGAACATGGTAGTCACTGTCAGTCAGGACAATCTTCTCAGTCTGTGCACGTGTGAACATGGTAGTCACTGTCAGGACAATCTTCTCAGTCTGTGCACGTGTGAACATGGTAGTCACTGTCAGTCAGGACAATCTTCTCAGTCTGTGCACGTGTGAACATGGTAGTCACTGTCAGGACAATCTTCTCAGTCTGTGCACCAGTGAACATGGTAGTCACTGTCAGGACAATCTTCTCAGTCTGTGCACGTGTGAACATGGTAGTCACTGTCAGTCAGGACAATCTTCTCAGTCTGTGCACCAGTGAACATGGTAGTCACTGTCAGGACAATCTTCTCAGTCTGTGCACGTGTGAACATGGTAGTCACTGTCAGTCAGGACAATCTTCTCAGTCTGTGCACGTGTGAACATGGTAGTCACTGTCAGGACAATCTTTACAGTCTGTGCACGTGTGAACATGGTAGTCACTGTCAGAACAATCTTCTCAGTCTGTGCACGTATGAACATGGTAGTCACTGTCAGTCAGGACAATCTTCTCAGTCTGTGCACGTGTGAACATGGTAGTCACTGTCAGGACAATCTTTACAGTCTGTGCACGTGTGAACATGGTAGTCACTGTCAGTCAGGACAATCTTCTCAGTCTGTGCACGTATGAACATGGTAGTCACTGTCAGGACAATCTTCACAGTCTGTGCACGTGTGAACATGGTAGTCACTGTCAGGACAATCTTCTCAGTCTGTGCACCAGTGAACATGGTAGTCACTGTCAGAACAATCTTCTCAGTCTGTGCACCAGTGAACATGGTAGTCACTGTCAGAACAATCTTCTCAGTCTGTGCACGTGTGAACATGGTAGTCACTGTCAGGACAATCTTCACAGTCTGTGCACGTGTGAACATGGTAGTCACTGTCAGGACAATCTTCTCAGTCTGTGCACGTGTGAACATGGTAGTCACTGTCAGGACAATCTTCTCAGTCTGTGCACGTGTGAACATGGTAGTCACTGTCAGGACAATCTTCTCAGTCTGTGCACGTGTGAACATGGTAGTCACTGTCAGTCAGGACAATCTTCTCAGTCTGTGCACGTGTGAACATGGTAGTCACTGTCAGGACAATCTTCTCAGTCTGTGCACCAGTGAACATGGTAGTCACTGTCAGGACAATCTTCTCAGTCTGTGCACGTGTGAACATGGTAGTCACTGTCAGGACAATCTTTACAGTCTGTGCACGTGTGAACATGGTAGTCACTGTCAGGACAATCTTCTCAGTCTGTGCACGTGTGAACATGGTAGTCACTGTCAGGACAAACTTCACAGTCTGTGCACGTGTGAACATGGTAGTCACTGTCAGGACAATCTTTACAGTCTGTGCACGTGTGAACATGGTAGTCACTGTCAGGACAATCTTCACAGTCTGTGCACGTGTGAACATGGTAGTCACTGTCAGGACAATCTTCACAGTCTGTGGACTAAATAAGATAACAATGCAGTCCACATACGTGGACTAAATAAGATAACAATGCAGTCCACATACGTGGACTAAATAAGATAACAATGCAGTCCACATACGTGGACTAAATAAGATAACAATGCAGTCCACATACGTGGACTAAATAAGATAACAATGCAGTCCACATACGTGGACTAAATAAGATAACAATGCAGTCCACATACGTGGACTAAATAAGATAACAATGCAGTCCACATACGTGGACTAAATAAGATAACAATGCAGTCCACATACGTGGACTAAATAAGATAACAATGCAGTCCACATACGTGGACTAAATAAGATAACAATGCAGTCCACATACGTGGACTAAATAAGATAACAATGCAGTCCACATACGTGGACTAAATAAGATAACAATGCAGTCCACATACGTGGACTAAATAAGATAACAATGCAGTCCACATACGTGGACTAAATAAGATAACAATGCAGTCCACATACGTGGACTAAATAAGATAACAATGCAGTCCACATACGTGGACTAAATAAGATAACAATGCAGTCCACATACGTGGACTAAATAAGATAACAATGCAGTCCACATACGTGGACTAAATAAGATAACAATGCAGTCCACATACGTGGACTAAATAAGATAACAATGCAGTCCACATACGTGGACTAAATAAGATAACAATGCAGTCCACATACGTGGACTAAATAAGATAACAATGCAGTCCACATACGTGGACTAAATAAGATAACAATGCAGTCCACATACGTGGACTAAATAAGATAACAATGCAGTCCACATACGTGGACTAAATAAGATAACAATGCAGTCCACATACGTGGACTAAATAAGATAACAATGCAGTCCACATACGTGGACTAAATAAGATAACAATGCAGTCCACATACGTGGACTAAATAAGATAACAATGCAGTCCACATACGTGGACTAAATAAGATAACAATGCAGTCCACATACGTGGACTAAATAAGATAACAATGCAGTCCACATACGTGGACTAAATAAGATAACAATGCAGTCCACATACGTGGACTAAATAAGATAACAATGCAGTCCACATACGTGGACTAAATAAGATAACAATGCAGTCCACATACGTGGACTAAATAAGATAACAATGCAGTCCACATACGTGGACTAAATAAGATAACAATGCAGTCCACATACGTGGACTAAATAAGATAACAATGCAGTCCACATACGTGGACTAAATAAGATAACAATGCAGTCCACATACGTGGACTAAATAAGATAACAATGCAGTCCACATACGTGGACTAAATAAGATAACAATGCAGTCCACATACGTGGACTAAATAAGATAACAATGCAGTCCACATACGTGGACTAAATAAGATAACAATGCAGTCCACATACGTGGACTAAATAAGATAACAATGCAGTCCACATACGTGGACTAAATAAGATAACAATGCAGTCCACATACGTGGACTAAATAAGATAACAATGCAGTCCACATACGTGGACTAAATAAGATAACAATGCAGTCCACATACGTGGACTAAATAAGATAACAATGCAGTCCACATACGTGGACTAAATAAGATAACAATGCAGTCCACATACGTGGACTAAATAAGATAACAATGCAGTCCACATACGTGGACTAAATAAGATAACAATGCAGTCCACATACGTGGACTAAATAAGATAACAATGCAGTCCACATACGTGGACTAAATAAGATAACAATGCAGTCCACATACGTGGACTAAATAAGATAACAATGCAGTCCACATACGTGGACTAAATAAGATAACAATGCAGTCCACATACGTGGACTAAATAAGATAACAATGCAGTCCACATACGTGGACTAAATAAGATAACAATGCAGTCCACATACGTGGACTAAATAAGATAACAATGCAGTCCACATACGTGGACTAAATAAGATAACAATGCAGTCCACATACGTGGACTAAATAAGATAACAATGCAGTCCACATACGTGGACTAAATAAGATAACAATGCAGTCCACATACGTGGACTAAATAAGATAACAATGCAGTCCACATACGTGGACTAAATAAGATAACAATGCAGTCCACATACGTGGACTAAATAAGATAACAATGCAGTCCACATACGTGGACTAAATAAGATAACAATGCAGTCCACATACGTGGACTAAATAAGATAACAATGCAGTCCACATACGTGGACTAAATAAGATAACAATGCAGTCCACATACGTGGACTAAATAAGATAACAATGCAGTCCACATACGTGGACTAAATAAGATAACAATGCAGTCCACATACGTGGACTAAATAAGATAACAATGCAGTCCACATACGTGGACTAAATAAGATAACAATGCAGTCCACATACGTGGACTAAATAAGATAACAATGCAGTCCACATACGTGGACTAAATAAGATAACAATGCAGTCCACATACGTGGACTAAATAAGATAACAATGCGGCTATTTTAAAGTAGTATATTCGCGAAAGCAGAACAATGATGGTCGAGGTTTTTACTTGTCTAAAGCAATCCCAGTTATGTAGCCTTGACAAAGCACTTTTGATTTATTGGGCTCGTGTACTAGGCCCCTGTAATACAGATTTGTAGGTCTTTGAGTAGTGTCCTATGGAATGTATGCCCGCATGTAGAAGTTGGCTTACACATCAAGTTACCGAAAGGACAAACAGGAAACACTTGTATGAAGTTACAACTGTCAAACTTGGCCTATGTATTCTATCTTCTACACACCAACAAGACTGTCGCTAAAGCTAGCCAGACCTGCAGCGTTCCTGTGACACATTGGGACTTGAAACGCGAGGTCCCGGCTGAGCGTATTGTGGACTTGCTCCTAGGTTATGATCGTGGGCTTTTGTTCGTGGGCCATTGACAGAAAGCAAATAGCTGAATTCCCTGGTAATAGCCGTGCCTGCTTTAGAAACCTAAACGCTCGCAGCAACCAAAGCTTCCTAACACCATTTTGAATATACAACATTTTTTTTTCAAATATTGTCTGCCTATTGTCCTCAGTAATACGTATCTGTTTTGTGTTTTTTTTCCCGTTCACGCACGCACACACACACAAACATACACACACATACGTGGACTAAATAAGATAACAATGCAGTCCACATACGTGGACTAAATAAGATAACAATGCAGTCCACATACATGGACTAAATAAGATAACAATGCAGTCCACATACGTGGACTAAATAAGATAACAATGCAGTCCACATACGTGGACTAAATAAGATAACAATGCAGTCCACATACGTGGACTAAATAAGATAACAATGCAGTCCACATACGTGGACTAAATAAGATAACAATGCGGCTATTTTAAAGTAGTATATTCGCGAAAGCAGAACAATGATGGTCGAGGTTTTTACTTGTCTAAAACAAAAGCTGAAGATTGTCTTGATTTGTGCATTTCTTTCACACCAAAACCGATTCTAAATAATAGCTTGTACTTATCTCTTCTAGTTGTCCTAAACTTTCTTCTAAATAAGAGCGTGTCTCTTGTAGTTGTTCTGAACTCTCTTCTAAATAAGAGCGTATACTTATCTCTCGTAGTTGTCCTGAACTCTATTATAAATAAGAGCATGTACTGTTCTCTTTTATCTCTCTGTCTCTCACTAACTCTCTCTCTCTCTGTCTCTCACTAACTCTCTCTGTCTCTCAATAATTCTCTCAATGTTAGTTATGTTTGTTATATGAACAGCATATTGTAGAATGTCTGGAATAGAGTGAAAGATGTATGATAAAGGGCAGAATGTCAGACAGGCCTGCGTGCCCAATTCTTAACCCTTTTGAAATAAAGATCAATCAATCAATCAATCAATCTCTCTCACTGTCTCTATCTCTGTCTCTCACTAACTCTCACAGTCTGTGCACGTGTGAACATGGTAGTCACTGTCAGGACAATCTTCTCAGTCTGTGCACGTGTGAACATATTAGTCACTGTCAGGACAATCTTCTCAGTCTGTGCACGTGTGAACATGGTAGTCACTGTCAGGACAATCTTCACAGTCTGTGCACGTGTGAACATGGTAGTCACTGTCAGGACAATCTTCACAGTCTGTGCACGTGTGAATATGGTAGTCACTGTCAGGACAATCTTCTCAGTCTGTGCACGTGTGAACATGGTAGTCACTGTCAGGACAATCTTCACAGTCTGTGCACGTGTGAACATGGTAGTCACTGTCAGGACAATCTTCTCAGTCTGTGCACGTGTGAACATGGTAGTCACTGTCAGAACAATCTTCTCAGTCTGTGCACGTGTGAACATGGTAGTCACTGTCAGAACAATCTTCTCAGTCTGTGCACGTGTGAACATGGTAGTCACTGCCCATGTTTATGCACGCGTGGACAAGAACGCTTTATGATACTGTATGTAGCCTGTAATAATTCATATCGTAAATAGCAATTCCTTGTCTTGTTTTACAGAAAGCTGTTTACTAAAGCAATCCCAGTTATGTAGCCTTGACAAAGCACTTTTGATTTATTGGGCTCGTGTACTAGGCCCCTGTAATACAGATTTGTAGGTCTTTGAGTAGTGTCCTATGGAATGTATGCCCGCATGTAGAAGTTGGCTTACACATCAAGTTACCGAAAGGACAAACAGGAAACACTTGTATGAAGTTACAACTGTCAAACTTGGCCTATGTATTCTATCTTCTACACACCAACAAGACTGTCGCTAAAGCTAGCCAGACCTGCAGCGTTCCTGTGACACATTGGGACTTGAAACGCGAGGTCCCGGCTGAGCGTATTGTGGACTTGCTCCTAGGTTATGATCGTGGGCTTTTGTTCGTGGGCCATTGACAGAAAGCAAATAGCTGAATTCCCTGGTAATAGCCGTGCCTGCTTTAGAAACCTAAACGCTCGCAGCAACCAAAGCTTCCTAACACCATTTTGAATATACAACATTTTTTTTTCAAATATTGTCTGCCTATTGTCCTCAGTAATACGTATCTGTTTTGTGTTTTTTTTCCCGTTCACGCACGCACACACACACAAACATACACACACATACGTGGACTAAATAAGATAACAATGCAGTCCACATACGTGGACTAAATAAGATAACAATGCAGTCCACATACATGGACTAAATAAGATAACAATGCAGTCCACATACGTGGACTAAATAAGATAACAATGCAGTCCACATACGTGGACTAAATAAGATAACAATGCAGTCCACATACGTGGACTAAATAAGATAACAATGCAGTCCACATACGTGGACTAAATAAGATAACAATGCGGCTATTTTAAAGTAGTATATTCGCGAAAGCAGAACAATGATGGTCGAGGTTTTTACTTGTCTAAAACAAAAGCTGAAGATTGTCTTGATTTGTGCATTTCTTTCACACCAAAACCGATTCTAAATAATAGCTTGTACTTATCTCTTCTAGTTGTCCTAAACTTTCTTCTAAATAAGAGCGTGTCTCTTGTAGTTGTTCTGAACTCTCTTCTAAATAAGAGCGTATACTTATCTCTCGTAGTTGTCCTGAACTCTATTATAAATAAGAGCATGTACTGTTCTCTTTTATCTCTCTGTCTCTCACTAACTCTCTCTCTCTGTGCCTCTCACAAACTCTCTCTGTCTCTCAATAATTCTCTCAATGTTAGTTATGTTTGTTATATGAACAGCATATTTGTAGAATGTCTGGAATAGAGTGAAAGATGTATGATAAAGGGCAGAATGTCAGACAGGCCTGCGTGCCCAATTCTTAACCCTTTTGAAATAAAGATCAATCAATCAATCAATCAATCTCTCTCACTGTCTCTATCTCTGTCTCTCACTAACTCTCTCTGTCTCTGTCATTAACTCTGTCTCTCAATAACTCTCTTTCCGCCTCTCATTAACTCTTTCTCTGTCTCTCACTAACTCTCTCTATCTCTCTGTCTCTGTCTCTCACTAAATCTTTCTCTGTCTCTCACTCTCTCTCTGTCTATCACCAACGCTCTCTCTGTCTCTCAGTAACTCTCTCTCTCTCTCTGTCTATCACCAACGCTCTCTCTGTCTCTCAATAACTCTCTCTCTGTCTCTCAATAACTCTCTCTCTCTGTCTCTCAATAACTCTCTCTCTGTCTCTCACTAACTTTCTTTCTGTCTCTCACTAAGTATCTCATAAAGTCTCACTCTGTTCTCACTACCTCTCTCTGTGTCTCTCACTAATGCTCTGTCTCTCACTAACTCTCTCTCTCTCTCTGCCTCTCACTAACTCTCTCTCTCTGTCTCTTACTAATTCTCTCTGTGTCACTCACTAATGCTCTGTCTCTTGCTAACTCTGTCTCTGCCTCTCACTGACTCTTTCTCTCTGTCTCTGTCTCTCACTAATTCTCAGTCTCTCACTAGCTCTCTCTTTCTCTGCCTTTCACTAACTCTCTCTCTGTGTTTCACTAACTCTCTCTGTGTCTCTCATTAATTCTCTGTCTCTCACTAACTCTCTCTCTGTCTCTTACTAATTCTCTGTCTCTCACTAATTCTCTCTCTGAGTCTCACTAACTCTCTCTGTGTCTCTCACTAATTCTCTATCTCTCACTAACTCTCTCTGTGTCTCTCACTAATTCTCTCCCTGTGTCTCACTAACTCTCTATGTGTCTCTCACTAACTCTCTCTGTGTGTCTCTCACTAACTCTCTCTCTCTCTCTGTCTCTCACTAATTCTCTGTCTCTCACTAACACTTTCTGCCTCTCACTAACTCTCTCTGTCTATCACTAACACTCTGTCTGTCTCTCACTCTGTCTGTCACTAAGTCTCACTCTGTCTCTCACTAACTCTCTCTGTATCTCTCACTCTCTCTCTCTCTCTCTGCCTCTCACTAACTCTCTGTCTCTCACTAATTCCCTCTGTGTCTCTCATTAATTCTCTAACTCTCTCTATGTCTCTCACTAATTCTCTCACTAATTCTCTCTGTCTCTCTCTAATTTTCTGTCTCTCACTAATTCTCTCTCTCTGACTCTCACTAACTCTCTCTGTCTCTCACTAACTCTCTCTCTCTGTCTCTCACTAATTCTCTGTCTCTCACTAATTCTCTCTCACTAACTCTGTCTCTCACTAACTCTGTCTCTCTGTCTCTCACTAATTCTCTGTCTCTCACTAACTCTCTCTCTGTCTCTCACTAACTCTCTCTGTATCTCTCACTCTCTCTCTCTCTGCCTCTCACTAACTCTCTGTCTCTCACTAATTCCCTCTGTGTCTCTCATTAATTCTCTAACTCTCTCTATGTCTCTCACTAATTCTCTCACTAATTCTTTCTGTCTCTCTCTAATTTTCTGTCTCTCACTAATTCTCTCTCTGTCTCACTAACTCTCTCTCTCTGACTCTCACTAACTCTCTCTGTCTCTCACTAACTCTCTCTCTGTCTCTCACTAATTCTCTGTCTCTCACTAATTCTCTGTCTCTCACTAACTCTGTCTCTCTGTCTCTCACTAATTCTCTGTCTCTCACTAACTCTCTCTCTGTCTCTCACTAACTCTCTCTGTGTCGCTCACTAATTCTCTGTCTCTCACTAATTCTCTGTCTCTCACTAACTCTCTCTTTGTCTCTCCTAACTCTCTGTCTCTCACTAACTCTCTCTCTCTCTGTCTCTCACTAATTCTCTGTCTCTCACTAACTCTCTCTCTGTCTCCCACTAACTCTCTCTGTCTCTCACAAACTCTCTCTCTCTCTGTCTCTCACTAATTCTCTGACTCTCACTAATTCTCTGTCTCTCACTAACTCTCTCTTTGTCTCTCCTAACTCTCTCTCTGTCTCTCACTCTCTCTGTCTCTCACTAATTCTCTGTCTCTCACTAATTCTCTGTCTCTCACTAATTCTCTGTCTCTCAATAACTCTCTCTGTCTCTCACTAATTCTCTAATTATCTCTGTCTCTCACTAATTCTCTGTCTCTCACTAATTCTCTGACTCTCACTAATTCTCTGTCTCTCACTAATATTCTATCTCTCACTAACTCTCTCTCTCTTTCTGTCTCTCACTAATTCTCTGTCTCTCACTAACTCTCTCTCTCTCTCACTCTTTCTCTCATTACCTCTCTCTGTCTCTCACTAATTCTCTCTGTCTCTCACTAATTCTCTGTCTCTCACTAACTCTCTCTCTCTCTCACTATGTCTCTCATTACCTCTCTCTGTGTTGTGTATGTGGGTGTGTGAAAGTTCGATGCTGGATATGTGCGTCACAATACTACTTCCGAGTTTATTTATTCAATTTTCTTTCTTGGAAAAGGGACGTCTTAAAATTCTCCAGCTGGTCCTGTTTTTTTGTTCCAAGGACGTAGTGTCTGATGATGATAGCTGCCACAGGTAGGACTGCTACTCTCTGCTACAGTCCAGGCAGGCAACTTCCTCTGGTAGCTGCTCCGTACACGGTCTTTGCATGTGACAGACACAAATCTGGTTTAAGCCAGGCCAAGCTTGATAACTTATTACTGTGCGCTGACAGGAACGCCAGCCGCAGGACGTGCACTGACAGGTACGCCAGCAGCAGGACGTGCACTGACAGGTACGCCAGCAGCAGGACGTGCACTGACAGGTACGCCAGCAGCAGGACGTGCACTGACAGGTACGCCAGCAGCAGGACGTGCACTGATAGGCACGCCAGCCGCAGGACGTCCAATGATAGGTACGCCAGCAGCAGGACGTGCACTGACAGGTACGCCAGCCGCAGGACGTACAATGATAGGTAGCCAGCGGCAGGACGTACAATAATAGGTACGCCAGCCGCAGGACGTATTTTAGTCTTGTTTTTTTCATGAACACAATCTTTGCAGCTCTGACATCTCTCCACCAGCTGGTGGCAGTTTTACTGTGAGGGCGGACTTGTCAGTGGCAAAAGATTATTTACTGTTTGTCTGAGCTTCTGCCATTGACTTGATACACTTCGACATGCTGATACAGTAGTCACATCATAACCATCAAGTAACAGAGTTAAACCAAACACTGTTGAGTATGCTAGTTGTGATAGTATCATTTCTATCTTTACACACACACTGAAAGTTGTGATAGTATCATTTCTATCTTTACACAAACACTGAAAGTTGTGATAGTCTCATTTCTATCTTTACACAAACAGTGAAATCTAGGATAGTGTCGCTTTAAGTTGGGATAGTGTCAATCTAAGCTGGTACAGTGTCATCTCTAAGCTGGTATAGTGTCATCTTTAAGTTGGAATAGTGTCATCTCTAAGTTGGGATGGTTGCTTAAAACTGAAACCCTCTGTTCTCGGAGATAGAGCAGAAAAAAGTACGTTTGTGACTGGCGTCATGGTTTGTGATTGGAGTCATGGTTTGTGGCTGGCGTCACAACCTCATATCCTCGACACCATGTTTTGCTTAATTTTAAAATGTGGTAATTTTGTTGGTAAATAACATTGATGTTTGTGACAGCTGGTAAGAAAGCTAAAAGATTTTTTTTTAAAGCATACACAAAACAACACTAGCAAGAAATCTCATTGATAAAATTTGTCGCTAGTAATATCCTCCAAGATTTGTAACAAGAAACTAGAGCACCAGCCACAGAGCTAGAAATATCCTCCTAGATTTGTGACAAGAAACTAGAACACCAGCCACAGAGCTAGAAATATCCTCCAAGATTTGTAACAAGAAACTAGAACACCAGCCACAGAGCTAGAAATATCCTCCAAGATTTGTAACAGGAAACTAGAACATCAGCCACAGAGCTAGAAATATCCTCCAAGATTTGTGACAAGAAACTAGAACGCCAGCCACAGAGCTAGAAATATCCTCCTAGATTTGTAACAAGAAACTAGAACGCCAGCCACAGAGCTAGAAATATCCTCCAAGATTTGTAACAAGAAACTAGAACACCAGCCACAGAGCTAGAAATATCCTCCAAGATTTGTAACAAGAAACTAGAACACCAGCCACAGAGCTAGAAACAGACTCTGGTTGTAGGAGAATTAGCGTAAGAACTGAATCAACGCTGCACAGCCGGAAGTATGATGATCGCCCGCACATGGGAACTATTTCCTGTCCTCACTTTAGAGAAGTGCGGAAAGATTTGTTTGTGATCGGTGGTTATTTGGTTCCTGCTGGTTTAATCTGGTGATTTTGGTAGACGCTTATTCTTGGTCCGTTTGCATTTTGGTCATTTATTTGTGAAGAAAACACCGCAGAATGTTTTATGTACCAAAAAGAAATAAACAAAATGGACATTTCCAGAAACAGCTGTCTTGTGGTCATCAATCAGTTGTGATACGCCTAAAATATCTGGACATGTCGAGAGCCATCTACAATACAGAGCACGTAAACAGACATCTACAAATACAGGACGCGTAGAGAGACATCTACAGTAAGGGCACAGGGCACTTTAAGAGACATCTACAATATAGGGCGCTTAAAAAGTCGCACGGGGGCGTGAGAAATCATATTTACACAAAAGAAGAAAGCTATCATGACAAAGGAAATCAGATTTATACAAAAGAAGAAAGCTATCATGACAAAGGAAATCAGATTTATACAAAAGAAGAAAGCTATCATGACAAAGGAAATCAGATTTACACAAAAGAAGAAAGCTATCATGACAAAGGAAATCAGATTTACACAAAAGAAGAAAGCTATTATGACAAATGAAATCAGATTTACACAAAAGAAGAAAGCTATCATGACAAAGGAAATCAGATTTACACAAAAGAAGAAAGCTATCATGACAAAGGAAATCAGATTTACCCAAAAGAAGAAAGCTATCATGACAAACACATATCAAGATGTAGTCTTTATTTGAAACATTCTGGAAAAACTGTCATATGAAGTTGATAATAATGACGATTAATTTTTGCGTGATGTGGAGACAGAAATGATATTAACTGTGTACCTGAATCTTCTTGCTCAGCCTGGATCTAGATAAGAAGCCATGTCTAAAAATGTCAGTCACAATTCCAATGAATGTGTCTGGCCTGTATTCTACGAGCGACTTTTCTTCCCGCAAACATCACTGTCTGTCTCATACCAGATTCTAAATGTCTCATACCAGGTGTTTGTCTATCTGCCTCATACCAGGTCCGCCTCATATCAGGTGTCTGTCTGTCTCATACCAGATTCTATCTGTCTCATACCAGATGTTTGTCTGTCTGTCTCATACCAGGTTCTGTCTGTCTATCTCATACCAGGTGTCTGTCTGTCTTATACCAGGTTCTGTCTGCCTCATACCAATTGTCTCTGTCTGTCTCATACCAGGTTCTTTCTATCTGTCTCATACCAGATTATGTTTTATTGTCTGTCTCATGCCAGATTATGTGTTATTGTCTGTCTCATACCAGTTTCTGTCTATCTCATGCCAGATTCTGTCTGTCTGTCTCAAACCAGGTTCTGCCTGTCTCATATCGGGTGTCTGTCTCATTTCATGTTCTGCTTCTCTGTCTCATACTAGATGTCTGTCTGTCTGTTGCATACCAGGTTCTGTCTGTCTGTCTCATACTAGGTGTCAGTTTCATACCAGGTGTCTGTCTTTCTCATACCAGGTGTCTGTCTGTATCATACTAGATTCTATCTGTCTCATACCAGGTTTTGTCTGTCCTTCTTGTACCAGATTCTGTTTGTCTCATACCAGGTGTCTCTGTCCGACTCATACCAGGTTCTGCCTGTCTGTCTCATGCCAGATTCTGTTTTATTGTCTGTCTGATACCAGATTTTGTCTGTCTCATGCCAGATTCGGTTTTATTGCTCCAAATAGTTTAAAGATTATTATTAGATTTAGAGCAAATATTGACGGCTCT
This sequence comes from Achatina immaculata, assembly GCA_009760885.1. NCBI lineage: Eukaryota > Metazoa > Mollusca > Gastropoda > Stylommatophora > Achatinidae > Lissachatina > Lissachatina immaculata. Next base: position 66,695,449 of record CM019717.1, on the reverse strand, counting down.
GGGATAAACATCTCAGCTTTGTGACCTGTTCAAGAAAACATCCCAGCTTCGGGATATGTTCAAGAACATAATGCTGCCATGGTTTCTGAAGACCTCTGTCTGGTGAGCTGAACATCAATGGTAATAAATGGTCACATCTGAACAAGGTACTCCAGTGACAGAGTGCTGGCAGCAGCAGAGTGTCACATCTTCCTGTGTGGTACAGGTTCAGTTCACAGACACGAGATCGAGCCATGAAAGACTGGCACTTCGCCCCGTCTAATGGACGGACAAGCGAGGGCGGCTAGACAGGCCCGGTCATTGCTCACTGAGTTTTAAGAATGAAAACATGGTAGCGTTGTGACATACATGTACCTGCTGACTGCTGCAGACCAGCAAGCTCCTCAGGTTCTGTAGTAAAGTCAAGGATGGGCGATATCTCAAGGGGCAGATAACACTAAAGAAGAAACAGCCACGTGACAAGAAGTCGCCGGCCTCATCGCGTTGGTCGACCACCCCATCAAGCTGACACGCAATCACTTCAAATCTGCGCCACGTAATCTTAATCTGTGATAATACTTCACAATTACCACCTAACTTGGTCTTTCCGTTGGAATGTGGTTGTAAGAAATGTGGTCGTCAGTCCCCAGACGTGACTCGGGATATTTTAGTCGCCATTTGGGTCACCAGTCACGTGACAACCGAAACAGTTTATGATCGTTCATCTTACAGTTTATGATCATTTATTTTCAGCTAAATAAACCTTAATTTGAAACAGAGCCTCAGTCATTTAGAACTTGTTGATACAGCATTACGCATGGTCTCTGATATCTTCTTTCAGTTTCCGTGAACGCAAACTTGGAGTATGCTGTAGCGTCTGTTCTGTAACAGGAAATGTTTTCTTCCGAGCTGACATTTTTCTTGTATGCATCAAGAGATCTTTATTAGTTAGTAACATCTTTTTTTTTTAAATGACACCATTACAGGCCTCAGTTTGACAACATTAGAGGTCCCAGCTTAACAATATTAGACCCTCAACGTAACAACATTAGAGGCCCCAACTTAGCAAAATTAGAGGCCTCAGCTTAACAACATTAGCGGCCTCAACTTGAGAACATTTGAACCATGCAAATTATTTGGCTATTTGTGTAAGTCTCACATACAAGACGCTCATGAAGAACCAGAAACATCACACAAGTTCTGTCCACGCCCGTGTTGTCTGTAGACTTGATAGATTTCATACGTTTGTTTACAGATTTCACATGTTTATAGATTTCGCATGTTTATTTAGAGATTTCACACTTTTATAGATTTCACAAGTTTATTTATAGATTTCATACGTTTATTTATAGATTTCATACGTTTATTTATAGATTTCACAAGTTTGTGAACTTTGAAATTTTTTTCTAAAGCTAAGTGTGATCACGTCTGTTCAGCTTTCCCGTGCCTTCCCCCCCCCCCCCCCCCCACCCCTGACCCTGATATCGCTTGCTTCTCACAAAACAAAATCTGTCAAATGAGAATCCACCACTCTGCTCGCAACTTTGACAACATTCATCTCACTAATGATTTTCTTGCCAAATTCTATTTCATATTTCAGGGACTTGAAATCTGAAAAGAGTTTTTTGTTGTCTCAGTTTGTCTACAGTAACTTTCGTGTACTTGATGATAAATAGACATAGACATAAGACAATCTTATTTAATAAAATATAAGACAGCCTTATTCAAGAAAACTTAAGATAAACAGAGCTTTATGTTACAACTAGGACAATTAGTGTTTATAACTGGGCTGGAAGTTTAGTTTTGTCGACATAGTTTTCAGTTCGTCTGCTAGTCTTACAACAATGGTCTTCAGTTTCTAGAATATATTTTTGTTGTACACTTTTGACCATGCAACTTTCTGGTCAACCTAGTCAATGTCTAGATACAGTATCAGCTCACTCTAGTCAGTGTCTAGATACAGTATCTGCTCACTCTAGTCAGTGTCTAGATACAGTATCTGCTCACTCTAGTCAGTGTCTAGATACAGTATCTGCTCACTCTAGTCAGTGTCTAGATACAGTATCTGCTCACTCTAGTCAATGTCTAGATACAGTATCTTGTTAACATCTGTGATTCTGAGTTATTTGAGGCCCTCCCCCCTCCTTTCTCGCTTTAAATCATAGCTACAGCTCATATCATTAAGTTTGTCTTTGTATGTATGTATGTATGTATGTATGTATGTATGTATGTATGTATGTATGTTATGTATGTATGTGCGTACGTGATTTCCACATCCTGGAAAATGTTTTTGTTTAGATCCTGCATGCCGCTTCTGCCTGGTCGAGCAGATGATAAGTACACTCTGACAGCTTGATACAAGCACAGCCTACATTGAACTTAGGCCTCCACAGATAAACTGGTCACACCGTCTAGGCTCTTCCTACTGCCTGAACTAAAGGTGAAAGTACAAGAGATTTTCAGACAACCACCCACAGCAAACATGTCCTACTCCACAATGAGACAGGAGAAAGAACACTCACTATATTTCTGTATATATTTTTCCATAGTCAGACTATATGTCAAATATAACAAATATATAGCAAGCATATAACACATATAAAACAAGCGTGTAACAAACATAAAACAAACATAGAGTAAGCATGTAACATATATATATATATATATATATATATGTTGGCTACCATGCTTTCCCACAAGCCCCTGCTCCGAGAGCTGATTATAAGCTGTGCTGGTGTCCTTTGTCAGAGCCATCTGGGTTGTCAGTCCCACAGTTTCTCTCTCTATCTACCTCATCTCTTTTGTCTTCTATCTTTCCCGTTGTCACAAGTATTCTAGCTTGCATATAAAAATATATAGCAAGTGTATAACAAACATATAACAATCAAATAACAAAGATATAACAAGCATGTATCATATACGAGTAGATGCATGTAATATACATAAAGCAAGTGTGTAGCAAACATATAACAAATGTATAGCAAGCAAGCAAACATATAGCAAACATGTAACAAACATATAGCAAGCATTTAACACATACATAGCAAGCATATGACAAACATATAAAAACATAGCAAACGAACATACTTTATTTTCAACGGGTTAAGAAATGGGCACGCAGGCCCGTCTTATTCTGCCCTTCATCATCAAACATATAACAAACATATAGCAAACGTATAACAAACATATAGCAAACATATAACAATCGTATAGCAAACATAACAAACAAAAAGTAAGCCTCCTGCCGTCCAACTCTCTCCACATCTGCCCCAAGCTCAGCACGGTATGAATGAAAAATTTAGAAATTTGTACAGAATTTGCACTGTCAGCTCCCATCAGGTTATTCGTTGATACCTAGAGCTCCAGGAACTATCAGCTCCCATCAGGTTATTCGTTGATACCTAGAGCTCCAGGAACTATCAGCTCCCATCAGGTTATTCGTTGATACCTAGAGCTCCAGGAACTATCAGCGCTCATCAGGTTATTCGTTGATACCTAGAGCTCCAGGAACTATCAGAACACTTGCTGTCAGCAGAAACATGTTTTAACATTGATGAACTACACACATCAGTGCGTCTCTAACACTAAAGACCTGTTGCTCTTATCAGCATCCGACTGTGATGTTTGAAATAGCTGGAATACTTAACAGTTTTTTCATAGTTTATCTCGAGAAATTCATCATCCAGGTGAGATTAAGAAGCGCACTTCACGCGACATTTCCCCGCACTTGTCGACTGTTGCAAGAAACTAAAGGGCCTACCCTGTCTCATCACGTCTTAATACATGAATGTAGAATAACACGTTCTGTATGGAAAGAACAAATTCAGTGACCAAGGAAGTCACATATCCAACAGGAAGTCAAAGTCTGTTTTGTAACTAGACACTGTCTATGACTTTCCTACATATACACTGTCTTTATTCTTTCCATACTCCTCTCACAGTGTCACCACCCTCCCAGAATCTCTCCAGACTTTTATGTCAGGCCACATTCCTCCTCGCTTCCTGGCCCGGGGTCATAGATTCAGGGGTCGTATCCAAGTCATAGATCCATCTGTCATCGAAAAGTCATAGATTCAACATTAGTCATAGATTCAGGGGTCGTATCCAAGTCATAGATCCATCTGTCATCGAAAAGTCATAGATTCAACATTAGTCATAGATTCAGGGGTCGTATCCAAGTCATAGATCCATCTGTCATCGAAAAGTCATAGATTCAACATTAGTCATAGATTCAGGGGTCGTATCCAAGTCATAGATCCATCTGTCATCGAAAAGTCATAGATTCAACATTAGTCATAGATTCAGCGGGCGTCTACAAATCATAATTGAGTGACCTTATTCAGTTTTTGTCATGTCATAAGAAAAGCAAATACCTCACTCACTGCTCACTCACTGCTCACTTACTGCTCATTCATTGCTCATTTACTTCTCATTTGCTGCTCACCCACTGCTCACTAATGACTCATTCACTGCTCACTCACTGTTCACTCACTGCTCAGTAGAAGAGTCTCGTCTGTTCAGGCAACAACAGTAACAGAAAATAGCAGATAACAGACAGCAGATAACAGACAGCAGATAGCAAATGATCAGATAAAATCAAGTCAAGAATTGAGCAGCTTTCTATGAATGGTAAAGATGCCAACATAAAGAAGAATAGTGTTTACAGTGAGGGAAAAAAGTGTCGTTGTGATATATAGAGCCCAGGTTAGGGGTTGAGTAGTGGGATTTAGATATCAAACAAATAGGAGACAGATCTAGAGGCAACAGAGATGTGCTTGACTATAAAGCTGAGACAGCCAGGAAAACTCACCCACGTGATTTCACAACTTCCTGAATATCGTCAAGTCAGGGAAGTCATGTCTGCTGTGAGGGAACTCGTGCGTGAATGAGGGAACTAGTACATAGTGTAGGAACTTGTACACAGAGTGTGGGAACTTGTACATAGAGTGTGGGAACTTGTACATGGAATATGGGAACATGTACATAGAGTGTGGGAACTTGTACATGGAATATGGGAACATGTACATAGAGTGTGGGCACTTGTACATGGAATATGGGAACATGTACATAGAGTGTGGGAACTTGTACATGGAATATGGGAACATGTACATAGAGTGTGAAAATTGGATCATGGTGTGAGGTAACATTGTGTGAGTGTTCTATTTCTCATATACTTCGGCCCGTCTAACGGACGGACAAGAGAGGGGCGGCTAGAGAGGCCTCGTCTTGCCTTCGCTTGACCCCCCCCCCCACCTCTGCTTATATAAACAGTAAATAAAGTAACCAGCTGCTGGAGAAATCAACAACAGCCAAAGTCAACACAGTTATCAGCTAAAATTCAACGCAGTTATCAGCCAAACGTCACCACAGTTATCAGCTAAAAGTCAACACAGTTATCAACTACAAGTCAACATAGTTATCAGACAAAAGTCAACATAATTATCAGCCAAAAGACAACACAGTTATCAGCCAAAAGTCAACACAATTTTCAGCCAAAAGTCAACACACTTTTCAGCCAAAAGTCAGCACAGTTTTCAGCCAAAAGTCAACACAATTTTCAGCCAAAAGCCAGCACAGTTTTCAGCCAAAAGTCAACACACTTTTCAGCCAAAAGTCAGCACAGTTTTCAGCCAAAAGTCAACACACTTTTCAGCCAAAAGCCAGCACAGTTTTCAGCCAAAAGTCAACATACTTTTCAGCCAAAAGTCAGCACAGTTTTCAGCCAAAAGTCAGCACACTTTTCAGCTAAAAGTCAACACAGTTTTCAGCCAAAAGTCAGCACGTTTACATCTTGTAAAGATATATGTTATCAGTAAACTTACGTTATAAACAGGAAAATGCCTACATCAACATTTCTTTTTTGTTTTTTTAATAAGTTTTTTTTTCTTTTAAGTTAGCGCATACTCCCCCTCCCTCACCCCGCCCCCTCCCTCTCACCCCGCCCCCTCCCTTCTATTCGCAGGATTGTGGATTGTCTTTTCCGGTTTTGAACTGTTTGTTGAGAACACTTGATCAAGTGGTCGCATGCTCTTACCACAGTCATCATCATCATCTCAGCAAGTACTCAACTCGGACTTCTTGAGCAGAAAATGACCCCCTCCCCCAACCCACCTTTATCAGAAGGCTAAAATGTGTGGACACACAGTTAGATCTGTGGTACAGCTATTCCAGATCTGTGGTACAGCTATTCCAGATCTGTGGTACAGCTATTCCAGATCTGTGAGACAGCTATTCCAGATCTGTGAGACAGCTATTCCAGATCTCTGAGACAGCTATTCCAGATCTGTGAGACAGCTATTCCAGATCTATGAGACAGCTATTCCAGATCTGTGAGACAGCTATTGCAGATCTGTGAGACAACTATTCCAGATCAGTGATACAGCTATTCCAGATCTGTGAGACAGCTATTCCAGATCTGTGAGACAACTATTCTAGATTTGTGAGACAACTATTCTAGATTTGTGAGACAACTATTCTAGATTTGTGAGACAGCTATTCCAGATCTGTGAGACAACCATTCCAAATCTGTGAGGCAACTATTCCAGATCTGCGAGACAACCATTCCAGATCTGCGAGACAACTATTCCAGATCTGCGAGACAACTATTCCAGATCTGTGAGACAACTATTCCAGATCTGTGAGACAACTATTCTAGATTTGTGAGACAACTATTCTAGATTTGTGAGACAGCTATTCCAGATCTGTGAGACAACCATTCCAGATCTGTGAGACAACTATTCCAGATCTGCGAGACAACCATTCCAGATCTGCGAGACAACTATTCCAGATCTGCGAGACAACTATTCCAGATCTGCGAGACAGCCATTCCAGATCTGTGAGACAGCCATTCCAGATCTGTGAGACAACTATTCCAGATCTGCGAGACAACTATTCCAGATCTGCGAGACAACTATTCCAGATCTGCGAGACAGCTATTCCAGATCTGTGAGACAACTATTCCAGATCTGCGAGACAGCTATTCCAGATCTGTGAGACAACTATTCTAGATACTTGAAGAACAAGCATCATTCGTTTGCTTTTTTTTTTATTTTCAGTTTCCACAAAATATTATTTTCTGTAGACATGAAACTGATTTGTTTCAAAATCTTTTCAACTGTTTTTCTTTACTTAGGGCGGTTGACATGTCTAACTCAATATATGATTAAGTCAACGTACAAGTGTCAATGATTACATTGTCCATGTACAAGTGTGAATGATTACATGGTTCGCGTACTAGTGTGAATGATTACGTGATCTGTTTACACTGTGAGCGACTGCAGTGGCCCATGTTGAAGTGGACAAGCAAAACTAAAGTGGGATCATAACCACACATTTCTAACGTAATGACGTCAGGGAAATACTAATCTGCAGAGATTGCTGTAGATACTTGGACACTGATGCAGATTGCTGTAGATACTTGGACACTGATGCAAATGTGATTAAAGACACCTTCTTTTTCGGTGTAGTTGAGTCTGAGTTTATTTCGTGAGATAATTCTGATATCCTTGAACAAAAATCCGATCTAAATACTGAGCGTCTGGGACAGAATCCATCCTTACTTTGTACAGAGCGATTGGGACAGAACCCAGCCTTACTTTGTACAGAGTGATTGGGACAGATCCCAGCCTTACTGTGTACAGAGTGATTGGGACAGATCCCAGCCTTACTGTGTACAGAGTGATTGGGACAGAACCCAGCCTTACTGTGTACAGAGTGATTGGGACAGATCCCATCCTTACTGTGTACAGAGTGTCTGGAACTGGAATAGAACCCAGCCTTACTGTGTACAAAGTGATTGGGACAGAACCCAGCCTTATTGTGTACAGAGCGACTGGAACAGAACCCAGTTTTACGGTGTACAGAGCGACTGAGACAGAACCCAGCCTTACTGTGTACAGTTTCACAGCACGCACTCTCAGACACAGTTTCACAGCACGCACTCTCAGACACAGTTTCACAGCACGCACTCTCAAACACAGTTTCACAGCACGCACTCTCAGACACAGTTTCACAGCACGCAGACATAGTTTCACAGCACACAGACATAGTTTCACAGCACGCACTCTCAGACACAGTTTCACAGCACGCAGACATAGTTTCACAGCACGCACTCTCAGACACAGTTTCACAGCACGCAGACATAGTTTCACAGCACACAGACATAGTTTCACAGCACGCACTCTCAGACACAGTTTCACAGCACGCAGACACAGTTTCACAGCACGCAGACACAGTTTCACAGCACGCAGACATAGTTTCACAGCACGCAGACACAGTTTCACAGCACGCAGACACAGTTTCACAGCACACAGACATAGTTTCACAGGGCAGACATAGTTTCACAGCACACAGACATAGTTTCACAGCACACAGACATAGTTTCACAGCACACAGACATAGTTTCACAGGGCAGACATAGTTTCACAGCACACAGACATAGTTTCACAGCACACAGACATAGTTTCACAGCACACAGACATAGTTTGACAGCACACAGACATAGTTTGACAGCACGCAGACATATTTTCACAGCACGCACTCTCAGACACAGTTTCCTACAAGTCACAGCTAAAAGTGCTCCCTTTTTTTATCTTCATTCTCATGTATCTCATACACGTGAATTTCTGTCTTATATTATATACATGAATTTTAATCTTATTTCATCACGTGAATTTTTATCTTATTTCATACAAGGAATTTTTATATTATCTCATACACGTGAATTTTTATCTTATCTCATACGCGTGAATTTTTATCTTATCTCATACGCGTGAATTTTTATCTGATCTCATACGCGTGAATTTTTATCTTATCTCTTACGCGTGAATTATTTCATACACGTGAATTTAGATTTTCTTGTCTATATTGTCGTCTTGTACATTTGTGTGTGAACAAGGCTTAAACTAACGCATTATTACATCTATGACCTTAGTCAATGAACAAGGCTTAAACTAAGACATTATTACATCTGTGACCTTAGTCAATGAACAAGGCTTAAACTAAGACATTATTACATCTGTGAGCTTAGTCAATGAACAAGGCTTAAACTAACACATTATTACATCTGTGAGCTTAGTCAATGAACAAGGCTTAAACTAACACATTATTACATCTGTGAGCTTAGTCAATGAACAAGGCTTAAACTAAGACATTATTACATCTGTGATCTTAGTCAATGAACAAGGCTTAAACTAAGACATTATTACATCTGTGAGCTTAGTCAATGAACAAGGCTTAAACTAAGACATTATTACATCTGTGACCTTAGTCAATGAACAAGGCTTAAACTAACACATTATTACATCTGTGAGCTTAGTCAATGAACAAGGCTTAAACTAAGACATTATTACATCTGTGAGCTTAGTCAATGAACAAGGCTTAAACTAAGACATTATTACATCTGTGAGCTTAGTCAATGAACAAGGCTTAAACTAAGACATTATTACATCTGTGAGCTTAGTCAATGAACAAGGCTTAAACTAAGACATTATTACATCTGTGAGCTTAGTCAATGAACAAGGCTTAAACTAACACATTATTACATCTGTGAGCTTAGTCAATGAACAAGGCTTAAACTAACACATTATTACATCTGTGAGCTTAGTCAATGAATAAGGCTTAAACTAAGACATTATTACATCTGTGAGCTTAGTCAATGAACAAGGCTTAAACTAAGACATTATTACATCTGTGAGCTTAGCCAGTAACTGAAGCTGCTCCTTCTTTTGTTGTTTAGTAATGTACTATTTTATATGAAAGTAGTGATAATTAAGAGAATTTGGACACGTGCTAAGTGATTTAGCAAGAAAGTCAAAGCCAGACATCGTGACTCGCGTGTCGTTGAGTAGCAGATCATTGCTTGGCGTGTCAGATGGGTTCAGAGTTGTGTCTAGTGGAGACAGTCCTACAGAAACATGTGCTAACTGCACCAGGAAAATCACACGCACACTTCGCCTCTTTTATTCGTCTCCTTTAATCCCGTCTTACTTGTTTCTTTTACTCGCGTCTTTCACTCGTGTCTTTTAATCATGTCTTACTCGTGTCTTTTACTGATGTCTTTCACTCGTGTCTTTTAATCATGTCTTACTCGTGTCTTTTACTGATGTCTTTCACTCGTGTCTTTTAATCATGTCTTACTCGTGTCTTTTACTGATGTCTTTCACTCGTATGTTTTAAACGTATTTTACTCATGTCTTTTACTGGTGTCCTACTCATGTCTTTCTTGTGTCTTACTCTTGTCTTTTATTCGTGTCTTTTTCTCGTGTCTGTTCTCATGTCTTTGTACACAAAGGTCGGAGCGATCGATATAAAGCTGTCATGAGAGAAAACACAGAATGTCTGTTTTCTGATGTAAACACAGAATGTCTGTTTTCTGATGTACTTGCCTTCTTCAGTTCTCAGTGTGTTTTATGTCTGTCGCTAGAAAACTTGTCCATATTCATGATTTGTCGTCTGTTACATATAAAAATGTCACATGCTGCATCTTAATAGTCAGACTTTACAAATGTTACATGCTGCATCTTAATATTCAGACTTTATGTTACATCTCTCTCTCTCTCTCTCTCTCTCTGAACCTTAAGTGCCCAGGGCACATGGGGCTTCCGCAAGGGTTTTCCACAAATGCCTGTCCTTCGCCTTTTTTTCTGCTCTTTCCCAGGTGAGCCCTCTATTACTCAACATCCTTTCTGTTGTTCTTCTCCATGTCTCTTTTGGTCTACCCTTACTTCTGTTTCCCTGTGGTGTCCATCTTAGTGCTGTTTTTGGCAGTGAGTTGTCAGTCATTCGGAGCACATGTCCCAACCATCGCCAGCGTCTTTCCTCAATAATTGTTGTCAGTGGCTTCATCTGCATTTCTGCCAATAAGATGTTATTTCTTATGGTGTTTGGCCAAAATATTTTTTCTAATTCTTCGTAAACATTTAGTCTGGAAAGAATTCAACTTGCTTTTTATGGTTTTGGTGATTTTCCAGCATTCACTTCCATAGAGTAGTACACTTAGAACATTACTCTTAAATATCCTGATTTTCATATGTATGGTTAGTTTTTTTTATTTCCATATAGTCTGCAGCATTGCAAAAACCTGATTTGCTCTAGTAAGTCTGCTGTTGATGTCCTCTGTGCTGTCTCCATTTTCTACTACTCTGCTGCCAAGGTATACAAATTCGTTGACCTCCTCCACTAACTTGCTATCTACTCTGAGTACATTTCTGTTGTTCACATTTTGCTTCATTAACTTTGTCTTTCCTACGTTGATCTTTAGTACTATGTTGTTATGTTACATGCTGCATCTTATTAGTTAGGTTATATGTTACATACTGCATCTTAGACTCAGACTTTATATATAAAAGTGTTACATGCTGTATCTTAGACTTTATATACAAAAATGTTACATGCTGTATATTAGACTTCAAATATAAAAATATTACATGCTGTATCTTAGACTTTATATATATATATATATATATATATATATATATATATATATATATATATATATATAAATGTTACATACTGTATCTTAGACTCAGACATTAAATATGTTACGTACTGCATCTTATACTTTATATATAAAAATGTTACATGCTGTATTTTAGACTTTATATATGAAAATGCTACATGCTGTATCTTAGACTTTTGCCTCAGACTTTCTATTGAACATGGGGGATAATTTATCATCGATCTCAAACTTTAACTGTCACAGGCAACGATTACCCACCTAACTTTATCAAAACAGAGGTTAGAGGTTCAGGATAAAGTTAAATTCAGTTAGGCATTCAGAGAAAGTATACAGGCCTGCCACAGTCTCATAGTTTCTCAGAGACAGACAGTGTCATGACAGCTCCGTAGCCCACTTTTGTGTGTGTGTTGTTTTAAGCCAGGGAAGGGTGGATTTCTAAAATGAGCGTGCATAAATGCAGACGTTGCTAAGTTAAATGTGGATGTGGTTGTCAGGCTGGTTGTGTGGATGTGGTTGTCAGGCTGATTGTGTTATAGATTGGATGAGTTTTAGCGACTCTGAAATGATGATAGCACACCTGTAGCGGTTGTAGATGTTTGTGTAGAATTTACAGGACATTTCTTTAAATGCATTCCAGACTGTGTTTACATAAAGAGAAAAGTTCTAATAATAAGAATATTCTACTTCTACTAAAGTAGATGTGGATAATCTATATTCTCCACTTTTAGCCGTATTAGTTTTGTTCGCATGTGAAGTAATTTTCTGACCTCAAGCTACATCATCGCCACGCCTGGTCTTCTTCTTATTTGTCGGCAGCTGGTTAAATCACAAGATGATAACTTGTACATGTTATCACAAATTAAATGTTACAAGATGACAACTCGTGCATGTCATCACAATTTAAATGTTGCAATATGACAGCTCGTAATGTCATCACAAGTTAAATGTTACAAGATAAAAACTCATACATATTACAAGTTAAATGTTGCAAGATAAATGTTGCAAGATAACAACTCGTACATGTTACCGGAAAGAGAGCAATGTAATAGCTAATTATAAATAGCCTCCCAAAATATGCAAGAACATACAGCCTTTGAGACACATAGTAGATATTCAGACACGTAGTAGATATTGAGACACATTGTAGATATTGAGACACATACTAGATAGTGAAACATGTATAGGCATTTAGACACACAGAATGTGTTCAGGCGAATTATACCAGGCAGTCCACCTGCAGGAAATGAAAGTTAAGACAAGCAGGAACCGAACTGTAATACAAATAAATGAAAGTTAAGACAGGCGGGAAAGTTAAGACAAGCAGGAACCTAACTGTAATACAAATAAATGAAAGTTAAAACAGGCGGGAAAGTTAAGACAAGCGGGAAAGTTAAGACAGGCGGGAAAGTTAAGACAAGCGGGAACCTAACTGTAATACAAATAGACACAGTCACATTTTTATCTTAGTCTGACTGTTAGTTTCTAATACAAGCTGATGGAATGTGAACTTGTCACACTTTGACATTAACATCACAGTTTGTAGATGATCATTTCGTTGAAGAAGATCTTTTTTTCTTATCTCATTATGTTGTAGTAACAAATGTATATGTGTCAACTATATGTTACTAATTCACCTCTAGCTTTTCCTTCAACAATCAAAAAACACACCAGCCATCCTCAAATTAAATGATTTCTGCCCGCTGTAACCTGAAAACAAAAAGTAGCTATGTAAGATCTCTAGTGCTTGTAAGATGACAAGTTACAAGTTCCCTCACTCATAGCAGGTCCCAAAGCTTACTGCCGTCAGTTACGACAGTTGTAAAAATGTCTGAGTTACTAGTGTTACAGTGGGCGAGTATTAGAGTCACGACTATTAGAGTTAACAAGTGTCAGAATTACTAGTGTTGGTTAACGAGTGTCAGAGTTACTAGTGTTAAATATATAAGTGTCAGAGTTGCGAACGTTAGCGATAAAATTGTCAGAGTTACGAGTGTGAGAAATGCGAGTGTTAGAGTTACGAGTGTGAGAAATGCGAGTGTTAGAGTTACGAGTGTGAGAAATGCGAGTGTTAGAGTTACGAGTGTGAGAAATGCGAGTGTTAGAGTTACGAGTGTGAGAAATGCGAGTGTTAGAGTTACGAGTGTGAGAAATGCGAGTGTTAGAGTTACGAGTGTGAGAAATGCGAGTGTTAGAGTTACCAGTGTGAGAAATGCGAGTGTTAGAGTTACCAGTGTGAGAAATGCGAGTGTTAGAGTTACGAGTGTGAGAAATGCGAGTGTTAGAGTTACGAGTGTGAGAAATGCGAGTGTTAGAGTTACGAGTGTGAGAAATGCGAGTGTTAGAGTTACGAGTGTGAGAAATGCGAGTGTTAGAGTTACGAGTGTGAGAAATGCGAGTGTTAGAGTTACCAGTGTGAGAAACGCGAGTGTTAGAGTTACGAATGTCAGAGTTACCAGTGTCAGAGTGAAGAAGACTGGTTTTATATAAGTGAAACATTGATATCAGAAGTCATTAAAAGTCAAAATGCTCGTGATTTTCTGTGTAAAGATATAAAATACCATGATGTTCCTTGTAAAGATAAAAATCCCATGATGTTCTTTGTAAAGACATAACATCCTATGATGTTCTTTGTAAAGACATAACATCCTATGATTTTCTTTGTAAAGGTATAAAATCCCACGGTCTTTTCTGTGCTCTTAATTCTTATATAATCCCAGCTTTGTTTTCAACAACAGCCTACTCACCTGGTTATAAAAAGTGTATAAAGCTTCACTGATCAGCAGCCGTATCACATATTTGATCAGCAGCCGTGTCACATATTTGATCAGCAGCCGTGTCACATATTTGATCAGCAGCCGTGTCACATATTTGATCAGCAGCCGTGTCACATATTTGATCAGCAGCTGTGTCACATATTTGATTCTTTGGTCTGAAACATCTGTCATAGAAAAACCATATGGGAGATTAGATATAACATTGGACTGATCCGTGTCAAACATAACAAAGATGACTTCATCGTTTGTGACATAACAAATATGACTTCAGCTTTTGTGGCATAACAAATATGACTTTAGCTTTTGCGAAAAAAACAGCCTTGACATGACTGTACACTGACAGCAGCCAGGTATTACATACAACACCTGACTTCTCGTCGCGTTTCTCTTCTCAGACATCGTCTCCGACATTTATGACAAAATTACCAACTATAAAACAACCTTTTATTTCTCTGTAGCAGTCTTTACGTCAAATTCTGATATCAACGATGGCTTGCTTGTCTGGATGGTTTGCTTGCTTGGATGGTTTGCTTGTCTGGATGTTTTGCTTGTCTGGATGTTTTGCTTGTCTAGATGGCTTGTTTGTCTGGATATTTTGCTCGTCTGGATGTTTTGCATGTCTGGATATTTTCCTTGTCTGGATGGCTTGCTTGTCTGGATATTTTGCTTGTCTGGATGTTTTGCTTGTCTGGATGTTTTGCTTGTCTGGATGTTTTGCTTGTCTGGATGGTTTGCTTGTCTGAATGTTTTGCTTGTCTGGATGTTTTGCATGTCTGGATGTTTTGCTTGTCTGGATGGCTTGCTTGTCTGGATATTTTGCTTGTCTGGATGGTTTGCTTGTCTGAATGTTTTGCTTGTCTGGATGTTTTGCTTGTCTAGATGGCTTGCTTGTCTGGATGTTTTGCATGTCTGGATGTTTTGCTTGTCTGGATGGCTTGCTTGTCTGGATGTTTTGCATGTCTGGATGTTTTGCTTGTCTGGATGGTTTGCTTGTCTGAATGTTTTGCTTGTCTGGATGTTTTGCATGTCTGGATGTTTTGCTTGTCTGAATGTTTTGCTTGTCTGGATATTTTGCTTGTCTGGATGGTTTGCTTGACTGAATGTTTTGCTTGTCTGGATGTTTTGCTTGTCTGGATGTTTTGCATGTCTGGATGTTTTGCTTGTCTGGATGGTTTGCTTGACTGAATGTTTTGCTTGTCTGGATGTTTTGCTTGTCTGGATGTTTTGCATGTCTGGATGTTTTGCTTGTCTGGATGGTTTGCTTGACTGAATGTTTTGCTTGTCTGGATGTTTTGCTTGTCCGGATGGTTTGCTTGTCTGAATGTTTTGCTTGTCTGGATGTTTTGCTTGTCTGGATGTTTTGCTTGTCTGGATGTTTTGCTTGACTGAATGTTTTGCTTGTCTGGATGTTTTGCTTGTCTGGATGTTCTGAGACTGAGTTTAGACATTCAAGACCTCAAAGTCTACCAATTATGATTTTTAATAGATTTTTACTGGCATGACTAATTATGACAACAGTTCTGTAGTTTGTGCATAATTTCAAGTTACCCTTATTTTTTTTTACAGTGGTATGAAAATAGTTCTTTTCCATTCTTTTGGCCAAATACCTGAATGCCATATCTTTTTACATAGTACATGATAGATCATAGCACATTCCTTTTCTCCTGCTTTAATAAATTCAGCTGTTATCTCATCACATCCTGGTGATTTACCATTTTTCATTCTTCAGTTGTCGGTTCGGGTTCTTTCTCCTCCAATAATAATTCACACTGTTGATTTTTGCTTTCACAGTCAGTTGTTTCATACATTCCTCTGCAATACTCCTTCCATCTTTCTAGAATTTCCTCTGTCTCTGTCAAGGTCTTTCCATCTCGTCACAAGTTACATTTATCTTAGGTGTGACATTTCTCATCAGTGTCTTCATTTCTTTAAACCTTTCACTATCTCTTCCACACTTCTAATGCCCTTCTATTCCTTCACAACAATCTTGTATGTAATGTTTTTGTCTTTTCTTATGTTTCTTCTTACTTCTTATGTTAAAGGTTTTTATTCCTCTTTGTTATTCGTCACTTTCCATTTCGTCTTCGTTTCTCTGCGTTGTTTTATTAGTTCTAATGTGCCTATTGTAATCCATTCATTCTTTTTTGTTTTCTTTACTGGAACCATGTCTTTAGCTGTTGTTATTAAGATATCTCTGCCCTGCGTAGCCAATTCATCTGGTGTCATCTCCTCCTGTACAGCCATCAGAATTTCGAAACGGTTCTTCACTTCTATACCATATTGTTCTGGTATTTTTGTAAGATCAAAGCAGAGTGGTCTTGATCCCCTGTCTTTTTTATCTTTATCTTCATGTCTGCTATTAATAACTCATGATCCGTATCACAATCAGCACCTGGTAAAGTTTTTGCTGATGTTATACTTGACCTCCACTTTCTTTGCAATAAAATATAATCTGTTTGATTCTCGGTTTTCCCACCATGTGATGTCCATGTGCAAAGTCTTCTTGGATGCTGTTTAAAAACCGTGTTAGCAATCATTAGTTCATTTTCCATGCAAAACGCCATTAGATTGTCACCTGCCTCACTTCTATGCCCTATGCTAAATTTCCCCAAAACATGTCCTTCATCTTCTGCTCTTTCTGTACCAGTCTTTGCATTATTAATACAATATCATTTTTCTGTACCTGGTCTATCGTCGTTTGCAGTGTGTTATAAAATTCTTCTACTTCCTCTTCTTCTGCTGCTGATGTAGGTGCATATATCTGGATGATTGTTACATTTCTAGGTGTGCCCTTAAGTCTGATTGTGAGGGTTCTATCACTTACTGGATTGTAACATGGTAATGCTTTTGATGTTAATTTGTCCAAATAAAAAGCCACTCCGTTCTTTCCTCCTACTTCTCCACTAGAGAGTATATAAAGATATTATCATTCTCGCTCTTAAAGTGTCCTGATCCTTTCCATCGATGTTCACAGATTCCCAAAATGTGTATCCCCGTTCTTTTCATCTCGTCACTTATTACTTGATATTTTCCCTCATACATGCTTCTTACATTCCATGTTTCTACTCTTATTTTTCTTGTTAGTTTGATGCAGGGTTTTCCTTGGTAACACTGTCAGGATTTTGTCCGTCATCACAATTACTAGTACTGACCTCTGTCTCACACTCTTCCCCAGTGTTAAAATTAGATCTATCTGGCCTGGGGGTCTCACCACCAGATCTTTTTCCTATTTGACTTTCCATGGTTGCTGTTTGTGTTTCTTGGTATATTTCCAGAAGATAGTTTACCATTGCTTTCCTTCTGGGCAGTGACTGTACTGGTTATGATCGTAGCCACTGTCCCTACGGCCTACCATCATAGAATGCTGACCATAACCAACATTATCTGTCAGCTGCTCTCCCACTCCATCCACCACCTGCTCCCATGGCTTCACGTAGGGAGGAGGGTATTCCATCTTGCACAAGGGTCATACCAGTGTAGATAACAACAACAACAAAATGCTGGACTTTAGACAGGGGTGCCCACCCCAGGCACGGAAAGCTCCCGACACTGAGCACTGAATGACTGGCCAGGCTGGGAACACTGAGAGACAGCACAATAAAACTTTCTCTCACGATTTTCTCCTTTTTTCTGTCTCTGGACTTCGGCCGACGCGGTGCGCAAACAACGACAGCCATATGCTCTACCAGAGCTTTGTTCAACACTGCATAAAGGATTTAAATGCAAAGTAGCACATGACTGTTTGGGACCGTACATCGCCCGTCACAAACCTTGTTTCGTGCCCAAGGGCGGGGCTGAATTTGCACGTCTAAACGAGGTGACACTTTCTGAAGGAAAATATACATTCACATCTCCACGCTCTCAACAAAAGACACCAATGTGGCCAGGTATGCAGACTTTGAACATGAATAAAAAGCGTTTAACAGAACGATTGTAGCAGTGATTTCATCCTGTTTTATGCCAACATAGTATTTTGTTGCCGCACGGACCAGTGCGCCTCTTCTGTGGAACGGTCGTATTCAAAGGCATCATTGAGCTCAGACTGTGATACTTGCGTGCGCTACACAAGCTGGGCCATTAACCCATATGTGGTCTGGGATTAGCAAATAACAGTAGATTCCCTTCTTTAACGTTCCACACAGACATTTTGCTTTTTGATTTGCCCACTTGGCTCTCTGCAAGAATGATTTCAGTTAGTTTAAAAACAGCAGTGGCTTGAAACTACAGACTGATGTAGCCATGTACACGAATAGAGATTCAAACTACAGACTAATGTAGCCATGTACACGAATAGAGATTCAAACTACAGACTAATGTACCCATGTACACGAATAGAGATTCAAACTACAGACTAATGTAGCCATGTACACGAATAAAGATTCAAACTATAGACTAATGTAGCCATCCACACAAAGAATATGTTCTCCTATGACTAGTCGTCCAGACTTATGACTTGCTGGACAGTGTTTGTCACGTGACTGACAGTAGATCATCAAGAGTTTTAGGGATAATTTCTTGTGCAGAATCTTCTCCAGTTCTGTGGGATTATGCCAGACAAGACTGGATTATGTCAGACAACAGACTCTGTGTTCCTGTAGTTTTATTTCCCTGTACCGGCGCTAATCATCCTCAAGTCCATACAAAAAACATTTTGTCTGTAGTACATAAACAAAATCAGACAAGAAAACACACAATAACTGCATTAATTATTAATCCACTGGATTAATTATTAATCCATGTCACAATCTTTCAATCGCATTAAGTGCTTCCTTGTAGAGTACACCGACTGAAATAAATGGTTTCACATGTCAAACTTCCTGTTACAACACCGTCCCTGGTCCATTTTTGATAAGCGTACTAGCACAAAGCATAATCTCTCTCTCTCTCTCTGTCTCTCTCTCTCTCTCTCTGTCTCTCTCTGTCTCTCTCTGTCTGTGTGTGTTGGGGGGCGGGGGATATATGGTGATATGAAATCTAAAGAGGAACCCTGTCTGAGTGGCGCTATTTTTGAAGTGAGACAGAAAAAGAAAGGATAGGCAGATATTAATGCAGGCGAAACCGGCAGTCGGTGAAATCTAATCTAACCTAGACTAGTCAGTGAAATCTAATCTAACCTAGACTAGTCAGTGAAATCTAGTCTAACCTAGACTAGTCAGTGAAATCTAATCAAACCTAGACTAGTCAGTGAAATCTAATCTAATCTAGACTAGTCAGTGAAATCTAGTCTAATCTAGACTAGTCAGTGAAATCTAATCTAATCTAGACTAGTCAGTGAAATCTAATCAAACCTAGACTAGTCAGTGAAATCTAATCTAACCTAGACTAGTCAGTGAAATCTAGTCTAACCTAGACTAGTCAGTGAAATCTAATCAAACCTAGACTAGTCAGTGAAATCTAATCTAACCTAGACTAGTCAGTGAAATCTAGTCTAACCTAGACTAGTCAGTGAAATCTAATCAAACCTAGACTAGTCAGTGAAATCTAATCTAATCTAGACTAGTCAGTGAAATCTAGTCTAATCTAGACTAGTCAGTGAAGGCAGAGAGGAAAGTGCAGCAGATTTGAAATATATTCCGCGGGGGGAAGTGGCTTAGAGAAGAATTTTATGTTAGTCATAGCTACCTCCCACGCCATACAGCGAAATGTCACACAAACCCTCAGCGTATTTGTCACAAATGTTGACTTTCACAATGACTGCTTGATTTTGCTCCTGTATCCGCGCCTCATTAAATCACCGGGACCTATGAGAAGTGCCTTCGACTGGACTTATGAGATCAAACATCAAAATAACTTGAGCCATGAGATCAAACATCAAAATAACTTCAACTCACCTTCACTCTATAGTATAAACAAACTGAACTTTGGTCCCATTCACTGTTCTGTGTTCAGTGAGGTTCGGCTGATTGTGTCAGGGAGGTTCGACTGATTTTGGTGTCAGCGAGGTTCGGCTGCTTTTGGAGTCAACGAGGTTCGGCTGATTTTGGTGTCAGAGAGGTTCGGCTGATTTTGGTGTCAGAGAGGTTCAGCTGATTGTGTCGTGACGTCTTTCTCTGTCAGTAAATAACGATAACCCATTATGTCTTTGTATCATTATTGTCCTTCCGCGCCAGCCTGATATTTTAATATATAACAGCACGGGCTAAACAAAGACAGCCTGATATTTTAATATATAACAGCACGGGCTAAACAAAGACAGCCTGATATTTTAATATATAACAGCACGGGCTAAACAAAGACAGCCTGATATTTTAATATATAACAGCACGGGCTAAACAAAGACAGCCTGATATTTTAATATATAACAGCACGGGCTAAACAAAGACAGCCTGATATTTTAATATATAACAGCACCGGCTAAACAAAGAGTACAAAGAACATACAACATAAACTGTTCACTTCCTCTTAAAAAAGGATTTAAAAAAAACAACAATGGACCGACTAACTGGCAGTGGACCGACTAACTGGCAGTGGACCGACTAACTGGCAGTGGACGGACTAACTGGCAGTGGACCGACTAACTGGTAGTGGACCGACTAACTGGCAGTGGACCGACTAACTGGCAGTGGACCGACTAACTGGCAGTGGACGGACTAACCAGCAGTGGACCGACTAACTGGCAGTGGATGGACTAACCAGCAGTGGACCGACTAACTGGCAGTGGACGGAGTAACCAGCAGTGGACCGACTAACTGGCAGTGGACGGAGTAACCAGCAGTGGACCGACTAACTGGTAGTGGACGGAGTAACCAGCAGTGGACCGACTAACTGGCAGTGGATGGACTAACCAGCAGTGGACCGACTAACTGGCAGTGGACGGACTAACCAGCAGTGGACCGACTAACTGGCAGTGGACGGACTAACCAGCAGTGGACCGACTAACTGGCAGTGGACGGACTAACCAGAAGTGGACCGACTAACTGGCAGTGGACGGACTAACCAGAAGTGGACCGACTAACTGGCAGTGGACGGACTAACCAGCAGTGGACCTACTAACCAGAAGTGGACGGACTAATCAGCAGTTGACCGGTTAACTGGCAGTGGACGGACTAACCAGCAGTGGACCGACTAACCAGAAGTGGACGGACTAACCAGCAGTGGACCTACTAACCAGAAGTGGACGGACTAACCGGCAATGGACCGACTAACCAGAAGTGGACGGACTAACCGGCAATGGACCGACTAACCAGAAGTGGACGGACTAACCGGCAATGGACCGACTAACCAGCAGTGGACGGACTAACCAGCAACGGACGGACTAACCGGCGCTGGACCGACTAACCGGCAATGGACCGGCTAACTGGCAGTGGACCGACTAACCAGCAGTGGACCGACTAACTGGCAATGAATGGGCACACCGATTACATCGTACTCTACTTAAGATGAGGGTTCATAGATTTGTAGACGTCTCTGATACTCGGAAGTTATGTCTGCTGTCACTACTCCAACAATTAGTACAACATTTCAGACATAGTTGGATATTGTTATGTCTGCCGTCACTACTCCAACAATTAGTACAACATTTCAGACATAGTTGGATGTTGTTATGTCTGCCGTCACTACTCCAACAATTAGTACATTTCAGATATAGTTGGAAGTTATGTCTACCGTCACTACTCCAAGTTGTTATGTCCACCGTCACTACTCCAAGTTGTTATGTCTACCGTCACTACTCCAAGTTGTTATGTCTACCGTCACTACTCCAACAATTAGTACAACATTTCAGATATAGTTGGAAGTTATGTCTACCGTCACTACTCCAAGAATTAGGATTTTTAAAAAAAATTAACATATCACTTAATATTTCCTAACTGTTTTATTAAAATAGTTTTATATTCACTGTATTTGAGATAATATTTTCTAGATTATATGTGAAATTGTCTTTTCCCTGCACTGTATTTCTTGATTGTGGACCTTGTGCCACAGTCTGACATGACATACGCCTGCTCAGAATTTCGAAACTAGAACATACTTGCTGGATGTGAATCTGGAAACTAGAACATATTTGCTGGAAGTGAATCTGGAAACTAGAACATATTTGCTGGAAGTGAATCTGGAAACTAGAACATACTTGCTGGAAGTGAATCTTGAAACTAGAACATACTTGCTGGAAGTGAATCTTGAAACTAGAACATACTTGCTGGAAGTGAATCTTGAAACTAGAACATACTTGCTGGAAGTGAATCTTGAAACTAGAACATACTTGCTGGAAGTGAATCTGAAAACTAGAACATACTTGCTGGAAGTGAATCTGGAAACTAGAACATACTTGCTGGAAGTGAATCTGGAAACTAGAACATACTTGCTGGAAGTGAATCTGGAAACTAGAACATATTTGCTGGAAGTGAATCTTGAAACTAGTAACATACTTGCTGGAAGTGAATCTGGAAACTAGAACATGCTTGCTGGAAGTGAATCTGGAAACTAGAACATGCTTGCTGGAAGTGAATCTTGAAACTAGTAACATACTTGCTGGAGGTAAATCTCAAAACTAGTAACATATTGCTTGAAGTGAATCTGGAAACTAGTAACATACTTGCTGGAAGTGAATCTTGAAACTAGTAACATACTTGCTGGAAGTGAATCTTGAAACTAGTAACATACTTGCTGGAAGTGAATCTTGAAACTAGAACATACTTGCTGGAAGTGAATCTTGAAACTAGAACATACTTGCTGGAAGTGAATCTGAAAACTAGAACATACTTGCTGGAAGTGAATCTGGAAACTAGAACATACTTGCTGGAAGTGAATCTGGAAACTAGAACATACTTGCTGGAAGTGAATCTGGAAACTAGAACATATTTGCTGGAAGTGAATCTTGAAACTAGTAACATACTTGCTGGAAGTGAATCTGGAAACTAGAACATGCTTGCTGGAAGTGAATCTGGAAACTAGAACATGCTTGCTGGAAGTGAATCTTGAAACTAGTAACATACTTGCTGGAGGTAAATCTCAAAACTAGTAACATATTTGCTTGAAGTGAATCTGGAAACTAGTAACATACTTGCTGGAAGTGAATCTTGAAACTAGTAACATACTTGCTGGAAGTGAATCTTGAAACTAGTAACATATTTGCTGGAAGTGAATCTGGAAACTAGAACATACTTGCTGGAAGTGTTGTTCAGACACATAAAGTGTTGTTCAGACATATAAACTGTTGTTCAGGCACATAAAGTGTTGTTCAGGCACATAAAGTGTTGTTCAGACACATAAAGTGTTGTTCAGGCACATAAAGTGTTGTTCAGGCACATAAAGTGTTCTTCAGGCACATCCCACACACCCGGGATACGAGTATAAAAAGACATAATTTACACAAATATGTGTTAGAATACTCACACAATTTATACATATATGTGCTCACATACAAAACACACACATAATAATGATCTGCCTGCAGTTGTCCCAGTACGCTGCAGACATTTAGAACTCACGGCAGATTCCCCACAGCCTAGTCGTAATAATCCGAAGTGAAACTTGTGACGTTTTTCACGTTTGTAGCAAGCAAATAAATCCGCCCAATCTTGTTCCCTAGCTTAGCCACGTCTTTTGTGAATTTTTAAAAAATCCATGAATTTGTACTGCAGTTTGTTTCCTTTCTTAAAAAGTATTCTTGTGAATAATGGTATTTTCAAACAAATAGTACTTTTGATGAATCTAAATTTGAGATTTATGAGGAAACGAATCAAAACTTTAGTGTAAAAATGCTGCAGCAACTGCAGGCGCACATCGTAGGCTGGTTATTTTAGTCACAAATATGAGAAGCACTGTGAAATAAATCAGCCATGGCGAAAGAAACTGCTGGATCTTTAACCAGTTTTTAAGCATAAATTCTCTGGCTATAAGAGATTATAATAGAAATTCTCTGGCTATAAGAGATTATAATAGAAATTCTCTGGCTATAAGAGATTATAATAGAAATTCTCTGGCTATAAGAGATTATAATAGAAATTCTCTGGCTATAAGAGATTATAATAGAAATTCTCTGGCTATAAGAGATTATAATAGAAATTCTCTGGTTATACTGTAAGAATTAATAATATAAATTTGTCAGACTATAATTATAAGAATTTATAAGATAAAATGTCTGTCTATACTGTAAAACATTCTTGTAACATAAATTCGTTAACTATATTAGACACGTTTAAATCTCACAACATGGCGTGGTACCCTGACACAACATGGCGTGGTACCCTCACACAACATGGCGTGGTAATCTGACACAACATGGCGTGGTACCCTCACACAACATGGCGTGGTAATCTGACACAACATGGCGTGGTACCCTCACACAACATGGCGTGGTAATCTGACACAACATGGCGTGGTACCCTCACACAACATGGCGTGGTACCCTCACACAACATGGCGTGGTAACCTGACACAACATGGCGTGGTACCCTCACACAACATGGCGTGGTACCCTCACACAACATGGCGTGGTACCCTCACACAACATGGCGTGGTAATCTGATACAACATGGCGTGGTACCCTCACACAACATGGCGTGGTACCCTCACACAACATGGCGTGGTAATCTGATACAACATGGCGTGGTACCCTCACACAACATGGCGTGGTAATCTGACACAACATGGCGTGGTAACCTGACAAACAGGTCAGCTATTTAAAGAAAAAAAAAGTCTGCGATGCCTGAGGTTGAAGACTAATGCCTAAAGGGAGCTCTGTACTAGTTATTATTAGCTCCGTGATAGCTCTTATTAGCTATGGACTAGCGTTTATCAGTTTCGTACTAACTCTGTACTATTTCTGATTAGCTCTGTACCAGCTCTTATTAGTTTTGTATTAGCTCTGTACTAGCTATTATTAGCTCTGTACCAGCTTTTGCTGGCTCTGCACTAGATCTTATTAGCTCTGTACTAACTTTGTATTACCTCTGTACTAGCTCTTATTAGCTCTGTACTAGCTTTGTCAATCTTCAAGAATCTTGAGAACATATGGAATTCAAAAGTTATAAGCACAAAAACCAAGTTAAGACTATTCAATTCAAATGTAGTATCCACCCTCATTTATGTATGTGAAGGCTGGAAATCAACTAAAGAAATTTAATTTGCTAGAGAAAAGACAAAGTAAGAAACCTGACTTGCTAAAGAAAAGACAAAATAAGAAACCTCACGTGCTAAAGAAAAGACAAAGTAAGAAACCTCACGTGCTAAAGAAAACACAAAGTAAGAAACCTCACTTGTTAGAAAAAACACAAAGTAAGAAACGCCATGTGCCAGAGAAAAGACAAAGTAAGAAACCTCACTTGCTAGAGGAAACACAAGGTGAGAAAAAAACGAATAGAAAGTATAAGAATGTATAAATGAAAAACATACAACTTCCGATATTTCGGCGCCTTATTCGAGGATACATACACAAAGAAATACAAACACGAAGAACTTGTCTGAAGTGTCTTGCTCCAAGTGCGAAGCAGAAATGTGTGTGGAAGAAGGAGGAGGAAAAACGCATGCGCTGTGTCGTGGAGGGACACATTAAACTCCTCTCGGACCTCGATAGTCAGATCGCTCAACTCTCTGCCCGTCTCCACCAAGTTACACATGATAATTACCTCATCTATCGCCTGATCCGTGAGATTATTCACTCCACCAACAGACAATTCTACCTGCAACTTTCTTCTCTCAAAAAGTAGAAACTTTCTGCTATCCGTCCCTCTACTGCCTCTCCCAGACCCATCATCGCTTCTGCCCCCACTAAGGTGGTTTGTATCCCTCCGGACATTCCTCTTTCAGCTGATGAATTGTCTGTCCTGGGGAAAGGTTTACAGTTTGTTCCCCTCCGTCCTTCTGCTGACCAGTTCTCACTCCTTCAAGATGTCCACCGTTTCCATCGCAGACTGCGTTTAAAGTTCCATTTCTAAGACGCGTCCCAACCTTCATCATCCCAATCCACCTCCGATGATGACCCTTTCTCTCGCTTCTCCAAACAACCATCCACCTGGACACCTTCAGCAGGAGCGTCCCGTGCCTTGGACCTCTACATTGATCACACTCTTCACGAAATCTACAAGCTTCGCCTTCCCCGTGTACGACACTCGAACCTGACCCCCGGGGAGCAGCGCGCACTCTCTCAACTCCAGCGCAGGCGTGATATCGTGATCAAGAGTGTAGACAAGGGCGGGGCCATTGTTTGTTGGAAGAAAGAATTGTACATCCAGGAGGCCATGGGCCAGCTGAGCAACACTAAATTGTATGCCTCTCTCCCTCAAGATCCGACTCTGGCCAACAACCACAATGTTCATGACACGATCAACCAACTCATCCACAAGACCAAGTCTGGTCTTTCTCCCTCGGCTACACATCTTCACATCCGCGACAGCTGCTTAGGGAAACCATCCTTTTATCTACTCCCTAAGATTCACAAACCAGGCAACCCAGGAAGGCCCATAGTGTCTGCTTGTTCCTGCCCCACGGAACAAATCTCTGATTTTCTTGACAGCATCTTTCAACCTCTGGTCACTAGTCTGCCCACTTATCTCAAGGACACCAATCATGCTCTCATTACTTTTGAGACCCTTACACTCCTGCCTGGTCACACCTACCGTATCTTCACCCTTGATGTAGTATCCTTATACACATCCATCCCACATGATCAGGGACTTCAGGCCGTCAAGTTCTTTCTGAACAAAAGACGCAATCCCTCTATTCCTACTTCTACTATTATGCGCCTTACACAACTTGTCCTCCAACTCAATTCTTTTGAATTCAAGGGCCTTTACTTTGACCAGATTAGTGGTGTAGCCATGGGTACCAAGATGGGCCTCAGCTACGCGTGTCTGTTCATGGACCACTTCGAACACAAGGTTCTGAGAGCCTTTAGAGACCCTTTTCCCGCCTTCTATAGACGCTACATAGACGACGACATTGGGGTTACATCAATGCCAGAGGAAGACCTTAACAACTTTATCAGTTTTGTTAAGGAGTACAATCCTGTCATTTCTTTCACCTCCCATATCTCTGCTACTTCCGCTAATTTTCTTGCCATTGCCGTCACTATCGGCCCTTCCGGGCTTACTACTTCTATCCACTATAAACCTACAGACTCTCACAGCTACCTCCTGTACTCTTCCTCCCATCCCAGATCGTGTAAGGACTCTATTCCTTTTTCCCAGCTTCTTAGGTTGCGACGTTTGTGTAAGGAGGATTTGGATTTCCAGGATCAAGGCCACAAATTGCTAGATTTCTTCCGTCAACGGGACTATCCAGACCATGTTCTCTCGTCATCTTGGAACCGCATTAGCCATATATCGCGGCAACAAGCCCTCACCCCTAAACCGCACTGTAGCTCGGACAGGGTGAAACTAGTACTCACGTACCACCCTCATAGTTTGGCAGTTAAAAACATACTGTTTCGCCATCTCCACCTCCTCCAGACCGATCCTGAGACACGTGAACTTTTTGAGGAACCCCCATTGGTGGCCTACAGACGGGACAAGAACCTCAGGGACCTTTTAATTCGTAGTCATCTTAAGACATATGACACTTTTTATGGTACCAGACGTTGTGGACGCCGTAGATGTAACACTTGTCCATTTGTTGTCGAGGCCAGCCAGATCTCCTTCCCCAAGTTCACGTTATCAGTTCAGGAGGGTTTCACCTGTACTTCACGAAATGTCATTTATGTTATCATGTGCAAACGTTGCGGTTTGAAGTACATAGGTGAGACTAGCTTACGGTTAGGAGATCGATTTCGCCAGCATCTCAATGATATTTCTAAGAGGGCCTGGACACCTGTGGCTAAACATTTTTGCCTTAGTAACCACAGGGGCAAACAGGACATTTCGGTTAGTGCGATCCGCTCTTGTTCCGCAGATGTACGATCTCGGAGGGTCCTAGAACAGCGCCTTATTTTCCAGACTGGCTGTCTCCACCCAGCTGGAATGAACAATGTCTTCAGCTTTCTGTAACTTCTTTATTTTTCCACTGGCCTTTTTTAAACTCTGCTTTCTTTCTCTATGCTACCCCTCCCTACCACCATCTTATTTCCTTCTCTGCCAACATATTGGTCTTGTCTTATTCACCAGTTTCACATTTTCTCACTGCAGGTAGTTATGTTCTTCATTCATTGTCTCTCCGCGTCCCCTTTTCCCTCCCCTCTCTCCCTCCCCCCCCCCCCCGACACCTCTAGCGGCTACCATGTTTCTATTGCCTTCCCCCACCCCTTTCTCCCACTTGTTCTCCTCTCTCTCCACTTCTTCGTTATGATTGGCTCTAATGGGAATCTTTTGTCTGTAGGCAGCGTGGTTTTTCCTCCTCCTTCTTCCACACACATTTCTGCTTCGCACTTGGAGCAAGACACTTCAGATAAGTTCTTCGTGTTTGTATTTCGTTGTGTATGTATCCTCGAATAAGGTTCACGCCGAAATATCGGAAGTTGTATGTTTTTCATTTATGCTTTCTCATACTTTCTATTCGTTTTTTCTCACCTTGCTCACTCCCTCCCTCACTTTGTAAAACTGCACCATACACCTCTATCTACCTTATTTATTTAAACCGGTTTTACTGCAGTCGCCATCCCTTTTAGAGGAAACACAAAATAAGAAACCTCGCTTGCTAGAGAAAAGACAAAGTAAGAAACCTCGCTTGCTAGCGAAAAGACAAAGTAAGAAACCACAATTACTAGAGAAAAGACAAAGTAAAAAACCACAATTACTAGAGAAAAGACAAAGTAAGAAACCTCGCTTGCTAGAGAAAAGACAAAGTAAGAAACCTCGCTTGCTAGAGAAAAGACAAAGTAAGAAACCTCTCTTGCTAGAGAAAATACAAAGAAAGAAAGCTCACTTGCTAGAGAAAAGACAAAGTAAGAAACCACAATTACCAGAGAAAAAGACAAAGTAAGAAAGCTCGCTTGCTAGAGAAAAAGTAAGAAAGCTCGCTTGCTAGAGAAAAGACAAAGTAAGAAACCTCGCTTGCTAGAGAAAAGACAAAGTAAGAAAGCTCGCTTGCTAGAGAAAAGACAAAGTAAGAAACCGCAATTGCTAGAGAAAAGACAAAGTAAGAAACCACAATTACCAGAGAAAAGACAAAGTAAGAAACCTCGCTTGCTAGAGAAAAGACAAAGTAAGAAACCACAATTACCAGAGAAAAAGACAAAGTAAGAAAGCTTGCTTGATAGAGAAAACACAAAGTAAGAAACCACGCTTGCTAGAGAAAACACAAAATAAGAAAGCTCGCTTGCTAGAGAAAAGACAAAATAAGAAAGCTCGCTTGC
The DNA here is from genome assembly GCA_009760885.1 of Achatina immaculata. Lineage (NCBI taxonomy): Eukaryota > Metazoa > Mollusca > Gastropoda > Stylommatophora > Achatinidae > Lissachatina > Lissachatina immaculata. The sequence goes on along the minus strand of CM019717.1, from coordinate 66,666,012 downwards.
TAGAGAAAAGACAAAATAAGAAAGCTCGCTTACTAGAGAAATCACAAAATAAGAAAGCTCGCTTGCTAGAGAAAAGACAAAATAAGAAAGCTCGCTTGCTAGAGAAAAGACGAAATAAGAAAGCTCGCTTACTAGAGAAAAGACAAAGTAAGAAACCTCACTTGCTAGAGAAAAGACAAAGCAAGAAAGCTCGCTTGCTAAATAAAACGGCTATTTCACGGAATAGTATGGAGGCTGGTTGTTAGGAGAAAAAAAAACTAGGAGAAAGCAGGAGAAAAGTACTGGCCCCTTGAGATCAGACTCGAGTTTTAGGAGAAAAGTACTGGCCCCAGAGATCAGACTCGAGTTTTAGGAGAAAAGTACTGGCCCCTGAGATCAGACTTGAGTTTTATGAGAAAAGTACTAGCCCCTTGAGATCAGACTTGAGTTTTATGAGAAAAGTACTGGCCCCTTGAGATCAGACTTGAGTTTTATGAGAAAAGTACTGGCCCCTGAGATCAGACTTGAGTTTTATGAGAAAAGTACTGGCCCCTGAGATCAGACTTGAGTTTTATGAGAAAAGTACTGGCCCCTGAGATCAGACTTGAGTTTTATGAGAAAAGTACTGGCCCCTGAGATCAGACTCGAGTTTCAGGAGAAAAGTACTGGCCCCTGAGATCAGACTCGAGTTTTATGAGAAAAGTACTGGCCCCTGAGATCAGACTTGAGTTTTATGAGAAAAGTACTGGCCCCTGAGATCAGACTCGAGTTTTATGAGAAAAGTACTGGCCCCTGAGATCAGACTTGAGTTTTATGAGAAAAGTACTGGCCCCTGAGATCAGACTCGAGTTTTAGGAGAAAAGTACTGGCCTCTGAGATCAGACTCTTGTTTTATGTAAATTAGCCATGTTTTGGCCTCGAGCTGTAAGGTCAAGGTGAAGGCCACTCTGTCTTAAAATAACATTTCTCATTGGATGACATTCCTTTCGCTGTTCACAAGACAGTTTGCTTACCAGATTAACAAGCCAGTTAGTCCGGGCAAGGCCAGGAATGTCCTCAAGTTAGTTTTAATCTGGCCTTGTATTGTATGTTGTTTGTTCTCTTTCTTCTTCCAGCGATTTCTCATTTATTTATTGTTCTCACTTTCCATGAGTCACGTGACTTCCAGACATCTTAGAACATATTTTGTTCTTGTCACTTGTGGAAACTCATCATCCGCGATAGAGCGGTGGCCATCAATAGTAGCAGACATCACCTATCCATCACTTATTACCTATCCATCACATATTACCTATCCATCACATATTACCTATCCGTCACATATTACCTATCCGTCACATATTACCTATCCCATCACACATCACTTTCATGTAGCCCAGACTCTACCCCTCCTTTGTGTAATCTGAGTACTCGAAATCCATAGCCTTGACAACAGCATGTAAGAACCTGTTACATATAATACTAGAGTAACAGCATGTAAGAACCTGTTACATATAATACTAGAGTAACAGCATGTAAGAACCTGTTACATATAATACTAGAGTAACAGCATGTAAGAACCTGTTACATATAATACTAGAGTAACAGCATGTAAGAACCTGTTACATATAATACTAGAGTAACAGCATGTAAGAACCTGTTACATATAATACTAGAGTAACAGCATGTAAGAACCTGTTACATATAATACTAGAGTAACAGCACGTAAGAACGTGCTACATATAATAATAGGGTAACAGTATATAAGAATGTGCTACATATAACACTAGAGTAAGAACATGTAACACAAGAGTAAGAACATGTAACACTAGAGTAACAACATATAACACTAGAGTAACAACATATAACATTAGAGTAACAACATATACCATTAGAGCCTGTCTATCAGTTAGCTTAACGAGCTAGCCCCGAGAAGAAAAAACAGCATTCGCTGTTCCTGTTTCATAAGATGTGATATTTATCTTGATCACTACACCAGTCAGTTATCTTGATACGTATGTCTTATCTTGATATTTATCCTGATCTTGAAACTTATCTTAATACTTACCTCTTATACTGATACTTATCACTTACCTTGATACTTATCACTCATCTTGATATTATCACTTATATTAATACTTATCTTGGTTTTGATACTTATCTTAATACTCATCATTTATATTGATACTTATCACTTATATTGATATGTATCACTTATATTGAACCTTTACTTTATCACTTATCTTTATACTTATCACTTATATTAATACTTGACACTTATGACTGATCATGACACTTATCACGTATATTGGTACTTATCATGATACTTATCAGTGTACTCATCACTTATCTTGATATATATCACTAATATTGATACTTATTTTGATATTTATGACTTATCATGATACTTATTACTTATATTGATACTTATCATTATATTGATATATATATATCTTGTTACTTATCACTGATCTTGATACCTATCACTTATATTGATACTTATCACTGATTTGATACTTTTCACTATTATTGATACTTATCTTGATACTTATCACTTATAATCATACTCATCTTGATACTTATCATTTATATTGATATTTGTCAGGTATATTGATACTTATCACTTATATTCGTGCTTATCTTGATACTTATCACTTATATTGATACTTATCTTGACACTTTCAATTTATATTGTTATTTATATTGATACCTATCTTGACACTTTCAATTTATATTGTTATTTATATTGATACCTATCTTGACACTTTCAACTTATATTGTTATTTATATTTATATTTATCTTGATCAGTACACTAATCACAAAGAGCTTCCTAAAGGCCATAATCTTCATCAACAGACGTCTGTATTACATGTCTAGTTTCTGTGTTACATGTCAGGTTTCTTTTATCTGTATTACATGTCAAGTTTCTATTATCTGTGTTACATGTCTAGTTTCTTTTATCTATGTTATGTGTGTTACATGTAAAGTTTATTTTATCTGTGTTGTGTGTGTTACATGTAAAGTTTATTTTATCTGTGTTATGTGTGTTACATGTAAAGTTTATTTTATCTGTGTTGTGTGTGTTACATGTAAAGTTTATTGTATCTGTGTTGTGTGTGTTACATGTAAAGTTTCTTTTATCTGTGTTGGGAGTGTTGGCACAAGTAATATCAAATATATATATATATATATATTGAGAACATTGATGGAAAGATCAATAGAGGTAAAGACGGACCTATACTTATGCTTCATAGACTAGTGTAAAGCATTCGATAAAGTGAGACACACAGAAATGATAAGAACGTTGTAAGACAACAACATAGATGGGAAAGATCTGAATCTCATCAAAAACATATACTGGCAGCAATCAACAGCAATGAAGGTTGAGAACCAAATAGGAGCATTCCAAGACATAAAATTAGGAGTGAGACAAGGATGTGTTCTATCTCCTGATCTCCTTTGCTTGTATAGCGAAAACATAATGAGAAATATAGAGAGCTTGCCAGGATAATCAGTTGGCGGGTACAACCTTAACAACTTAAGATATGCAGACTACACAGTTCTGATTTGCTAAAAGTGAAAGGGTGCTACAGGCTCTTCTGGACATTGTGGTTCGTGAAAGTAAAAATAAAGGTCTCAGCCTGAATAAAAAAAATAAAAAAAAATTGAAGCCATGATCATCTCAAAGAAAAGAATACCACCAAAATGTAGCATTACCATCGATGGCATAGAACTGAAACAAGTTGGTAGATTCAAGTACTTGGGAACAATTATAACAGCTGATGGGAAATGCCACAACGAAATAAAAAGCAGACGTGCTCAGGCCAAGTCAGCATTCAAGAAAATGAGAAACATCTTGTGCAACAGATCCATATCAGTGGAAACAAGATTCAGAGTACTTAAATGTTACATCGAGCCATTTTTTTTTTATATGAAGCATGGTCCATGAATAAGAGAGTACAGTGAGAAATAGAGGCCATGTAAATGTGGTTCATAAGAAAGATGTTGAAGGTACCATGGACAGCCAAGAAAACCAACGAAGAAATCTTAAGAGAGGCTGGAATTAAAAGGCAAATTACAGCAAAGATCACAGACAGACAAGCGAGATTTGTAGGACATTTTCTGAGAATAGAAAAAGTAACAACATATAACTGTGGCAAATGGAAATATTGAAGGAAGAAGAGACAGAGGAAGACAGGGAGAGAAGTTACTGGATGGGCTGTCAGTGTGGCTAGGAAGAAAGTCACCGGCGGATCCTATAATCAAGTCTAAAGACAGGGAATTGTGGAGAGAAATGATCGCCTACGCCACGCGGCACGGCACTTGATTGATTGATTGATTGTGTGTGTTACATGTAAAGTTTCTTTTTTCTGTGTTGTATATATTAACAACCTTCGGTATGCTGACGACACAGTACTGATAGCTGAGAACCAACAAGACCTGCAAAATCTCTTGCATAAAGTCGTCAAAGAAAGTGAACAGAAAGGCCTTACTTTGAACATCAAAAAGACAGAGACTATGGTTATATCTAAGAAACAGAATCCACCAGCATGCAGTATAAAATTAAACGAAACTATTCTAAAGCAGGTGCAAAAATTCAAATACCTTGGAGCAGTAATAACTTCAGATGGGAAATGCAGAACAGAAATTAGGAACAGAATAGGCCAAGCAAAGACTGCATTTCAGAGAATGAGAAACGTATTAACCAACACATCTTTATCAATGAATGTTAGAAAACGAGTCCTAAAATGCTATATTGAACCTATCTTGTTATATGGAAGTGAATCATGGACAATAGGCAAGTCTGCACAAAAATCATTGGAAGCAGCAGAAATGTGGTTTATTAGAAGAATGTTGCGAATCCCCTGGACAGCAAAAATAACTAATGAAGAATGTATGAGAAGAGCTGGAAAGACAAAAAACCTTGTCAAAAAGATAAGAGAGAGACAATGTACTTTCATAGGACATGCAATGAGAAGAGGGGGCATAGAAAATATTATAACAACAGGAAAAATAGAAGGAAGAAGATCAAGAGGAAGACCAAGAGAAATGATACTGGACAGTCTGACGGGATGGTGTGAGAGGAGATCACCAACTGAGCTGATGGCCTGCATGAAGAATCGGATACTATGGAGAAGCATAATAGCCAACGCCAGTCGGCACAGCACATGATAATGATGATGATATGTTACATGTTAAGTTTATTTTATCTGTGTTGTATGTGTTACATGTCAAGTTTATTTTATCTGTGTTGTATGTGTTACATGTAAAGTTTATTCTAACTGTGTTGTGAGTGTTACATGTAAAGTATAATTTATATGTGCTGTATGTGCTACATGTAAAGTAGAATTTGTCTATGTTGTGAGTTTTCCATGTAAAGTATAATTAATCTGTGTTGTGAGTTTTATATGTAAAGTATAATTAATTTGTATTGTGAGTTTTCCATGTAAAGTATAATTAATCTGTGTTGTGAGTTTTATATGTAAAGTATAATTAATTTGTATTGTGAGTTTTCCATGTAAAGTATAATTAATCTGTGTTGTGAGTTTTATATGTAAAGTATAATTAATTTGTATTGTGAGTTTTCCATGTAAAGTATAATTAATCTGTGTTGTGAGTTTTATATGTAAAGTATAATTAATTTGTATTATGAGTTTTACATGTAAAGTATAATTAATCTGTGTTGTGAGTTTTACATGTAAAGTATAATTAATCTTTGTTGTGAGTTTTACATGTAAAGTATAATTAATCTGTGTTGTGAGTTTTACATGTAAAGTATAATTAATCTGTGTTGTGAGTTTTACATGTAAAGTATAATTTATCTGTATTGTGAGTTTTACATGTAAAGTATAATTAATCTGTGTTGTGAGTTTTACATGTAAAGTATAATTAATCTGTGTTGTGAGTTTTACATGTAAAGTATAATTAATCTGTGTTGTGAGTTTTACATGTAAAGTATAATTAATCTGTGTTGTGAGTTTTACATGTAAAGTATAATTAATCTGTGTTGTGAGTTTTACATGTAAAGTATAATTAATCTGTGTTGTGAGTTTTACATGTAAAGTATAATTTATCTGTGTTGTGAGTTTTATATGTAAAGTATAATTTATCTGTATTGTGAGTTTTACATGTAAAGTATAATTAATCTGTGTTGTGAGTTTTACATGTAAAGTATAATTTATCTGTGTTGTGAGTTTTACATGTAAAGTATAATTTATCTGTGTTGTGAGTTTTACATGTAAAGTATAATTTATCTTTGTTGTATGTGTTACAGGCTGTTATTGCTGCTGCTGATCAGGATATTATTCGTCGTTGCGGCTGTACCTTACGTAAGTATTTCCTTTTTTATATGTCTTATGTAAGTACTTCATGTCTATTTCTTATGTAAGTACTTCATGTCTATTTCTTATGTAAGTACTTCATGTCTATTTCTTATGTAAGTACTTCATGTCTGTTTCTTATGTAAGTACTTCATGTGTATTTCTTATGTAAGTACTTCACGTCTGTTTCTTATGTAAGTACTTCATGTCTATTTCTTATGTAAGTACTTCATGTCTACTTCTTATATAAGTACTTCATGTCTGTTTCTTATGTAAGTAGTTCATATATCTTTCTTATATAAGTACTTCATGTATATTATATTATTCCTTGTGTATCATATTTATTTCATATGTAAGTATTTCATTTATATTTCTATGTGTGTTCTTTATATAAATACTTCATTTATATTAAAAGTATTTCCTATTTACATTCTTCATTGATATTAAGATTATTCCTTATGTGTATTATTCATTTATGTTGTGAGTGTTCCTTATGTGTATTTGTCACTTATGTTATGAGTATACTTATGTGTATTTTTCATTTATGTTATGAGTATTTGTTATATGCATTCTTCTTTTGTATTATTATGTTTATTACTTCTGTGAATACAACAACTGTATTAGGTTTATTCCTGACTTATGGTCTCAACATATGATATTATATTAAATCTATATGTGTACTCTTAGTATATATTATCATATTTATTCCCTACATAAGTGCTTTGCTGAAATCAGAATATTTATTCTATCGTAAGTGCTTTATTAAGATTTTCATATTTATTCTAAAATATAAGTCCAGAATATTTTGGTGATATGTACCTAAATATTGTCAAGTTTATAATATACTTGCTACAGTATCATCCAGTACAACAACATTATAAACCATATATCAGAAAATGTTGTCATTTATTCCTACACTTCCTGGTTACACAACGAAACTTGGAATGTTTAGCTAGGACCCTCAGCTGTTGTCAGTGAGTGGAGGGTAGTTTCAGGTGCGATTTTTCTGTGTGAGGTCTGGAGTAGTGTGAGAAATGAAAGTAAAATAGAGTTGATATGCGTGTCGTCAGGTATACGGTCATAAATCTTATAGGGCAGTGACATAAATGCAACATATACTACACATAGAGACACTACATGTAACATAAGTAACATAACACTTACCTGCACAAAGAGGCATAACATGTAAAATTGACGCAATACCTACCTAGAGGCATAACATGCAACATTGATGCAACACTTACCTACATATAGGGACATAATACAATATAAATGCATTTCTCTGCACATTTCTCATTATTTCTTTTGTCTGTGTTTATTCTGTTTTCTCTTGTCTGTGGTTTTCTGTTATCTGTGTTTATTCTGTATTCTGTTGCCTGTTTCTGTTCCATTTTATGTTGTTTGTGTTTATTCTGTTTTCTTTTGTCTGTTTTTATGTTTTATTTTCTCTGTGTTTTCCTCCTTCTGTTGTGTGTGTTTATTCCATTTTATGTTGTCTGCATTTATTCTGTTTTCTGTTGTCCATGTTTATTCTATTTTCTTTTGTCTGCATTTATTTTATTTTCTGTTGTCTGCATTTATTTTATTTTCGGTTTTCTGTGCTTATTGTATTTTTTATTGTTTGCATTTATTCTGTTTTCTGTGCTTATTCTATTTTCTGTTGCCTGCGTTTATTCTGTTTTCTGTTGTCTGAGTTTATTCTGTTTTCTGTTGTCTGAGTTTATTCTGTTTTCTGTTGTCTGAGTTTATTCTGTTTTCTGTTGCCTGCGTTAATTCTGTTTTCTGTTGCCTGCGTTTATTCTGTTTTCTGTTGTCTGAGTTTATTCTGCTTTCTGTTGTCTGTGTTTGTTCTGTTTTCTGTTGTCTGAGTTTGTTCTGTTTGTATTGCATAAAACGGGAGTAGTATCTTTCATAAGCTAGCCTGTGTTCCCTGAGACCACGTACTTCTTTAGCTTGCTAATCTGAGAGTATGAGAGCGTGTGTTTGTATAGCTTGCTAATCTGAGAGTATGAGAGCGTGTGTTTGTATAGCTTGCTAATCTGAGAGTATGAGAGCGTGTGTTTGTATAGCTTGCTAACTGAGAGTATGAGAACGTGTGTTTCTCCCAGCTTTTAGCCTGCTAATCTGAGAGTATGAGAGCGTGTGTTTGTATAGCTTGCTAATCTGAGAGTATGAGAACGTGTGTTTCTCCCAGCTTTTAGCCTGCTAATCTGAAAGTACGGAAACGTGTATTCCTCCCAGGCTCTAGTTTCCTAATCTGAGAGTACGGCAGCGTCTCTTGCTCATATGTTCTATCTTGTTAATCTGAGAGTACGGCAGCGTCTCTTGCTCATATGTTCTATCTTGTTAATCTGAGAGTACGGCAGCGTCTCTTGCTCATATGTTCTATCTTGTTAATCTAAGATTATGAGAACGTGTGTTTCTCCCAGGTTCTAGCTTGCTAAACTGAGAATATGAGAGTGTATGTTTCTCACAGATTCTAACTTGGTTATCTGAGAATATGAGAGCGTGTGTTTCTCCCAGGCTGTATCTTACTAATCTGAGAGTATGAGAGCGTGTGCTTTTCTCTTTTTTTAGCCTACTCATCTGAGAGTATGAGAGCGTGTGTTTCTCCTAGGCTCTATCATCTGAGAGTATGGGAGCGTGTGTTTCTCCTAGGCTCTATCTTACTAATCTGAGAGTATGAGAGCGTGTGTTTTTCTTTTTTTTTTTAGCCTACTCATCTGAAAGTATGAGAGCGGGCGTTTTTCCTAGCTTTTAACCTGATAATCTGAGAGTATGAGAGCGTTTATTTCTCCTAGCTTTTAGCCTGCTAATCTGAGAGTAAGAGAGCGTGTTTTTCTCCTAGCTTTTAGCCTCCTAATCTGAAAGTATGAGAGCGGTATTTCTCCTTGTTTTTGCCTGCTAAACTCAAAGTATGAAAGCGGTTATGACTCCAGGCATTTAGTCTGCTAATCTGAAGGTATAGGAGAGTGTATTTCTCCTAGCTTCTAGCCTGCTAATCTGAGAGTATGAGAGCTTGTGTTTCTTCCAGGTTATAGCTTGCTAATCTGAGAGTATGAGAGCGTGTATTTCTCCTAGCTTCTAGCCTGCTAATATGAGAGTATGAGAGCGTGTATTTCTCCTAGCTTCTAGCCTGCTAATCTGAGAGTATGAGAGCGTGTATTTCTCCTAGCTTCTAGCTTGCTAATCTGAGAGTATGAGAGCGTGTATTTCTCCTAGCTTCTAGCCTGCTAATCTGAGAGTATGAGAGCTTGTGTTTCTTCCAGGATTTAGCTTCCTAATCCGAGATTATGCCAGCGTATCATAATCTCTCCCAGGCTCTAGCTTTCTTTCATCTGAAAGTATGAGAACGTGTATTTCTCCCAGCTGTTACCCTGGTAAGCTCCGACTCTCGTGGAAAGATCACTTTTATTAGTTTAAAACCAATCGCCGTTGCCCTTCGCTTGGCGCGGCGTCCCAACTGGTGACTCTGGATAACTTTGTGCTGATCGCATGGCCTTCTGTGCCGGCGACGCATCTTTCAAATGTCTGCCCTATCAAATGTCGATGGTACGTGTCATGCCCACCATGTTTGTAACAGGTAACTGAGAATCAGGGTTCGTGTAACAGGTAACTGAGAATCAGGCTTCGTGTAACAGGTAACTGAGAATCAGGGTTCGTGTAACAGGTAACTGAGAATCAGGGTTCGTGTAACAAGTAACTGAGAATCAGGGTTCGTGTAACAGGTAACTGAGAATCAGGGTTCGTGTAACAAGTAGCTGAGAATCAGGGTTCGTGTAACAGGTAACTGAGAAGCAGGGTTCGATTCCGGAGAGGGATCATGAGAAATGGCTACCACATCCAAGGAAGGCCTCTTTCGAGGCTTCATAATTGGAATGAGTACACTTTTTCCTTGGGAAAAAAGCTAACAACCTTATCCTGGAAAATCAACTTGTTATGGAAACTCGCAACAAAATCATCAAAAACTGGCGAATCACTTTGCGGGCCCTGTGTGACGTTTAACGGCACGAGAGGATAGTAGTAGTAGTAGTAATAGTAGTAGTAGTAGTAGTAGTAGTAGTAGTAGTAGTAGTAGTAGTAGCTGCAGTAGTAGTTGCTGTAGTAGTAGTTGCTGTAGTAGTAATAGTAGTAGTAGTTTAGCCTGTTAATCTGTAGTAGTAGTAGTAGTAGTAGTAGTAGTAGTAGTAGTAGTAGTAGCTGCAGTAGTAGTAGTAGTAGTAGTAGTAGTAGCTGCAGTAGTAGTAGTAGTAGTAGTAGCTGCAGTAGTAGTAGTAGTAGTAGTAGTAGTAGTAGTAGTAGTAGTAGTAGTAGTAGTAGTAGTAGTAGTAGCAGCAGCAGTAGTACAAGTAGTAGTAGTTTAGCCTGCTAATTTGAAAGTATGAGAGTGTATATTTCTCCCAACTTTTAGTTTGTTAATCTGAGAGTATGAGAGCGTGTATTTCTCCCAGGTTTTAGCCTGCTAATCTAAGACCGTATATTTATCCCATTTTCCAATTTGTTAATCTGAGAGTATGAGAGCGTATATTTCTCCCAGCTTTTATCTTGCTAATTTAAGACCGTATATTTCCCCAAGCTTCTGGCCTGCTAATCTAAGAGCGTATATTTATCCCATTTTCCAATTTGTTAATCTGAGAATATGAGAGCGTGTGTTTCTCCCCGCTTTCATCCTGCTAATCTGAGAGTATGAGAAAGTATATTTCTCCCAGGTTCTAGCTTCCTAGTCTGAGAGTATGAGAGTATGTATTTCTCCTAGCTTTTAGTCTGTTAATCTGAGAGTATGAGAGCGTGTTTTTCTCCTAGCTTTTAGCCTGCTAATTGGAGAGTATGAGAGCATGTGTTTATCCTAGCTTTTAGCTTGCTAATCTGAAAGTATGATAATGTGTATTTCTCCCAGGCTCTAGGTTCCTAATCTGAGAGCATAACAGCGTGTGTTTCTCCCAGGCTCTAGGTTCCTAATCTGAGAGCATAACAGCGTGTGTTTCTCCCAGGCTCTAGGTTCCTAATCTGAGAGCATAACAGCGTGTGTTTCTCCCGTGTTCTAGTCTGCTATTCTAAGAGTGTATTTTTCTCCCAGATTCTAGCCTGCTAATCTCTCTCTCTCTCTCTCTCTGAACCCTAAGTGCCCAGGGCATATGGGGCTTCCGCAAGGGTCTTCCACAAATGCCTGTCCTTTGCCTTTTTTTCTGCTCTTACCCAGGTGAGCCCTCTATTGCTCAACATCCTTTCTGTTGTTCTTCTCCATGTCTCTTTTGGTCTACCCTTACTTCTGGTCCCCTGTGGTGTCCATCTTAGTGCTATTTTTGGTAGTGAGTTGTCAGTCATTCGGAGCACATGTCCCAACCATCGCCAGCGTCTTTCCTCAATAATTGTTGTCAGTGGCTTCATCTGCATTTCTGCCAACAAGATGTTATTTCTTATAGTGTTTGGCCAAAATATTTTTCTAACTCTTCGTAAACATTTAGTCTGGAAAGAATTCAGCTTGTTTTCTATGGTTTTGGTGATTTTCCAGCATTCACTTTCATAGAGTAGTACACTTAGAACATTACTCTTAAATATCCTGAATTTCGTATTCATGCTTAGTTTTTTAGATTTCCATATAGTCTGCAGCACTGTAAAAGCCTGGTTTGCTCTAGTAAGTCTGCTGTTCATGTCCTCTGTGCTGTCTCCATTTTCTACTACTCTACTGCCAAGGCATACAAATTCATTGACCTCCTCCACTAACTTGCTATCTACTCTGAGTACATTTCTGTTCACATTTTGCTTCATTAACTTTGTCTTTCCTACGTTGATCTTTAGTCCTATGTTGTTTGTATTCTGAGTTAGCTTGTTTATTTTATCTTGCATGTTTCTGTGGCTGCTTGATAATAGACAAATGTCGTCCGCAAAGTCAAGGTCCTCCAGCACTGTGTCAAGGGTCCATTGTAATCCTCTGCGTTTATCTGATGTTACCTCCTTCATTAACCAGTCTACTGCCAAGATACATAATGTTGGTGATAGTACACATCCCTGCTTCACTCCTGTTTGTACCCTAAAGCTGCTGGAGGTATTCACAGATCACTTTGCACTGAAAACCCTCGTATAGGGCTTTGATTACATTCACTATCTTATGGGAGAGGCCATACCATCTTAGGATTTTCCACAATGCATCTCTGTTGACACTGTCAAAGGCTTTTTCAAAATCAATAAACAATGCATATGTTGTGCTATGCCACTTTCATATGCCTGTTCTAATATTTGTCTAAGTACAAATTTGTGGTCTGTGCATGATCTTCCTTTCCTAAATCCTGCCTGCTCTTTCCGAAGTTTTCCCTCAAGTGCTGGTACAATTCTGTTGATGATTATTCTGCAAAATACTTTACTGGTGAGTGGCAGTAGGGTAATCCCTCTCCAGTTCCCGCAATCTCTTAGGTCACCCTTCTTTGGTAGTTTTACTATAAGACCAGTTTTCCACTCCTCTGGAGCTTTTTCTAGATCTCAAATTTGTTGTAGTATCCGGCAAAGTTGTTTTGGTGTTTCTGTTTCTTCTGCTTTCAATATCGCAGCAGTCACTTCATCTTCACCTGGTGCCCTGTCTAATTTTAGCTTCTTTATCGCCTCCTTTATTTCACTTATTGTTATTGGTCCTGTATTGATGTTTAGTTCCGTTTTTGCTTCAGGTATGTCTATTGTTTGTGCTGCTTGTGTTTTGTTTACTAGGGTGTTAAAGTGTTCCCTCCATCTTTCAATTTTTTCTCTTTCTCCACTGGCCAGTTGTCCATTATGTGTCCTTACTACACTCTCACATCTTGTGCTGAAGTTACCTGTCATCTGCTTTGTGATTTTGTATATGGATTTCATGTCATTTGCATATGCTGCTTTCTCTGCTGCTTCTGCTAAATTGTCATAGTATTGACGTTTATCTTGACGGCATGATTCTTTCACTTCTTTGTCTTTTTGTGCACAATTACTTAAAACTTGTTCTTTAAGCCGTTGTGATTTGGTGTTCAGTAATTTTTTCTTGATTTCTTTTCTTTGCTCCATCTTTTCTCATGTTGTCTTGCTTATCCATTTCTTTTCCCATGTGGTCTTGCTTATCCATTCCTCTTTTCTCCGTTTCCAAAATATCCCAGCACCTCTTTTGCTTTTTCCTGTAGTGTTTTATTAAACTCTAGTATGGACATTTCTGCTTCGTCTTGTAGGACACTGAAGCGGTTCTTAAGTACTATTGAGAATTCATTTCTTTTTTGCTGGTCTTTCAGTTTTCTTGTATCAAAACATATCTTTCTGTGTTCTCTGATTTTGGCTTACCTTAATTTTAGTTTTATTTTTGCTACCAGAAGGTTGTGATCACTTCCTACATCTGCTCCTTTCCTTGCTCTCACATCTTGTAGTGACCGTTTCCACTTGTTGTTTATTAGTATGTGTGTGATCGATTTGGTTTTCAGTGGTGTTATCTGATGACCTCCAAGTCACTTTATGGATGTTTTTATGTTGGAAAATTGTCCCTCCGATGGTCATCATGTTTTCTTCACAGAAACTGCAGTCTTTCCCCATTTTCATTTATTTCTCCAATTCCTTCTCTTCCCATGATTCTTCTTCTATCTTCATTTCTTTCACCTACCTTTGCATTGAAGTCGCCCAAGATGAGTAGCATATCATGCTTGGGTATTGTTTCTACTGTGGCTTGGAGGCTGTTGTAAAAATCTTCTTTTAATTCTTCTTCAGCTTCTTCTTTTGGTGCATAACAAACTATAATAGACAGTTCGTGAATCTTGAGTTGAAGCGTGCATATAATAATCAATCATTTATAAGTGTCCATTTCAGCAATCCTCTTGTTGCTTCTTTTTGTTATAATCAATGCTACTCCTCCTTCATGATGATCTTCTTTACCTGACCATATTATTGTATCTTCTGTGTGCTGTGTTGTTAATTTCCTTCTGCCTTGTCCTGTCCATCTTGCATCTTGTATTCCTAGTATGTCTAGTTTGTATCTGTGCATTTCCTTGATGGTTTGTGCTAGTTTTCCAGTCTGGTTAAGTGTTCTTACATTCCAGCTGCCTATTTGCATCTTGTGTTTAGGTTCCAGGAGGTCTGCAGTCAGGCTAGGGACTTCCAGTGGCTGGCTTTCATCCACAACCTTCATGAGCTGAGTTTCCTGATAAGCATTTCTCCTTCCACCTGCATTTGTTTTTTCCCTTGCTTCTGTTTCTGTAGCAGTCTGATAGTTTGTTTTACCAGATAGGGTTGCTGGCCCTATGCCGAACCCTCCTTAGTCGCCTTTTACGATCATGCGTGGTAGGGTACAGTGGTCCTATTCTTTACAGATCCCGGGTACCACACTGGGAAGCCTGCTAATCTAAGAACGTGTTTCTTTCTCAGGTTCTAGCCTGCTAATCTAAGAGCGTGTATTTCTCCCAGGTTCTAGCTTGCTAATCTGAGATTATGAGAACGTATATTTTTCCCATGTTCTAGCTTGCTAATCTATGAGAGCGCATATTTCTCCCAGGTTCTAGCCTGCTAACCTAAAAACGTGTATTTCCCCCATGCTGTACCTTGCTAATCTGAAAGTATGAGGCCTGTATTTCTCACAGGTTCTAGCCTGCTAATCTAAGATCTGTTTACTTGTAGTTAGATCTGTTTGCTTGTAGTTAGATCTGTTTGCTTGTAGTTAGATCTGTTTGCTTGTAGTTAGATCTGTTTGCTTGTAGTTAGATCTGTTTGCTTGTAGTTAGATTTGTTTTCTTGTAGTTAGATCTGTTTGCTTGTAGTTAGATCTGTTTGCTTGTAGTTAGATCTGTTTGCTTGTAGTTAGATATGTTTGCTTGTAGTTAGATCTGTTTGCTTGTAGTTAGATTTGTTTTCTTGTAGTTAGATCTGTTTGCTTGTAGTTAGATTTGTTTTCTTGTAGTTAGATATGTTTTCTTGTAGTTAGATATGTTTGCTTGTAGTTAGATATGTTTGCTTGTAGTTAGATCTGTTTGCTTGTAGTTAGATATGTTTGCTTGTAGTTAGATATGTTTGCTTGTAGTTAGATATGTTTTCTTGTAGTTAGATATGTTTTCTTGTAGTTAGATATGTTTGCTTGTAGTTAGATATGTTTTCTTGTAGTTAGATATGTTTGCTTGTAGTTAGATATGTTTTCTTGTAGTTAGATATGTTTTCTTGTAGTTAGATATGTTTGCTTGTAGTTAGATATGTTTGCTTGTAGTTAGATCTGTTTGCTTGTAGTTAGATATGTTTGCTTGTAGTTAGATATGTTTGCTTGTAGTTAGATATGTTTTCTTGTAGTTAGATTTGTTTGCTTGTAGTTAGATCTGTTTGCTTGTAGTTAGATATGTTTGCTTGTAGTTAGATCTGTTTTCTTGTAGTTAGATTTGTTTGCTTGTAGTTAGATATGTTTGCTTGTAGTTAGATATGTTTGCTTGTAGTTAGATCTGTTTTCTTGTAGTTAGATCTGTTTTCTTGTGGTTAGATATGTTTTCTTGTAGTTAGATATGTTTGCTTGTTGTTAGATATGTTTTCTTGTGGTTAGATCTGTTTTCTTGTGGTTAGATATGTTTTCTTGTAGTTAGATATGTTTGCTTGTTGTTAGATATGTTTTCTTGTGGTTAGATCTGTTTTCTTGTGGTTAGATATGTTTTCTTGTAGTTAGATATGTTTTCTTGTTGTTAGATATGTTTTCTTGTAGTTAGATATGTTTTCTTGTTGTTAGATCTGTTTTCTTGTGGTTAGATCTGTTTTCTTGTAGTTAGATATGTTTTCTTGTAGTTAGATATGTTTTCTTGTAGTTAGATATGTTTGCTTGTTGTTAGATCTGTTTTCTTGTGGTTAGATCTGTTTTCTTGTGGTTAGATATGTTTTCTTGTAGTTAGATATGTTTTCTTGTAGTTAGATATGTTTTCTTGTAGTTAGATATGTTTGCTTGTTGTTAGATCTGTTTTCTTGTGGTTAGATCTGTTTTCTTGTAGTTAGATATGTTTTCTTGTTGTTAGATATGTTTTCTTGTAGTTAGATATGTTTGCTTGTTGTTAGATATGTTTTCTTGTAGTTAGATTTGTTTACTTGTAGTTAGATATGTTTTCTTGTGGTTAGATATGTTTTCTTGTGGTTAGATATGTTTGCTTGTAGTTAGATATGTTTTCTTGTGGTTAGATCTGTTTTCTGTTGGTTAGATCTGTTTTCTTGTTGTTAGATATGTTTTCTTGTGGTTAGATCTGTTTTCTTGTGGTTAGATATGTTTTCTTGTGGTTAGATCTGTTTGCTTGTGGTTAGATATGTTTTCTTGTGGTTAGATCTGTTTTCTTGTGGTTAGATATGTTTGCAGCTTGCTGCACTATTAAGATAGGAGTAAAATTATGCTAATGTTAAAGTTGTGCAGAAAATGCTGTCCCACCACAAAAAACCAGCCAAGTGTAAAGACATTTTTTTTTATGCAGAGGACAGAATCAACCATGTGTAAAGATATGCTTGTTTTCAAAAACGCTTTCTTAGCATTTAGTTTATATGATTCTGGTGTTGTTTCGAAGAATGCCAACACAGAACCATAGGCTCCATTACATCATA
This sequence comes from Achatina immaculata, assembly GCA_009760885.1. NCBI lineage: Eukaryota > Metazoa > Mollusca > Gastropoda > Stylommatophora > Achatinidae > Lissachatina > Lissachatina immaculata. The sequence goes on along the minus strand of CM019717.1, from coordinate 66,649,188 downwards.
TGTACAACTTTAGCACTCCACTACATTATATATACAACTTTAGCACTCCACTACATCATATATACAACTTTAGTACTCTGCTACATCAAACGTTCTACTCTCTCACTCTACTACATAAAAATACAATATTTAACACTCCATTACATCAAACATACAATATTTAGCACTTTGCTACATCAAACATACAACTTTAGCATTCTGCTATACTCAGCGTACAACTTCAGTTCATCAGAAAAGCAAAGTCGCGAAGTTCTGTTGAAGGTTGGAGAAACGCGAGCAAATAAATCTAGTGTGTTGTCAGTGGGTTGTCAGTGTGTTGCCTGTGTGTTGTCAGTGGGTTGCCAGTATGTTGCCTGTGTGTTGTCAGTAGGTTAGCAGTGGGTTGCCAGTAGGTTTCCAGTGTGTTGTCAGTGGGTTGTCAGTGTGTTGTCAGTGGGTTATCATTGTGTTACCTGTGTATTGTCAGTGGGTTGTCAGTGTGTTACCTGTGTGTTGTCAGTATGTTTCCGGTTTGTTGTCAGTAGGTTAGCAGTGGGTTGCCAGTAGATTTCCAGTGTGTTGTCAGTGGGTTGTCAGTGGGTTACCAGTGTGTTGTCAGTGGGTTGTCAGTGGGTTACCAGTGGGTTGTCAGTGGGTTACCAGTGTGTTGTCAGTGGGTTACTAGTGTGTTGTCAGTATGTTGTCAGTGGGTTACCAGTGTGTTGTCAGTGGGTTACCATTGTGTTGTCAGTGTGTTGTCAGTGGGTTACCAGTGTGTTGTCAGTGGATTGCCTGTGAGTTACCAGTATGCTGTCAGTTTGTTGCCAGTAGGTTTGCCGGTGTGTTGTCAGTGGGTTACCAGTGTGTTGTCAGTGGTTTATCTGTGGGTTACCAGTGTGTTGTCAGTGGTTTATCTGTGGGTTACCAGTGTGTTGTCAGTGGTTTGTCTGTGGGTTACCAGTGTGTTGTCAGTGGTTTGTCAGTGGGTTACCAGTGTGTTGTCAGTGGTTTGTCTGTGGGTTACCCGTGTGTTGTCAGTGGTTTGTCTGTGGGTTACCAGTGTGTTGTCAGTGGGTTGTCAGTGTAGCAGTGGGTTGGCTGTGGAGTTGCAGAAAAGACAGTTCAAGCAGAAATTATAATTCAACAAACATCGATCAAACAAATTATGTCGGAAAATGTTTTTTGGTCATAAACTGTTGAACTTCACACAAGCTTTTAGCGTTTATGTCTCACGTGTTTATAAATGGATTGTTCTATTTAAAGCCGTCTGCTACGTCATATTCCGAAAAAACAAGAACTTGGTATCCGACGCAAAACTGTTTGATAAACTTGAAGTTCACTTTTCTTACATTATTTTAATGTTTACCGGAGACTAATATCTCGACCTTCCGGGATGTAGATACTTTATATCTCGACTTTCGGGGATGGACTTTCCGAGATGTAGACATTTTTCTGTTTTCACAAGTCTCAGTCAGCAATGTAGTTGTTTTAAAAAAGCAGCATGTTCAGGTTGTATAGTTTGTGGTCTGCGTCATCATCACTGCACTCCGGGCATGTCCATAGCTGCTCAGATTCACACCCCCCCCCCCCCCTTCAACATATCCGTCAGCGCCCTGTGGCTGATAGTGCCTGTCCTGTGTTGATTGACAAGCTGTCACGCATGTCCAGTATGCCTCCCGTTCCTGGCCATGCCGATCTGTATTCCCAGCTCTCTCAGTCTGAGCAGCGATGTAACAGATAAAATGGATGCCGACTGCAGTAAAACTAGTTTAAATAATAGATAGAGGTGTATGGTGTAGTTTTACAAAGTGGCAGAGGGAGTGAGTAAACTGAGAAAAAACGAATACAAAGTATGAGAATGAATAAATGAAAAGCATACACCATCCGATATTTCGGCGTGAGCCTTTTTCGAGGATTACATGCACAACGAAACAATAAATAACTAAACTAAGAACTTATCTTAATATGGCCTCCTCCAGAAGTAGGAAACAGAAAAGCGTATCATAGAAGATGCATAGCGACCACGCGGGCCACACAAAGGATACGTCGATAGAGCCAGTCGTAAGAAGAGGTGGAGAGAGAGGAGGAAAACAAGTGGTAGAAAGAGAGGAGGGGGGAATGCAATAGAAACATGATAGCCGCTAGAAGAGGAGGTGTCCGGGGGGGGGGGGAAGAAGAGGAAGTGGAGAGATAATGAATGAAGAACATAAACACCTGCAGGAAGAAAATATGAAACTGGTGAATAGGACAAGATCATATAAAAACCAATATGTTGCCAGAGAAGAATAAAAGAAAAAAAGAGGGTGGCGGTAGGGAGGGGTAGCAAGGAGGAAGAAAGTAGAGTTTTAAAAAAAGGGGGTGGGGGAAGTGGAAAAACTAAAGAAGTTACAGAAAGCTGAAGACAATGTTCATTCCAACTGGGTGGAGACAGCCAGCCTGGAAAATAAGGCGCTGTTCTAGGACCCTCCGAGATCGTACATCAGCAGAACAAGAGCAGATCTTTTATGGTACCAGACGTTGCGGACGCCGTAGATGTAACACTTGTCCATTTGTTGTCGAGGCTAGCCAGATCTCCTTCCCTAAGTTCACGTTATCAGTTCAGGAGGGTTTCACCTGTACTTCACACAATGTTATTTATGCTATTATGTGCAAACGTTGCGGTTTGAAGCACATAGGGGAGACTGGCTTACCGTTAGGAGATCGATTTCGCCAGCATCTCAGTGATATTTCTAAGAGACCCTGGACACCTGTGGCTAAACATTTTTGCCTTGGCAACCACAGGGGAAAACAGGACATCTCTGTTAGTGCGATCCGCTCTTGTTCTGCTGATGTACGATCTCGGAGGGTCCTAGAACAGCGCCTTATTTTCCAGACTGGCTGTCTCCACCCAGTTGGAATGAACATTGTCTTCAGCTTTCTGTAACTTTAGTTTTTACACTTCCCCCACCCCCTTTTTTTAAAACTCTACTTTCTTCCTCCTTGCTACCCCTCCCTACCGCCACCCTCTTTTTTTTCTTTTATTCTTCTCTGGCAACATATTGGTGTTTATATGATCTTGTCCTATTCACCAGTTTCATATTTTCTTCCTGCAGGTGTTTATGTTCTTCATTCATTATCTCTCCACTTCCCCTTCTTCCCCCCCCCCCCCCGGGACACCTCCTCTTCTAGCGGCTATCATGTTTCTATTGCATTCCCCCCTCCTCTCTTTCTACCACTAGTTTTCCTCCTCTCTCTTCCACCTCTTCTTTACGACTGGCTCTATCGACGTATCCTTTGTGTGGCCCGCGTGGTCGCTATGCATCTTCTATGATACGCTTTTCTGTTTCCTACTTCTGGAGGAGGCCATATTAAGATAAGTTCTTAGTTTAGTTATTTGTTGTTTCGTTGTGCATGTAATCCTCGAAAAAGGCTCACGCCGAAATATCGGATGGTGTATGCTTTTCATTTATTCATTCTCATACTTTGTATTCGTTTTTTCTCAGTTTACTCACTCCCTCTGCCACTTTGTAAAACTACACCATACACCTCTATCTAACTGAGTAGCGATGTAGATTCACTGTCCTCGAAGTCCTCCACTCTACCTATCTCTCTGAGCATGTTAACAATGTCAGCTCGATCCAGTGGTTGTTCATCTGCAATGATGACAGAGCAGACAGTATATCAGCTCTCTCAGTTCCCTGGATGCCCACGTGGCCAGGAACATAGACGGAGGTGGCTGTGCGGATCTTTGATCTCTGCTTACAGAACCTGCTCAACCACCTGGATCATGCTCGTTGAATCACTTAGTACGCAGACACGAGAGTGGTCATGTGACTGCAGCCATATGTAAGCTCTCCTCACCGTCTTCATCGTCTTGCTGCTTGTAGTCACAGCGAAGGCATCTTTGCCTTCCTGGATTGTTCTGCCCGTCGAAAGTGCTGTGAATGCCCATACACTCCTTTGATGTCGTACAACGGACCCAACAGTGTAACAACATCTGCCTCACTGTAGTCTTCAGTGATGAGAGAGTTAACCTCTGCTTTCACAGCGAGTGTGTTCTGCTTCCTGCTTCTCTTGTTAGGCCCGACATTGCAAGAGAAGGTGCCTCTGAACACTCGAGGTCCAGGCACCCATTACTCGCCGGGGTTGATATTGTTGGGTTCACAGACCTGCTTGGTGACATCTTCTGTACGACCCATCTATGATCTGTCCCTCTTTAACCTTTCACCCTTTTCTTTGAGGAGTTCTTGGTGCAATGTGTGCTCCTTGTCTGCGCTTATCTTGAGGTAAGCAGGCGCCCTCCACATCTTGAGGTAAGCAAGCGCCCTCCACATCTTGAGGTAAGCAGGCGCCCTCCACATCGTGAGGTAAGCAGGCGTCCTCCACATCTTGAGGTAAGCAGGCGCCCTCCACATCTTGAGGTAAGCAGGCGCCTTCCACATCTTGAGGTAAGCAGGCGTCCTCCACATCATGAGGTAAGCAGGCGCCTTCTAGATCTTGAGGTAAGCAGGCGCCCTCTACATCTTGAGGTAAGCAGGCGCCCTCTACATCTTGAGGTAAACAGGCGCCCTCCACATCTTGAGGTAAGCAGGCGCCCTCTACATCTTGAGGTAAGCAGGCGTCCTCCACATCTTGAGATAAACAGGCGCCCTCCAGATCTTGAGGTAAGCAGGCGCCCTCCACATCTTGATGTAAGCAGGCGCCCTCCACATCTTGAGGTAAGCAGGCGTCCTCCACATCTTGAGGTAAGCAGGCGCCCTCCACATCTTGAGGTAAACAGGCGTCCTCCACATCTTGATCCTGTGATTCATGGAGGGGAAATCTCATCGCTACACAGGAAGTGTCTCTCGTACACCCCAAGATAATGCGCATGACTTGACTTTGCACCTTTTCGATTTCTTCGATCAAAGCAGGGCTGATAGTGAGGATGGCGTTGTGGTTGTATGGACTGACATCTTGATGTGATGACCGATGTCTCTGACACTCTGACTGATCAGTTTGACTTGGAAAGAAAAAAGTATGATTATTTATTTTCAGATCTTTTATATTCCCTGTAAGGAAGTGCCGACTTTACTGTAGCAATCTACATTTCTCATAAGCTGTACACAAGCAGTCAATCATCTTTCAGCGTAATGTTACTTTTAACAAATCCTTGACATAAATGTCCTTGCTTAATTTACTTTCCACTAGGCCCTGGGTAACTGTGGGTTTAAAATTCCTGGTAAATGTTACAATAATTTAGCATTCTTGAAAGGCCTCAAATGCGATCATTTTATTTCTGTTCTCACACGTCGAAACGAGGCTTGTTCGGGATAAAGTAAGCATTCCATTTCAGCAGCCACAAACAGATGGGGATGCCATATCTATTCACATCAGTGAAGGTGTTACAACATCAAGCAAATGTATAAATACATAACCTACTTCTGGTAAGCAGCCAGGACAGTAACCTGAATATACAGGTTCACCGTTTGTTCTGCTAGCTACAGTCTGCATTTATTTATATATTGTGATCTTTCAGTGTATGTCCTGTATGTTATGTTGTGATGTTTCAGTGTGTCCTATATGTTTTAAGTGAGTATTGTATGTTGTGATATTTCAGTGTATGTCCTGTAAGCGGTTAGTAAGCGTTGGAAAATGGCATTTAGTTTCAGTAAATAAGGACACCTAGATAGTTTCATGTCTGTGGAAGAATTCTTTCATTCAATAAAGCATTTAATTGACACAAGTGATTAAAAATCTTCCTGTTGGAAAAAGTATTCCAGGCGTGACTAGTATGTTGTAAGTGTATCAGAAGATTATCAAGATGACCAGTATAGTTTTTCTGTACGTACGCATATGAATGTACATAATACCGGCAGGATTACTTAGAAAGGCGCGTATATTGTAAAGTATTTTCTTATGTACACATATCGTATGGACAGCTTCATGCCTTCACTGTACAGTTATGTTATTTACTTTTGCCATAAAACGTATTTACAGACAGCGCATTCGGCCGTGTTAGTATGTATGTCCTCGGTACAAATACCTCTTGAAATCATTTACACATAGAATTTACATAAATAAATAGACCTTCAGCCGGTACTTTGTGCCCTTGTGCTGTATGAGGAGGAGCTACGTCTTGTCAACCTTTCTTTTTCTCGTTATTTATGACTTTTCATCTTCTTTCAGTTGTCATAATTAACTGTTCATTAAGGCCCGGAAGATTTAACTACTCAGTACAGCCTGTAAGAATTAACTCCGTGTTAAAATTGTTTTTAAAAAAGTAGGTACAGCATTATTAATTAACTAACACACATTTGTAACGTTTCAGTGTGAACCTTAATCACACAAAAATATTTAGAGCAAAGAGACAGGGAAAGAAGAGAACATACAGATTCTAGCCATTGATCTACAACAAATACAAAAATATAACCATTTTACTGTGAGTTTCAAGAAGCTACGCATAAGAGTGCGCGTGGCCAAGTATTGTTTATATTTAAACGGGATCACAGATATACGAGACTACAAGTATATGAGACTACAAGTATATGAGATCACAGATATATGAGACTACAAGTATATGAGATCACAGATATATGAGACTACAAGTATATGAGATCACAGATATATGAGACTACAAGTATATGAGATCACAGATATATGAGACTACAAGTATATGAGATCACAGATATATGAGACTACAAGTATATGAGATCACAGATATATGAGACTACAAGTATATGAGATCACAGATATATGAGACTACAAGTATATGAGATCACAGATATATGAGACTACAAATATATGAGATCACAGATATATGAGACTACAAGTATATGAGATCACAGATATATGAGACTACAAGTATATGAGATCACAGATATATGAGACTACAAGTATATGAGATCACAGATATATGAGACTACAAGTATATGAGATCACAGATATATGAGACTACAAGTATATGAGATCACAGATATATGAGACTATAAGTATATGAGATCACAGATATATGAGACTACAAGTATATGAGATCACAGATATATGAGACTACAAGTATATGAGATCACAGATATATGAGACTACAAGTATATGAGATCACAGATATACGAGACTATAAGTATATGAGATCACAGATATACGAGACTACAAGTATATGAGATCACAGATATATGAGACTATAAGTATATGAGATCACAGATATATGAGACTATAAGTATATGAGATCACAGATATACGAGACTATAGATAGAGACTATAAGTATACGAGACTACAGATATACCAGACTATGAATAGAGGAGATTATTGCTTCAGGGATAACAGTACAGAATTTTTGCATCAAATTCTGTACAAAGTGCATAGCGTAAAACTATTAAATGTGCACTACAGCAGAGCTTTTTTTGGTTTTGTTTTTAAATTAAATATGTCTACAACTGACCCTGAAGTTTTTGATTGATGACATCCACTAAGATAATCACCTGCACGTAAGATAATCACATGCAAGTATACACAAATCACGTACATGGCAACATTATCCGATGATTCGTATAAAGTCTTCCTGACAAAACGTTCATAGCCTTGGTCGCCATCATTTCACTCTGGACATGTCCACATGTGAACCCCACCCCCCCCCCCTCCGGCATATCCATCAGCATCTTGTAGCTGATAGTGCTTGTCTTGTGTTGGTTGACCAGTCGTCTCGCATGTCCAGTATGTACATGACAGCATCTGCCTCATGGTGTTGGCTGACCAGTCGTCTCGCATGTCCAGTATGTACATGACAACATCTGCCTCACTGTTTTGGCTGACCAGTCGTCTCGCATGTCCAGTACATACATAACAACATCTGTCTCACTGTAGTCTTCAGTGATGAGAGAGTTAACCTCTGCTTTCACAGCGAGTGTGTTCTGCTTCCTGCTTCTCTTGTTAGGCCCGACATTGCAAGAGAAGGTGCCTCTGAACACTCGAGGTCCAGGCACCCATTACTCGCCGGGGTTGATGTTGTTGGGTTCACAGACCTGCTTGGTGACATCTTCTGTACGACCCATCTATGATCTGTCCCTCTTTAACCTTTCACCCTTTTCTTTGAGGAGTTCTTGGTGCAATGTGTGCTCCTTGTCTGCGCTTATCTTGAGGTAAGCAGGCGCCCTCCACATCTTGAGGTAAGCAGGCGCCCTCCACATCTTGAGGTAAGCAGGCGTCTTCCACATCTTGAGCTAAGCAGGCGCCTTCTAGATCTTGAGGTAAGCAGGCGCCTTCCAGATCTTGAGATAAGCAGGCGCCCTCCAGATCTTGAGGTAAGCAGGCGCCCTCCACATCTTGATGTAAGCAGGCGTCCTCCACATCTTGAGGTAAGCAGGCGTCCTCCACATCTTGAGGTAAACAGGCGGCCTCCAGATCTTGATCCTGTGATTCATGGAGGGGAAATCTCATCGCTACACAGGAAATGTCTCTCGTACATTCCAAGATAATTCACATGACTTCACTTTGCACCTTTAACAAAACGTATAGTATATTTATACTCTATATTTTTTGCTAAAAACGTATAGTTTATTTATATTCCATAGACTATCTTCTTCTTTCATTTCTCTCATCTTACAGAAATGATCTCCCTTGTTAGTTTTTGATAAATTGTAATTTTCTCGCGGTTACAGTTCCTGACTTTTAATGTTTTGTTTTTTTTTAATTTAACATGTTTTTCTTGTGCACATTTTCCCCCCTGTTAAATTATAAGACTTGTTGGTGCAAGTTTACATTAAAGCTAGTGGGAGGAATATTCTCTCGGGATGGTTACAGACCAACAATCCTTGGCAATGTGCTACCGTACTCGAGGCCAAACTAGCTCCCCCATCATGACAGTCAACTCGGGTTCTCCCCTCCTTGGTATCTATCTCTCTCTGAACCTTAAGTGCCCAGGGCACATGGCACTTCGGTATATTGTATTCGGTATATTGCTTGATATATTGTATGCTAATTTTGCATAAATCCTGAGCATTTAACCAATACACAATACATTGACATACAATACACATTGTCAAGTCTGAAATTAAGAACACGGCATTTTTAATCTCACTATACGCCACAACAGCACATAAAACTGACATTAACATCAACATGACATCAAGACATGTGTCACCATACAGGACGAACAATTGTATGAACAATGTCAACGCCAGCAAAACACTTCAAGCAGTCTTCAATGATAGAAAAGCAAGTAGATGAACAATGCCAAGGCAATGCAGGATAATTAAGCTTAGTGTCATAAAATAATGGCTTCTTATGTTGCATATTGGGAACTTGATGGACACGGGGTCCAGGCTCTCTTGGCCCTCCACGCCCTCCTCGTAGCCTGCACTTCGAATCTAAAGTGCAGTAGCACTTGTCTCCCGCAGCTGTCGCTGCCGTGACACGCCTCCACATACCAGTTCTTCTGCAGCACACCATCAGTCTACATGAAAAGCATCATACATGTTTCCCATCCAATATACCGACAAATCACACTGAAATCATACACAGAACTTCCATGTCGATAAGTAAATAGAGGAACCCTACATCACAGATTAATTCACAACTACATAATCTACACCACATGAGATAGGCTTGGAAGGATATACTAAAAACGCACAATAATATAAGCATAACGAAGAAACTACATCGCCAGCCATGTTCCCCCCCCCCCCCTTCATCTATTCTGATGCCAGCCAATGTTTAAATATATTCCCTCCGAAACCAACTACCAAATCACGCAGACGATCACGCTTCGGTCAAGGTTGTACACATCTCACTCCAAGCGTGTATGGTCCACGAAAACATCACCAAACAATCTGGAGAAGTTTCTACACATTCCGTTTGTTTACCATCTGTAATCTGGGATAATAAATCTGCTCTCTCGTAACTCCATGTAACTATTCAGCGTAGTCTTATACCTGCACCAGGTAACTACATGTAACTATTCAGCGTAGTCTTATACCTGCACCAGGTAACTCCATGTAACTATTCAGCGTAGTCTTATACCTGCACCAGGTAACTCCATGTAACTATTCAGCGTGGTCTTATACCTGCACCAGGTAACTCCATGTAACTATTCAGCGTGGTCTTATAATACCTGCACCAGGTAACTCCATGTAACTATTCAGCGTGGTCTTATAATACCTGCACCAGGTAACTCCATGTAACTATTCAGCGTGGTCTTATAATACCTGCACCAGGTAACTCCATGTAACTATTCAGCGTGGTCTTATACCTGCACCAGGTAACTACATGTAACTATTCAGCGTAGTCTTATACCTGCACCAGGTAACTACATGTAACTATTCAGCGTGGTCTTATACCTGCACCAGGTAACTCCATGTAACTATTCAGCGTGGTCTTATACCTGCACCAGGTAACTCCATGTAACTATTCAGCGTGGTCTTATACCTGCACCAGGTAACTCCATGTAACTATTCAGCGTGGTCTTTTAATGTTTTGTTTTTTTTTAATTTAACATGTTTTTCTTGTGCACATTTTCCCCCCTGTTAAATTATAAGACTTGTTGGTGCAAGTTTACATTAAAGCTAGTGGGAGGAATATCTCTCGGGATGGTTACAGACCAACAATCCTTGGCAATGTGCTACCGTACTCGAGGCCAAACTAGCTCCCCCATCATGACAGTCAACTCGGGTTCTCCCCTCCTTGGTATCTATCTCTCTCTGAACCTTAAGTGCCCAGGGCACATGGCACTTCGGTATATTGTATTCGGTATATTGCTTGATATATTGTATGCTAATTTTGCATAAATCCTGAGCATTTAACCAATACACAATACATTGACATACAATACACATTGTCAAGTCTGAAATTAAGAACACGGCATTTTTAATCTCACTATACGCCACAACAGCACATAAAACTGACATTAACATCAACATGACATCAAGACATGTGTCACCATACAGGACGAACAATTGTATGAACAATGTCAACGCCAGCAAAACACTTCAAGCAGTCTTCAATGATAGAAAAGCAAGTAGATGAACAATGCCAAGGCAATGCAGGATAATTAAGCTTAGTGTCATAAAATAATGGCTTCTTATGTTGCATATTGGGAACTTGATGGACACGGGGTCCAGGCTCTCTTGGCCCTCCACGCCCTCCTCGTAGCCTGCACTTCGAATCTAAAGTGCAGTAGCACTTGTCTCCCGCAGCTGTCGCTGCCGTGACACGCCTCCACATACCAGTTCTTCTGCAGCACACCATCAGTCTACATGAAAAGCATCATACATGTTTCCCATCCAATATACCGACAAATCACACTGAAATCATACACAGAACTTCCATGTCGATAAGTAAATAGAGGAACCCTACATCACAGATTAATTCACAACTACATAATCTACACCACATGAGATAGGCTTGGAAGGATATACTAAAAACGCACAATAATATAAGCATAACGAAGAAACTACATCGCCAGCCATGTTCCCCCCCCCCCCCTTCATCTATTCTGATGCCAGCCAATGTTTAAATATATATTCCCTCCGAAACCAACTACCAAATCACGCAGACGATCACGCTTCGGTCAAGGTTGTACACATCTCACTCCAAGCGTGTATGGTCCACGAAAACATCACCAAACAATCTGGAGAAGTTTCTACACATTCCGTTTGTTTACCATCTGTAATCTGGGATAATAAATCTGCTCTCTCGTAACTCCATGTAACTATTCAGCGTAGTCTTATACCTGCACCAGGTAACTACATGTAACTATTCAGCGTAGTCTTATACCTGCACCAGGTAACTCCATGTAACTATTCAGCGTAGTCTTATACCTGCACCAGGTAACTCCATGTAACTATTCAGCGTGGTCTTATACCTGCACCAGGTAACTCCATGTAACTATTCAGCGTGGTCTTATAATACCTGCACCAGGTAACTCCATGTAACTATTCAGCGTGGTCTTATACCTGCACCAGGTAACTCCATGTAACTATTCAGCGTGGTCTTATAATACCTGCACCAGGTAACTCCATGTAACTATTCAGCGTGGTCTTATACCTGCACCAGGTAACTACATGTAACTATTCAGCGTAGTCTTATACCTGCACCAGGTAACTACATGTAACTATTCAGCGTGGTCTTATACCTGCACCAGGTAACTCCATGTAACTATTCAGCGTGGTCTTATACCTACACCAGGTAACTACATGTAACTATTCAGCGTGGTCTTATACCTGCACCAGGTAACTCCATGTAACTATTCAGCGTAGTCTTATAATACCTACACCAGGTAACTACATGTAACTATTCAGCGTGGTCTTATACCTGCACCAGGTAACTACATGTAACTATTCAGCGTGGTCTTATACCTGCACCAGGTAACTACATGTAAGTACTCAGCGTGGTCTTATACCTGCACCAGGTAACCACATGTAGCTACTCAGCGTGGTCTTATACCTGCACCAGGTAACTACATGCAACAACTCAGCGTGGTCTTATACCTGCACCAGGTAACTATATGTAAGTACTCAGCATGGTCTTATACCTGCACCAGGTAACTACATGTAAGTACTCAGCATGGTCTTATACCTGCACCAGGTAACTACATGTAGCTACTCAGCATGGTCTTATACCTGCACCAGGTAACTACATGTAGCTACTCAGCGTGGTCTTATACCTGCACCAGGTAACTACATGTAGCTACTCAGCGTGGTCTTATACCTGCACCAGGTAACTACATGTAGCTACTCAGCGTGGTCTTATACCTGCACCAGGTAACTACATGTAGCTACTCAGCATGGTCTTATACCTGCACCAGGTAACTACATGTAGCTACTCAGCGTGATCTTATACCTGCACCAGGTAACTACATGTAGCTACTCAGCGTGGTCTTATACCTGCACCAGGTAACTACATGTAGCTACTCAGCGTGATCTTATACCTGCACCAGGTAACTACATGTAAGTACTCAGCATGGTCTTATACCTGCACCAGGTAACTACATGTAGCTACTCAGCGTGGTCTTATACCTGCACCAGGTAACTACATGTAGCTACTCAGCGTGGTCTTATACCTGCACCAGGTAACTACATGTAGCTACTCAGCGTGGTCTTATAACTAAACCAGGTAACTACATGTAACCGTCTTGTTAATACGTTCATATACACTACACCAGGTATGTTCATATACACTGCGGTTCTCAACTCTTTTTTATACACAAGGAACACTTTTAAACCTACGTACACATTGCGGGCCATCAGTTTATACTTTTCAATATCATAAAACCTTGATTAATGTTATTCGATAGATTTCACTGATATACCTCGCTGAAAGGCAATCGCAGACCACTTGATATTGCCCCCCCCCCCACCCGATCACAGACTTGGAATCACATAAGTTTATACCAGGACAATGTTGCTGAGAAGTTTGAAGTGATGGTGCTGATGCGATTGAAGAGGATGATGTGGTTTACACATGTGGGCCGATATATCGCTAGAGACATCATTCGTGAGCTTTGACTGGTACTCATAGCCCAAGACAGCACTGACAGCCTTGGTAGATCTTACACATCCACTGGTGTATGTATCAGCGCTCAAAGCGATATGAGTACAAAGTCTAGATAAAATGAAAACTGTCACATTTCTAACCCAATCTACATTTTAAAAGTATAGAGTAAATTCCTTCCAGTTTTTTTTTTTTTTTGCCAAAATTTCTTATCACAATTTATTCTGGTTCATTCATTCATTCATTCATTCATTCATTCATTCATTCATATGCCCATTGCGGAACTTTCCCTCTCTATCAGCTCTCCTTTAGTCCTTTGGGTTGTAAGCAAAACGACCTGGTTCAGATGCATCCATTCGCAAATCATCAACATCTTACAACCATCTTGCAACCATCTTTGCTTTGCAACCATCTCTTTCTTTTTCCCATTATGTACCTTTCCAAGACGGTCTTCCCTAAATTCTAGTGACGTTTAATGTGTCCAAAATATTTAAATTTTCTGTTTGATCTTCTTTACTAGCCAAAATTATTCATTATTAAGTTATTGTAGTATGGATATATTTGTTCTTTCTTATGTCCATGAATATTGAAGAACTCTTCTGTAGCATTTACATTCAAAGGCATTTATATGTTTCTCAGTTGTTTTGTTAAGTTTCCAGGTCTCACAGGCATATGTTGTGATGGGAAAGATGCATGCCCTTAAAAATCTTACTTTTGTAGTTCTGTCTGTTCCACAGCTTCTTTAGTTGTTTTATGTTTTGAAAAGCGATAGATGTCCTCCTGTCCCTTATTTCCCTTATTATATCTGCATTATTAGTTAGTAGTGATCCAAGATATTCAAAACTCTACAGTTCTTTTTTCTCATTATACAAGTATATCAAGCTGCCTTATTTGTTTTATCAGTTGTCATCAGTGTAGTTATCTTTGCATTGACATTTATTCTATCGGTTGTCATCAATGTAGTTATCTTTGCATTGACATTTATTCTATCGGTTGTCATCAGTGTAGTTATCTTTGCATTGACATTTATTCTGGCAGAGCATGGAAGTTAATTCAGGAGTGAAAGGGACAATTCAGTTTCCTGGTGGGACAATTCAGTTTCCTGGCGGGACAATTCAGTTTCCTGGTGGTACAATTCAGTTTCCTGGTGGGACATACTTCTCCCAACTTTGTCAGCCTGCAAGTTTATTTTTATAATATAAAAAACAAACTTTTTCATGATCACATCAACACAGTTACCGGACAGAGCCAGCTCATCATTGATAATACTTTAGTAACACACAATAATTCCTGTATAGGTATACATTGATAATAATTTAGTAACACACAATAATTCCTGTATAGGTATACATTGATAATACTTTAGTAACACACAATAATTCCTGTATAGGTATACATTGATAATACTTTAGTAACACACAATAATTATACACCTATACACAAAGCACTGCAATAAAGCTGTGATACCAGAATGTATAAACTGGGAAAAAAGTAGGAGCAGCTTTATTACTTAACGACCACAAAGTTGTGACGTTTCGGCGTGAGCCTTAATCAATACAAACACACACACGACGAAGAAATAGAGAGAGGAGATAAAGTATAGATTATACTATAGACATTTGATTCATTTTTTCGTTTTTGTTCGAGGATATCCCTGCTCTATTTAAATACCTCACATGGCAAAATATTAAGAATATTATTAGGAGTGTTAGGAGGAGTGACATTATTATTATTGTTATTAGTATTATTATTATTGATAGCAACAGCAGCAGCAGCAGCAGCAGTAGTAGTAGTAGTAGTAGTAGTAGTAGTAGTAGTAGTAGTAGTAGTAGTAGTAGTAGTAGTAGTAGTAGCAGTAGTAGTAGTAGTAGTAGTAGAAAGGGAGAAATAATCGTAGTAATAATTAGTACTAGATATAGTTTAGATCTTCATGCAGAACCTGTGCTGTGTATGCTATACGAAACTAGAACACCTGTCTACTGCCTGTCTTCTGCCTGTCTAATTGACTTAACTTTGTGAAGAAAATGGCACTCGTGTCTGTATATATTTTTAACCCATTAAAATTCTCTCCCTTTCTAATAAAGCCTTGTGTAACATACGTGTTTTGATATATTCCCACACTACGTCAGGCCTGAACGATGTACTCTATTCTTGATTCTGAGAGATTATACAACATAATCCTGGCCAGACAGCCTGAGAATGGGGGTCTTTTTGCCATTCACAACATTGAAGTTTTGTTGTTGTTGTTTTTTTTCATATCGTATGGTACAATCTTTCTAGAGGTCTGACAGCTCTAAGCGAGACGTCTCTAGCTGTCTACCTGTCATATTGTTCTTATTCCGACATACATTTAATTCACATATCACATCTCAACGCCCTGCTCAGGTTATTAATAAGCTTCCAATAAAATCATCTCTTTCGTGTCTATTTTTTAAAAATGTAATCTAGAACTGTTTTGGGTCTGGCATGTTGTTCTGACTGCCTGCTAGAAATGTTCTAGGTCTGCTGTGTTGTTCTGACTGCCGGCTAGAAATGTTCTGGCTCTGCCATGCTGTTCTGACTGCCTGCTAGAAATGTTCTGGGTCTGCCGTGTTGTTCTGACTGCCTGCTAGAAATGTTCTTGGTCGGCCGTGCTGTTCTGACTGCCTGCTAGAAATGTTCTTGGTCGGCCGTGTTGTTCTGACTGCCTGCTAGAAATGTTCTGGGTCGGCCATGTTGTTCTGACTGCCTGCTAGAAATGTTCTTGGTTGGCCGTGTTGTTCTGACTGCCTGCTAGAAATGTTCTGGGTGTGCCGTGTTGTTCTGACTGCCTGCTAGAAATGTTCTGGGTGTGCCGTGTTGTTCTGACTGCCTGCTAGAAATGTTCTGGGTGTGCCGTGTTGTTCTGACTGCCTGCTAGAAATGTTCTTGGTCGGCCGTGCTGTTCTGACTGCCTGCTAGAAATGTTCTTGGTCGGCCGTGTTGTTCTGACTGCCTGCTAGAAATGTTCTTGGTTGGCCGTGCTGTTCTGACTGCCTGCTAGAAATGTTCTTGGTCGGCCATGTTGTTCTTACTGCCTGGTAAGTGTTGATTTTGTTGAAGCAGTAACATTCACAGTGCAACAATACGATTCTACTTACTAGTACTTGCAGTATGTGGTAGTATGTGGTAACAAGTGGTGATATGTGGTAGTATGTGGTAACAAGTGGTGATATGTGGTAGTATGTGGTAACAAGTGGTGATATGTGGTAGTATGTGGTAATAGGTGGTGATATGTGGTAGTATGTTGTAATAGGTGGTGATATGTGGTAGTATGTGGTAACAAGTGGTGATATGTGGTAGTATGTGGTAACAAGTGGTGATATGTGGTAGTATGTTGTAATAGGTGGTATATGTGGTAGTATGTGGTAACAAGTGGTGATATGTGGTAGTATGTGGTAACCAGTGGTGATATGTGGTTGTATGTTGTAATAGGTGGTGATATGTGGTAGTATGTGGTAACAAGTGGTGATATGTGGTAGTATGTGGTAACAAGTGGTGATATGTGGTAGTATGTTGTAATAGGTGGTGATATGTGGTAGTATGTTGTAATAGGTGGTGATATGTGGTAGTATGTTGTAGTAGGTGGTGATATGTGGTAGTATGTTGTAATAGGTGGTGATATGTGGTAGTATGTTGTAATAGGTGGTGATATGTGGTAGTATGTGGTAACAGGTGGTGATATGTGGTAGTATGTGGTAACAAGTGGTGATATGTGGTAGTATGTGGTAACAAGTGGTGATATGTGGTAGTATGTGGTAACAAGTGGTGATATGTGGTAGTATGTGGTAACAAGTGGTGATATGTGGTAGTATGTGGTAATTCATAGCAGTATGAGGCAAAATGTGATATTATATATTGCAATATATGGTAATATGAGGCAATATATGCCAACACGCGGTAATATATGGTAGTATGTGACAAGAACTATAAATTTCGTTCTTGTGTTCTTTTGTATATAACGAAAATCCTGTCAATATTTTGTCTACGACAGAAGTTGGGTCAGTATTTTGTCTAAGACAGAAGTCATGTCAACATTTTCTTGTAATGTAAATAAACATGCTACTACTACTACTACTACTACTACTACTACTACTACTACTGCTACTGCTGCTGCTGCTGCTACTACTGCTGGTACTACTACTATTACTACTATTACTACTACTGCTGGTACTACTACTATTACTATTCTACTATTACTACTACTACTACTACTACTACTACTACTACTACTACTACTACTACTATCCTCTCGTGCCGTTAAACGTCACACAGGGCCCGCAAAGTGATTCGCCAGTTTTTGATGATTTTGTTGCGAGTTTCCATAACAAGTTGATTTTCCAGGATAAGGTTGTTAGGAACTCCCGATGCAGGAAGGTTTAGTAATATACGCTAATGGGGCTGGAATTACCGCGGCTGCTGGCACCAGACTTGCCCTCCAATAGATCCTCGTTAAAGGGTTTAAAGTGTACTCATTCCAATTACAGGGTCTCGAAAGAGTCCCGTATTGTTATTTTTCGTCACTACCTCCCCGTGCCGGGAGTGGGTAAGTTGCGCGCCTGCTGCCTTCTTTGGATGTGGTAGTCGTTTCTCATGCTCCCTCTCCGGAATCGAACCCTGATTCTCAGTTACTTGTTACACGAACCCTGATTCTCAGTTACCTGTTACACGAACCCTGATTCTCAGTTACCTGTTACACGAACCCTGATTCTCAGTTACCTGTTACACGAACCCTGATTCTCAGTTACCTGTTACACGAAGCCTGATTCTCAGTTACCTGTTACACGAACCCTGATTCTCAGTTACCTGTTACACGAACCCTGATTCTCAGTTACCTGTTACACGAACCCTGATTCTCAGTTACCTGTTACACGAACCCTGATTCTCAGTTACCTGTTACACGAACCCTGATTCTCAGTTACCTGTTACACGAAGCCTGATTCTCAGTTACCTGTTACACGAACCCTGATTCTCAGTTACCTGTTACACGAACCCTGATTCTCAGTTACCTGTTACACGAACCCTGATTCTCAGTTACCTGTTACACGAACCCTGATTCTCAGTTACCTGTTACAAACATGGTGGGCATGACACGTGCTATGGACATTTTAGGGAAGACATTTGAAAGATGAATATAGCCTGTGTAAAATCTAAAAATAGTAACATTTGATTTATCATCATCATCATCCATCATGATGAAAACTTGATAGAGAACTTTCAATTTCAGTGTCTGTCGATCACATGGCACAACATTAACTATGAGATACATAAATGAATGGACTTGTGGGAAAATGCGGGCCACACATTGAAATCTAACCGTCATTATTCTGAGCTACACTGATGCCTTGTATCAGACAGGCTTAAATATTGTCACTTTACACAACATTTGTGATATGATAACTTAACATTACCTCTGTACACAACATTTATGATGTGATAACTTAACAATTACCTCTGTACACAACATTTATGATATGATAACTTAACAGTTACCTCTGTACACAACATTTATGACATGATAACTTAATAATTACCTCTTTACACAACGTTTATGATATGATAACTTAACAATTACCTCTGTACACAACATTTATGACATGATAACTTAATAATTACTTCTTTACACAACGTTTATGATATGATAACTTAACAGTTACCTCTGTACACAACATTTGTGACATGAGAACTTAACAATACCTGTTTACACAATATTTGTGATATGAAACGTTTTTTGCCTCTATTGTGTACATGCCGGCTCAGAATAGACTGATACATGATTTCTTTTCAGTGTGTGTGTGTGTGTGTGTGCTTGAATGTGTCTGTGCTTTCATGTGTGTCTGTGCTAACATGGATGTGCATTTTGCTCGGATGTTTGTATGTGTGCATGCGACAGCGTGTTACATTTATTTCAGACTATAAGATATGGACACATGCAGCAACTAATTTACGTACTGAAATACTACAGACGAGAAGTTCTTACTCAGACTTTCTCTTCAACTCTCCCGGATAATCTCTTAACATGGTCTTCATAATAAAAAAAATTGCTGAAAGATTGTAGATAAGTTTCCATTTCATCATCTTACACGATGAGGATAATATTATAGATAACTTTCATCATCTTACAAGATGATGATAAGATTGTAGACGACTTTCATCATCTTACACGATGAGGAAAATGTCAGAGATTTGAAATTTGTCCAGATTTTTGTTCCTTACATCGCAGGCAAGCAAAAATTAGATCAGTTTTATTTTATCATAATTCATTTTAATCACTTATCTTGAAATATTTAAATCAGTTAACATAAACCTTCTAATCATTTCTGAACAAAACTGCACAAATATTTGGCTACATTTTTCCCCCCTAACTTAGGCACTCACTGACATACCTGGATGATGCAAATCATTAATATAGCAGAGTGAGGCAGGTTATTAATATACCTGGGTGAGTCAAGTCATTAATATAGCAGAGTGAGGCAGGTTATTAATATACCTGGGTGAGTCAAGTCATTAATATAGCAGAGTGAAGCAGGTTATTAACACACCTAGGTGAGTCAAGTCATTAACATGGCAGAGTGAGGCAGGTTATTAATATACCTGGGTGAGGCAATTCATTAACTTGGCAGAGTGAGATAAGCCATTAACGTAGCAGAGTGAGGCAAGTCATTAACATAGCAAAATGGAGTAAGTCTTTAACATAGCAAAGTGAGGCAAGTCATTAACTTACCTGGGTGAAGCAATCATTAACATACCTTAATTAAACAGTAATTGACATACCTGAGTGAGGCAAGTCATTAACATACCTAGGTGAGGCAGTCAACATACCTGAGTGAGCAATCATTAACATACCTGGGTCAGGCAATTATTAACATTTTTGTGAGACAATCATTGACATGCCTTGGCGTGGCAGTCATTATCATAGCTGGGTAAGGCAATCTTTGACATACCTGTGAGAGGCAGTCATTATCATAGCTGAGTAAGGCAATCTTTGACATACCTGTGAGAGGCAGTCATTATCATAGCTGAGTAAGGCAATCTTTGACATACCTGTGAGAGGCAGTCATTATCATAGCTGAGTAAGGCAATCTTTGACATACCTGTGAGAGGCAGTCATTATCATAGCTGAGTAAGGCAATCTTTGACATACCTGTGAGAGGCAGTCATTATCATAGCTGAGTAAGGCAATCTTTGACATACCTGTGAGAGGCAGTCATTAACATGGCAGAGTGAGGCAGGTTATTAATATACCTGGGTGAGGCAATTCATTAACTTGGCAGAGTGAGATAAGCCATTAACGTAGCAGAGTGAGGCAAGTCATTAACATAGCAAAATGGAGTAAGTCTTTAACATAGCAAAGTGAGGCAAGTCATTAACTTACCTGGGTGAAGCAATCATTAACATACCTTAATTAAACAGTAATTGACATACCTGAGTGAGGCAAGTCATTAACATACCTAGGTGAGGCAGTCAACATACCTGAGTGAGCAATCATTAACATACCTGGGTCAGGCAATTATTAACATTTTTGTGAGACAATCATTGACATGCCTTGGCGTGGCAGTCATTATCATAGCTGGGTAAGGCAATCTTTGACATACCTGTGAGAGGCAGTCATTATCATAGCTGAGTAAGGCAATCTTTGACATACCTGTGAGAGGCAGTCATTATCATAGCTGAGTAAGGCAATCTTGACATACCTGTGAGAGGCAGTCATTATCATAGCTGAGTAAGGCAATCTTTGACATACCTGTGAGAGGCAGTCATTATCATAGCTGAGTAAGGCAATCTTTGACATACCTGTGAGAGGCAGTCATTATCATAGCTGAGTAAGGCAATCTTTGACATACCTGTGAGAGGCAGTCATTAACATAGCTGGGTGAGGTAGTCATCGACATACCTGAGTGAAGCAGTTTGTGACATATCAGAGTGAGACAATCATTAACATACCTGGGTGAAGTAGTCTTTAACATACCTGGGTGAAGTAGTCTTTAATATACCTGGGTGAAGTAGTCTTTAACATACCTGGGTGAAGTAGTCTTTAATATACCTGGGTGAAGTAGTCTTTAACATACCTGGGTGAAGTAGTCTTTAACATACCTGGGTGAAGTAGTCTTTAACATACCTGGGTGAAGTAGTCTTTAATATACCTGGGTGAAGTAGTCTTTAATATACCTGGGTGAAGCAGTCTTTAATATACCTGGGTGAAGTAGTCTTTAATATACCTGGGTGAAGTAGTCTTTAACATACCTGGGTGAAGTAGTCTTTAATATACCTGGGTGAAGTAGTCTTTAATATACCTGGGTGAAGTAGTCTTTAACATACCTGGGTGAAGTAGTCTTTAACATACCTGGGTGAAGTAGTCTTTAACATACCTGGGTGAAGTAGTCTTTAATATACCTGGGTGAAGTAGTCTTTAACATACCTGGGTGAAGTAGTCTTTAATATACCTGGGTGAAGTAGTCTTTAATATACCTGGGTGAAGTAGTCTTTAACATACCTGGGTGAAGTAGTCTTTAATATACCTGGGTGAAGTAGTCTTTAATATACCTGGGTGAAGTAGTCTTTAATATACCTGGGTGAAGCAGTCTTTAATATACCTGGGTGAAGTAGTCTTTAATATACCTGGGTGAAGTAGTCTTTAACATACCTGGGTGAGGCAGTCAGTAAATCACTTCGGTTAATCATTGACATACCTGGGTGAGGTAATTGTTGAGATACCTATGTGAGGCATACTACAGAACTATACGAAGCTCTGATGCATAGATACACCTGTACTTTCCTTTAGGGTTTCACCTGATCCTCGCTCTCTCTCTCTCTCTTTCTCTCTCTCTCTCTCTCTCTCTCTCTCTTAATTTGTGTATAGCTAAAGTTGAGCTTTCTGTTTTAGCAAGATAGAGAAATGAATGAGCGAAAGAGTGGAGGAATGACTGAGTGGAAGAGTGGACGAATGACTGCGTGGAAGAGTGGATGAATGACTAAATGGAAGAGTGGAGAATGACTGAGCGGAGGAATGACTCAGTGGAAGAGCGGAGGAATGATTGAGTGGAAAAGTGGAGGAATGATTGAGTGGAAGAGTGGATGAATGTATAAATATTTTGTTGGTGCATTCAATCTGTAACATTGAAGTTGTTGATGTTGTCGGTAAAAGCTGAAGTGCAGATTTTTGTGACACATAATTTATAATGTGAAGCTTGATATAAGAATACAGAGTTACATAGGTTACAGAACTACATAGAACTATACGACTACAGAGGAACATAGGCTACATAGGAACATTGATTACAGATATACATAGACTACAGAGGAACATAGATCACAGAGCTACATAGGTTACGTAGAATTATAAGATCACAGAGGAAAATAGATTAAAGAGTTACATAGGTTGCAAAAGTACATAAGACAACAGAGGAACATAAACTACAGAGGTACATAGATTACAGACTTACAAAATTCAGTACTGATCAAAGTGATTTCACAAACATTATTTTGTTTTAAACCCACAATCCCGTAACTAGCCTGTTATTTTATTTCGCAAAGTGGTGGCATCTGTTATTTGTTAGGCTGTGGTATCTGTCCTTTGTTAGGCTGTGGTATCTGTTCTTTGTTAGGTGGTGGTATCTGTCCTTTGTTAAGCTATGGTATCTGTTCTTTGTTAGGCTGTGGTATCTGTTCTTTGTTAGTCTGTAGTGTCTGTTCTTTGTTAGGCTGTGGTATCTGTCCTTTGTTAGTCTGTAGTGTCTGCTCTTTGTTAGGCTGTGGTATCTGTTCTTTGTTAGTCTGTAGTGTCTGTTCTCTATTAGGTGGCAGTGTCTGTACTGTGTTAGGTGGCGGTGTCTGTACTGTGTTAGGTGGCGGTGTCTGTACTGTGTTAGGTGGCGGTGTCTGTACTGTGTTAGGTGGCGGTGTCTGTACTGTGTTAGGTGGCGGTGTCTGTACTGTGTTAGGTGGCGGTGTCTGTACTCTGATAGACGGCGGTGTCTGTACTCTGTTAGGTGGCGATGTTTGTACTCTGTTAGGTGGCGATGTTTGTACTCTGTTAGGTGGCGATGTTTGTACTCTTTTAGGTGGCGATGTTTGTACTCTGTTAGGTGGCGGTGTTTGTACTCTGTTAGGTGGCGGTGTTTGTACTCTGTTAGGTGGCGATGTTTGTACTCTGTTAGGTGGCGATGTTTGTACTCTGTTAGGTGGCGATGTGTGTACTCTGATAGATGGTGGTGTCTGTACTCTGGAGGTGTTTGTACCCTGTTAGGTGGTGGTGTCTGTACTCTGGAGGTGTTTGTACTCTGTTAGGTGGTGGTGTCTGTACTCTGGAGGTGTTTGTACTCTGTTAGGTGGCGATGTGTGTACTCTGATAGATGGTGGTGTCTGTACTCTGGAGGTGTTTGTACTCTGTTAGGTGGCGATGTTTGTACTCTGTTAGGTGGCGATGTGTGTACTCTGATAGATGGTGGTGTCTGTACTCTGGAGGTGTTTGTACCCTGTTAGGTGGTGGTGTCTGTACTCTGGAGGTGTTTGTACTCTGTTAGGTGGTGGTGTCTGTACTCTGGAGGTGTTTGTACTCTGTTAGGTGGCGATGTGTGTACTCTGATAGATGGTGGTGTCTGTACTCTGGAGGTGTTTGTACTCTGTTAGGTGGCGATGTGTGTACTCTGATAGATGGTGGTGTCTGTACTCTGGAGGTGTTTGTACTCTGTTAGGTGGCGGTGTTTGTACTCTGATAGATGGTGGTGTCTGTACTCTGGAGGTGTTTGTACTCTGTTAGGTGGCGATGTGTGTACTCTGATAGATGGTGGTGTCTGTACTCTGGAGGTGTTTGTACTCTGTTAGGTGGCGGTGTTTGTACTCTGGTAGAGTTTGAAAAACTGGAAAATGAAAGCGACAGTATGTCTGAGTATGACACGTGACTGATTAGCTTTTAATAGTAAAGAAACTAAAGATCTGCTTAGATCAACATTGCCAGACGGTCCGAGATGACAGCGCCGATATCAGGCCCTGAGATGAAAGCTTTGGCCCCACCTGCCATGGATAATTGATGACCGTCTCCTTGGACAACACAGACCATCACATGATGTCTTTGTCTTCTAGCACAGACTTTGCAGTTTGTGTGTCGCACTTCTGCAGGCACAACCTGCTGCCAACCCCTTCTAATTTGTTTGGCAGAAGAAAAGATTGGAAGCTCTACGCCAGTACATCAAATGAAATAAAAGGTAAATCTTCTTCCAAGTGGCTGAAAATACAGAAAGTGGAGGTCAAGACTGGGGCAAGTGGGGAAATATTTTCTGGAGGAAAACTTGAACAACGGGATTTGATGTCAAGGTAAAATAATATCATATAGGATATGGCTTATTTAACGTTAAAATATCGTCAAGCTTTGTTTAGCGTTAAAATGTTGTCAAGGTTTATTTAATGTTAAAAACTTGTCAAGGTTTATTTGACATTACAGTGTCGTCATTGTTTTTAACGTTAAAATGTCTGTCAAGTTTTTTAACGTTAAAATGTATTCAAAGTAACTCTAGTCAGAAGCACAAGCGAAAGAAGACAAATTTGAGTTGATCAAAATCAGAAAACAACCGCACATTTTATACCAGACGTTTCCAGTCTCATGTTTCTTCTTCTTCTTCTTCTTCTTATGCCCCGTATTTTCTGGAAACCTGTTCACAAATGTTTCCTCTTGTCACCCTGCGAGCATGTTTGCTTTTGTGTGTACACATTTACATTTGAAGATTTTATTTCAGGTAGCAGACGGCCATTTTTGTTTCAAGTTAGCATTAAATTGTGGCCAAATATTTGATGTAGATCATCTCGAGTACGAAGTAAATATCCACACACGTTGCTTCTTATGTACTGTACACTAATTCGTTCGTTCTTGCCAACTCTCTGCATGAAAATTATTGTCATTGTCTTCTTCCTCTCCTTTTCAGCGTGCTGTGTGCTACAGGGCTGTGGCCAGAGTGATGTAAACAGTTTTCTTAAAGATCTCTAGAAATCTTTATGACTTTTGTTTTAGATTGAACCGTTGTCTTTTAGATTCAACACTTGTGTTTTAGATTCAAGACTTGTGTTTTTATATTCAACACTTGTGTTTTAGATTCGTGACTTGTGTTTTAGATCCATGACTTGTTTTAAATTCAACACTTGTGACCATGTGAGCTTTCTCCTCGTTCACATGACTGCTTCATGACTTATGCCTAACATCTTAGGTCTACTTAAATCTTTGCAATTTCTTGGGACGCCTGCAACCTACTTTTCTTTAGTAAAGTTAATGACTGAGGTAGATGTCTGTGCCAGGTGCAAGTTCTTGCTGTTAAGTCCATTTTTATATTCTTGTTAAATTTAAGTTGATATTTTATCATTTTTTATAGTCTTGTGTTAAATTTAGGTTGATATTTTATCGATTTTTATAGTCTTATTTAAATTTAGGTTGACATTTTATCCATTTTTATATCTTATATCTTATATCCTTCCCATGCCGTTAAACGTCACATAGGGCTCGCAAGGTAGTTCGCCAATTTTTCCTGTCTTCGGCGAGTCTTTCAACCTCATCAAAGGATTTTATGCCTGTTAATTTGATCTCTCTTAACAATGTCCTCTTTAGAGTTTCACGTGGTCTGCCTCTTTTTCTTTGGTCCGTTGTGTTCCACTTGATAGCTTGTTTTGGGATTCTCTGATCATGTTTTTCTCATCAAGTGACCAACATATGTCCATCTCCTTTTCCTGATCACCCATGAGACTGGTTGTTGTTCAGTCATCTGTCTTATCTCTGCATTGTTCTTGAACTCGTTCCACTTGATGCCGAGTATTTTCCTTGGGCATTTGTTTTCAAAAGAGTATAATTTCTTTTCTATTTCTTTAGTTGTTTTCCAGCTTTCGCATGCATAAATGAAGGTGGATATTACATTTGAATTGAATAGTCTTAACTAGGCTTTTGTGGTTATAACTTTTGAATTCCATATTTTCTCAAGATTCTTGAAGATCGATGCTGCTTTTGCAATTCTAATTCTAACTTCCTTTCTGGTGTCACCATCCTGGTCTATGTAGCTGCCAAGGTATGCAAATTGATTGACTTCTTCAATATCTGTCCTTTCTATGTGAATTTTTCCATTTTGATTAATGGGAAGTTTCATTATTTTTGTTTTGTCCTTGTTAATTTCAAGTCCTATTTTGCTAGCCAGTGAAGACAGGTTATCTGTTTTTTCTTGCATGGAATTCACATTATTACTGATAAGAGTTACTTTGCCGTGTTAAAAGATTTAAATCATTTTTTATAGTCTTGTGTTAAATTTAGGTTGATATTTTATCGATTTTTATAGTCTTATTTAAATTTAGGTTGACATTTTATCCATTTTTATATCTTATATCTTATATCCTTCCCATGCCGTTAAACGTCACATAGGGCTCGCAAGGTAGTTCGCCAATTTTTCCTGTCTTCGGCGAGTCTTTCAACCTCATCAAAGGATTTTATGCCTGTTAATTTGATCTCTCTTAACAATGTCCTCTTTAGAGTTTCACGTGGTCTGCCTCTTTTTCTTTGGTCCGTTGTGTTCCACTTGATAGCTTGTTTTGGGATTCTCTGATCATGTTTTTCTCATCAAGTGACCAACATATGTCCATCTCCTTTTCCTGATCACCCATGAGACTGGTTGTTGTTCAGTCATCTGTCTTATCTCTGCATTGTTCTTGAACTCGTTCCACTTGATGCCGAGTATTTTCCTTGGGCATTTGTTTTCAAAAGAGTATAATTTCTTTTCTATTTCTTTAGTTGTTTTCCAGCTTTCGCATGCATAAATGAAGGTGGATATTACATTTGAATTGAATAGTCTTAACTAGGCTTTTGTGGTTATAACTTTTGAATTCCATATTTTCTCAAGATTCTTGAAGATCGATGCTGCTTTTGCAATTCTAATTCTAACTTCCTTTCTGGTGTCACCATCCTGGTCTATGTAGCTGCCAAGGTATGCAAATTGATTGACTTCTTCAATATCTGTCCTTTCTATGTGAATTTTTCCATTTTGATTAATGGGAAGTTTCATTATTTTTGTTTTGTCCTTGTTAATTTCAAGTCCTATTTTGCTAGCCAGTGAAGACAGGTTATCTGTTTTTTCTTGCATGGAATTCACATTATTACTGATAAGAGTTACTTTGCCGTGTTAAAAGATTTAAATCATTTTTATAGTCTTGTGTTAAATTTAGGTTGATATTTTATCCATTTTTATAAAACCGTGTTAAATTTAAGTTGATATTTATCCATTTTTATAAAACCGTGTTAAAGTAAGGTTGACATTTTATCCATTTAAAAAAAAAAAAACGTGTTAAATTTAGGTTGATATTTTATCCATTTTTTTTACAAAACCGTGTTAAATTTAGGTTGATATTTTATCCTTTTTTAAAAAAGTAAAACCGTGTTAAATTAAGGTTGATATTTAATCCATTTTTTAAAAATAAAACCGTGTTAAATTTAGGTTGATATTTTATAATTTTTTTTTATAAAACCGTGTTAAATTTAAGTTTATATTTTATCCATTTTTTTTTAATAAAACCGTTTTAAATTTAGGTTGATATTTTATCCATTTTTATAAAACCGTGTTAAATTTAGGTTGATATTTTATGCACTTTTTTAAAATCTAAAAATGTGCCCTTCTTTTCAATCAGCTGATAACAAAACATGTTCTTACTACCTGTCTCTACTTTGATGCCGATGTAGAAAATATTCTGAGATATTCGTGAAGCAGTTAGCAAATATTGGGTAATAGCAAACTAGCAAAGACCAGACACCGTCAAACTAGCAAAGACCAAACACCGTCAAACTAGCAAAGACCAGACACCAGCAAACTAGCAAAGACCAGACACTGTCAAACTAGCAAAGACCAGACACCGTCAAACTAGCAAAGACCAAACACCAGCAAACTAGCAAAGACCAGACACCAGCAAACTAGCAAAGACCAAACACCAGCAAACTAGCAAAGACCAGACACCAGCAAACTAGCAAAGACCAGACACCGTCAAACTAGCAAAGACCAGACACCAGCAAACTAGCAAAGACCAAACACCAGCAAACTAGCAAAGGCCAGACACTGTCAGACTAGCAAAGACCAAACACCGTCAAACTAGCAAAGACCAAACACCGTCAAACTAGCAAAGACCAGACACCAGCAAACTAGCAAAGACCAGACACTGTCAAACTAGCAAAGACCAGACACCGTCAAACTAGCAATGACCAGACACCAGCAAACTAGCAAAGACCAAACACCGTCAAACTAGCAAAGACCAGACACCAGCAAACTAGCAAAGACCAGACACTGTCAAACTAGCAAAGACCAGACACCGTCAAACTAGCAATGACCAGACACCAGCAAACTAGCAAAGACCAAACACCGTCAAACTAGCAAAGACCAGACACCAGCAAACTAGCAAAGACCAGACACCGTCAAACTAGCAAAGACCAGACACCAGCAAACTAGCAAAGACCAAACACCGTCAAACTAGCAAAGACCAGACACCGTCAAACTAGCAAAGACCAGACACCAGCAAACTAGCAAAGACCAGACACCAGCAAACTAGCAAAGACCAGACACCAGCAAACTAGCAATGACCAGACACCAGCAAACTAGCAAAGACCAGACACCGTCAAACTAGCAAAGACCAGACACCAGCAAACTAGCAAAGACCAGACACCAGCAAACTAGCAAAGACCAGACACCAGCAAACTAGCAAAGACCAGACACTGTCAAACTAGCAAAGACCAGACACCAGCAAACTAGCAAAGACCAGACAGCAGCAAACTAGCAAAGACCAAACACCGTCAATCTAGCAAAGACCAGACACCAGCAAACTAGCAAAGACCAGACACCAGCAAACTAGCAAAGACCAGACACCAGCAAACTAGCAAAGACCAGACACCGTCCAACTAGCAAAGACCAGACACCAGCAAACTAGCAAAGACCAGACACCGTCAAACTAGCAATGACCAGACACCAGCAAACTATCAAAGACCAAACACCGTCAAACTAGCAAAGACCAGACACCGTCAAACTAGCAATGACCAGACACCAGCAAACTAGCAAAGACCAGACACCAGCAAACTAGCAAAGACCAGACACCAGCAAACTAGCAAAGACCAGACACCAGCAAACTAGCAAAGACCAGACACCGTCAAACTAGCGACTGCTGCGGAGAACTGAATACTTGACCGTTTTATTGCCATGTAATGAGGACTAGTTTGGAAGGTCAAATTTTGAGCTGGTGTCTAGTTTGGAAGGTCAAATTTTAAGGTGGTCTGTGGTTTGGAAGATCAAATTTTGAGCTGGTGTCTGGTTTGGATGTGGAAAACTTTCAGTTGAGTAGGACAAATGGTTATCTGGAGACCAAGATTTAGATCAGTGTTTACCACAGTATGCTATAACGCCCCTTTGTAGGCGTTGGAAAGGATCGGGGGGGGGGGGGCAGTGAAAAAAGGGAGTAGTTGTGGGGGGGGGGGGAAGGAAAACGAATCAGCGCACGGGGCAATAATACCCCCCCCCCCCCTTCTTCTTAGCACTTTTCAACCTGATGTTGAGAAACTCGTGTCCCTGCATTAAACTCAACCATCACATTAAAAGCTGTGAAAATAATGCAGTAAGTGAGTTATAAATGTCCTCCTTCATGTTGTTAAATAAACTGGCTTGCTAGCTGAGGTTTTTAGTTGTGTAAAGCATGTCCTAGTTTAATAGGTCATTGTACATGGGGGAGGAGGGAGTGAGGATGTGAGCTGGGAGAACAGGCAGTGGCAGCCGGAACAAGTCTGGGAAACACTGGTTTAGATCAACCATTTTTGGCAGGGTCTGCTTAAGAAATAATCCAGGATTTCTCAAGTGGACTGGTCGTTGGTTTTTACTTGTTTTCTGAGGCCGGGTTTGTTTAGAATAAGCAGATTATTTCTTGACAATTGAGCATTTTAAATCTGACATGAAATTCTTGAACTAGCAACAGATTCGTAATTTCTGTGATCTTTTCCATATGCGATGTCCTTGCTATGTTCACTGTGTGATATCTTCGCTGTGTGATGTCTTCGTTGTGTGACGTTTTCGATGTGTGATGTCTTCGCTGTGTGATGTCTTCGCTGTGTGACGTTTTCGATGTGTGATGTCTTCGCTGTGTGATGTTTTCGCTGTGGACACGAGGTCGTCAGATACCTAAATCTTTGCTGTATTATCTGTGACAATCTTTAACCTCTAGTAAAGAGTAAAGACATCACAATGGGGTGCTAGATGTGTGGAAGAGTAAAGACATCACAGTGAGGTGGTAGATAAAGACATCACAGTGGGGTGCTAGATGTGTGGAAGAATAAAGACATCACAGTGAGGTGTTAGATGTGTGGAAGAGTAAAGAACTGGAAACATCACAGTGGGGTGCTAGATGTGTGGAAGAATAAAGACATCACAATGGGGTGCTAGATGTGTGGAAGAATAAAGACATCACAGTGGGGTGCTAGATGTGTGGAAGAATAAAGACATCAGAGTGGAGTGCTAGATATGTGGAAGAATAAAGACATCATAGTGGGGTGCTAGATATGTGGAAGAATAAAGACATCACAGTGGGGTGCTAGATGTGTAGAAGACGCCACAAATCAAGTGACCTATTTGTGTTGTGAAGAAAAAGTCCAGGAGATGAACTAGTTTCCTATATGAAAACAACTTCAAACCTTTAAATCCTATTCATGAAAGAAATCTGAAATATATGCTGACAAAAAATTAAACTGATGCATGACAACAACAGCAAAAAAAATTCACACACGTTTCGTCACGCATGACTTAGTTTCTGTCTATAAGGAGTCCAGGAAGTGTATGCAGAAACAGAGTGGGGGGGGGGGGGGGGAATTATTACTAGAGTTAAGAATCTGAACAGTTCTCGAGTTAAGAATCTGAATATTGCTAGAGTTAAGAATCTGAATATTGCTAGAGTTAAGAATCTGAATATTGCTAGAGTTAAGAATCTGAATATTGCTAGAGTTAAGAATCTGAATATTACTAGAGTTAAGAATCTGAACAGTTCTCGAGTTAAGAATCTGAATATTACTAGAGTTAAGAATCTGAATATTACTAGAGTTAAGAATCTGAACAGTTCTCGAGTTAAGAATCTGAATATTACTAGAGTTAAGAATCTGAATATTACTAGAGTTAAGAATCTGAATATTACTAGAGTTAAGAATCTGAACAGTGCTAGAGTTAAGAATCTGAATAGTGCTAGAGTTAAGAATCTGAATAGTGTTAGAGTTAAGAATCTGAATAGTGCTATAGTTAAGAATCTGAACAGTGCTAGAGTTAAGAATTTGAACAGTTCTCGAGTTAAGAATCTGAATATTACTAGAGTTAAGAATCTGAATATTACTAGAGTTAAGAATCTGAATATTACTAGAGTTAAGAATCTGAATAGTGTTAGAGTTAAGAATCTGAACAGTGCTAGAGTTAAGAATCTGAATAGTGCTAGAGTTAAGAATCTGAATAGTGCTAGAGTTAAGAATCTGAATAGTGTTAGAGTTAAGAATCTGAATAGTGCTATAGTTAAGAATCTGAACAGTGCTAGAGTTAAGAATTTGAACAGTGCTAGAGTTAAGAATCTGAATAGTGCTAGAGTTAAGGATCTGAACAGTGTTAGAGTTAAGAATCTGAATATTACCAGAGTTAAGAATCAGAATCGTCTATTGCTGGAGTCCATTTTCTTTTCAGAGTCTCAGAGAGAGGCCATTTTTGAGAAGGTTAGGTAACTCTAAGTGTGGAGTTCTCGCACTTCCGTGCTGTGGACTTACTGTTGTAATGTTTTCCTATTTGCACTAAGAGCCACTTGAATGAAGTGATCTCATCAGATCGAGTCGTTCAACAGAGCGCTATTGGCAAATGATGTGCTTGAGAACACACGGAACCGGGCAGTCCAGCGTCTTCTCACGACAAACAGCGGTTACTCAAACGAAGGCCTGCTATGTGTTGGTGAAGTTTGCGCTGTTGGCTTGTGTCTGTAGTGGTCAAGAATGACCAAGGCGATCAGACTCATTTAAATCTCACGCTCTGCAAATCTTCTCTTCTTTGTAAGCAGCGGTTCGAACCCAGAAGCTGGCCTTCTAGTCAACACACCCACACCGGCACGACCTAGATCTTTCCTTTCTGGCGTTCCTGACCGGGCCGGGTTAATCCTTTTGATATTTGATCTCACATGAAAAGGAAACGCCGCCATTAAGTCACGTGACGTCCATTGACGTGCTAGTAGTTTGGTGGCAATGGTGTGTGGGTGGGGGGGGGGGGGGAGGTTAAGTTCAGAGTTGTTTTGTTTTAAGTTATAAAAGAAAGATCTAGACACATCTACCAGGTCATGACTGGTCTGCCTGCGTCATCAGAACTTTAATATCTTAATTTTACTCATTGATATACATGTACAAGACTTGAACACAAAGTTTGACTGATTGATCTACATGTACAAGCCGTGAACACAAAGTTTGACTGATTGATCTACATGTGCAAGTCTTGAACACAAAGTTTGACTGATTGATCTATATAGGAAACCTTGAAACTGATCGATCTGTATTTGAGCAACCTTGAACATAATGTAGCGTCTACACAGTCTAGGCTGGTCGATTGTGCACACTGATTTAACAATAAGTTGAGAAATACTGAACAATTTTGTGCACGAGAAAACAAATTACATTTGTTTCTTGTTGGTGTACGCAGTCTAACCAACTCTTTGTTTTTGTTTCTGTTGTTGCTTGTGGTCTAACCAACTCTTTTGTTTTTGTTTATATTGTTGGTGTTAGTCTAACCAACACTTTGTTTGTGTTTATATTGTTGGTGTTAGTCTAACCAACACTTTGTTTGTGTTATATTGTTGCTGTTAGTCTAACCAACACGTTGTTGATGTTTATATTGTTGTTGTTATGCTAACCAACACTTTGTTGGTGTTCGTATTGTTGCCTGTAGTCTAACTATTTTTTTTTCCTTTTGGTATTCGTGTTATTGCTGTTAGTCTAACCAACTCTTTGTTTGTGTTTATATTGTTGCTGTTAGTCTAGCTAACACTTTGTTGGTATAATTGTTACTGCTGTTAGTCTAGCTAACACTTTGTTGGTATAATTGTTACTGCTGTTAGTCTAGCTAACACTTTGTTGGTATAATTGTTACTGCTGTTAGTCTAGCTAACACTTTGTTGGTATAATTGTTATTGCTGTTAGTCTAGCTAACACTTTGTTGGTATAATTGTTATTGCTGTTAGTCTAGCTAACACTTTGTTGGTATAATTGTTATTGCTGTTAGTCTAGCCAACACTTTGTTGGTATAATTGTTATTGCTGTTAGTCTAGCTAACACTTTGTTGGTGTTCATATTGTTGCCTGTAGTCTAACTATTTTTTTTTCCTTTTGGTATTCGTGTTGTTGCTGTTAGTCTAACCAACTCTTTGTTTGTGTTTATATTGTTGCTGTTAGTCTAACCAACTCTTTGTTTGTGTTTATATTGTTGCTGTTAGTCTAACCAACTCTTTGTTTGTGTTTATATTGTTGCTGTTAGTCTAACCAACTCTTTGTTTGTGTTTATATTGTTGCTGAATAGTGCTAGAGTTAAGGATCTGAACAGTGTTAGAGTTAAGAATCTGAATATTACCAGAGTTAAGAATCAGAATCGTCTATTGCTGGAGTCCATTTTCTTTTCAGAGTCTCAGAGAGAGGCCATTTTTGAGAAGGTTAGGTAACTCTAAGTGTGGAGTTCTCGCACTTCCGTGCTGTGGACTTACTGTTGTAATGTTTTCCTATTTGCACTAAGAGCCACTTGAATGAAGTGATCTCATCAGATCGAGTCGTTCAACAGAGCGCTATTGGCAAATGATGTGCTTGAGAACACACGGAACCGGGCAGTCCAGCGTCTTCTCACGACAAACAGCGGTTACTCAAACGAAGGCCTGCTATGTGTTGGTGAAGTTTGCGCTGTTGGCTTGTGTCTGTAGTGGTCAAGAATGACCAAGGCGATCAGACTCATTTAAATCTCACGCTCTGCAAATCTTCTCTTCTTTGTAAGCAGCGGTTCGAACCCAGAAGCTGGCCTTCTAGTCAACACACCCACACCGGCACGACCTAGATCTTTCCTTTCTGGCGTTCCTGACCGGGCCGGGTTAATCCTTTTGATATTTGATCTCACATGAAAAGGAAACGCCGCCATTAAGTCACGTGACGTCCATTGACGTGCTAGTAGTTTGGTGGCAATGGTGTGTGGGTGGGGGGGGGGGGGGAGGTTAAGTTCAGAGTTGTTTTGTTTTAAGTTATAAAAGAAAGATCTAGACACATCTACCAGGTCATGACTGGTCTGCCTGCGTCATCAGAACTTTAATATCTTAATTTTACTCATTGATATACATGTACAAGACTTGAACACAAAGTTTGACTGATTGATCTACATGTACAAGCCGTGAACACAAAGTTTGACTGATTGATCTACATGTGCAAGTCTTGAACACAAAGTTTGACTGATTGATCTATATAGGAAACCTTGAAACTGATCGATCTGTATTTGAGCAACCTTGAACATAATGTAGCGTCTACACAGTCTAGGCTGGTCGATTGTGCACACTGATTTAACAATAAGTTGAGAAATACTGAACAATTTTGTGCACGAGAAAACAAATTACATTTGTTTCTTGTTGGTGTACGCAGTCTAACCAACTCTTTGTTTTTGTTTCTGTTGTTGCTTGTGGTCTAACCAACTCTTTTGTTTTTGTTTATATTGTTGGTGTTAGTCTAACCAACACTTTGTTGGTGTTTATACCAACAATTTGTTGGTGTTTATATTGTTGCTGTTAGTCTAACCAACACGTTGTTGATGTTTATATTGTTGTTGTTATGCTAACCAACACTTTGTTGGTGTTCGTATTGTTGCCTGTAGTCTAACTATTTTTTTTTCCTTTTGGTATTCGTGTTATTGCTGTTAGTCTAACCAACTCTTTGTTTGTGTTTATATTGTTGCTGTTAGTCTAGCTAACACTTTGTTGGTATAATTGTTACTGCTGTTAGTCTAGCTAACACTTTGTTGGTATAATTGTTACTGCTGTTAGTCTAGCTAACACTTTGTTGGTATAATTGTTACTGCTGTTAGTCTAGCTAACACTTTGTTGGTATAATTGTTATTGCTGTTAGTCTAGCTAACACTTTGTTGGTATAATTGTTATTGCTGTTAGTCTAGCTAACACTTTGTTGGTATAATTGTTATTGCTGTTAGTCTAGCCAACACTTTGTTGGTATAATTGTTATTGCTGTTAGTCTAGCTAACACTTTGTTGGTGTTCATATTGTTGCCTGTAGTCTAACTATTTTTTTTCCTTTTGGTATTCGTGTTGTTGCTGTTAGTCTAACCAACTCTTTGTGTGTGTTTATATTGTTGCTGTTAGTCTAACCAACTCTTTGTTTGTGTTTATATTGTTGCTGTTAGTCTAACCAACTCTTTGTTTGTGTTTATATTGTTGCTGTTAGTCTAACCAACTCTTTGTTTGTGTTTATATTGTTGCTGTTAGTCTAGCCAACACTTTGTTTGTGTTTATGTTGTTGCTGTTAATCTAACCAACTTTTTGTTTGTGTTTATATTGTTGCTGTTAGTCTAACCAACTCTTTGTTTGTGTTTATATTATTGCTGTTAGTCTAACCAACTCTTTGTTTGTGTTTATATTGTTGCTGTTAGTCTAACCAACTCTTTGTTTGTGTTTATATTGTTGCTGTTAGTCTAACCATCTCTTTGTTTGTGTTTATATTGTTGCTGTTAGTCTAACCAACTCTTTGTTTGTGTTTATATTGCTGTTAGTCTAACCAACTCTTTGTTTGTGTTTATATTATTGCTGTTAGTCTAACCAACTCTTTGTTTGTGTTTATATTGTTGCTGTTAGTCTAACCAACTCTTTGTTTGTGTTTATATTGTTGCTGTTAGTCTAACCAACTCTTTGTTTGTGTTTATATTGTTGCTGTTAGTCTAACCATCTCTTTGTTTGTGTTTATATTATTGCTGTTAGTCTAACCAACTCTTTGTTTGTGTTTATATTATTGCTGTTAGTCTAACCATCTCTTGTTTGTGTTTATATTGTTGCTGTTAGTCTAACCAACTTTGTTTGTGTTTATATTGTTGCTGTTAGTCTAACCAACTCTTTGTTTGTGTTTATATTGTTGCTGTTAGTCTAACCATCTCTTTGTTTGTGTTTATATTATTGCTGTTAGTCTAACCAACTCTTTGTTTGTGTTTATATTATTGCTGTTAGTCTAGCCAACTCTTTGTTTGTGTTTATATTATTGCTGTTAGTCTAACCAACTCTTTGTTTGTGTTTATATTATTGCTGTTAGTCTAACCAACTCTTTGTTTGTGTTTATATTATTGCTGTTAGTCTAACCAACTCTTTGTTTGTGTTTATATTATTGCTGTTAGTCTAGCCATCTCTTTGTTTGTGTTTATATTATTGCTGTTAGTCTAACCAACTCTTTGTTTGTGTTTATATTATTGCTGTTAGTCTAGCCATCTCTTTGTTTGTGTTTATATTATTGCTGTTAGTCTAACCAACTCTTTGTTTGTGTTTATATTATTGCTGTTAGTCTAGCCATCTCTTTCTATTAAAACGGCAACAAGACCATGCAAAGTTTTATGCGTATTTTTATTTTATCTGATATCACGTGACAAGAAGCAGCGTTTTCCTACCTTCTGCCGTATTTCTCTACTATCTACAGCTCTAAAAATTATTTTATTTTGTTTCCATTTTCTGATTCCACTCTGTCACTCTACCCTGCCACTCTACACTGTCTCTCCTCTCTGTCACTCTACCCTGTCATTCATCTCTATCACTCTATTCTGTCACTCCTTTCTGTCACTCTACCCTCTCACTCCTCCTTTTCATTCTACCCTGCCACTCCGCTCTGTTACTCCTATCTGCCGCTCTACCCTGTCACTCCACTCTGTCACTCCTCCTTGTTATTCTACCCTGCCACTCCGCTCTGTTACTCCTATCTGCCGCTCTACTCTGTCACTCCACTCTGTCACTCCTCCTTGTTTTACCCTGCCACTCCGCTCTGTTACTCCTATCTGTCACTCTACCTGTCACTCCTCTCTGTCACTCTACCTGTCACTCCTCTCTGTCACTCTACTTTGAGCGGTTAGTTTATTTCTTGAATTTTTGACCGCACAAAAGTATAAATTATCTGTCTTGCACCTTTACCTGTATATCATCACTCTGTCAAGCTCACTTGGATTTTAAAAAGTGATGGAATTAAAACATATGAACATGTTCTTGCAAGATGGAGACTTTCGTCACGGCTCTGTCCACACTCCACAATATAACATAGAAGTGTTGTGTGTACATCTCTAAAGAATTGAATTACATGATTTTATTTTGTTCATCTTTGAAAAGCCATAAATATTTTGATGTCTGTTGTATCTGGCGTCATTGAGTGAGTGGAAACAATCATCATCATGTGTCGGACACGTGCCCGTGCAGTTTCACATAAACTGATCTTTTCTGTTTGGTGTGCAGGATAGTTTATACAAACATTCGTGTAATTAAATGTTATGTTTTCACATTCAAGGCGCATTTGTCATTTTTCTAAATTAAAATTTATTTATTGAATGAGTAGCATATTAATAGGCATTCATGCGACCTTCACCTCACTCTCTTGACTTGTAAAAGTTCCGTATATTTTCGTCCTGTTGTCTACACGGTGGGCGCGGTTCATGGAGGCGGCTTAGACATAAATATGGAAACGTTGTTGAGCATGGACAGATACATTGACACAGTCCACAACATATTAACTTTATGTAGAATCGGGAGACACGTTTACGGCTCTACCTGTACTAACTTCTCCGAATGAGATATATACAGCATGTATTCACCTCTACTGGACACGTACTTACACATGAAGCTGGATGTGGAGTGCTGGGTCAGAGGTCATGAGAATATGTTCTCAGGCACGCACGACAGCATCCAGTCTTTCTCCTGTCTGTAGCAGCTGTCACAATATGCGAGTACATTCTGTTTTCCTTATCAAAATAAGCCAGTACATTCTGTTTTCCTTATCAAAATATGCGAGTACATTCTGTTTTTCTTATCAAAATAAGCCAGTACATTCTGTTGTCCTTAGCAAAATATGCGAGTACATTCTGTTTTTCTTATCAAAATAAGCCAGTACATTCTGTTTTTTTCTCATCAAAATATGCCAGTACATTCTGTTTTTTTCTCATCAAAATATGCCAGTACATTCTGTTTTGCTTATCAAAATATGCCAGTACGTTCATATTTTCTTATCAAAATAAGCCGGTAAGTTCTGTTTTTCTTATCAAACTATGCCAGTACATTCTGTTTTTCTTATATGCTAGTACATTCTGTTTTTCTTATCAAAATATTCGATTCCACTCTGTCACTCTACCCTGCCACTCTACACTGTCTCTCCTCTCTGTCACTCTACCTGTCATTCATCTCTATCACTCTATTCTGTCACTCCTTTCTGTCACTCTACCCTCTCACTCCTCCTTTTCATTCTACCCTGCCACTCCGCTCTGTTACTCCTATCTGCCGCTCTACCCTGTCACTCCACTCTGTCACTCCTCCTTGTTATTCTACCCTGCCACTCCGCTCTGTTACTCCTATCTGCCGCTCTACTCTGTCACTCCACTCTGTCACTCCTCCTTGTTTTACCCTGCCACTCCGCTCTGTTACTCCTATCTGTCACTCTACCTGTCACTCCTCTCTGTCACTCTACCTGTCACTCCTCTCTGTCACTCTACTTTGAGCGGTTAGTTTATTTCTTGAATTTTTGACCGCACAAAAGTATAAATTATCTGTCTTGCACCTTTACCTGTATATCATCACTCTGTCAAGCTCACTTGGATTTTAAAAAGTGATGGAATTAAAACATATGAACATGTTCTTGCAAGATGGAGACTTTCGTCACGGCTCTGTCCACACTCCACAATATAACATAGAAGTGTTGTGTGTACATCTCTAAAGAATTGAATTACATGATTTTATTTTGTTCATCTTTGAAAAGCCATAAATATTTTGATGTCTGTTGTATCTGGCGTCATTGAGTGAGTGGAAACAATCATCATCATGTGTCGGACACGTGCCCGTGCAGTTTCACATAAACTGATCTTTTCTGTTTGGTGTGCAGGATAGTTTATACAAACATTCGTGTAATTAAATGTTATGTTTTCACATTCAAGGCGCATTTGTCATTTTTCTAAATTAAAATTTATTTATTGAATGAGTAGCATATTAATAGGCATTCATGCGACCTTCACCTCACTCTCTTGACTTGTAAAAGTTCCGTATATTTTCGTCCTGTTGTCTACACGGTGGGCGCGGTTCATGGAGGCGGCTTAGACATAAATATGGAAACGTTGTTGAGCATGGACAGATACATTGACACAGTCCACAACATATTAACTTTATGTAGAATCGGGAGACACGTTTACGGCTCTACCTGTACTAACTTCTCCGAATGAGATATATACAGCATGTATTCACCTCTACTGGACACGTACTTACACATGAAGCTGGATGTGGAGTGCTGGGTCAGAGGTCATGAGAATATGTTCTCAGGCACGCACGACAGCATCCAGTCTTTCTCCTGTCTGTAGCAGCTGTCACAATATGCGAGTACATTCTGTTTTCCTTATCAAAATAAGCCAGTACATTCTGTTTTCCTTATCAAAATATGCGAGTACATTCTGTTTTTCTTATCAAAATAAGCCAGTACATTCTGTTGTCCTTAGCAAAATATGCGAGTACATTCTGTTTTTCTTATCAAAATAAGCCAGTACATTCTGTTTTTTTCTCATCAAAATATGCCAGTACATTCTGTTTTTTTCTCATCAAAATATGCCAGTACATTCTGTTTTGCTTATCAAAATATGCCAGTACGTTCATATTTTCTTATCAAAATAAGCCGGTAAGTTCTGTTTTTCTTATCAAACTATGCCAGTACATTCTGTTTTTCTTATATGCTAGTACATTCTGTTTTTCTTATCAAAATATTCGATTACATTCTGTTTTTTCTTATCAAAATATGCCAGTACATTCTGTTTTTCTTATCAAAATATTTCTACATTTTCCCTGCCTAGTTACAAACTCTTCTATACATCTGATACGCAATCTTTCTCTCTCTCCTCTGTGTGTGTGTGTATAACCATTAATAATGTTCTGTCTAAGATTTATTAATTACTTTCTTACCATTACTAAAACATTTATGAGTAAATTAATGTAAGAAGTTTGTTGTGTGCATCAGTTTCTTCCTGTCTGTTCTGTATGCCTGTTATTCTACCCTGCCACTCCGCTCTGTTACTCCTATCTGCCGCTCTACTCTGTCACTCCACTCTGTCACTCCTCCTTGTTTTACCCTGCCACTCCGCTCTGTTACTCCTATCTGTCACTCTACCTGTCACTCCTCTCTGTCACTCTACCTGTCACTCCTCTCTGTCACTCTACTTTGAGCGGTTAGTTTATTTCTTGAATTTTTGACCGCACAAAAGTATAAATTATCTGTCTTGCACCTTTACCTGTATATCATCACTCTGTCAAGCTCACTTGGATTTTAAAAAGTGATGGAATTAAAACATATGAACATGTTCTTGCAAGATGGAGACTTTCGTCACGGCTCTGTCCACACTCCACAATATAACATAGAAGTGTTGTGTGTACATCTCTAAAGAATTGAATTACATGATTTTATTTTGTTCATCTTTGAAAAGCCATAAATATTTTGATGTCTGTTGTATCTGGCGTCATTGAGTGAGTGGAAACAATCATCATCATGTGTCGGACACGTGCCCGTGCAGTTTCACATAAACTGATCTTTTCTGTTTGGTGTGCAGGATAGTTTATACAAACATTCGTGTAATTAAATGTTATGTTTTCACATTCAAGGCGCATTTGTCATTTTTCTAAATTAAAATTTATTTATTGAATGAGTAGCATATTAATAGGCATTCATGCGACCTTCACCTCACTCTCTTGACTTGTAAAAGTTCCGTATATTTTCGTCCTGTTGTCTACACGGTGGGCGCGGTTCATGGAGGCGGCTTAGACATAAATATGGAAACGTTGTTGAGCATGGACAGATACATTGACACAGTCCACAACATATTAACTTTATGTAGAATCGGGAGACACGTTTACGGCTCTACCTGTACTAACTTCTCCGAATGAGATATATACAGCATGTATTCACCTCTACTGGACACGTACTTACACATGAAGCTGGATGTGGAGTGCTGGGTCAGAGGTCATGAGAATATGTTCTCAGGCACGCACGACAGCATCCAGTCTTTCTCCTGTCTGTAGCAGCTGTCACAATATGCGAGTACATTCTGTTTTCCTTATCAAAATAAGCCAGTACATTCTGTTTTCCTTATCAAAATATGCGAGTACATTCTGTTTTTCTTATCAAAATAAGCCAGTACATTCTGTTGTCCTTAGCAAAATATGCGAGTACATTCTGTTTTTCTTATCAAAATAAGCCAGTACATTCTGTTTTTTTCTCATCAAAATATGCCAGTACATTCTGTTTTTTTCTCATCAAAATATGCCAGTACATTCTGTTTTGCTTATCAAAATATGCCAGTACGTTCATATTTTCTTATCAAAATAAGCCGGTAAGTTCTGTTTTTCTTATCAAACTATGCCAGTACATTCTGTTTTTCTTATATGCTAGTACATTCTGTTTTTCTTATCAAAATATTCGATTACATTCTGTTTTTTCTTATCAAAATATGCCAGTACATTCTGTTTTTCTTATCAAAATATTTCTACATTTTCCCTGCCTAGTTACAAACTCTTCTATACATCTGATACGCAATCTTTCTCTCTCTCCTCTGTGTGTGTGTGTATAACCATTAATAATGTTCTGTCTAAGATTTATTAATTACTTTCTTACCATTACTAAAACATTTATGAGTAAATTAATGTAAGAAGTTTGTTGTGTGCATCAGTTTCTTCCTGTCTGTTCTGTATGCCTGTTTTTCTCCGCCCTTTGTCAGTATCTGTTTCTCTCTGTCTCTTGTCAGTACCTGTTTTTCTCTGTCTCTTGTCAGTACCTGTTTTTCTCTGTCTCTTGTCAGTACCGTTTCTCTGTCTGTTGTCAGTACCTGTTTCTCTCTGTCTGTTGTCAGTACCTGTTTCTCTCTGTCTGTTGTCAGTACCTGTTTCTCTCTGCCTGTTGTCAGTACCTGTTTCTCTATGACTGTTGTCAGTACCTGTTTCTCTCTGCCTGTTGTCAGCAAATGTTTCTCTCTGCCTGTTGTCTGTTTTTCTTATATGCTAGTACATTCTGTTTTTCTTATCAAAATATTCGATTACATTCTGTTTTTTCTTATCAAAATATGCCAGTACATTCTGTTTTTCTTATCAAAATATTTCTACA
Organism: Achatina immaculata; assembly: GCA_009760885.1. Classification (NCBI taxonomy): domain Eukaryota; kingdom Metazoa; phylum Mollusca; class Gastropoda; order Stylommatophora; family Achatinidae; genus Lissachatina; species Lissachatina immaculata. The sequence goes on along the minus strand of CM019717.1, from coordinate 66,606,366 downwards.
TTTTCCCTGCCTAGTTACAAACTCTTCTATACATCTGATACGCAATCTTTCTCTCTCTCCTCTGTGTGTGTGTGTATAACCATTAATAATGTTCTGTCTAAGATTTATTAATTACTTTCTTACCATTACTAAAACATTTATGAGTAAATTAATGTAAGAAGTTTGTTGTGTGCATCAGTTTCTTCCTGTCTGTTCTGTATGCCTGTTTTTCTCCGCCCTTTGTCAGTATCTGTTTCTCTCTGTCTCTTGTCAGTACCTGTTTTTCTCTGTCTCTTGTCAGTACCGTTTCTCTGTCTGTTGTCAGTACCTGTTTCTCTCTGTCTGTTGTCAGTACCTGTTTCTCTCTGTCTGTTGTCAGTACCTGTTTCTCTCTGTCTGTTGTCAGTACCTGTTTCTCTCTGCCTGTTGTCAGTACCTGTTTCTCTATGACTGTTGTCAGTACCTGTTTCTCTCTGCCTGTTGTCAGCAAATGTTTCTCTCTGCCTGTTGTCTGTTTCTCTCTGTTGTCAGCACCTGTTCTCTCAGGTGTGCTATAATCTTCTTTAATTGACCACATTTCCTTCATCGTTTAACTTCATATCAAATACTTTCATTGATAACAGACAGGACACCTGAACTTAGGCTCTACCTGTACTAACAGGTGTGCTGCTCATGAACAAACAAAACAAAGTGAGCAATATGATGAAAGTGCTCGTTTGTCTGTGCAGTCACATACTTTATGTGCTGTTACGTGCAGGATATTATTGTGCACTAGAGAGTAATGTCAGGACGTGTCCTTGCTGTGGCTAATGATATTACTACACACTAGAGAGTAATGTCAGGATATGTCCTTGCTGTGGCTAATGATATTACTGCACACTAGAGAGTAATGTCAGGATATGTCCTTGCTGTGGCTAATGATATTACTGTACACTAGAGAGTAATGTCAGGACGTGTCCTTGCTGTGGCTAATGATATTACTACACACTAGAGAGTAATGTCAGGATATGTCCTTGCTGTGGCTAATGATATTACTACACACTAGAGAGTAATGTCAGGACGTGTCCTTGCTGTGGCTAATGATATTACTACACACTGGAGAGTAATGTCAGGATATGTCCTTGCTGTGGCTAATGATATTACTACACACTGGAGAGTAATGTCAGGATATGTCCTTGCTGTGGCTAATGATATTACAACACACTAGAGAGTAATGTCAGGATATGTCCTTGGTGTGGCTAATGATATTACTACACACTAGAGAGTATAGCAAAAAGAACGATGACTGGTAGTTTTGCCTGTTTCATGTCCAGTCTGACTGCTAGGCTAACTGCATGCCTGAAAAAAAAAAGGCATTGCATAAACGTCGTCCTCTACGTAAACCGCAACTTGCCCTCTCTTAACAGCCCTGTTCCCAAGTGAAATCTGATCATTATGCAGACAGCTCGGCGGGCGATATCGAGAATAGAAGTTAAATTTGCCATCGCCCAACAGTCAGGACAAGTTCTCTTGTGCTGTGCGCCTGTGGTAGTTTACGAACAGACAGGACAAGCACGGCGCCGTCAACTTAACTACCCTAGCCAGCGCTTACACGCATTCCATAACATTCACTGGGGCAATGAGGTCACCAGGACCGGCCCTTGGTTTGTGGAATGTTCCGGATTTTGTAACAAGATGGTGTTTTCTAATAGCTATTACAAACTGTACTCGATGTTATGTTTTTTTCTTCCTTTCCTCAGTCCATCCTGCTCTGCACGGGCCCGCTCTCTCTCTCTCTCTCTCTCTCTCTCTCTCTCTCTCTCTCTCTCCTTCACGACTGTATTGCCAAGACTCTCAGAGCGAGCACTAAAACTTTAATATGAAGTCATACCTGGAATATTGTGGACTGCTCGTCTTATACGTCTCTCTAGTAGGCCAGGGTTCCATTCCCAGGCATAAGTTTAAGATCTTTCCCACTGTGTGTGTGTTTTTTTTTTTGCTAGAGATGCTGTGTGAGGTGTTGTGTGAGATGTTGTATGAGGTGTTGTGTGAGGTGTTGTGTGAGGAAGTGTATGAGGTGTCATGTGAGGTGTAATTTAGTTAAGTCATTTGTGTGAGGTGTTGTGTGAGGTGTTGTGTGAGGTGTTGTGTGAGGTGTTGTGTGAGGTGTTGTGTGAGGTGTTGTGTGAGATGCTGTGTGAGGTGTTGTGTGAGGTGTTGTGTGGTATGCTGTGTGAGATGTTGTGTGAGGTATTATGTGGTTGAGTCTTGTGTGTGATGTGTTGAGCTAATGTGATGTATGTATGTTTATGTTTGTATGTATGTAGGAATGTGTATGTTTATTTGTTACTAAACACTTCAGCACATCTCTCACACAGAAAAACTTCTTTATAGTTCAGTGTTCATGTCTGCTAAGAAAATATGTTTGTCTGTATATGATATCTGTATGTTGTGTCTGTCTGTTATGTCTGTATGTCATGTCTGTCTGTGCATCAAGTTAGCTTTTATCAAAAAGAACTCCTTAAAGCCTTCTTGTAAACAACACTTTGTCACGGGTATGTTATGTGCAGTATTCTGGCATTTAAAAAAAATTAGGTGGAAGACGTACATTCTTCATTTGAAAAACTGTTCGGTGACCTTGAAGTCTTTGGTGACCTTGAAATGTTTGGTAACCTTTGGACGTGTTTAAATGCATGATGTATTTATACAATCACAGCCAACACAATGTATTTATAGAATCACAGCCAACACAATGTATTTATAGAATCACAGCAAACACAATGTATTTATAGAATCACAGCCAACACAATGTATTTATAGAATCACAGCAAACACAATGTATTTATAGAATCACAGCAAACACAATGTATTGATATAATTCACTACAAAACAATGTATATATGGAACTCACGGTCGGCACGATGTCACAACAAACAGCCATTCTTTCATCATAAAAGTGATGTAGTTTCTTCCTTTAGGTCTCATGTCAGTTTCTTCCTTCTAGTTCTCATGTCAGTTTCTTCCTTCTAGTTCTCATGTCAGTTTCTTTCTTATAGTTCTCATGTCAGTTTCTTCCTTCTAGTTCTCATGTCAGTTTCTTTCTTATAGTTCTCATGTCAGTTTCTTCCTTCTAGTTCTCATGTCAGTTTCTTTCTTATAGTTCTCATGTCAGTTTCTTCCTTCTAGTTCTCATGTCAGTTTCTTTCTTATAGTTCTCATGTCAGTTTCTTCCTTCTAGTTCTCATATCAGTTTCTTCCTTCTAGTTCTCATGTCAGTTTCTTCCTTATCGTGGAGAATATTTCTGCCTAAACTAAAAACCAGATCTGAACATCAGCCTCCCTTTGCTATTTTTCTATAACTTTCTAAACTTCAGTTTAAATTTGTCTTCAGTGATGTATCAGATAGATAGCAGCGATATGTAAGATAGATATCAGTGATATCTAAAATAGATAGCAGGGATTGATTATGTTATTTTGAGGATGTGAGTTGAGACTAGCAGGAAAATGAAAACAGTTTCTTGCAAGTCATGATCTTCTCTTTTTTTTTTTTTTTAACCTTTTTCTTAATAGTTTGTGATGGAGTTTCTGTTGCTGTCTACATATTGGTTGCTTTGTTTCTTTTTTTTCAAACTTATCTTGTGCTAATATATTTGTAGTAAAAGACACATAGCTATATACCGGTTTGACAAGAATTGTGTAGAAACAGACACATAGCTATTTACCGGTTTGACGGGAATTATGTAGAAATAGACACATATTTAATTTGTTGGTTTGGCAAGAATTATGTAGAAACAGATTTATTTACCGGTTTGGCGAGAATTATGTAGAAACAGATTTATTTACCGGTTTGGCGAGAATTATGTAGAAACAGATTTATTTACCGGTTTGGCGAGAATTATGTAGAAACAGATTTATTTACCGGTTTGGCGAGAATTATGTAGAAACAGATTTATTTACCGGTTTGGCGAGAATTATGTAGAAACAGATTTATTTACCGGTTTGGCGAGAATTATGTAGAAACAGATTTATTTACCGGTTTGGCGAGAATTATGTAGAAACAGATTTATTTACCGGTTTGGCGAGAATTATGTAGAAACAGATTTATTTACCGGTTTGGCGAGAATTATGTAGAAACAGATTTATTTACCGGTTTGGCAAGAATTATGTAGAAACAGATTTATTTACCGGTTTGGCGAGAATTATGTAGAAACAGATTTATTTACCGGTTTGGCGAGAATTATGTGTAAAGATTTTTGTTATCAAGAAACAAGCTATGTTTGCCTCCCTTTGTTGTAGCTCAAAATTATGCTCTTAAATTCTTTTTACCAGTGGCTGATATATGTTTGTTGTTGTGGTAAACATCTGTAAATGTTAAAAAATCACTGACCTACAAACTTGACCAGTTCTCATCATTCTTGTCTGTAGTATGACTACAAAAACAACAAAAACACTTGTGCCACACAGACAGCAGTTACTCTTCTCTGTTTCACCAGCATACTGTCTTGTCCCAGCTGTGGCATCTTGTCCCAACTGAGGCATCTCGTCCCAGCAACTATTATTTCATAATAGCTATATCAAGTGCTTGACACGTCTGACTTTCATCTCACAGTTAAAATAGTTCACATAATTCATTGCACAGATGGCAGTCATATGGCCAGGTATAGAGGCAGTCATATGGCCAGGTATAGAGGCAGTCATATGATCAGGTATAGAAGGCAGTCATATGATCAGGTATAGAAGGTAGTCATATGATCAGGTATAGAAGGCAGTCATATGATCAGGTATAGAGGCAGTCATATGGCCAGGTATAGAGGCAGTCATATGATCAGGTATAGAAGGTAGTCATATGATCAGGTATAGAAGGCAGTCATATGATCAGGTATAGAAGGCAGTCATATGATCAGGTATAGAAGGCAGTCATATGATCAGGTATAGAAGGCAGTCATATGATCAGGTATAGAAGGCAGTCATATGATCAGGTATAGAAGGCAGTCATATGGCCAGGTATAGAAGGCAGTCATATGATCAGGTATAGAAGGCAGTCATATGGCCAGGTATAGAAGGCAGTCATATGGCCAGGTATAGAAGGCAGTCATATGGCCAGGTATAGAAGGCAGTCATATGGCCAGGTATAGAAGGCAGTCATATGATCAGGTATAGAAGGCAGTCATATGATCAGGTATAGAAGGCAGTCATATGATCAGGTATAGAAGGCAGTCATATGATCAGGTATAGAAGGCAGTCATATGATCAGGTATAGAAGGCAGTCATATGATCAGGTATAGAAGGCAGTCATATGATCAGGTATAGAAGGCAGTCATATGATCAGGTATAGAAGGCAGTCATATGATCAGGTATAGAAGGCAGTCATATGGCCAGGTATAGAAGGCAGTCATATGATCAGGTATAGAAGGCAGTCATATGGCCAGGTATAGAAGGCAGTCATATGATCAGGTATAGAAGGCAGTCATATGGCCAGGTATAGAAGGCAGTCATATGGCCAGGTATAGAAGGCAGTCATATGGCCAGGTATAGAAGGCAGTCATATGGCCAGGTATAGAAGGTAGTCATATGATCAGGTATAGAAGGCAGTCATATGATCAGGTATAGAGGCAGTCATATGGCCAGGTATAGAAGGCAGTCATATGGCCAGGTATAGAAGGCAGTCATATGATCAGGTATAGAAGGCAGTCATATGGCCAGGTATAGAAGGCAGTCATATGGCCAGGTATAGAAGGCAGTCCTATGGCCAGGTATAGAAGGCAGTCATATGGCCAGGTATAGAAGGCAGTCATATGATCAGGTATAGAAGGCAGTCATATGGCCAGGTATAGAAGGCAGTCATATGGCCAGGTATAGAAGGCAGTCATATGGCCAGGTATAGAAGGCAGTCATATGGCCAGGTATAGAAGGCAGTCATATGGCCAGGTATAGAAGGCAGTCATATGGCCAGGTATAGAAGGCAGTCATATGGCCAGGTATAGAAGGCAGTCATATGGCCAGGTATAGAAGGCAGTCATATGGCTACTGATAATCTGAACATCTTGGGTTACTCGACGGCAACTGATCTTTTGTGTTCTGTCACCCGCGTGGGGCGCAGTGTACCCTAGCGTGGGGTGCAGTGTACCTTAGCGTGGGGCGCAGTGTACCCTAGCGTGGGGTGCAGTGTACCCTAGCGTGGGGCGCAGTGTACCCTAGCGTGGGGCGCAGTGTACCCTAGCGTGGGCGCAGTGTACCCTAGCACTTCGTTCAGTTTCATTGTTTTGTCACCTTCACCTTACCTTCACCTTACTTCTAGGGCGTTAAGTGCGGGTCGCAGGTGTGGGACACTTCTAGGGAGTTATGTGCGGGTTGCAGGTGTGGGACACTTCTAGGGAGTTAAGTGCGGGTAGCAGGTGTGGGACACTTCTAGGGAGTTAAGTGCGGGTAGCAGGTGTGGGACACTACCGCCAGCTTCACAAGCATTGATGTCATCGTCGATCTTTTTTTAAGTAGGAAAATAGCGACATCTTGACTTTATTTCTCATATTCTTATGTGGCTTATTTATGGATGATTACAGATAATATTGATATTTACAGTAAAGATAGAGGATTACAGTATATAAAGATTTTTTTTCAGACTAAATGATAATGTGAGCAGTTTTTAATGAAGTGCGTCTCAAAACTGTGGTTGTGTGTCAAAACTGTGGCTATGTGTCCAAGTGGCATTTTCTTGACTTTATTTCTCATATTCTTATGTGGCTTATTTATGGATGATTACAGATAATATTGATATTTACAGTAAAGATAGAGGATTACAGTATATAAAGATTTTTTTTCAGACTAAATGATAATGTGAGCAGTTTTTAATGAAGTGCGTCTCAAAACTGTGGTTGTGTGTCAAAACTGTGGCTATGTGTCCAAGTGGCATTTTTTCATGAAATAGCTCAAATTGACATCTAACATTAGGGAGAAGGGCGGCAGGCATATCAGTGAACTTAGTTAGTCTATCAAGGAACTTAGTTGCTCTTTCAAGGAACGTAGTTGCTCTATCAATGAACTTAGTTGCTCTATCAAGGAACTTAGTTGCTCTATCAATGAACATACTTGGTCTATCAATGAACTTAGTTGGTCTGTAAAGGAACGTAGTTACTCTGTAAATGAATTTAGTTGCTCTATCAAGGAACGTAGTTGCTCTATCCAGGAACATAGTAGCTATACATAGTAGTTATATCAGCGAACATAATAGCTATATCAAGGAACATAGTAGCTATACATAGTAGTTATATCAACGAACATAATAGCTATATCAAGGAACATAGGAGCTGTATCCAGAAACATAGCAGCTATATCAAGGAACTTAGCAGCTGTAAGGTCCCGTATGCAGACACGACAATGGCAGGTAAAAATTACAAAACATAAATGTGGATACACAGATTTTGTTCAAATGTGCATAAATCGTGATAGGATTTCTTGGTAATATAAAGCAAAGTCCTTATCAAAAGCGCCATGTTTAATCTGAGCATAATGTGATATAAAACCCTGCTATAAATTCGTGTTAAAAGCGCCATGTTTAATCTGGACATAATTTGATATAAAATCATCGTATAACTTCGTGTCCAGAGTGTCACATTTAATCTAGACATAATTTGATATAAAATCGTGCTATAAATTCGTGTATAAATTTTATTTAAGAAAAGTATTTTAAGTGCCGCTTTTTTTCCTCACTTCTTCTTCTGTTTACTGGTACGTTTCTCAGGCAGTTTGATCACAGGGCTCCCATCTAAAACGTGTAACCCTCCCATCTAAAACTTGTAATCGTACCATCTAATACTTGTAATCGTACCATCTAAAACTTGTAATCGTACCATCTAATACTTGTAATCGTACCATCTAATACTTGTAATCGTACCATCTAAAACTTGTAATCGTACCATCTAAAACTTGTAATCGTCTCATCTAAAACATGTAACCGTTCCATCTAAAACTTGTAATCGTCTCATCTAAAACTTTGTAATCGTCCCATCTAAAACTTGCGATCGTCTCATCTAAAACTTGCGATCGTCTCATCTAAAACTTGCGATCGTCTCATCTAAAACTTGTAATCGTCTCATCTAAAACTTGTAATCATATACCTTTATACGTTCCCGTGTGCTTTATTTTGTAGCTTTTGTAGGGCTTCTGAGATAGCTAGTACGCTCACTCTGATCGCCGTGCCAACCACAAGAAGTAATCCCACACAAGAAAGTAATCCCACACAAGAAAGTAATCCCACACAAGAAAGTAATCCCACACAAGAAAGTAATCAAGAAAGTAATTCCACACAAGAAAGTAATCCCACACAAGAAAGTAATCAAGAAAGTAATCCCACACAGGCAAGGTGGTTGATGTTTTTCTAATCTTGTATCTGAGCAGGTTGGCGGTACGTCTGCACAGTCTCGTGTAGTCAACCTCAACGGCATTAGCGGAGGATCAACGTTTGTGAAGACGTACCAGCTTATCTCCCGCTGTTCTGATCTACGTGTTCAGATGAAGCTTGGCAAAGGCAAGAATATTGACGCCCGCGGGCGCAAGGGCGCCCCCTACAGTAAGTCTAACACCCTTTCTCATAGTCGTTTGTGGCGTCCCCAGCACAGCAACCAGACTCAGTTTATGGGTTACTCCATCCAAACTTGTGAATCTAGCCTGGGTTATGGTTTACTCCAACCAAACTTGTGAATCTAGCCTGGGTTATGGGTTACTCCAACCAAACTTGTGAATCTAGCCTGGGTTATGGGTTACTCCAACCAAACTTGTGAATCTAGCCTGGGTTATGGGTTACTCCAACCAAACTTGTGAATCTAGCCTGGGTTATGGGTTACTCCAACCAAACTTGTGAATCTAGCCTGGGTTATGGGTTACTCCAACCAAACTTGTGAATCTAGCCTGGGTTATGGGTTACTCCAACCAAACTTGTGAATCTAGCCTGGGTTATGGGTTAATGCAGCTGAACTTATGAGTCAAGTATGGGTTATGAGTTAATGCAACTGAACTTTTGACTAGTGTGAAAATTTGGTTCCTGTTTCTATAATGTTGACCTGTTTCTGGGAACTTCTGTAATGTTGACTTGTATATGTGATCTTTCTATAATGTTGACCTGTATTTGGGAAATTGAAGATCCTGGAAGCTGATTCTGTGGAGAAGATTTCTAACACAAGAATGAAGCCAGACTGGGAGTATATGACAGATAATGGGGAAGGCGACTGCAGCAAAACTGGTTCAAATAATAAAGATAGATAGAGGTGTATGGTGCAGTTTTACAAGGTGGCAGAGGGAGTAGAGGTGTATGGTGCAGTTTTACAAGGTGGCAGAGGGAGTGCGTAAGTGAGAAAAAAAACGAATAGAAAGTATGAGACTGTATAAATGAAAAGCATACAACATTCGATATTTCGGGGTGAGTCTTTTTCGAGGTTTACAGAACAAACGAGACAAAAAACGAGTAACTAAAAGGGAAACTTATCTTAATGTGGCATCCTCCAACAATAGGGAACACTAGACGAGGAATAGAGACCACGCGGGGCCACAGAAAGGATAATCCGATAGAGTTAATCGTAAATTAGAGGAAGAGAAAGGGAGGGAAACGTGGTAAGGGCAATAGACACATGAAAGCCGTTAGAGAAGAGAAAGGGAGGGAAACGTGGTAAGGGCAATAGACACATGAAAGCCGTTAGAGAAGAAGAGAAGGCCGTCAAGTTCTTTCTAAACAAAAGACGCAATCTCTCTATTTCTACATCTACTATTCTGCGCCTTACACGACTTGTCCTCCAACTCAATTCTTTTGAATTCAATGGCCTTTACTTCGACCAGATTAGTGGTGTGGCCATGGGTACCAAAGTGGGCCCCAGCTACGCATGTCTGTTCATGGGCCACGTCAAACACAAGATTCTGAGAACCTATAGAGGCCCCTTTCCAATCTTCTATAGACGCTACATAGATGCTGGCACTTTAGTCACATTAATGCCAGAGGAAGATCTTGACAACTTTATCAGTTTTGTTAAAGAATACAATCCTGTCATTTCTTTCACCTCCCATGTCTCTACTACTTCCTCTAACTTTCTCGACATTGCCGTTACTATTGGCCCTACCGGGATTGCTACTTCTATCCACTATAAACCTACAGACTCTCACAGTTATATCTTGTACTCTTTCTCCCATCCAAGATTGTGTAAAGACTCTATTCCTTTATCTCAGCTTCTTAGGTTGCGACGTTTGTGTACTGAGGATTTTGATTTCCAGGATCAAGGCCATAATATGCTAGATTTCTTCCGTCAACGCGGCTATCCTGAATATGTTCTCTCGTCATCTTGGAAACGCATCGGCCATATATCGCGGCAACAAGCCCTCACTCCTAAACCGCACTGTAGCTCGGACAGAGTTAAACTGGTACTCACGTACCACCCCCATAGCTTGGCAGTTAAAAATGTACTGTTTCGCCATCTCCATCTCCTCCAGGCCGAGCCTGATACACATGAACTTTTTTGGGGAACTTCCATTGGTGGCCTACAGACGGGACAAGAACCTCAGGGACCTTTTAGTTTGTAGTTACCTTAAGACAGACGACACTTTTTATGGTACCAGACGTTGTGGACGTCGTAGATGTAACACTTGTCCGTTTGTTGTCGAGGTTAGCCAGATCTCCTTCCCTAAGTCCACGTTATCAGTTCAGGAAGGTTTCACCTGTACTTCACGCAATGTTACTTGTGATATTATGTGCAAACATTGTGGTATGAAGTACATAGGGGAGACCGGTTTACACTTAGGAGATCGTTTTCACCTACATCTTAACGACATTTCTAAGAGGGCCTAGACACCTGTGGGTAAACATTGTGGCCTTAGCAACGATAGGTGAAAACAGGACATTTCTGTTAGTGCGAACCGCTGTTGTTCTGCTGATGTACGATGTCGGAGGGTCCTAGAACAGCGCCTTATTTTCCAGATTGACTATCTCCAGCCAGTTGGAATTGACAATGTCTTCAGCTTCCTTTAACTTCTTTAGTTTTCCACCTTTTTTTCTGTGATTTATACTCTACTTTTTTGTTTCTTTCTCCTAGCTCCCCTCCCTATCGCCGCCTTCTCTTCTTCTCTAACGGCTTTCATGTGTCTATTGCCCTTACCACGTTTCCCTTCCTTTCTCTTCCTCTAATTTACGATTAACTCTATCGGATTATCCTTTCTGTGGCCCCGCGTGGTCTCTATTCCTCGTCTAGTGTTCCCTATTGTTGGAGGATGCCACATTAAGATAAATTTCCCTTTTAGTTACTCGTTTTTTGTTTCGTTTGTTATGTCTTGTCCTGTCCTTCCTTATTTACTGTTATATGTTGAGGGGAAGTCCAATTGTCTCCAAGTGGCTCGCCTGTTGGCTTCGTACATTGAGATGTTCAGGGACCTTGCTACACGATCGGTCTATCATTTGCATGGGCGGCCCCTTCTTCTGCCTTTGTGTGGTCTGTAAAACATTGCTGTCTGTGGTAACGTTCTGTTGGTAATCGTGATACATGGCCGAACTATTTTATTTGCTGATGGTACCTATTTTGTCATTGTTCCTATTGCACTTCATATTATATCTTTGAGCACTGTACACCTCCCGATTTGCTAGGTCTGTCGTAAGGGGGTGGGGGCTGATCACATTTTCCGACTTCCCATTGACGTTGTAAAGTCGCTGATCGCTACACACTGATTTTATCTCCATGGCCTCCCCGTTTAGTGAAAACATAACACACATAATAAAGTCCACCTCTTCGGCGCGCCAGGGCCACATGAATCTGGTCTAATCCATGTAAGGAACACTAATAACCACCGACTTAACACCACATAACACGATCGTCACTTGGCGCTATCGCCATCTCCCCGGAAGTCCATGTTTGTTATGTAATCTTCGAAAAAGGCTCAGGCCGAAATATCGGATGTTGTATGTTTTTCATTTATACATTTTCATACGGACTGGATGTAGGCTAGTACTGATTGTAGTGTAAAAAGACCCAAACGGTATCTTACTTCTCAGAGGTTTACATTGTCTCACTGACTCTACCAGTATCATTGTGTACTAGATGTACAAACATGTAGGCTGAATAAGGTCTCCTGTATAAGATGTACAAACACGTAGGCAGAATGAGGTCTTCAATACAAGATGTACAAACACGTATGCAGAATGAGGTCTCCTGTACAAGATGTACAAACACGTAGGCAGAATAAGCTCTCTTGTACAAGATATACAAACACGTAGGCAGAATAATGTCTCCTGTACAAGATATACAAACACGTAGGCTGAATAATGTCTCCTGTACAAGATATACAAACACGTAGGCTGAATGAGGTCTCCTGTACAAAATATACAAACACGTAGGCAGAATAAGGTCTCCTGTACAAGATATATAAACACGTAGCCAAAATAAAGTCTCCTGTACAAGATGTACAAACACGTAGGCAGAATGAGGTATCCTGTACACGATATAATAACATGTATGCAGAATGAGGTCTCCTGTACACGATGTACAAACACGCAGGCAGAATAAGATCTCCTGTACAAGATATACAAACACGCAGGCAGAATAAGGTCTCCTATACACGATGTACAAACACGCAGGCAGAATAAGGTCTCCTGTACAAGATATACAAACACGTAGGCTGAATGAGGTCTCCTGTACAAAATATACAAACACGCAGGCAGAATAAGGTCTCCTGTACAAGATATACAAACATGTAGGCTGAATGAGGTCTCCTGTACAAGATATACAAACACGCAGGCAGAATAAGGTCTCATGTACAAGATATACAAACATGTAGGCTGAATGAGGTCTCCTGTACAAGATATACAAACACGCAGGCAGAATAAGGTCTCCTGTACAAGATATACAAACGCATAAGTAGAATGAGGTCTGCACTTGTTGATGTCATCATTGACTGAGTCCTACTTAAACCGCTGTCATGGCGACAGTTAATATGTCCCTACCCTCAGAAGATCAAATATGTTGACAGACTGACAGTAAGAGGTTTAAACAGCGCGTACACAAGTGCTGGCATGCGTACACAAGTGCTGGCATGCGTACACAAGTGCTGGCATAATGAAAGTTTCGGTAGTCGTGTGTTGGCGGACTTAACAGTCTGGATGACAGCTTCGACAGCTTGGTCCCAGGAGCGCTGTCTGGTAAATAGTTGCTAGTCTGTGCCAGATCTGTGATTGTTTCTGTCAACAAGATCATCCTCTTTCTCACATCTTCTTTTCCTGATGTGTTCATGATCTGATAAATTTTCCCAAATGACATAACAAAAATACTGCTTTGGGGGAAAAAAATCTTGATGAAGAAGAATGCGACAAATAGTGATACTTGTAATCTGTAGAATATCAATATGTGTTATGTGTACTGTGTGTACAAGCTGAGTAGAGGTGTGTACTGTGTGTACAAGCTGAGTAGAGGTATACTGTGTACGAGCTGAGTAGAGGTGTATTGTGTGGACAAACTGATTAGAGGTGTAGTGTGTGTGCAAGTGTACTGTGTGTACAAGTTGAGTACAGGTGTACTATGTATACAAGATGTTGTGAAGCTTGTTAAGACAAGTACAACTATTACTGTGATATTTTGAATGTCACTTCATGAACATTTTCATGTAGCACCTATGTAGCAGCCATGTAGCGGTCATGTAGCAGTCGTGTAGCAACCATGTAGCAGTCACGTAGCCAAAATTGATGCCCTTGATTTTCACGACAAATTTGCCACTAAAAATGAAGCTGATGAAAATGTTTCACCGGTTAATATACTGTAGAAGTTGATTAAAATGTTTCATCGGTTAATATGCTGCAGAAGCTGATTAAAATGTTTCATCGGTTAATATGCTGTAGAAGTTGATTAAAATGTTTCATCGGTTAATATGCTGCAGAAGCTGATTAAAATGTTTCATCGGTTAATATGCTGTAGAAGTTGATTAAAATGTTTCACCGGTTAATATGCTGTAGAAGCTGACTAAAATGTTTCACCGGTTAATATGCTGCAGAAGCTGATTAAAATGTTTCACTGGTTAATATGCTGTAGAAGTTGATTAAAATGTTTCACCGGTTAATATGCTGTAGAAGCTGATTAAAATGTTTCACCGGTTAATATGCTGCAGAAGTCGATTAAAATGTTTCACTGGTTAATATGCTGTAGAAGCTGATTAAAATGTTTCACCAGTTAATATGCTGCAGAAGTCGATTAAAATGTTTCATCGGTTAATATGCTGTAGAAACTGATTAAAATGTTTCACCGGTTAATATGCTGTAGAAGCTGATTAAAATGTTTCACCGGTTAATATGCTGCAGAAGTCGATTAAAATGTTTCACTGGTTAATATGCTGTAGAAGCTGATTAAAATGTTTCACCGGTTAATATGCTGTAGAAGTTGATGAAAATGTTTCACCGGTTGCTAGGCTACAGAAGATGATGAAAATGTTTCACCGGTTGCTAGGCTACAGAAGATGATGAAACTGTTTCACCGGTTGCTAGGCTACAGAAGATGATGAAAATGTTTCACCGGTTGCTAGGCTACAGAAGCTGACTAAAATGTGGTAGTGGGATGTCTAGGATGGTATTATCCTCATCTGAATATCATTTTCATCCTCAAATTCCTCATACTCTCAGATTTTACTCTCAAACTTTTCTAATACAAGTATTTAAAAATTTATGTAGGCCATTTTTTCACAGAGAAAACAAATTGTAAATGAAAACGGAATATAAACATTGTATTTCCATGTATTGGTGACTAAGATTTTCTTATGTCAATTCCTTGTGCTAGCTTGTGTTGAACATTTTAGTTTAGAATCCTGGATCTGAGATATGTCTCTCTCTCTCTCTCTCTCTCTCTCTCTCTCTCTCAGTCAGACAGAACTATATAGTTCATTATTCCTTTCTCTCCTGGCTTTCACTAACAGTGCCCGCGGGTTTGATTCGCATGCTGCCTGCTCTTGTTGATATACCTTCCCGACACTCCGAGTTGGCGTCACTGCATATTTGGCATTGTTTTCAGGGGACGTAACCTGGACTTCGTGATCGTCACAAGGGAAGCCCGTCTTAACATGAGGGTATTTAATGGTGGCGGTAAACACGACCAAAATAGACACAAGTCGGTCAAGTTTAGGGCCTTGTTAAGAGAGCTAACCTCAAAGACACCGAAACCAAACGCCACATTCATCCCAACCAGTTTCTGTTAAGCTTAATGAGTTATTTTATTGTACTGCGAGGAGAACTTTAATAAGTTGTTTTATTGTACTGGGAGGAGAACTTTAATAAGTTGTTTTATTGTAGTGGGAGGAGAACGTTAATAAGTTGTTTTATTGTACTGGGAGGAAAACGTTAATAAGTTGTTTTATTGTAGTGGGAGGAGAACGTTAATAAGTTGTTTTATTGTAGTGGGAGGAGAACGTTAATAAGTTGTTTTATTGTACAAGAAGAAGAAATACAAAAATAAAAAACTTCCACTGTTGAATGTCCGCCTCATTTCTTATCTAAAACACACGCAACTATATGTACACAAACAACTATATACATAGAATAATACGTATAGTATGCATATATATATATCCCCAAACAATTCAAACACACACATACGCATTACACACAACTGTACATACACACGTACCAATACTTACACAGACAACTGTACATACACACATACCAATACATACGCACACAATTGTACATACACATATTCCAATACATACGCACACAACTGTACATACACACATACCAATACATACGCACAGCTCTATATATATTTATATATGAACCTTAAGTGCCCAGGGCACATGGGGCTTCCGCAAGGGTTTTCCACATATGCCTGTCCTTTGCCTTTTTTTCTGCTCTTGCCCAGGTGAGCCCTCTATTGGTCAACATCCTTTCTGTTCTTCTCCATGTCTCTTTTGGTCTACCCTTACTTCTGTTCCCCTATGGTGTCCATATTAGTGCTATTTTTGGTAGTGAGTTGTCAGTCATTCGGAGCACATGTCCCAACCATCGCCAGCTTCTTTCCTCAATAATTGTTGTCAGTGGCTTCATCTGCATTTTTGCCAACAAGTTGTTATTTCCTATAGTGTTTGGCAAAAATATTTGTTCTAATTCTTCCTAAACATTTAGTCTGGAAAGGATTCAGCTTGTCTTCTATAGTTCTGGTGATTTTCCAGCATTCACTTCCATAGAGTAGTACACTTAGAACATTACTCTTAAATATCCTGATTTTCATATTTATGCTTAGTTTTTTAGATTTCCATATAGTCTGCAGCATTGCAAAAGCCTGGTTTGCTCTAGTAAGTCTGCTGTTGATGTCCTCTGTGCTGTCTCCATTTTCTACTACTCTGCTGCCAAGGTATACAAATTGGTTGACCTCCTCCACTAACTTGTTATCTACTCTGAGTACATTTTTGTTGTTCACATTTTGCTTCATTAACTTTGTCTTTCCTACGTTGATCTTTAATTTTGTCTTTCCTACGTTGATCTTTAATCCTATGTTGTTTGCATTCTGAGTTAGCTTGTTTATTTATTATAAATTACACATAGGCACATAATAATACCTCAAAACAGCTCAAACACATACACGTACACAAACTATGTGTGTGTGTATATATATATATATATATATTTGTATATACACATATACCCCCAAACAAGTGATATAAACACATACTGTACGATGAGAGTTGTATATAAACACATAGTCAATGAGAACTCTATATAAACACTTAGTGTACAATGAAAACTCTATATAAACACATAGTGTACAATGAGAACTCTATATAAACACATAGTGTACAATGAGAACTCTATATAAACACATAATATACAATGACAACTCTATATAAACACATAATGTACAATGACAACTCTATATAAACACATAGTGTACAATGAGAACTCTATATAAACACATAATGTACAATGAGAACTCTATATAAACACATAGTGTACAATGAGAACTCTATATAAACACATAGTGTACAATGAGAACTGTTTGTATATCATCATTGCAGCACTTCTGAACTTCAGCTCAGACCCCACTGGAGCTGTCAGAATCAAGGGCAATACTTCTCGAAAGTTTCTCTGCTTTAGTCGGAAGGGGCGGCTGATCACTCGGGTAAGTTAACGTCACTATACGAATGTTTCGATTTATGTATTTCCAGTTTATGCTGTCGAGAATTCACTACAAATGACTTTAGTCGTGTTTGTCTGAAACATTGTAGATAAGCACAAGTCATTTTGATTCTCTATCAAATCCTGCCATACAAAGCCAGAGCAAGCAGCTAGTGACTGAGACGTGACCAACAGACCGTGACAAGTGTGAGATAGCTATAATTACTTGTTTCTTTTCTTCATGATCGGCGAATGTTCTCATAGTTCTAATCTTGATGTTCTGTTCTGCTCCGCTTGCACAGTGTGACAATTTAGGGCTATAAATCATAGGGCGGTCACGCCCTAATGTTTGTGTTTGTATTTTATGAAATGATGTTTACACTAGCAACTCCAACAATAAACCAAATCATCGTCTTCGTTTTTTTTTCTCATATTAGTGAATATAATGCTGTTATTATTTCATTTCATTCATTTGCATGTCCCTTGCGGAACTTTGCCTCCCAAACAGCAGTCCTGTAGGCCTCTCGGTTGTGAGCAAGATGGCCTGCTGCTGATGCATCCATTTGCAGATCGTCAACGATGTCTTGCAGCCATCTTCGTTTTGGTCATCCTCTCTTTCTTTTTTTCCCATTATGTATCCTTCCAAGACGGTCTTCTCTAAAGTATCATGACGTTTAATGTGTCCAAAATATTTAAGTTTTCTCTCTTTAATCCTCTTTACTGGCCAGCCTTCTTCAATATTAAGCTCTTGTAGTATAGATATATTTGTTCTTTTTTGTGTCCACGATATTTGGAGAACTCTTCTGTAGCATTTACATTTAAAGGCTATTATTATACATCGTAAATATTGCTTATTTTAAAATAGTAATGTCATATATTATTTAGCTTTCTATGTGTGACACAGTAAGGGTTGGAGCTAACCAAGAGTACAAGTGATAGAACCTCACCATGCCATAAGTTTGGAAATCAGAGTCAATAACATTTTGAGAACCACTGAAATTTGACCCTTGACTGATTCTGAAGTTTTAGAGACGATCTACCATCAGGAATTGATCAAATGAGAAGAAATGTTTCTAGAAAGTCCGACATATCTCAGTCTTGTCTCTGGTCAAGTCTAGTTTAGTTGTATCATGTCAAATTTGGTGAAATCAGATTTTATGTGGTTTGTTTTGTTGTATCATGTCAGTTTTGGCGAACTCAGAGTTTATGTGATTTGTTTGGTTTTATCGTGTCAGTTATGTTGAACTCATAGTTTATATGATTTGTTTGGTTTTATCATGTCAGTTTTGGTGAGCTCCGACCTTATATGATTTGTTTGGCTTTATCATGTCAGTTTTAGTGAGCTCTGACCTTATATGATTTGTTTGGCTTTATCATGTCAGTTTTGGTGAGCTCTGACCTTATATGATTTGTTTGGCTTTATCATGTCAGTTTTAGTGAGCTCTGACCTTATATGATTTGTTTGGCTTTATCATGTCAGTTTTAGTGAGCTCTGAGCTTATATGATTTGTGCGAGCACGTGGAGAGATCCTGAGAGTTTTTTAAATTGCACGAGAGAGGAGAGTGTCTGACACTATACTTGACAGTATAGAGAATATAGAGGAAAATATAAGACAACAGTATAGAGAATATAGAGGAAATATAAGACAACAGTATAGAGAATATAGAGGAAAATATAAGACAACAGTATAGAGAATATAGAGGAAAATATAAGACAACAGTATAGAGAATATAGAGGAAAATATAAGACAACAGTATAGAGAATATAGAGGAAAATATAAGACAACAGTATCGAGAGTATAGAGGAAAAGACGACACAACAGTATGTAGAGGAAAAAACAAGACAACAGTATAGAGAGTATAGAGGAAAAGATAAGACAGCAGTATAGAGAGTACAGAAGAAAAGACAAGACAGCAGTATAGAGAGTACAGAGGAAAAGACAAGACAGCAGTATAGAGAGTATAGAGGAAAAGGCAAGACAACAGTATAGAGACTATAGAGGAAAAGATAAGACAGCAGTATAGAGAGTATAGAGGAAAAGAGAAGACAACAGTATAGAGAGTATAGAGGAAAAGATAAGACAGTAGAATAGAGAGATTATAGAGGAAAAGATAAGACAGCAGTATAGAGAGTATAGAGGAAAAGACAAGACAGCAATATAGAGAGTATAGAGGAAAAGATAAGACAGCAGTATAGAGAGTATAGAGGAAAAGACAAGACAGCAGTATAGAGAGTATAGAGGAAAAGACAAGACAGCAGTATAGAGAGTATAGAGGAAAAGACAAGACAGCAATATAGAGAGTATAGAGGAAAAAGATAAGACAGCAGTATAGAGAGTATAGAGGAAAAGATAAGACAGCAGTATAGAGAGTGCAGAGGAAAAGACGACACAACAGTATGTAGAGGACAAGACAAGACAACAGTATAGAGAGTATAGAGGAAAAGATAAGACAGCAGTATAGAGAGTATAGAGGAAAAGATAAGACAGCAGTATAGAGAGTATAGAGGAAAAGACAAGACAGCAGTATAGAGAGTATAGAGGAAAAGGTAAGACAACAATATAGAGAGTATAGAGGAAAATAAGACAGCAGTATAGAGAGTACCGAGGAAAGACAAGGCAACAGTATAGAGAGTACAGAGGAAAAGGTAAGACAACAGTATAGAGAGGAAAAGACAAGAGAACTTTATATAGAGGAAAAGGCAAGACAACAGTATAGAGAGTAATGAGGAAAAGAAGCAATATAGAGAGTATAGAGGAAAAGACAAGACAACAGTATATAGAGGAAAAGACAAGACAACAGTGTATAGAGGAAAAGACAATACAACAGTATAGAGAGTATAGCGGAAAAGGTAAGACAGCAGCATAGAGAGAAAAAGACAAGAGAAATGCATATAGTGGAAAAGACAAGAGAACTGCATATAGTGGAAAAGATAAGACAACTGAACAATACTGGAAAAGACAAGAGAACTGTATATAGAGGAAAAGACAATACAACTGTATAGAGAGTAAAAAACAAGAGAACTGCATATAGTGGAAAAGACAAGAGAATTGTATAGAGAGTATAGAAGAAAAGTTTTCTTTGTGTCAAAATGATGGTTCATTGTGGCTGATGGTTCATGTTGACTGATGGTCATGTT
Organism: Achatina immaculata; assembly: GCA_009760885.1. Taxonomy (NCBI): domain Eukaryota; kingdom Metazoa; phylum Mollusca; class Gastropoda; order Stylommatophora; family Achatinidae; genus Lissachatina; species Lissachatina immaculata. Next base: position 66,586,159 of record CM019717.1, on the reverse strand, counting down.
GGCTGATGGTTCATGTTGACTGATGGTCATGTTGGCTGATGGTTCATGTTGACTGATGGTTCATGTTGGCTGATGGTTCATGTTGACTGATGGTTCATGTTGGTTCATAGTTCATGTTGACTGATGGTTCGTGTTGACTGATAATCATGTTGGCTGATGGTCATGCTGGCTGATGGTTCGTGTCAGCTGATGGTTTATGTTGGTTGATGGTCATGTTGACTGATAGTTCATGTTGGTTGATGGTTCATGTCGACTGATAGTCATGTCGGCTGATGGTCATGCTGGCTGATGGTCATGGTGGCTGATGGTTCATGTTGGCTGATAGTTCATGCTGACTGATGAATCATGTTGGCTGATGGTCATGTTGGCTGATAGTTCATGTTGACTGATGGTTCATGCTGACTGATGGTTCATGGTGGCTGATGGTTCATGTTGGTTGATGATTCATATTGGCTGATGGTTCATGTTGACTGATGGTTCATGCTGACTGATGGTTCATGGTGGCTGATGGTTCATGTTGGTTGATGATTCATATTGGTTGATGGTTCATGTTGGTTGATGATTCATGCTGGCTGATGGTTCATGTTGGCTGATGGTTCATGCTGGCTGATGGTTCATGTTGGCTGATGGTTCATGCTGGCTGATGGTTCATGCGGGCTGTAAAAACTCTGATGGATTATTCTGAGTATCTGATATCTAGATGCAAAACATGGTGGCACATGACTGATCTTAGACTGTCTAATGCTCTTTTTCTATCAGTCAGATTTGTAAACAGTGTGCACTGCTATAAGATCCCCATCATGTGTGTACATAAACTGCGTACATGGCGTAAAATCCCCTGTCAGATTTGTACATAAACTGTATACATGGCGGTAAGGTTATTTTGGTCTTCTGAACATTGTTCACTTCATGGACATAGAGACTTTTATGAATGGTATAACTGAATCAGAGTTGAAGTATTCATCATGTTCACTACTAGTTGTGGTGTTCTTTGACCTGGAAATGTCAAACTACCACTAAACTACCACATATATGAGGCGGCTTTCTGACACAGGGCGGTGGCAGTCTTGCTCAGCTTCAGCTGACATGCTTGGAGATGAACTTGATTCACTGGAAAAAAAGAACAAACAAACAAAAAGCATCCCAGTCAGGAACTGTCTTCACACACAGAACTTGGCGGAGGCTAAAGAAACAGTGAGTGTCTCATCCGTTCAGACTGATTCTCTTCTTCGGTGTTTTGTTAGGAAGATGCATCGGGTTTTTAAAGTAATTGCACTCTTCCCCCCCCCCCCCCTTCCACAACATCCTGATGGAAGTGCTTCCTATTTTACTACATAAAGTAGCATAGTTGGAGGACATTATACACATCAGATATCTGAGCATGCGGGCCAGAGAATCAGAAAGTTCTATGTGTTCATATTTCCAGCAGGCTATCTAGCAAGGCCTGAAGTCATGGAGTCCCGCCGTATTCATTGCCCGGATTTCTTACAGCGTAGATCTAAAGTTTCCCAAGATATGTGGGCCCACCGTAGGTTTGCTCTGTTGTTGTAGAAATCCTATGACGACCTTACATTGCCACTTTTTCCAGAACAGCCACAGCCATAAGCCTGGACAATCTCTGCTGGATTATCTAACAACACTTATTCACATCCAGCACAACAAAATGCCTGAAATGAAGGGAGCAGAAGAACATCGCATTTTAAAAAAAATCTACAAACATCTACAGCGTGAACTTTTTAAAATAAATTACTAGACACCTCGTGGACATTTTTTTAAAAATTGCTAGACAAATAGACACATCGTGGAAGTTTTTTCTAAACATTACTAGACACATCGTGGAAGTTTTTTCAAATTACTAGACACATCGTGGAAGTTTTTTCAAAATTACTAGACACATCGTGGAAGTTTTTTTTCAAATTACTAGACACATCGTGGAAGTTTTTTTTCAAATTACTAGACACATCGTGGAAGTTTTTTTCAAATTACTAGACACATCGTGGAAGTTTTTTTTCAAATTACTAGACACATCGTGGAAGTTTTTTCCAAATTACTAGACACATCGTGGAAGTTTTTTCCAAATTACTAGACACATCGTGGAAGTTTTTTCCAAATTACTAGACATCCAGAACGTGAGCGTTTTTTTGTTTCATTACCTGACAGATCGTAAACTTTTTTTTTCTAATACTAAACACATTCTGAATGTTCCTTAATTGCTAGACATGTTGTGGACGTTTTTCAATTTCTAGACACATTGTGGACGTTTCTTAACTGCTAGACACATTGTATACGTTTCTTAACTGCTAGACACATTGTATACGTTTCTTAATTGCTAGACATATTGTGGACGTTTCTTAACTGCTAGACACATTGTATACGTTTCTTAACTGCTAGACACATTGTATACGTTTCTTAACTGCTAGACACATTGTATACGTTTCTTAACTGCTAGACACATTGTATACGTTTCTTAACTGCTAGACACATTGTATACGTTTCTTAATTGTCAAATTCTGATTTTTTTTTCATCCAGTTTCAATAATTTTATAAATCCGCTTTCGCAAACCGTCATCATCGTCGTCGTCGTCGTCATCATCATCATCATCATCATCATCATCATCATCTCTACTTCTTCGATGTTAAAGAATCATCGTCTTATTTATTTTTCTGATTATTCTTACCTTGTGTATATTCCTTTACAATTCTAATCATCATCTTGTGTATATATTGCTTCACTGTTATGAATAATTCTTTTCTTAATTCTGATTTTTTTTGGGTGTGTTTTCGCGCTGCTTTTCTGTTGTTGTTTAAAAAAAAACCGGAGACGATGAGAACAGAGATGACAGAGATAGATTATCTGTGAATAGATTATCTGGTCAGGTTAGAGACGATGTTTGTGTGTAGAGTTATCAGACTGATGAGAACAGAGATGACAGAGATAGATTATCTGTAAATAGATTATCTGGTCAGGTTAGAGACGATGTTTGTGTGTAGAGTTATCAGACTGATGAGAACAGAGATGACAGAGATAGATTATCTGTGAATAGATTATCTGGTCAGGTTAGAGACAATGTATATTCGTATACTGGTAAAAAAAAATAAACGCAACAAATACGATGGTGCTATTTAAACTGAAGTTTGCTGATCAAACAAGGACAAATTGCTCTAAACGTTCACTTGGACATCAACTTCAAGTGCTGACCTGAATTGTACTCACCAGATGATTCATGAGCACAGAAAAGCGACACTAGCCAAAACAGCATTTTTGACAATAACTCATGACAGGTTCACGAGATTCTCACGAAACTTACTGAACACAAAACTCACTGACCATGTTATTGAATGTCTATAAAAGATTGACGTTCCTCGAATTAATTCATTTGAAAATTCAATGCACAAGTATGGCTCATCTCACTACAGAACAATGACTCATCATCATTGGACGTTTACAGACTGGACAGTCCCAATGTGTAGTGGCCATAAAATTTAATGTAGCTAGAAGCACCATTAGTCGCCTTTTGGAGACGATGTCAAGAAACTGGCTCATTTGCAGACCGGCCGCGCTGTGGAAGATCCATAGTCACAACTCCAGCCGAAGACCGGTTCATACGGCTGCGTCACCTCAGGAATCGATTTGCATCTGCGTCCTCAACAGTCCAGTCAATGACAACAGCTCGTCAAATTTCAGATCAAACGGTCAGATACCAGCTGCACGACGCCGGTCTTTGGGCTAGAAGACACCACAGAGGTCCTGATCTTACGGACCGGCATCGCCAGAACCGACTGCAGTGAGCGAACCAACATCGTCAATGGACCGTTGTGAATGATTGGAGAAGGGTTTGGTTTAGTGATGAATCATTCTTTCTGCTCCAGCGACACGATAGATGGATAAGAGCTTACCGTAGAGTCCATGAGTGCTGCGCCCACAACCGCGTAGATGAGGCTCCTTCACATGGCGGTGGAGGTGTACTGGTATGGGGGGCGATCAACTTCATAGGAAGAAGTGAACTGGTGCAAATTGAAGGACGCCTGAATGCCCAACGACACGTCACTGAATTTTTTCGTCCTTACGTCCTTCCACTTCTGACTGCACTAGGGTCGATTTTTCAACAGGGTAACGCTCGACCTCATGTGGCACAACTCACCATCCAGTTCCTCGCTGACAACAACGTCCAGACCATTCCGTAGCCATTCATGTCATCAGAAATGAACTCAATAGAGCACTTATGGGATTAACTCAACAGACAAGTCCGCCAGCGAGACGTGTCGCCAACCAATCTCTGACAATTGACTCTTGCACCGAAGGAAGAGTGGGCAGCCATCCCACAACAACAGATCCAACGGCTAATCGGATCCATGTCAAGATGTCGTTCTCTGATACAGGCCAGAGAGGCCATACACTTTACTGAAACGGAAGCCTCAGTCGCAAAGAATAAAAGTCCAAACCAAATTTAATGAACATCATTTCATTGTTTTAAAGTTTCTTCATGCCAAGACTGAAACATTAATTACGTAAAATAAAATTTTGATACAAGTTTGAAATTTGGTTTCCATTACTACAGTGATGTTGCGTCTCTTTTTTTTTTTTTTTAACAGTATAGATTAACTGTGAATAGATTACCCGGGCTGATTACTTTATTAAACAGTTGTAGCAATGTTTATCACAAGAAATGTTACAAAATATATAAGGAACAAGCCACATGGTTTGTTTGTTGTTTTATTTTCAGTTCCTACCAGGCGGGATAACTTCCATGTTTAGTGTTCTACTTTCGGGCGGGATTACTTCAATGTTTATTGTTCTACTTTCAGGCGGGATAACTTCCATGTTTATTGTTCTACTTTCGGGCGGGATAACTTCCATGTTTATTGTTCTACTTTCAGGCGGGATAACTTCCATGTTTATTGTTCTACTTTCAGGCTGATGGCGAGAGCCCTCGCTGTATGTTTAAGGAGATAGTGGAGCACAACTTTGTGAAGCTTCAGTCAGCTGACAACCTTGACTGGTTCGTGGGCTTCAACAAACGTGGCCGGAAACTGAAGGGCTACGGCAAGCAGGACACGTGGGCAAGACGAAAATGCTTTATGTTTATCAAAGAAGACAGTGAAGGCACCAGGCTACCACACAGACATCTCCGTGGCAGTTACATGAACTCCGATAGTAGCAGTTTAACAATATTCAGTACCAGTAATCGGTGACCATGGAACCAGTCATCAGGTTTTCACCATCCTCTCCATGTATACGCCATTTACATTTTATGTTATCAAGTCCGACTTCTATAACTACGCCTATGAAGACGGCAGTATGGCGCCGACATATATCTACAGCTTGTGATTGGTGTCGTGCAGCCAGTCAGAGCTTCACTTTTCTTCAAGAAGTTTGGCTGAAGTAGTCGCTTACCAGAACCTTCTCCACTTATGGTACAAGATCTATCTTTGCGGGAACAAGCACACCCAAATATTTGTGTCACAACCATAGAAATACGTCACAGTCAAGTACTATCAGCTTTACAACAAATATCTCACAGTCAAGTAGCATCAGCTTTACAACAAATATCTCACAGTGTAAAGCAGCTCTCCGCCAGACTACACTTGATGGAAATTCCCTCGTAAATCTAAAACAGCGGAAGAAAAGAGCAAAAGTACAGGATTTTTTTTATTTGTAAAACACGTCTGAATGCTCCAAGGCCATCAGGACATGGCGAAAGTTTCCTATAAATCGTTGAAAGAATTTACTTATACAAACTTTGTGACATGGAACTCAATTGTTCTACGTTTCTCTCAGTTCATTTCTTAGAATTAAGTTTATGTAAATGATAGGTAACGCAGTAAGCGCTCTGTAAGATTTATGTAAATGATAGCAGACGAATCGTTCAGTAAGATTTATGTAAATGAGAAGTAAAGTAATGAGCGCTGGGAAAGATTTATATAAATTAGAGGAAATGTAGTGAGCGTTCAGGAAGATTTATATAAACAGGATGAAAAGAGAGACTTTAAAAAGATTTGTATAAATGAGAAGTGGTGGGATATCACCTACGTTGAAGGTGATAATTGTGCAAAAGAAAGTAGCGTTTTGATATTACTAGAACGGCTTTGTATAAAGCGTAATTCGGCAGGGAAGACAAGTCTGGCATCGTGTTTGGAATAGTTAAACCAGCTACACTGTCTCCTGTCTGTCAAGATCTGCAGCCAGCCTGGCAGGCTCCACAGACAGGAATGTTCAAGGCGTTTATTTCAGACAATGGCTGCAGGTCTTGCACATGTGGCCTAGACTCAGTAACAAATGTCGTTCCAGCTCTGAGGAGGCAACAGAAACCTCACGTTATCTAGAGAGACGCTCAGCCGCTGTCGCACATGCTGACAAGTGACATTTTTTCCAAGTACCTCAAAGTTGTTTTATGCCTTCCCTCACACGGGCTGGTAGGCTGAGACTGGCTGTAGGAAAAGCTCTCGTTACTGCCATTTATAAAGTATATCACATGGATTATGTACACGTATGTACAAATATAAGACACACCTCATTGTTACTATCTTACATCTTGTGTTTGTTAGAGTGAGTACATTTGTTACATTTTGTTGTCCCAGTGTATATTTGTATATGAAATTAGGCATTGTATTTTTAGAACTATGAACTTTATTTATCTGTAAACTATAAACTTTATATCTGTAATTATATTGCACTTTATTTGTGCTTCCATGACGCAGAATGTATTCTGACCATATTGTCCACCGTACAAAATTTGAAAGTGCATCCACGAGTCAACGGTTCTCAAGTTCTCCTGCTTGTCATTTCAGAAATGGGGGGGGGGGGGGTTGTCTGCCACATGATAAGTGGGGTCAGCCACGTGAAAAGTGCGGTCTGCCACGTGATAAGTGGGGTCTGTAGAAGACTACACAATAAAGGAAAAATTTGAAGAGATTTTTTTTAGATGTCTGATTGTGGCTCATCTTCAAGATTTCATGTCTGTGATATCAACATACATCGCTCACTGATCAGGGGCTCAACCCATACAGTGACAAGCTTGAGAACAGTCGTTGCTTTATAGGTTACTGTCATCCTGACCTTTCACTTTGGCTTATAGGTTACTGTCATCCTGACCTTCCACTTTGGCTTATAGGTTACTGTCATCCTGACCTTCCACTTTGGCTTATAGGTTACTGTCATCCTGACCTTCCACTTTGGCTTATAGGTTACTTTCAGCCTGGACGAGACTAAACGAGATGTCGCTAAGTACGGTAAAGATGACAAGTTCTATGTGACACTTATCAACTGAGTAAAGATGACAAGTTCTATGTGACACTTATCAACTGAGTAAAGATGACAAGTTCTATGTGACACAGAGAGGAAAAACGAACATTAGAAAATCCTGCCCATTAAAGTTGCGGTAATCACTCATATTTTTAGAACCGCTGCCCTGAATGATTGCTAAATATGTTCATGAAGATCCTGAATTTTCTAATTTTGGCGACTAATCATATTGTTTTATCATGCTGATGTATCACGTTGTTGTATCATGTTGTTGTACAAGTGCGAGTGCAAAGATTGTGATCAGTGTTGTTCTATTATCCAGCGAACATTCCTATTTCTGTAAGTATGTACGTACGTATGTATGTGTGAGTGTGTGTGTGTGTGTGTGTGTGTAAGTCTGAGTGCAAGTGAAATAGCGGCAGTGATTGAAATAGAGTACATCAACAAAAATCCCTGAACATGCACGGAAATATTTACATGTGTGGAATGTCTGCCCTGAACATGCATGGAAATATTTACATGTGTGGAATGTCTGCCCTGAACATGCATGGAAATATTTACATGTGTGGAATGTCTGCCCTGAACATGCACGGAAATATTTACATGTGTGGAATGTCTGCCCTGAACATGCACGGAAATATTTACATGTGTGGAATGTCTGCCCTGAACATGCACGGAAATATTTACATGTGTGGAATGTCTGCCCTGAACATGCATGGAAATATTTACATGTGTGGAATGTCTGCCCTGAACATGCACGGAAATATTTACATGTGTGGAATGTCTGCCCTGAACATGCACGGAAATATTTACATGTGTGGAATGTCTGCCCTGAACATGCATGGAAATATTTACATGTGTGGAATGTCTGCCCTGAACATGCATGGAAATATTTACATGTGTGGAATGTCTGCCCTGAACATGCATGGAAATATTTACATGTGTGGAATGTCTGCCCTGAACATGCATGGAAATATTTACATGTGTGGAATGTCTGCGTTTTGCTGAATAGAGCAGAAATAGACTAGATATTCTCAGCTTCTTAATGCAGATCAAAACAGAAATTCAGGGTCAAATTTCCTGCAGTAAGTCACCATAATACCAAAAATAGGTCATATGACTTATATTTGTACAAATAATGGATAGAAATTAACTCCACTCTGTAAAAAAAAGTAGACGAAACAACACATGAATATAGTATATATCTCGCATAAGGGGAGTCTATTTTTATACATATGAAAGATAATTTTATACACAAAAAAGAACTTGATGAAAGTACAGATGAGAATTTAAATTTCCTGGACACATGGGGAACAGACGATGGAAGATCTGTTGGTACAGTGATTTTATTAGGCTTAGTGTTTGTGGAGTAATGTTTGTAAAAGTTTGTCACTGAGAATAGTAATGTTTGTAGAGTTTGTCACTGAGAATAGTAATGTTTGTAGAGTTTATCACTGTGAATAGTAATGTTTGTAGAGTTTGTCACTGTGAATAGTAATGTTTGTAGAGTTTGTCACTGAGAATAGTAATGTTTGTAGAGTTTGTCACTGTGAATAGTAATGTTTGTAGAGTAGTGTTTGTGTAACTGTCTGATTTTTCTGTCAGATAAAATCTGGTAGTGTCAGAAAATTATCACATATGCAGTGTTGTCTGCGTCTGTCCATTTTTATTATTTTATTTTAAGATTCTTGGTGTATTTCTGTTGCACTCAAAATATGGACGATAAGTTTTTGATTGTACACTTCCTGTGTTGGCCCTAGAACTCCTGTATTGACTGTACACTTCCTGTGTTGAATGTAGAACTCTTATATTGACTGTAGACTAGCTGTGTTGAATGTAGAACTCTTATATTGACTGTACACTTCCTGTGTTGAATGTAGAACTCTTATATTGACTGTACACTTCCTGTGTTGAATGTAGAACTCTTATATTGACTGTAGACTAGCTGTGTTGAATGTAGAACTCTTATATTGACTGTACACTTCCTGTGTTGAATGTAGAACTCTTATATTGACTGTAGACTAGCTGTGTTGAATGTAGAACTCTTATATTGACTGTACACTTCCTGTGTTGAATGTAGAACTCTTATATTGACTGTAGACTTTCTGTGTTGAATGTAGAACTCTTATATTGACTGCAGACTTTCTGTGTTGAATGTAGAACTCTTATATTGACTGTAGACTTTCTGTGTTGAATGTAGAACTCTTATATTGACTGTAGACTAGCTGTGTTGAATGTAGAACTCTTATATTGACTGTAGACTTTCTGTGTTGAATGTAGAACTCCTGTACTGACTGTAGACTTTCTGTGTTGAATGTAGAATTCCTGCATTAACTGTAGACTTCCTGTGTTGTTGCCACTTGCTTACTGTTTATTACTTCCTACAAGGGTATATAGAGGTCAGATATGATGTAGAGCAACGCTGGGTTTGTTTTTCATTTGGTTTCAAACATTTCTTTTTTTTCCAGCTAACTAACTCATAAATATATCGGTTCTAAAAAATAACATACAGAAATTGAGAGCTCATATACATATTTTGATCTTAAAATAGCATAGGAAGTGAGAGCTCATATATATATATATATTTCGATCATAGAATAACATATAGAAATTGAAAGCTCACATACATATTTCGATCATGAAGTAACATATAGAAATTGAGAGCTCATATACATATTTCGATCATAAAGTAACATATAGAAATTGAGAGTTCATATATATATTTCGATCATAAAGTAACATATAGAAATTGAGAGCTCACATACATATTTCGATCATAAAGTAACATATAGAAATTGAAAGCTCACATACATATTTCGATCATGAAGTAACATATAGAAATTGAAAGCTCACATACATATTTCGATCATGAAGTAACATATAGAAATCGAGAGCTCATATACATATTTCGATCATAAAGTAACATATAGAAATTGAGAGTTCATATACATATTTCGATCATAAAGTAACATATAGAAATTTAGAGCTCATATACATATTTCGATCATAAAATAACATATAGAAATTGAGAGCTCTCATATATATATATATATATATATATATATATATATTTCGATCATAAAATAACATATAGAAATTGAGAGCTCATATATATATTTTTTTCGATTATAAAATAACATATAGAAATTGAGAGCTCATGTATACATTTGGATCATAAAATAACTTAGACATTACTATAAAAATTATAAAAATGCACTTTCAACATCCGGCCAACGTGAGACGGAACATATGGCCCACGAAATCACACTAGTGACAGTGACACACATAGAAATGATGACAGTGACACACATAGAAATGATGACAGTGACACACATAGAAATGATGACAGTGACACACATAGAAATGATGACAGTGACACACATAGAAATGATGAAAATGACACAGATAGAGATGAAGACACTGACACACATAGAGATGAAGATAATGAACTATTAATAGCTCACTTGAATGAGCTATGAACAGGACCACGAAACTTCCCAGAACCTCCGCCTTCCTTCCTTCCCCTGATGGCGTAAATAATTGTTCTGTTTTGACCTATAAAGTAGAACTGTTTGATGACATATATAATTGTTCTGTTTTGACCTATAAAATGAACTGTTTTGACATAGATAATTGTTATGTTTTTACCTATAAAATAGAACTGTTTGATGACATAGATAATTGTTCTGTTTTGACCTATAAAATAGAACTGTTTGATGACATAGATAATTGTTATGTTTTTACCTATAAAATAGAACTGTTTGATGACATAGATAATTGTTATGTTTTTACCTATAAAATAGAACTGTTTGGTGACATAGATAATTGTTCTGTTTTTACCTATAAAATGCAGTGGTACCTCCGTATGGGGACCGGCTAGCGTAGTCTAGCAACCGAATGGTCGAGGGTTCGAATCCCCTAATGAGCGGGATTTTTTTTTCCGACCAATACGGCCCCGAGGTCGGCCCAGCCTCGTAAAATTAGGAAGGAAAGGCAGCGAGGAAAGGAACTGGCCACCCTACCTCATACCCTGATGGCCCAGCATAATGAGGTCTCTAACACTTCATCCTCTGCGGCATTTGTTATGGGACACTAGCCTTGTTTACCTGTCTCCAGACAATGCCACGACTGTCAGAGTCGGTAGCCTGCTGCTATTGTTTTGTAAACAACCCGCGATACAGTTCGGAACTGTCACGTGCTTTTGTGGGCAGTTTTTCCCGCGTATTATCCTGAGGAGAAGGCAGAAGCAAAGTTCTTTGAACAGATTTAGTAAAGGTCAGAGACAAGACCTGACAGAAGAAAAGAGACAGAAAAGAGATAAATACATTTCCTAAATGTTCATTTATGTACAATTTATATTTCACCCACTGCATTTGTATTTTAGTATTAAACAGTGTTGTTATAATAATAATAGTATTTTTTATAAGAACGGATTAATTATTTTCCCTTTATTTCTTCTTGGAAAAGTTCGTTTGATATACGTCCACTCTGGTATAAGTCCAAGGATGTGGAACGGATTAATGACGTATACCGAGGTACCGCTGTATAGCTGTTTGAAGAACAGCTCACAGGCCCAGAGTTTGTGAAACAGCCATCCCACAGAAAGCAATAGACGTGTTAGATACAGTCAAGTTTTTTGAATGATTCATAAAACCCCACAGAAAGCAATAGACGTGTTAGATACAGTCAAGTTTTGTGAATGATTCATAAAACAAGATATACTTGGTTGCGTGTCTGCCAGAGCCACAGTTTATCTCGATCATGCTCACACACTTCGCACTGTCCTTACCGTCATGTACTCTCAGAATTCTCACATTCCCCTCACAGACTCAGATTATCTGTTAAACTTGTCATTTTCCCCACAGCTTTTTATTATTATCACATTTCAGATCTGATCTTCATTTCCAATCTTGCATATTTGCCCATGTTACACATTACATGTTACATGTTACATTTTTATGGAACAAAATTCTCGAGTTATCTACACTTGATTATAGCGTTTCAGCGTTTGTGAATGTAAACAAGCATAAAAGTGTACACGATGATAGCCATGACTATCTAGAACCAAGAATTGATGGGTGAACTTCTAGCACCAAGAATTGAAGGGTGAACTTCTAGAACCGAGAATTGAAGGGTGAACTTCTAGAACAAAGAATTGAAGTGTGAACTTCTAGAACCGAGAATTGAAGGGTGAACTTCTAGAACCAAGAATTGAAGGGTGAACTTCTAGAACCAAGAATTGAAGGGTGAACTTCTAGAACCAAGAATTGAAGGGTGAACTTCTAGCACCAAGAATTGAAGGGTGAACTTCTAGAACCGAGAACTGAAGGGTGAACTTCTAGAACCAAGAATTGAAGGGTGAACTTCTAGAACCAAGAATTGAAGGGTGAACTTCTAGAACCAAGAATTGATGGGTGAACTTCTAGAACCAAGGATTGTCAGGTGAACTTCTAGAACCGAGAATTGAAGGGTGAACTTCTAGAACCAAGAATTGAAGGGTGAACTTCTAGCACCAAGAATTGAAGGGTGAACTTCTAGAACCAAGAATTGAAGGGTGAACTTCTAGAACCAAGAATTGAAGGGTGAACATCTAGATCCAAGAATTGAAGGGTGAACTTCTAGAACCAAGAATTGAAGGGTGAACTTCTAGAACCAAGAACTGAAGAGTTAACCAGGAAGCAAGAAGTGAAGGTCCATCTTATAGAATCAAAGCGGTGACTCGTGGACTTTGTTAACAAAACTCCCGAGGTCTGGGGAGAGGGGGGGGGGTGAAGGAGGGAGAGAGAGAAATGGGGGAGGGAGAGAATAACAGCAATATAAAATAACGCGTGGATGCGTTTGTTATTTGAGTCACGTGACGGATGTTATGATAGCTGTGCGTGTTGATCAAGTCACGTGACGGATGTTATGATGTTTGGTGTGTCTCTTTTAGATGCATGCCTAACTCACTGAGAGCAACCTTTAGAAAATGGCTTGATAAGATGTTACTTCATCTCATTTATTTGTGTATAGGTTGTAGGCTAGTTTGTTCTCTTGTGTCAGTGTTGGTGGTTCTGTAAATAGGTCACTTGTTACAGTGTGTAAATATCTGAATAAGCTGACTAGTGTGCAGAGTCAATACTTGACATTTTTGTGTAATATTTCTGTAATTATAATGTGTGTTTTCTTGTTGCGACATAGTCTGATTTCTGCTAATTGTACACTTTTGTACATCTCTCCTCCCCCACCCACATAAGAGACATTACAACAGAAATGTAACTGATGGTAGGGACCTGTAAGCGAGTAATATTTGTCTGCGGGAGTTTACAAGTAAAGAATATTCACGTATAGCAGTGATATATTGTTGTGTTTGTAGTTTGTGATAGTTCAGAACGCATGTGAGCACTTGGTTCCCATCAACATGGAAGGTTTTAGATAGCTCTGGAAACTGTACGTAGCAACATGGAAGGTTTTAGGTAGCTCTGGAAGCTGTACGTACCAACATGGAAGGTTTTATGTAGCTCTGGAAACTGTACGTACCAACATTGAAGATTTTAGGTAGCTCTGGAAACTGTACGTAGCAACATGGAAGGTTTTAGGTAGCTCTGGAAACTGTACGTACCAACGTGGAAGATTTTAGGTAGCTCTGGAAACTGTACGTACCAACATTGAAGATTTTAGGTAGCTTTGGAAACTGTACGTAGCAACATGGAGGGTTTTAGGTAGCTCTGGAAACTGTACGTACCAACATGGAAGATTTTAGGTAGCTCTGGAAACTGTACGTAGCAACATGGAAGGTTGTAGGTAGCTCTGGAAACTGTACGTACCAACATGGAAGATTATATGTGGCTCGGGAAACTGTACGTAGCAACATGGAAGATTTTAGGTAGCTATCAAAACCTGTACGTAGTCATATTTGTTCTAGTGGAATATTTCACGTGTGTATACGTGTGGGTGTGCGTGCGTGGGTGTGCGTGCGTGTGGGTGGGTGGGTGGGTGAGTGGGATTAAAAGGAAAATGGAGAAGACAAACATCTGTTAACTGTAGTCACATATGCTAACTATGGTCACATCTGTTAACTGTAGTCACATATGCTAACTATGGTCACATCTGTTAACTGTAGTCACATATGCTAACTATGGTCACATCTGTTAACTGTAGTTACATATGCTAACTATGGTCACATCTGTTAACTGTAGTCACATATGCTAACTATGGTCACATCTGTTAACTATAATCACCTCTATTAGCTAAAAGCACCTACCATACCTGCAGTCATTTCACTGTATAAAGTAACAGGTAAAAGTTGTCCGTTCTATATAGACAGGTGCCAGATGTGAGATATCTAAGCAGAACAGATGATTAAACAAACGAGACAATTATCTTTTTGACAAAGATGGTAGTTATTGAAAAACGGTGAAATAGTTGAATGTTTTTTATGAAATAGTTGAGTGTTTTTATGAAATAAAAATAGGCAGGATTCTTCTAGTTCTCTCTAAACTCATATTCAGATTATTGTTGGAAATAAAATATACTTTATTGTTAGAAAGAATATATGTTTTATTGTTAGAAAAATGTATTGTAGTGTATTGTTAGAGATATGTTTTATCGTTAGAAAAAAACATGCTTTGTTGTTGAAAAGAACGCAATTTTTATTGTAAGAAAGAGAACACAGTTTACTTTTAGAAAGAGCACACAATTTATTGTTAGAAAGAGCGTATAGTTCATTGCTAAAAAGAGCACACTGTTTATTGTTAAGAAGAAAAAAAAATTGTAGTTTGGACAATTCACACACTGGAAAGCGGCCATCTTATGAAACATAATAGTGTGACCTTCATGAAATTATAAATGTCTGACCTTCATGAAATAATTATAAATGTCTGACCTTCATGAAATAATTATAAATGTCTGACCTTCATGAAATAATTGTAAACGTTTGCCACAAAGTTTGTTGTCTCTTGTAAAGATAACATCTCAATGAACACAAGTTTGTTGACTCTTGTAAAGATAACATCTCAGTGAATGTGGATGTTGTTCGTCTTGTCCCTACAATTTTATCATTGACATGTTATAACTCTACATGCTGCTGAGCTGTATGATGTTGTAACTCTACATGCTGCTGAGCTTTATGACGCTGTAACTCAACATGCTGCTGAGTTGTATGATGTTGTAACACAAAACTTTCTGATCTTACAAGGTACTGTACTTTCAAACAATGCACAAATATAAAAACAATACATATGACTGTAAACATCAGACAAACAATGCATATGACTGTCAACATCAGACAAACAATATATATGACTGTAAACATCAGACAAACAATGCATATGACTGTAAACATCAGACAAACAATACATATGACTGTAAACATCAGACAAACAATGCATATGAATGTAAACATCAGACAAACAATATATATATATATATGACTGTAAACATCAGACAAACAATGCATATGAATGTAAACATCAGACAAACAATATATATGACTGTAAACATCAGACAAACAATATATATGACTGTAAACATCAGACAAACAATATATATGACTGTAAACATCAGACAAACAATATATATGACTGTAAACATCAGACAAACAATATATATGACTGTAAACATCAGACAAACAATATATATGACTGTAAACATCAGACAAACAATGCATATGACTGTAAACATCAGACAAACAATGCATATGACTGTAAACATCAGACAAACAATGCATATGACTGTAAACATCAGACAAACAATATATATGACTGTAAACATCAGACAAACAATACATATGACTGTAAACATCAGACAAACAATATCTATATATGACTGTAAACATCAGACAAACAATATATATGACTGTAAACATCATACAAACAATGCATATGACTGTAAACATCAGACTTTCTGTAAATACTTATTTTATTGTCATCCTTTGCTGGAGTTTCATAACTCAGTCAAACTGATCGGAACTCAATACAGACTTATGTGATGTTGAACTTAATCTAAGGACCTACCAGAGAAAGAGAGAGAGAGAGAGAGAATGAATGAATGAATGAATGAACAAATGAATGAATGATCTTTATTTTTAAAGGGTAAAGAATTGGGCACGCAGGCCTGTCTTACATTCTGCCCTTCATCACTCCATCTTTCATTCTTCCTACACACTCGATTTAATACAAATATACAAATTACATTAGGACAAAAACATACCAAAAGAGTGTAAGATTAAACTATTACATTCAAAGTAAAATTGAAGTAATTAACCTAATAAAATAGCACTCATACACGCGCACACACAGACATATACATAATCATAAATACATTGTCAGTACAGATCTTCAAACACGTGGTTTTTTTAAAAAAATTAAAATAATTTCTAACAATATCTAACAAGTTACTTTTCCAACTATGTCATTTTAGTAATTGATGATTGGCGAGTCATGGGTTGAGAGAGTGCTGGTTATTCTATCAGTCGTTTGCATGTCCCTTGCGGAACTTTGCCTCCCTAACAGCACTCCTGTAGGCCTCTCGGTTGTGAGCAAGATGGCCTGCTGCTGGTGCATCCATTTGAAGATCATCAACGATGTCTTGCAGCCATCTTCGCCTTGGTCTTCCTCTCTTTCTTTTTTTCCATTATGTACCTCACCAAGACGGTCTTCTCTAATTTGTCATGACGTTTAATATTTCCAAAATATTTAAGTTTTCTCTATTTAATCCTCTTTACTAGCTAATCTTCTTCAATATTAAGTTCTTGGAGTATGGATATATTTGTTCTTTTTTGTGTCCATGATATTTGAGGAACTCTTCTGTAGCATTTACATTCAAAGGCATTTATGTGTTTCTCAGCTGTTTTGTTAAGTGTCCAGGTCTCACAACCATATGTTGCGATTGGAAAGATGCATGCCCTTAAAAATCTTATTTTTGTAGTTCTGTCTGTTACTCTCCGCAGATTCTTCAGTTGTTTTATTTTCTGAAGAGCGATAGATGTCCTCCTTTTAATTTCCCTCATTGTATCTCGGGTTATTCTATCTTATCTTATATCCTTCCAGTGCTGTTAAACGTCACATAGGGCTCGCAAGATAGTTTGGCAACTTTTCCTGTCTTCGGCGAGTCTGTCAACATCATCAAGGGATTTTATGCCTATTAATTTGGCCTCTCTTAATAACGTCCTCTTCAAAGTTTCACGCGGTCTGCCTCGTTTTCTTTGGCCTGTTGTGTTCCACTTGATAGCTTGTTTTGGGATTCTCTGATCGTTTCCTCTCATCAAGTGACCAAGATATGTCCATCTCCTTTTCCTGATCACCCATGAGACTGGTTGTTGTTCAGTCATCTGTCTTATCTCTGCATTGTTCTTGAATTCGTTCCGCTAGATGCCGAGTATTTTCCTTAGGCATTTGTTTTCAAGAGTCTAATTTCTTTTCTATTTCTTTAGTTGTTTTCCAGCTTTCACATGCATAAATGAGGGTGGATATTACATTTGAATTGAATAGTCTTAACTTGCTTTTTGAATGCCATATGTTCTCAAGATTCTTGAAAATCGATGCTGCTTTTGCAATTATAATTCTAACTTGCTTTCTGGTGTCACCATCCTGGTCTATATAGCTGCCAAGGTATGCAAATTGATTGACTTCTTCAATATCTGTCCCTTCTATGTGAATTTTTCCATTTTTATTAATGAGAAGTTTCATTATTTTTGTTTTTTCCTTGTTAATTTCAAGTCCTATTTTGCTAGCCAGTGAAGACAGGCTATCTGTTTTTTCTTGCATGGAATTCACATTGTTACTGATAAGAGTTATGTCATCTGCAAAATCAAGATCCTCTAGTTGGGTATCATGTACCCAGTCAATACCTGTGTTACCTGTGCAGCATTTTTTCATTATGAAGTCTATTGTAATTCCAAAAAAGCACACCTTTTTCAATCTGTAACTATTCACTCATCTCTTCTTCTGTTTTGACTGCACAAACATATCCATTGTAGAAGTCCTTAATGACGTTGACAATTTTAGATGATATTCCATATAGACTTAAAATTCTCCACAGTGAATCTCTATGTATGCTATCAAATGCTTTTTTAAAGTCTATGAAGTAAGTTTAATAGAAATAGTTTAATAGTGGTTTTTTGCTTTTCGATATATTCTTCAAGTATTATTCTGAGAGTAAAGATCTGGTCGAGACAGCTTCTCTTTTTTCAAAATCCTGCCTGTTCTTCTCTCATTCCAGCATCCATTAAATATTTAAGTCTATTCAAAATGACCTTGCAAAATACTTTTGACACAACTGGTATTAAACTTACTCCTCTCCATTTGTTACAGTCACTAAGGTTGCCTTTTTCTTTGGGTATTTTAACAATGATTTCTTTTTTCCATTTAGAAGGGACTTTTTCTTCTTTCCAAATCTTATTAAACATTCTCTGTAGTTGTCTGATGTTGTCAATATTTATAGCTTTTAACATGTCGGGTCTTATCTTCACCTGCAGCTTTTTTATTAGCCATTAAATTCACTGCTGTTTCAATTTCATGCAATGTAATTTCATCTAGGTTGACATTTAGTTGTGGGGCTGGTAAGTCCGTTTCAAGGTTGAACAATTCTTTTGGATGTGGTCGATTAAGTATTTCTTGGAAGTGTTCAGTCCATCTTTGCATTTGGTCTTTATTTGATGTTAATAGGGTTCCAGTTTTGCTAAGGATTGGTCTTTCTTTAGATGTAATAGTACCTGTTAGCCTCTTTTGTATGATATATAAAGTTTTACTGTCTCTTGTTTTTGCTGCTTTCTCTGCCTCTTTTGCCTTATTGTCTATATATTCTCTTTTATCCCTTGTAGCTGAACTTTTTACTTTCTTGTCTATTTCTTTATATGTTGCTTTCGCCAGATCTTTTCCAAGGGTTATTCTATGGAGGCATATAATTACAAGCAAGTAAATAATGAAACAGATTTGAGTTAAAGGGTGAAGTATTACTGATGGATTTTAAGTGGTAGGGGAGGGTGTTCCAGAGCTGTACTGCAGAGTATGCAAGGCTTTTCTTGTACAGATCAATCCTGGGTTTAGGAAGAAGACATATTTTTAAACGCTGGCTATGTTTAGTGTTATACGTAAACAGTGACCACAAGTAAGGCGGAGCATTGTGCGACAGAATTCTGTGAACAAACTTAACTTTGTTAAAAATGAATATATTTGAGAGGTAGAGTTTTGAGTTGTTTGTGTTGATCTACAGTCTGTACTGGGTGTTTGTCACAAATAAGATTTAATGCTCGCTTGTGAAGTGAGTGGAGGGTTTTTGTGTTTGAGACTGAGCATCCATCCCAGATTGTGGAACAGTAATCTGTTTGTATGTGTGATATGTAGTATATTTTTCTTGTGTCTTTGTCGATAAAGTGTTTAATTTTGGCTAGTTGGTAAATTTTCTGTGCAATCAAGTTTGTTAGGTTGTGTACGTGAGAATTCCAAGTTAAATCCTGACCAATGAGAGAGAGAGAGAGAGAGAGAGAGAGAGAGAGAGAGAGAGAGAGAGAGTTTAGAATGTAACGTTTGAAGTTTAAAAATGTTGCCGACATTTGACGTAAGACGTTCGCGTCTGTTCAGATATGTTTGTAACTTTGATTTGACAGATCAGATTAATGTTTCTAATTTTAACAGCTGATACTCAGGTCAAGAAACCAACTTGTTCTTTTAATATCATTACAGAAATTATCTTTTGTAACATTTTCATGAGCAAAAAATTGAGTCTCTGGCTGGCGGCACTTGTGAACAAATATTACAGGCATGAATGTCTGTAGAACAAATGTTACAGGCATGAATGTCTGTAGAACAAATGTTACAGGCATGAATGTCTGTAGAACAAATGTTACAGGCATGAATGTCTGTAGAACAAATGTTACAGGCATGAATGTCTGTAGAACAAATGTTACAGTAATAAATATTTGGAGAACAAATATTACAGGCATGAATGTCTGTAGAACAAATGTTACAGGCATAAACATTTGGAGAACAAATATTACAGGCATGAATGTCTGTAGAACAAATGTTACAGGCATAAACATTTGGAGAACAAATATTACAGGCGTAAACATCTGTATAACAAATATTACAGGCGTAAACATCTGTAGAACAAATATTACAGGCGTAAACATCTGTAGAACAAATACAACAAACATCTTTAGATTTCATGAACTACTTCATGTAAAGTAAGCTAGTAAACAAAGTTGCGCTTTATATGTGTATATCAGCAAAGTTGGTCTTTATGTCAGTGTGTCAGCAAAGTTGGTCTTTATGTCAGTGTGTCAGCAATGGTGCGCTTTGTATGTATATGTCAGCAAAGTTGTGCTTCATGTCTATGTCAGACATTTCTTGGCGATAGATGTGATAAACTAATTAGGTGCATCAGATGTGCTGTTGGTGCTTGCCGCATATTTGTTATAGATTTGTTAGTCAAATATTCACTTTGTTATGCTTCTATTGTAGGTTTATATTTTTAATCGTAGTTCCCTCGCTTTTGTACAAACGTTTTTTCATAAGCCAAAGAAATATTATTTATTTATAGCAAGTATGTTTGTTGTTTCCCCAGCCGTCTTTTGATGTACTTATCTCATAATGTTGTATGTTGTAGGTTGTATGTTGTAGGTGGATCGTTCCTGTACTTACTTCAGAACCAAAAAAACAACAATAAAATTTGCACCTGCAACATTACTCGCAACTTTTGTTTGTTTTCTTTGCGTGTCATTATGTATGTTGATAGTGTTTGTGTTTTTGCATGTTGATAATGTCTGTCTGTCTTCATGTTTATAGTGTCTATCAATTTGTATGTTGATAATGGCTGTCATTATGTGTGTTGACAGTGACTGTCATTCTCTATCTTGATAATGGTTGTCATTCTATATGTTGATAGTGTCAGTCTATATTGATACTGTCTGTCAAGATAGTGTCTGTCTTTTTGCATGTTGATAGTGTCTGTGTTTTTGCATGTTGATGGTGTCTGTCTTTTTTGCATGTTGATAGTGTCTGTCTTTTTGCATGTTGATAGTGTCTATCAATCTGTATGTCGATAGTGTCTGTCTTTTTGCATGTTGATAGTATCTATTAATCTGTATGTTGATAGTGTCTGTCTTTTTGCATGTTGATAGTGTCTATCAATCTGTATGTCGATAGTGTCTGTCTTTTTGCATGTTGATAGTATCTATTAATCTGTATGTTGATAGTGTCTGTCTTTTTGCATGTTGATAGTGTCTATAAATCTGTATGTCGATAGTGTCTGTCTTTTTGCATGTTGATAATGTCTGTCTTTCTTCATGTTGATAGTGTCTATCAATTTGTATGTTGATAGTGGCTGTCTGTTGATAATGGCTGTCATTATGTGTGTTGACAGTGATTGTCATTCTCTATCTTGATAATGGTTGTCATTCTATATGTTGATAGTGTCAGTCAATCTGTATATTGATACAGTCTGTCAATCTGTATGTTGATAGTGTCTGTCTCTTTGCATGTTGATAGTGTCTGTCTTTTTGCATGTTGAAAATGTCTGTCTTTCTTCATGTTGATAATGTCTATCAATCTGTATGTCGATAGTGTCTGTCATTCTCTATGTTGGTAATGGCATCATTCTGTATGTTGAAAGTTATCTGTTGTGTGTGAGTGCTGCCTTGTACATGTTATGGTGCATGTTATGGTACATAGTTGTACACAACTAATGTAGTCCATATGGAATATAAACTATATGCTGGGACAATGAGACGGGACTGTGCTGTATTGTTAAATTTATTTTTAGCGTACGCATGGTATGTATGTGTGTATATGTGTGTGTCTCAGCAATTATATGAATAACAATCCATTTTGTCTGTCTGACAAGTTATCTGTGTTATCTCTGCTGCCAGTGAAAACACGTCGATGAGATAAAGAGAGGTGCCCACATCACAACAGCTTGGCAGAGGATAAACTGATCTTAGGTTTAGGGCATTCGCTTAGGTTTGGTCTCCCAGCTCACCTGTGAGTTTACCTGGTGCGTCTATTTATCTCCCAGCTCACCTGTGAGTTTACCTATTGCGTCTATTTGTCTCCCAGCTCACCTGTGAGTTTACCTGGTGCGTCTATTTGTCTCCCAGCTCACCTGTGAGTTTACCTGTTGCATCTATTTGTCTCCCAGCTCACCTGTGAGTTTACCTATTGCGTCTATTTGTCTCCCAGCTCACCTGTGAGTTTACCTGTTGCGTCTATTTGTCTCCCAGCTCACCTGTGAGTTTACCTGTTGCGTCTATTTGTCTCCCAGCTCACCTGTGAATTTACCTGTTGCGTCTATTTATCTCCCAGCTCACCTGTGAGTTTACCTGTTGCGTCTAGTCCTGCTCAAGTCTGCGGGTCCTCGTGTAGGTTCTAGATCTTAAAAGTTCCTCTCCTAGATCACCACATTTTTATCTTTCCTAGATCATCACATTTTTATCTTTCCTAGATCACCACATTTGTATCTTTCTTAGATGACCACATTTTTATCTTTCTTAGATGACCACATTTTTATCTTTCTTAGATGACCACATTTTTATCTTTCTAACTCTTTTCTTTTCTCTATCCGGGGCAGGTGAAGGAATGACAAGTTTTCTTAATAGCAAACTCTTTTATTTATCAATCCCGGGCAGGTGAAGGAATGACAAGTTTTCTTGATAGCAAACTCTTTTCTTTTCCCCATCCCGGGCAGGTGAAGGAATGACAAATTTTCTTAATAGCAAATTCTTATCTTTTCTCCATCTCGGATAGGTGAAGGAATGACAAGTTTTCTTAATAGCAAACTCTTTTTTTCTTCACTCCCCCCCCCCCCCCGTACACTTTCTGTTCAGCTGTGTGAGGACACACAAACCTGTTTGTACACTTTCTGTTCAGCTGTGTGAGGACACACAAACTTGTTTGTACACTTTCTGTTCAGCTGTGTGAGGACACACAAACTTGTTTGTACACTTTCTGTTCAGCTGTGTGAGGACACACAAACTTGTTTGTACACTTTCTGTTCAGCTGTGTGAGGACACACAAACTTGTTTGTACACTTTCTGTTCAGCTATGTGAGGACATACAAACTTGTTTCAGGGGAAATACTTGCCAGAGTCGAAGAGTTAGTTCCTTCCTGACACAGAAGTAGGGCACAAAGCTCTCACTAGTCAACACTTGAACCAAGTAACTAACACCTGAACGTATTAATTAACACCTGAACCAAGTAACTAACACCTGAACCAAGTAACTAACACCTGAACGTATTAATTAACACCAGAACCAAGTAACTATCACCTGAACCAAGTAACTAACACCTGAACGTATTAATTAACACCTGAACCAAGTAACTATCACCTGAACCAAGTAATTAACACCTGAACGTATTAATTAACACCTGAACGTATTAATTAACACCTGAACGTATTAATTAACACCTGAACGTATTAATTAACACCTGAACGTATTAATTAACACCTGAACCAAGTAACTATCACCTGAGCCAAGTAACTAACACCTAAACCTATTAACTAACACCTGAACCAAGTAACTATCACCTGAACCAAGTAACTATCACCTGAACCAAGTAACTAACACCTGAACCAAGTAACTAACACTTTCAACCAAGTTACTAACACCTGAACCAAGTAACTAACACCTGAACCTATTAACTAACACCCAAACCAAGTAACTATCACCTGAACCAAATAACTAACACCTGAACCAAGTAACTAACACCTGAACCAAGTAACTATCACCTGAACCAAGTAACTAACACCTGAACCAAGTAACTAACACCTGAACCAAGTAACTATCACCTGAACCAAGTAACTATCACCTGAACCAAGTAACTATCGCCTGAACCAAGTAACTAACACCTGAACCATGTAACTAACACCTGAACCATGTAACTAACACCTGAACGTATTAATTAATACCTGAATATTGTTTAAAAAACATTTTTTTTAAGGAGTACTTAGCTGTAAATTGCAAGGTGTGGCTTGTCCGGGGGTGTGTGTCAGGAATGGATCTGGTAGGACGTGGAAATTGTTTAAATAGAGACCTGTGACATGTGGTCGGTGGGTTGTAACTGGGGGTGGTGGATGGGGAACCGGGGAGGGGAGAGAGAGTGACGCACTACTGGCCTAGCTAGGAGAAATTGAAACAGGTGATTGAGGAAGAGGGGTTGCAGAGAAAATAGCGGGGTTGCAGAGTGATGCTGTGAGGAAGTTTGAAAAGTAAGAAGGGGTGGATTTAGTGGAGAGGTACTATAATGATTGAAAAAGATGATGTTACGTGTAACTAAACAGAGAGTTTAACCCATGTGGTTCCAGCGTCCCATAATTTTGAATGCAGCGGTTCTCAAGTGCCAGGCGGCTTGTGTCATCTGCGTGACATTGTTTAATGGCTGTTACCAGAAAATCAGATTTGCCTCTGTGGTTGGGGCCATTGAAATGATTTGGGACTGGTTTCGAAGCATGCTGGGCGATGTCGTACAGATGTTTTTGCATGTGGTCCCCTAATCTGAGGCCAGTCTCACCAATATATGTTATCCTGCATCTTTTGCAAACGATGACATATATCACATTTCGGGACTCGCATGTGAATCCCTCATACCAGATCCATTCCTGACACACACCGCCGGACCAGCCACACCTTGCAATTTACAGCTAAGTACTCCTTTAAAAAAAATTTTTTTTAAACAGTATTAATGTGAATCTATACTTTATCTCCTCTCTCTATTTCTTCATCCTGTATGTTTTTGTATGATTAAGGCTCACGCCGAAACGTCACAACTTTGTAATCGTTAAGTAATAAAGCTGCTCCTACTTTTTTCCGATTTTATACATTCTGGTACCACAGCTTTAATGCAGTGCTTAGTGTAAAGTTGTATACTTATACACCAATTATTGTGTAATTAACACCTGAACCAAGTAACTAACACCTGAACCAAGTAACTAACACCTGAACCAAGCTGCTAACACCTAAATTAATGAAATATTAATGCAGCGATAAGGGTAGGTCTCATTACTAGCTTGCTTTTTGTAAGTCAATCATTTCTTCGTCCATGAACCTAGATCATTTGAGTTTGAGTATCTGGAAGAAACAAGTCGCTGACATTTCTCAGCCACAACCGTATTTTTTTCCCTCCTTTTTCTCCTTACTGTACCTTTCATTTGCTTAACTCTACATCTTGCCTCCTTTTTCTCCTTACTGTACCTTTCATGTGCTTAACTCTACATCTTGCCTTCTTTTTCTCCTTACTGTACCTTTCATTTGCTTAACTCTACATCTTGCCTCCTTTTTCTCCTTACTGTACCTTTCATGTGCTTAACTCTACATCTTGCCTTCTTTTTCTCCTTACTGTACCTTTCATGTGCTTAACTCTACATCTTGCCTCCTTTTTCTCCTTACTATACCTTTCATGTGCTTAACTCTACATCTTGCCTCCTTTTTCTCCTTACTATACCTTTCATTTGCTTAACTCTACATCTTGCCTCCTTTTTCTCCTTACTGTACCTTTCATTTGCTTAACTCTACATCTTCCCTCCTTTTTCTCCTTACTGTACCTTTCATTTGCTTAACTCTACATCTTGCCTCCTTTTTCTCCTTACTGTACCTTTCATGTGCTTAACTCTACATCTTGCCTCCTTTTTCTCCTTACTATACCTTTCATTTGCTTAACTCTACATCTTCCCTCCTTTTTCTCCTTACTATACCTTTCATTTGCTTAACTCTACATCTTGCCTCCTTTTTCTCCTTATTGTACCTTTCATGTGCTTAACTCTACATCTTGCCTCCTTTTTCTCCTTACTATACCTTTCATTTGCTTAACTCTACATCTTGCCTCCTTTTTCTCCTTACTATACCTTTCATTTGCTTAACTCTACATCTTGCCTTCTTTTTCTCCTTACTGTACCTTTCATGTGCTTAACTCTACATCTTGCCTTCTTTTTCACCTGAACCAAGTAACTATCACCTGAACCAAGTAACTAACACCTGAACCATGTAACTAACACCTGAACCATGTAACTAACACCTGAACGTATTAATTAATACCTGAATATTGTTTAAAAAACATTTTTTTTAAGGAGTACTTAGCTGTAAATTGCAAGGTGTGGCTTGTCCGGGGGTGTGTGTCAGGAATGGATCTGGTAGGACGTGGAAATTGTTTAAATAGAGACCTGTGACATGTGGTCGGTGGGTTGTAACTGGGGTGGTGGATGGGGAACCGGGGAGGGGAGAGAGAGTGACGCACTACTGGCCTAGCTAGGAGAAATTGAAACAGGTGATTGAGGAAGAGGGGTTGCAGAGAAAATAGCGGGGTTGCAGAGTGATGCTGTGAGGAAGTTTGAAAAGTAAGAAGGGGTGGATTTAGTGGAGAGGTACTATAATGATTGAAAAAGATGATGTTACGTGTAACTAAACAGAGAGTTTAACCCATGTGGTTCCAGCGTCCCATAATTTTGAATGCAGCGGTTCTCAAGTGCCAGGCGGCTTGTGTCATCTGCGTGACATTGTTTAATGGCTGTTACCAGAAAATCAGATTTGCCTCTGTGGTTGGGGCCATTGAAATGATTTGGGACTGGTTTCGAAGCATGCTGGGCGATGTCGTACAGATGTTTTTGCATGTGGTCCCCTAATCTGAGGCCAGTCTCACCAATATGTTATCCTGCATCTTTTGCAAACGATGACATATATCACATTTCGGGACTCGCATGTGAATCCCTCATACCAGATCCATTCCTGACACACACCGCCGGACCAGCCACACCTTGCAATTTACAGCTAAGTACTCCTTTAAAAAAAATTTTTTTTAAACAGTATTAATGTGAATCTATACTTTATCTCCTCTCTCTATTTCTTCATCCTGTATGTTTTTGTATGATTAAGGCTCACGCCGAAACGTCACAACTTTGTAATCGTTAAGTAATAAAGCTGCTCCTACTTTTTTCCGATTTTATACATTCTGGTACCACAGCTTTAATGCAGTGCTTAGTGTAAAGTTGTATACTTATACACCAATTATTGTGTAATTAACACCTGAACCAAGTAACTAACACCTGAACCAAGTAACTAACACCTGAACCAAGCTGCTAACACCTAAATTAATGAAATATTAATGCAGCGATAAGGGTAGGTCTCATTACTAGCTTGCTTTTTGTAAGTCAATCATTTCTTCGTCCATGAACCTAGATCATTTGAGTTTGAGTATCTGGAAGAAACAAGTCGCTGACATTTCTCAGCCACAACCGTATTTTTTTCCCTCCTTTTTCTCCTTACTGTACCTTTCATTTGCTTAACTCTACATCTTGCCTTCTTTTTCTCCTTACTGTACCTTTCATTTGCTTAACTCTACATCTTGCCTCCTTTTTCTCCTTACTGTACCTTTCATTTGCTTAACTCTACATCTTGCCTTCTTTTTCTCCTTACTATACCTTTCATGTGCTTAACTCTACATCTTGCCTTCTTTTTCTCCTTACTGTACCTTTCATGTGCTTAACTCTACATCTTGCCTTCTTTTTCTCCTTACTGTACCTTTCATTTGCTTAACTTTACATCTTGCCTTCTTTTTCTCCTTACTGTACCTTTCATGTGCTTAACTCTACATCTTGCCTTCTTTTTCTCCTTACTATACCTTTCATGTGCTTAACTCTACATCTTGCCTTCTTTTTCTCCTTACTGTACCTTTCATGTGCTTAACTCTACATCTTGCCTTCTTTTTCTCCTTACTGTACCTTTCATGTGCTTAACTCTACATCTTGCCTCCTTTTTCTCCTTACTGTACCTTTCATTTGCTTAACTCTACATCTTGCCTTCTTTTTCTCCTTACTGTACCTTTCATGTGCTTAACTCTACATCTTGCCTTCTTTTTCTCCTTACTGTACCTTTCATGTGCTTAACTCTACATTTTGCCTCCTTTTTCTCCTTACTGTACCTTTCATGTGCTTAACTCTACATCTTGCCTTCTTTTTCTCCTTACTGTACCTTTCATGTGCTTAACTCTACATCTTGCCTCCTTTTTCTCCTTACTGTACCTTTCATTTGCTTAACTCTACATCTTGCCTTCTTTTTCTCCTTACTATACCTTTCATGTGCTTAACTCTACATCTTGCCTACTTTTTCTCCTTACTGTACCTTTCATGTGCTTAACTCTACATCTTGCCTTCTTTTTCTCCTTACTATACCTTTCATGTGCTTAACTCTACATCTTGCCTTCTTTTTCTCCTTACTGTACCTTTCATGTGCTTAACTCTACATCTTGCCTTCTTTTTCTCCTTACTGTACCTTTCATTTGCTTAACTCTACATCTTGCCTCCTTTTTCTCCTTACTGTACCTTTCATGTGCTTAACTCTACATCTTGCCTCCTTTTTCTCCTTACTGTACCTTTCATTTGCTTAACTCTACATCTTGCCTTTTTCTCCTTACTATACCTTTCTTGTGCTTAACTCTACATCTTGCCTTCTTTTTCTCCTTACTGTACCTTTCATGTGCTTAACTCTACATCTTGCCTTCTTTTTCCTTACTGTACCTTTCATGTGCTTAACTCTACATCTTGCCTTCTTTTTCTCCTTACTATACCTTTCATTTGCTTAACTCTACATCTTGCCTCCTTTTTCTCCTTACTGTACCTTTCATGTGCTTAACTCTACATCTTGCCTCCTTTTTCTCCTTACTGTACCTTTCATGTGCTTAACTCTACATCTTGCCTTCTTTTTCTCCTTACTGTACCTTTCATTTGCTTAACTCTACATCTTGCCTCCTTTTTCTCCTTACTGTACCTTTCATTTGCTTAACTCTACATCTTGCCTTCTTTTTCTCCTTACTGTACCTTTCATGTGCTTAACTCTACATCTTGCCTTCTTTTTCTCCTTACTGTACCTTTCATGTGCTTAACTCTACATCTTGCCTTCTTTTTCTCCTTACTATACCTTTCATTTGCTTAACTCTACATCTTGCCTCCTTTTTCTCCTTACTGTACCTTTCATGTGCTTAACTCTACATCTTGCCTCCTTTTTCTCCTTACTGTACCTTTCATGTGCTTAACTCTACATCTTGCCTTCTTTTTCTCCTTACTGTACCTTTCATTTGCTTAACTCTACATCTTGCCTCCTTTTTCTCCTTACTGTACCTTTCATTTGCTTAACTCTACATCTTGCCTCCTTTTTCTCCTTACTGTACCTTTCATGTGCTTAACTCTACATCTTGCCTCCTTTTTCTCCTTACTGTACCTTTCATTTGCTTAACTCTACATCTTGCCTCCTTTTTCTCCTTACTGTACCTTTCATTTGCTTAACTCTACATCTTGCCTTCTTTTTCTCCTTACTGTACCTTTCATTTGCTTAACTCTACATCTTGCCTTCTTTTTCTCCTTACTGTACCTTTCATTTGCTTAACTCTACCTCTTGCCTTCTTTTTCTCCTTACTGTACCTTTCATTTGCTTAACTCTACATCTTGCCTCCTTTTTCTCCTTACTGTACCTTTCATTTGCTTAACTCTACCTCTTGCCTCCTTTTTCTCCTTACTGTACCTTTCATTTGCTTAACTCTACCTCTTGCCTCCTTTTTCTCCTTACTGTACCTTTCATTTGCTTAACTCTACATCTTGCCTTCTTTTTCTCCTTACTATACCTTTCATGTGCTTAACTCTACATCTTGCCTTCTTTTTCTCCTTACTATACCTTTCATGTGCTTAACTCTACATCTTGCCTCCCCGATGCAGATGTTCACAGATTGTTCTGTTCTTGCTGGTCCCGGGGCTGGAACTTAGGGTCTGTTTTGATCGTCTGCATTTTGTGCCCGCCTTCCTTACTAAGAGGAGACCGACAAAAAGTTGAGTCAAACAGAATGTTGTTCAATTTTAATCTGCTGCGTTGTTTTTATATGTGACCCATGAAAAAGACTTTTGTCGAAATACTGGATCCTTGTATGGTCTTAATTTGTATGTGTTCATCTTGCTTTCTGTCATTTTTGTTTCTACCAATTTTCCTCACTCCTACGCGTATCTCTGTGTAAAACTGAACCAAACATCTCCGTCTACACTCTATCTGATTGACTGACACTATCAACATATAAGAACCAGTTTTACCGCAGTCGTCATTTCTTTTATCTTTATGTAAAACTGAACTAGACATCTCCGTCTACTTTATTACTAGAACCAGTTTTACCGCAGTCGTCATTTCTCTTATCTTTCACTACAGCTTATAAGCAGCGCCATCTGTCGGGGAAACACCAGGCCTGCTTAGTAACAGCGGCTCAGGATGATGATGAAACTCACACACTGGATAACGAGGATATGTGAAATCACACCTCAAACACAGACGTACTCGCACAACACAGATAAAAAAAATTCAAGTGGCACGAGTAATCAGAAAAGAACAAAACACAAATGATGGATATATGGTCATC
Organism: Achatina immaculata; assembly: GCA_009760885.1. NCBI lineage: Eukaryota > Metazoa > Mollusca > Gastropoda > Stylommatophora > Achatinidae > Lissachatina > Lissachatina immaculata. Next base: position 66,555,561 of record CM019717.1, on the reverse strand, counting down.
TCTTTCATATTATCAATAAAACATAAAACACAATTGGTGGAAATATAGTCATCTCTTTCATATCATCACTAGAACATAAAACATCACATCTCTGTCTGTCTGTCTGTCTGTCTGTCTGTCTCTCTCTCTCTCTCTCTCTCTCTCTCTCTCTCTCTCTCTCTCTCTCTCACTCAAACGTTAATATTATCACTAGAACATAAAATATGGCCTCACACACACACTCAAATATTAATATTATCATTAGAACATAAAATACGTCCTTTCTCTCTCCCTCTCTCTCTCTCACTCAAATATTAATATTATCACTAGAACATAAAATATGGCCTCACACACACACACACACACTCAAATATTAATATTATCACTAAAACATAAACCATGACCTCTCTCTCTCTCTCTCTCATACACATCATCATCATCATCAGGTGCCGTGCCGACTGGCGTTGGCTATTATGCTTCTCCAGAGTACACGATCCTTCATGCAGGCCATCAGCTCAGTTGGTGATCTCCTCTCACACCATCCCGTCAGACTGTCCAGTATCATTTCTCTTGGTCTTCCTCTTGATCTTCTTCCTTCTATTTTTCCTGTTATAATATTTTCAATGCCCCTTCTTTTCATTTCATGTCCTATGAAAGTACATTGTCTCTCTCTTATCTTTTTGTCAAGGTTTTTTGTCTCTCCAGCTCTTCTCATACATTCTTCATTAGTTATTTTTGCTGTCCAGGGGATTCGCAACATTCTTCTAATAAACCACATTTCTGCTGCTTCCAATGATTTTTGTGCAGACCTGCCTATTGTCCATGATTCACTTCCATATAACAAGATAGGTTCAATATAGCATTTTAGGACTCGTTTTCTAACATTCATTGATAAAGATATGTTAGCTAATATGTTTCTCCTTCTCTGAAATGCAGTCTTTGCTTGGCCTATTCTGTTCCTAATTTCTGTTCTGCATTTCCCATCTGAAGTTATTACTGTTCCAAGGTATTTGAATTTTTGAAGCTTCTCTAGAATAGTTCCGTTTAATTTTATACTGCATGTTGGTGGATTCTGTTTCTTAGATATAACCATAGTCTCTGTCTTTTTGATGTTCAAAGTAAGACTTTTCTGTTCACTTTCTTTGGTGACTTTATGCAAGAGATTTTGCAGGTCTTGTTGGTTCTCAGCTATCAGTACTGTGTCGTCAGCATACCGAAGGTTGTTAATATTGTATCCTCCAATTTTTATACCTGGTTCTGTGGTTCACACACACACAAACATTAATATTATCACTAGAACATAAAATACATCCTCTCTCTCACACACATACATACACTCAGACATTAATATTATCACTAGAACATAAAATACATCCTCTCTCTCACACATACACACACATAAACATTAATATTATCACTAGAACATAAAACACACCATCTATCTCTCTCTCCCTCTCTCTCTTTTTCCACACACACACACACTTAAACATTAACACTATCAGTAGAACATAATATACGACCTCTCTCACACACACACATACTTAAATATTAATATTATAACTAGCACATAAAACACGACCTCTCTCACACACACACACACACACACACACGCACACACGAACACTTAAACATTAATATTATCACTAGAACATAAAATATGACATCTCTCGCACACACAAACACATAAACATTAATATTATCATTAGAACATAAAGCACGATCTCTCTCTCTTTCTCTTTCTCACACATACACTTATACATATAATATTATCACTACAACATAACATACGAACTCTCTCTCTCTCTCTCTCTCGCACATACAAACACATAACATTAATATTATCATTAGAACATAAAGCACGACCTCTTTCTCTTTCTCTTTCTCACACTACACTTGTACATTAATATTATCACTACAACATAACATACGAACTCTCTGTCTGTCTGTCTGTCTCTCTCTCTCTCTCTCTCCACCCTATCTGTGGTCGTTGTTCAAATCCAAACCAAAACACAGTCAACGCTTAAGCAATTGTATTCTCCCAAAACCAAGGCTTGACATGTTTAAAAAAAGCTTCTCTTACTCAACTGCCCACCTTTGGAATGCTCTACCAACTCACATAAAACTTATAAGTAATATTCGTTATTATAACTTTAAACTTTGTCAACATCTGTTTGATATGGACTATATGCCTCCCTAAACATAGTTTAACGTAGTTTAAAGTATGGCTTGAGTGTTATAATTTTTAAAAATTATTTTTAATACTGCTTTTCTATAAATTTGTTTTGAATGAATGTAAGAATGCAAGTTTATTTCATGTTGTTGCATAAATCAGAGTGTAGAGTGTATGGACTAGAGATAAGTTTATGACTTATTTATGTAATCATTTAACTGTGTCTTCATGATTATTATGCTCATTAACAAATGCTGAATGACTGTGACCGAGTGAAAGCTGTATGATGAGGGGCAGAATGTTAGACGGGCCTGCTTGCCCAATTCTTAACACTTTGAAAATAAAGTATGTTCGTTCGTTCGTTCTCTCTCTCTCTTTCACACACACACACACCTGAACATTAATATCATCAATAGAACATAAAACACTACCTCTCTCTCTCACACACACACACACACTTATACATAGCTATTATCACTAGAACACAAAACACGACCTCTCTATCTCATGCACACACACACACTTAAACATTAATATTATCAGTAGATCATAAAACACGACCTCTCTCTCTCTCTCTCTCTCTCTTTCTCACATACACAAGCACATAAACATTAATATTATCACTATAAAATAAAATACGACATCTCTCACTCCCCATACACACACACACACTTAAATATTAATATTATCATTAGAACATAAAACACGACTTATCTCTACCTCTCTCTCTCTCTCTCTCACACACACACACACAAACACAAAAAGATTAATATTATCATTACAATATAAAACAAGACCTCTCTCTCATACACACTCAAACGTAAACATTGATATTATCACTAGAATATAAAACACGACCTCTCTCTCTCTCTCTCTTTCTCTCTCTCTCTCTCTCTCTCTCTGTCAAAATTAGTCATTTATAATGTATGTAGTTACTTCTATACTGAGTGAATGTTTAAGAGTGAAACGTAAATGTTATATTTTATTTTATGTCTCTCAGCTTCAATGTTAGTTATGTTTGTTATATGAACAGCATATTTGTAGAATGTCTGGAATAGAGTGAAAGATGTATGATAAAGGGCAGAATGTCAAACGGGCCTGCGTGCCCAATTCTTAACCCTTTTGAAATAAAGATCAATCAATCAATCTCTCTCTCTCTCTCTCACGCGAACAAACTTAAACATTAACATTATCACTAACACGGCATCTCTTTCTCTCTCTCTCTCTCACACACACACACACACTTATATATTAATATTATCACTAGATCATAAAACACGACTTCTCCTTCTATCTCTATCACACACACACTCACACTGAAACATTAATATTGTCACTAGAACATGAAATACGACATCTCTTTCTCACATTAATATTATCACTTGAATATAAAGAACGACCTCTCTCTCAATCTCTCTCTCTCTCTCTCACACACACACTTATACATTTATATTAACATTAGAACATAAAACACGACATATTTCTCTCACACACAGACATTTAAACATTAATATTATCATTAGAACACAAAACACTACCTCTCTCTTTCTCTCTCTCATACACACACAGAAACTACACACTTAAACATTAATATTATCACCAGAACATAAAACACGACGTCTCTCTCTCTCTCACACACACACACACTTAAAACATTAATATTATAACCAGAGCACAAAGCACGACCTCTCTCTTTCTCTCTCTCACACATACTCTCACACACTTAAACATTAATATATTCTCTCGAACATAAAATAAGACCTCTCTCTCTCTCTCTCTCTCTCACACACACACATACACACTTAAACATTAATATTATCACTAGAACATAAAACACGACTTCTCTTTATCTCCCTCACACACACACACTTAAACACAAAAAAACAGTATATCTTTCCATCTCTCTCTCTCACACACACAGTTAAACATTAATATTATCGCTGGTACATAATACGAGACCTTTCTTTCTCTCTCTCACACACACACACACACTTTAAGATTAATATTATCACTAGAACATAAAACACGATCTCTCTTGTTCACACACATACACACTTAAACAATTGTTTTATCACAACTAGTGAGCATCAAAGAAGCATTCAGGAAAAAACCTGTTACCCCATCTGACAGAGATAAATTAGTACTTCCTTTTCAACCACATGGTCAGATGGTTAAGAAAACTCTTTATCGTCATCTGCCACTAATCCAACTCGATCCCGACACTCGCGACATTTTCTCTGATCCACCCCTGTTAGCATACAAACGTGAGCCAAACCTTAAGACATCCTCGTCCACAGTCACTTGAAGCGGAACCTTGCATATGTTGGCGCTAGAAAATTTAACCATCATCGCTGCGTTACCTGCCCTCTAGTCTGGGAAACGAAAACGATCACCTTTCCCAAAACTATCCTCACTCTCCATGAGGGATTCACATGCGAGTCTCGTAATGTGATATATGTCATTGTATACAAAAGATGAAGAATAACTTACATTGATGAAATTGCCCTCAGATTATTGGACCGCATGCAAAAACGTCTGTACGATATCACACAGCATGCTTCGAAACCAGTCCCGAATCATTTCAATGGCCCCAACCACAGAGGCACATCTGACTTTTTGATAAAAGCCATCAAACAATGTCACTCAGATGACACAAGCCGTCTAGAGCATTATAACCGCTACATTCAGGAATATGAGACGCTGGAACCACGTGGTTTGAACTCGTTAAAAAAGCTACACACAACATTCTCCTCATCCACAATGATAATCCCTCCCTACTAAGTTCCACTCCCTTCTCACTTGTTACACATAGCTCAGAAACTCTTCACAGCATCACATTACAACCCCTCTACCCCAACTATAATCACATATTTCACCTTCTCCCGGCTAGATTACCATTGTATCACTCTCTCTTCCCTCCACAGTTTCCCAATCCACCACCCTCAGTTACGGCCCACCTATCACACATCACAAGTCTCCATTTAAATACTCTCGACACTCTACCATGCGCATTTCTGACTCAAATCTTCGGACAAGCCACAACTTCTTACAAGTTGCAGCTAAGCTCTATTCATTTTGTTCATTTTTTTTTACATTTTAAAATTTTATTTATTTATTTTTTATTCATTTATTTTGTTACCATAGCATTCATGTGACTTTATACTTTCTCTATTTTGTGTGTTTTGTATGATTATGGCTCCCGCTGAGACGTCACAACTTTGTACTAGTTAAATAATAAAACTTTTCCTACTTTTTCCCCTAGTTTATACATTTTGGTATCACAGCTTTACCGCAGTGGCTCTGTGTATATTTATATACTCATACACTAATTAAGACATCCATGGAGTGGAATATAGAGGAGGAGAGATAAGACATCCATGGAGTGGAATATAGAGGAGGAGAGATAAGACATTCATTAAGTGGAATATAGAGTAGGCTACATTAACTTGTCAAAATATAGGGTAGGCTATAGTAACTTGTCAGAATATAGAGTAAGCTATAATAACTTACCAGAATATAGAGTAGGCTATAATAGCCTGTCAGAATATAGAGTAGTCTGTAGTTACTTGTCAGAATATAGAGTAGTCTGTAGTTACTTGTCAGAATATGGAGTAGTCTGTAGTTACTTGTCAGAATATGGAGTAGTCTGTAGTTACTTGTCAGAATATAAGTAGTCTGTAGTTACTTGTCAGAACATAGAGTAGTCTGTAGCAACTTGTCAGAATATAGAGTAGTATGTAGTTACTTGTCAGAATATAGAATAGACTGTAGTAACTTGTCACAATATAGAGAAGACTAGTAACTTGTCATAATATAGAGTAGGCTGTTGTAATGTGTTAAAATATAGAATAGGCAGATGTAACTTGCCAGAATACAATGCAGGCTAAAGTAACCTGCCCGAATATAGAGTTGGCTGTAGTAACTTGTCATAATATAGAGAAGACTAGTAACTTGTCATAATATAGAGTAGGCTGTTGTAATATGTTAAAATATAGAATAGGCAGATGCAACTTGTCAGAATACAATGCAGGCTAAAGTAACCTGCCCGAATATAGAGTAGGCTGTAGTAACATGTCAGAATATAGAGTAGGCTGTTGTGACTTGTCAAAATAGAGAATAGTCTGTAGTAACTTGTCAGAATATAGTGTAGACTGTAGTAATTTATCAGAATATAGATTAACCTGTAGCACCTTGTCAGAATAAATCAGAAAAAAAATTACCACACCTTTAATCTACTCCAGAGCACGTTACCCCAGAACCTCACTAACTCTGCAGGAGATGTTTCACATGTTACCCCCAGAACCTCACTAACTCTGCAGGAGATGTCTAACATGTTACCCCCAGAACCTCACTAACTCTACAGGAGATGTCACACATGTTACCCCCAAAACCTAACAAGTATCATTCAGTCTAGCCTGTGACGGGATAGCGACCCTTAGACGTGGTTACATTTTACTTATCATGTTACAGGGTAGCGAGCCTTGGATTTGGTTACATCTGCGTACAAATGATGTGTTCTGTGAATTATCAGTTTTATGTATTATCAGTTCTATGAATTATCAGTTCTGTGAGTTCTCTGTTCTGTGAGTTCTCTGTTTAGTGAGTTCTCATTTCTAGGTTTTTTTTTTTTTTGGAGGGGGGGGGGGGGGGGGTTCTGTTCTATGATTTCTGATATTCTATGAGTTGATTTTCCGAGATCTCATAATACCTGACCTTTGTTGTAACTGACTTTGTATAACTGTCCTCTTTGGTCTCTCAGTGTATATCTATATATAAACATATATATATATATATATATATATATATATATATATATATATATATATATATATAATTAACATCACTGCTGTATCTAGACCAACAAGCAGCAGTAAGAATAAATGGTGAAACAACAACTTGGTTTGACATAAAACAAGGGGTCCGTCAGGGGTGCATATTGTCACCTTACTTATTTAACTTGTATACTGAAAATATAATGAGGAATGTTAGAGAAGATGTAGACAAAGAATATTACTATGCCATAACAGTTGGAGGTTATGAAATACCAGAGATTAGATATGCTGATGACACAGTATTGCTGTCCACAACACAAAAAGGAATGGAAAAACTAATTATGTCAGTCCGCAAGAACAGCGAAGAACAGAACCTCTATCTTAATGCAAAGAAAACTAAATTGATGACAACTGACAAAACAAACAAGGCAACTGAAATATGTATCAATGAGGAAAAACTGGAAGAAGTGGAGAGTTTTGAATATCTTGGATCGCTACTAACTAATAATGGAGATACAATGAGGGAAATTAAAAGGACATCTATCGCTCTTCAGAAAGTAAAACAAATAAAGAATCTGTGGAGAGGAGCAGACAGAACCACAAAAATAAAATTTTTAAGGGCATGCATCTTTCCCATAGCAACATATGCCTGTGAGACCTGGACACTTAACAAAACAGCTGAGAAACACATAAATGCCTTTGAATGTAAATGCTACAGAAGAGTTCTCCAAATATCATGGACACAAAAAAGAACAAATATATCTATACTACAAGAGCTTAATATTGAAGAAGGCTGGCTAGTAAAGAGGATTAAAGAGAGAAAACTGAAATATTTTGGACACATTAAACGTCATGATAATTTAGAGAAGACCGTATTGGAAGGATACATAATGGGAAAAAGAAAAAGAGGAAGACCAAGACGAAGATGGCTGCAAGACATCGTTGACGATCTGGAAATGGATGTAACAGCAGCAGGCCATCTTGCTCACAACCGAGAGGCCTACAGGAGTGCTGTTTTGGAGGCAAAGTTCCGCAAGGGACATGCAAATGAATGAATGAATGAATTATATATATATATATATATATATATATATATATATATATATATATATGGTCGAACCCGTTTAATGTCACATCGTCGGGACCATCAAATATGATGACATTAAGGGAAGTTGACATTAAGCGATGTCCATTACAAGGGATTTAACTGGGCCAAGTGTGTGTGTGAATGTGTGTGTCAGATAAAAAGGATGGCGACTGCAGTAAAACTGGTTTAAATAATAAAGTTAGATAGAAGTGTATGGTGTAGTTTTACAAAGTGGCATAGGAAGTGAGTAAAGTGAGAAAAAACTAATAGAAAGTATGAGAATGTATAAATGAAAACACATACAACATCCGATATTTCGGCGTGAGCCTTTTTCGAGGATTACATGCACAACGAGACAAACAAATAACTAAACGAAGAACTTATCTTAATATGGCCTCCTCCAGAAGTAGGAAACAGAAATGCGTGTCTTAGAAGATGCATAGGGACCACCCGGGCCACACATGGTTCACTTGTCCGTCCGTCCGTCCCATATTTGCTACATTAAACACATAACAAACAGCCAAATCTATCATCATCGGACACAATACGTACTAATCACAAAATATATTAATCACAAAATACAGTTAGTCTTAGTCTTTAAATATAGAAAATACTATAATCAAGCAGTATCTGACTTGTCAGCAGTAGTACTAAAAATGTGCGCTTTTGCATTGTGTACTGGTCTATTAATTTTAAAAAGTCAATTGAACACGACAGAGCACTAAAAACGTCCTGGGTCACGTCAAGTACACTGTAAATGAACGAGAGCACAGTCTCGAGTGCGCTTACAGACAGAGCATAAGAAACAGTTTTGGTGGGCGTCTGGTCCGTGGACTCACTGACGTCATCAGCACTATCCTCGGCGTCGCTGTCTACCTTGCTTTTACTGCAACTAGCGACGATCTCTTCGACTGAATACATTTCCGTTGATAGCAAGCCGATATGAATTGAAACGAATTGATCAAGCGTGACACTTCCATCAAGAATGGCTGCCCACTCTTCATCTATGATCAAGTCCAGGGGAACGTCACAAATATCACTGGCATTTGTACTGATCATTGATTCGGGCAAGAAAGGAAACTGTGATTTACGAAAGCAGTTCGCATTTGTTGACTGGCTGATGCTATTCCATGTCACATGCATAAAAATAATCGCTATCTTGATGTCTATCTCGGCGAGATGCTTTTGTTCCACAGCATACACCACATGATGCACTATTCGCTTTCTGTACTGTTGCTTGAAGGCATAAATGATACTTTTCCCGGAAGGCTGCAGCACGCTGATTGTGTTAGCTGGCAGGAAAACAAGCTTTGTAGCCTTCAGATTGGTGACGTCAGTGTGTGCCGGATAGTTGTCAACAAAAAGCAAAACTTTTCTGTTCATTCGGTTCATTTTGTTGTCGAAAGAAATGACCCAGTCCTCAAACAGTTCCCTTGTCATCCAAGCAGGCTGGTTGGCCTTGTAAGTGACGGGCAGGCTCTTTACGTTCTTGAAGCACCGCGGACTTCGTGACTTTCCAATAACAAGGAGCGGAGTCTTCTCAGTGCTAGACATGTTACAGCACGTGACAGCTGATAAGCGATCTTTAGAACGTTTGGCACGGTGGAACTTCTCAGTGCCAGACATGTTACAGCACGTGACAGCTGATAAGCGATCTTTAGAACGTTTGTCACCGTGGCACTTCTCAGTGCCAGACATGTTACAGCACGTGACAGCTGTTAAACGATCTTTAGAACGTTTGTCACCGTGACACTTCTCATCACGAAAGCACGAAGTCCTATTTGATAGCAGTTTATAAAACACGCCTGTTTCATCCATGTTAAAAATGTCATCAGGGCTGTACACATCCAGAAATTTTGGCAAGCGAAAAATCTAATCATCAACGATATCTCTCTCTCTCTCTCTCTCTCTCTCTCTCTCTCTCTCTCTCGTTCTTTCTACCTCTTTCTATATCTCTCTATTTCTGTCTCTTTCTAAATAAATGCCATCTCCCAAAAACAAGGCTTGATCCTTTCATAGAACGCTTCTTTTCTTCAGTTGTTCACCTTTGTAATATCCCTACCAACTTATATGAAACTCATAAAAATATGTCTTCTTATAAGTTCAACGTTTATCAAAATCTGTTTCAGTTTGATATGTTTTTATCTATGTGTATGAATATGTGAAGGGTGTATGTGCATATATATATATGTGTGTGTGTGTGTATGTATGTATGTAAAAAGTCCGGCAATAAAGTAATGAGACTGGTTTTATTATGGCCAACACAAAAATGCATCTATGAAGCAAAGCATAGAATCCAAAGAGGCAACCTTCATCTATGTCCTGGAAACTTTTTACTGCTGCCCGATAAGCAGATGAAAACAAGCTGCCATTTTGTTGACCTAGTTAGAGGTGCATGGTCATGTAACCAGCATAGAGCAAAAGGCTAACATTAAATTCTGTTTAAAACTCGGAAAAAGTGCCAGTGAGACAGTTGAATTGATGCAACAAGTTTATGGAGATAATTTTTTATCTAGTGCGCAAATATTCAGGTGGTATTCACGATTCAAAAGTGGTGAAGAAACGATTTCAAATGCAGCAAGACATGGACGCCAATTTCTGTTCGTAATGATCAGAGAATCCCAAAACAAGCTATCAAGTGGAACACAACAGGCCGAAGAAAAAGAGGCAGACCGCGTGAAACTCTGAAGAGGACATTATTAAGAGAGGCCAAATTAACAGGTATAAAATCCTTTGATGAGGTTGAAAGACTCGCCGAAGACAGGAAAAATTGGCGAACTACTTTGCGAGCCCTATGTGACGTTTAACGGCACGGGAAGGATATAAGATATAAGATAAGATAAGAATGAGGAACTCATTGCAAAAGTCAGAGAACGGATACAAGAAAATCGTTGTTTGACTGTGAGGATGATGGCAGATGAATTTGGTGTTAACCGAGAGACCATTCGTAAAATTTTAGTGGAAGATTTGGGCAATAGAAAAAAAGTTTCTTGCCAGTTTCTACCACATGCGTTCTCTGATGACCAGAAATATCGGCGTGTTGAGTACGGAAAAGACATCATCAAAACGTGTCGTAGAAATAAACATCTCTTAAATCTGATTGTTGCGAAGGATGAAACATGGATTTTCCGCTATGATCCCACAACTAAACGCCAAAGTGCTCAGTGGAAGTCATCATCATCATCACCAAGAGACACAAATTTTGGTCTTTAAAAGTCGAAAGTGAAGATAATGTTGGTGTACTTCTGCGACAGCAAAGGCGTTATTTATAAAAGAATTTATTCCAGAGGGACAGACTGTCACTGCCAAAGTTTATTTAAGTATTTTGAAACGCGTCTTGAAAAGGATTCTCAGAGTCCACCCGAGTATTCAGCACCTGGCAGTTTTTTCCTTCTTCATGATAATGCACCGGCTCACCGGGCGGTAGTTGTACAGGAATTTTGGGCCCCAAAACAAGTGTGTGTTCTCAACCATCCACCCCATTCCCCAAATTTGTCTCTCAGCGATTATTTTCTATTCCCAAAATTAAAGTTACCATTGAAAGGACGCTTCTTTGACGATATTGATGACATCCAAAAGGTGGTAACATCGAGTTAAGGGCCATATCAACAGAAGAACTGCAGAGATTGTTCCAGTGTTTGTTAGATCGTGCCACTCTCTGTATCAATGCACAAGGGGCTTGCTTTGGATCAAATACAGGTTATATCTTCAACTGTTTATTTTATTTTTTATGGAATTAATCTCATTACTTAATTGTCGGACCTTGTAACTGTATATTACGTATTATGTGTGTTGGTATTTGTATCTGTCCACATATATGTATTTATGTGTGTGCGATTATATGTATCTGTATGTATATGCATATTTGTATATGTATATATAAAGTGTAAGTACGAGTGCATATATATATATATATATATATATATATATATATATATATATATATATATAAAGAAACGCAACAAATATGATGTTGAGATTTAAACTGAAGTTTGCTGATCAGACAAGGACAAATTGCCTGAAACATTCACTTGGACATCAGCTTCACGTGCTGACCTGAATTGTACTCAGAAGATGATTCATGAGCACAGAAAAGCGACACTAGTTAAAACAGCATTTTTGACAATAACTCATAACAGGTTCACGAGAATCCCGTGAAACATACTCAATACAAAACTCACTGACCATGTTATTAAAGATTGATGCTCCTCGAATCAATTCATTTGAAAATTCGATGCGCAAGTATGGCTCATCTCACTACAGAACAACGACTCATCATCATTGGACGTTTACAGACTGGACAGTCACAAAGTGTAGTGGCCAGACAATTTAATGTAGTTAGAAGCACCATTAGTCGCCTTTAGAGACGATTTTTAAAAATACTGGCTCAGTTGCAGACCGGCCGCGCAGTGGAAGATCCATAGTCACAACTCCTGCCGAAGACCGCTTCATACGGCTGCGTCACCTCAGAAATCGATTTGCATCTTCAACAGTCCAGTCAATGACAGCAGCTCGTCGAATTTCAGATCAAACGGTCAGATACCAGTTGCACGACGCTAGTCTTTGGGCTAAAAGACCCTACAGAGGTCCTGTTCTTACTGACCATCATCGCCAGAACCGACTGCAGTGAGCTAACCAGCATCGTCAATGGACTGTTGCGAATGGTTGGAGAAGGGTTTGGTTTAGTGATGAATCATTCTTTCTGCTCCAGAGACACAATAGACGGAGAAGAGTTTACAGCAGAGTCCATGAGCGCTACGCACACAACCGCGTGGATGAGGCTCCTCCACATGGTGATGGGGGTGTACTGTTGTGGGGGACGATTAACTTCATAGGAAGAAGTGACCTGATGCGAATTTGAGGACGCCTGAATGCCCAACGATACGTCGTTGAAATTCTCGTTTTCGCGTCCTTCCACTTCTGGCTGCACTAGGGTCGAATTTTCAGCAGGATAACGGTCGACCTTATGTGGCACAACTCACCACCCAGTTCCTCGCTGACAACAACGTCCAGAGCATTCCGTGGCCATCCATGTCATCAGAATGAACCCAGTAGAACACTTATGGAATGAACTCAATAGACAAGTCCGCCAGCGAGACGTGGCACCAACAAATCTCCGACAGTTTTCTCTTGCACTGCGGGAAGAGTGGGTAGCTATCCCACAACAACATATCCAATGGCTAATAGGATCCATGTCAAGGAGATGTCTTTCTCTGATACAGGTCAGAGAGGCTATACACTTTACTAAAATGGAGGCCTCAGTTGCAAAGAATAAAAGTTGAAACCAAATTGAATGAACATCATTTCATTGTTAAAGTCTTAAAGTTTCTTCATGCCAAGATTGAAACAATAATTCCGTACAATAAAATTTTGATACAAGTTTTAAATTTGGTGTATGAACATTAAGTGCCCAGAGCACATGGGGCTTCCGCAAGGGTTTTCCACAAACGCCTGTCCTTTGCCTTTTTTTCTGCTCTTGCCCAGGTGAGCCCTCTATTGCTCAACATCCTTTCTGTTGTTCTTCTCCATGTCTCCTTTGGTCTACCCTTACTTCTGTTTCCATGTGGTGTCTATCTTAGTGCTATTTTTGGTAGTGAGTTGTCAATCATTCGGAGCACACGTCCCAACCATCGGCAGCGTCTTTCCTCAATATTTGCTGTCAGTGGCTTCATCATATATATATATATATATATATATATATATATATATATATATATATCTTACATCTTTCCCGTGCCGTTAAATGTCACATAGGGCTCGCATAGTTGTTTGCCAAGATCTCCTTTTTTCGGCGAGTCTTTCAACTTCATCAAGGGATGTTATGCCAACTAAACTGGCCTCTCTTAACAATGTTCTCTTTAGAGTTTCACGTGGTAGACCTCTTTTTCTTCGGCCTGTTGTGCTCCACTTGATAGCTTGTTTTGGTATTCTCTGATTGTTTCTTCTCATCACTGGCCTATATATGTCAATCTTCTTTTTCTGATCACCAATGAGACAGATTGTTGTTTGCTCATCTGTCTTATCTCTGCGTTGTTCTTGAATTCGTTCCACTTTATACCAAGTAGTTTCTTTTGGATATGTTTTCATAAGAGTCTAATTTATTGTCTATTACTTTGATTGGCTTTCGCATGCATAAATGAGGGTGGGTATCACATGTGAATTAAATAATCTTTACTTGGTTTTTGTGCTTATAACTTTTGAATTCCACATGTTCTCAAGATTTTTGAAGGACAATGCTGCTTTTGCAATTCTAATTCTAACTTCTTTCCTGGTGTCACCATCCTGGTCCATGTAGCTGTGGAGATATACAAATTGGTTCACTTCATCAACAGCTGCTCCTTCTACAAATATTTTTCTTTGTTGATTAATGAGAAGTTTCAATATTTTTTTGTCTTTGTTAATTTCAAGACTTATTTTGCTAGCCAAGGAAGACAGAGGATCTGTTTTTTTCCTGCATCGATTTCACATTGTCACTGATAAGAGTTATATCATCTGCAAAATCAAGATCTTCTATTTGGGTCCCATGTACCCAATCAATGCCTTTTTTACCTGTGTAGAATTTTTTCATTATAAAGTCTATGGTAAGTCCAAAAAAGCAAGGGAGATAATATACATCCTTGTTTCACGTCTGTTTCAATCTGAAACCAATCGCTTATTCCTTCTTCTGTCTTGACTGCACGAACATGTCCACTTTAGAGATCTCTAATAACGTTGACAGTTTTAGATGGTATTCCATATAGTCTTAAAATTCTCCATAATGAATCTCTGTGTGTCCTATCAAATGCCTTTTTAAAGTCTATAAAGTTCAGGATTAATGGTTTCTGCTTTTCAATATGTTCTTCAAGTATTATTCTTAGAGTAAAGATCTGGTCGAGACAGCTTCTCCCATTTCAAAATCCTGCTTGTTCTTCTCTCATTGGTGTATCCACTATATCCTTAATTCTGTTCAGAATCACTTTACAAAACACCTTTGACACAACTGATAGTAAGGTCACACCCCTCCAGTTATTGCAGTCACTGAGGTTGTCTTTTTTTTGTATTTTAACAATGATTCCCCTTTTCCATTTAGAAGGGACCTTTTATTCTTTCCAAATTGTATTAAACATTCTCTGTAGTTGGCTTATATATACATACAGTATATATATTGTTTACATGAGTTTAATCTAAAGAACGGACTCATTGTGTATTTCTTTCAAAGCTTTACTACAAACATGTTAGTTTATACTGGATGTAAGAAATCAGATTATGGAGTGTAGTTACATAAATCATATTATGCAGTGTAGTTACATAAATCAGATTATGGAGTGTAGTTACATAAATCAGATTATGCAGTGTAGTTACATAAATCAGATTATGGAGTGTAGTTACATAAATCAGATTAAGGAGTGTAGCTACATAAATCAGATTATGGAGTGTAGTTACATAAATCAGACTATGGAGTGTAGTTACATAAATCAGAATATGGATTGTAAACAAGACATGAATTATTTTTTCCTTCTTGCTTATTATGTCCATATCTAATACTGATTATCTGTGACAGAGTAAAAGATGTGATTATCTGTGACAGAGTAAAATATATGATTGTCTGTGACAGAGTAAAAGATGTGATTATCTGTGACAGAGTGAAAGATGTGATTGTCTGTGACAGAGTGGAAGTTGTAATTGTCTGTGGCAGAGTGAAATATGTGATTGTCTGTGGCAGAGTGAAAGCTGTGATTGTCTGTGACAGAGTGAAATATGTGATTGTCTGTGGCAGAGTGAAAGATGTGATTGTCTGTGCCAGAGTGGAATTTGTGATTGTCTGTGGCACAGTGAAAGATGTGATTGTTTGTGGCAGAGTGAAAGATGTGATTGTCTGTGGCACAGTGAAAGATGTTATTGTCTGTGGCAGAGTGAAAGATGTGATTGTCTGTGGCAGAGTGAAAGATGTATGATGAAGGGCAAAATTTTATACAAGGCTGCCTGCCTAATTTTTAACATTTCGTAAATAAAGTTAATCTGCTCATTCTTTCTCTCTCTGTATCTCTCTCTCTCTCTCTATTTCTCTCCCTATATCTCTATCTCTGTCTCTTTTTCTTACCTTATATCTCTATCTCTGTCTCTATTTCTTTTCCTATATCTCTATCTCTGTCTCTATTTCTCTCGGTGTATCTCTATCTCTGTCTCTATTTCTGTCCCTATATCTCTATCTCTGTCTCAATTTCTTTCCTTATATCTCTATCTCTGTCTCTATTTCTCTCCCTATATCTCTATCTTTTTTCTCTCCTTATATCTCTATCTCTGTCTCTATTTCTTTCCCTATATCCCTATCTCTGTCTCTTTTTCTCTCCGTATATCTCTATCTCTGTCTCTGTTTCTTTCCCTATATCTTTATCTCTGTCTCTATTTCTCTCCCTATATCTCTATCTCTGTCTCTATTTCTTTCTCTATATCTCTATCCCTGTCTCTATTTCTTTCTCTATATCTCTATCTCTGTGTCTATTTCTCTCCTTTTGTCTCTATCTCTGTCTCCCTCTTTAGCTTTCTTTGCCTCCCTCTCGTTCTCTCTCTCTCTCTCTCTCTCTCTCTCTCTCTCTCTTGTTGCTACATCATGTTTAACTCCAGCACAGCTCGGCTTCTGAGAGTCACATCTTTGAGGGCTGCAGCCAGCACTGAACCCCCCCCCCCCCTCCCCCCACTATGTCAGCGTAGGTTAGTGGGGGACGCGTGTAAATGTCACATCCGGGTTTCTGTATCGTAAATCCGCTAGAGGATGAATTGAGGGCGTGAGAGACGCGAGACAGAACATTAGGAAATTAGTGCTATCACCAACACACGGGTTGTAGTGTGTTGTATGTTTGCCCTACTTTATCCACACATCGTTTATTGTATGTTGTAAGTTTGCCTTGTTAAATCATAACATTAGTTATTGTATGTTGTATGTTTGTCATATTATATCAACATATTGTTATTGTATGTTCTATGTCTGTCCTACTTTATCAACTCATTGTTATACTTTGCCCTATTATACCAACACATCATTACTGTATGCTTGCCCTATTATACCAACACATCGTTATTGTATACTGTATGTTTGTCCTATTATATCAAAACATCGGTTTTTGTATGTTGCATGTTTGTTTGTCTTATTATATCAACACATTGTTATTGTATGTTGCATGTTTGTTCTACTATATCAACACAATATTGCATGTTTGCCCTACTTTACAAACACATCGCTTATTGTATGTTGCATGTTTGCCCTACTTTACAAACACATCGCTTATTGTATGTTGCATGTTTGCCCTACTTTACAAACACATCGCTTATTGTATTTTGTATGTCTGCCCTACTTTACAAACACATCGCTTATTGTATGTTGTATGTTTGCCCTACTTTACAAACACATCGCTTATTGTATGTTGTATGTTTGCCCTACTTTACAAACACATCGCTTATTGTATTTTGTATGTTTGCCCTACTTTACAAACACATCGCTTATTGTATGTTGCATGTTTGCCCTACTTTACAAACACATCGCTTATTGTATGTTGTATGTTTGTCCTACTTTACAAACACATCGCTTATTGTATGTTGTATGTTTGCCCTACTTTACAAACACATCGCTTATTGTATGTTGTATGTTTGCCCTACTTTACAAACACATCGCTTATTGTATTTTGTATGTTTGCACTACAAAATATACTGCAGGATGCCTGAAATCAAAAGACGACAAAATGTTAATGGGAAAAGATGACATTTTGGACAGAATACATCGGTGAGCTATATGGAGGAGAAAGACCAGAATTAACACCAGATACCGAAAACTGTGATGGACCACCAATACTTGAAGATGAAATCATAGATGCCATCAAACACATGAAGAAAGGAAAAGCAACTGGGCCTGACAATAAAACAATAGAAGAAACAGGCGTTACAGGAGATTCAGTCATTCATTTGCATGTCCCTTGCGGAACTTTGCCTCCAAAACAGCACTCCTGTAGGCCTCTACACGAGTGAACAAGATGGCCTGCTGCTGATGCTTCCATTTGCAGATCATCAACGATGTCTTGCAGCCATCTTCGCTTTGGTCTTCTTCTCTTTCTTTTTCCCATTTTGTACCTTTCCAAGACGGTCTTCTCTAGATTATCATGACGTTTAATGTGTCCAAAATATTTACGTTAGCCAGCCTTCTTCAATAGTATGGATATATTTGTTCTTTTTTTGTGTCCATGATATTTGAAGAACTCTTCTGTAGCATTTACATTCAAAGGCATTTATGCGTTAACAGCTGTTTTGTTAAGTGTCCAGGTCTCACAGTCATATGTTGGGATGGGAAAGACGCATGCCCTTAAAAATTTTATTTTTGTGGTTCTGTCTGCTCCTCTCCACAGATTCTTTATTTGTTTTACTTTCTGAAGAGCGATAGATGTCCTTTTAATTTCCCTCATTGTATCTCCATTATTAGTTAGTAGTGATCCAAGATATTCAAAACTCTCCACTTCTTCCAGTTTTTCCTCATTGATACATATTTCAGTTGCCTTATTTGTTTTGTCAGTTGTCATCAATTTAGTTTTCTTCGCATTAAGATAGAGGTTCTGCTCTTCGCTGTTCTTACGGACTGACATAAATAGTTTTTCCATTCCTTTTTGTGTTGTGGACAGTAATACTGTGTCATCAGCATATCTATTCTCTGGTAGTTCATAACATCCAATTGCTATGGCATCGTAATATTCTTTGTCTACATCTTCTCTAACATTCTTCATTATATTTTCAGTATACAAGTTAAATAAGTAAGGTGACAATATGCACCCCTGACGGACCCCTTGTTTTATGTCAAACCAAATTGTTGTTTCACCATTTATTCTTACTGCTGCTTGTTGATCTTGATAGAGTAGCGATGTTAATTGTATCAAATGTTTTGGAAACCTCATTTTTTTCATTATTTCCCAAAGTTTCTGGTGATGTACAGAATCAAATGCCTTTGAGTATTCTATAAAGGCTAAATATAGATTCACATTAAACTCTCTGCATTTCTCTGTTATTAATCTTATATTGAATATATGATCTCTTGATCCTCTTCCTTTGCTAAAACCAGCGTGGACCGTATTGACTTCTTCTATTTTCTTACGAAGTCTACCCATTATGATTTTTAACAGAATTTTAATGGGATGACTAATCAGGGCAACAGTTCTGTAGTTTGTGCATAATTTCAAGTTACCCTTTTTTGGCAGTGGTATGAATACATTTCCTTTCCATTCTTTTGTCCAAATACCTGAATGCCATATCTTTTTACATAGTGCATGATAGATTATTGCACACTCCTTTCCTCCTTCTTTAATAAATTCAGCTGTTATCTCATCACATCCTGGTGATTTACCATTTTTCAGATTCTTTATTGCCCATAAAACTTCTTCTATTGTCGGTTCGGGTTCTTTCTCCTCCAATAATAATTCACACTGTTGATTTCTGCTTTCACAGTCAGTTGTTTCATACATTTCTCTGCAATATTCCTTCCATCTTTCTAGAATTTCCTCGGTCTCTGTCAAGGTATTCCTCATCTCATCACAAATTACATTTAGCTTAGGTGTGACATTTCTCGTCAATGTTTTCATTTCTTTAAACATTTCACTATCTCTTCCACACTTCTGATGTTCCTCTATTCTTTCACAACAATCTTGTATGTATTGTTTTTTTGTCTTTTCTTATGTTTCTTCGTACTTCTTTTGTTAAAGATTTATATTCCTCTTTGTTGTTGTTTATCACTTTTCATTTCGGCTTCATTTCTCTATGTTGTTTTATCAGTTCTAGTGTACCTGCTGTAATCCATCCATTCTTTTGTGTTTTCTTTACTGGAACCATGTCTTTAGCTGTTGTTATTAAGATATCTCTGGTCTGTGTAGCCAATTCATCTGGTGTCATCTCCTCCTGTACAGCCATGGGGATTTCGAAACGGTTCTTCACTTCTATACCGTATTGTTCTTGTATTTTTGTAAGATCAAAGCGGTGTTGTCTTGATCCCGTAACTGTCTTTTTTATCTTTATCTTCATGTCTGCTATTAATAACTCATGGTCCGTGTCACAATCAGCACCTGGTAAAGTTTTTGCTGATGTTATACTTGATCTCCACCTTCTTAGCACTAAAATGTAATCTGTTTGATTCTTGGTTTTCCCATCAGGTGATGTCCATGTGTAAAGTCTTCTTGGATGTTGTTTAAAAAGTGTGTTAGCTATCATTAGCTCATTTTCCATGCAAAACGCCATCAGATTGTCTCCTGCCTCATTTCTATGTCCTATGCTAAATTTCCCTACAACATGTCCTTCATCTTCTGCTTTTTCTGTACCAATTTTTGCATTAAAATCACCCGATACTAATACAATATCATTTTTATGTATCTGGTCTATCGTCGTTTGTAGTGTGTTATAAAATTCTTCTACTTCCTCTTCTGCTGCTGCTGATGTAGGTGCATATATCTGGATGATTGTTACATTTCTAGGTGTGCCCTTAAGTCTGATTGTGAGGATTCTATCACTTACTGGATTGTAGCCTAGTAATGCTTTTGATGTTGATTTGTCCAAATAAAAAGCCACTCCATTCTTTCCTCCTAATTCTTCACCAGAGTATATAAAGATATTATCATTCTCGTTCTTAAAATGTCCTGATCCTTTCCATCGATGTTCGCAGATTCTCAAAATGTGTATCCCCGTTCTTTTCATTTCGTCACTTATTATTTGATACTTTCCCTCATACATATTTCTCACATTCCATGTTCCTACTCTTGTTTTTCTTTTTAGTTTGATGTAGGGTTTTCCTTGGTAACACCGTCAGGATTTTGTCCGTCATCACAATTACTAGTACTGACCTCTGCCTCACACTCTTTCCCAGTGTTAAAATTAGATCTATCTGGCCTGGGGGTCTCACCACCAGATCTTTTTCCTATCTGACTTTCCATGTTGCTGTTTGGGTTTCTTGGTATATTTCCAGAAAATAGTTTACCATTGCTTTCCTTCCGGGCAGTGACTGTACTAGTCAGTGATCGTAGCCATTGTCCCTATACTGAGATCATCTGCCTACCATCATAGAATGGTGACCATAACCAACATTATCTGTCAGCAGCTGCTCTCCCATTCCATCCACCACCTGCTCCCACGGCTTCACGTCACCCTGATCAGGGGGCTATACGGGTACTCCACTTTGCCCAAGGGTGTCCCGTAGACTGACGGAGGTAAGGATACGTCTTACTTCTCCTGTGATAGGGGATACCCCTACCCCGCTAACCGCAGGAGATAGGAATAAAAATAATAACCAAGTTATCATAGATTTACAACCGTGGTTATGTAAAATGTATAATAATTGGGTTTGGTTTGGGATAATTGCTATTATATCGTTTATTACTTATTATTGCTCATTTTTTTTATCTTCCTTTTAACTTCTTCACTTATTACTTCTTTACTTCTCTCCCTCAACTCGCTTCTCACCCCAATCTCGCTTCTTCATCTTTTAACTTTAGTCATTCTTTATCACCGTCAATGCTCGTCAGTGCTCGTCAATGCTCGTCAATGCTCATCAGTGCTCGTTAATGCTCGTCAGTGCTCGTCAATGCTCGTCAATGCTCATCAGTGCTCGTTAATGCTCGTCAGTGCTCGTCAATGCTCGTCAATGCTCGTCAATGCTCGTCAATGCTCGTCAGTGCTCGTCAATGCTCGTTAATGCTCGTCAGTGGCCGTTGAATGGAGCTCGTCTTTGGTGCTGATGGCTTAAACCGCCAGCCTAATCAAATGAGACGGTGCCCAGGGATGTAGAGCTGTGCATGGAACTCTCAGTTACCTGCACTCTTCCTGACGATACTACCCAGGTTCCTATCCTCTGTCAGCTGATGTCCATAAGCTCCCTTAAATAACCTTCGTGTCTGGAACAAATGAACTTATCGGTCATTGTTTCCCCAGCTCCTCCAACAATAAATAACAACTCACAAAACGTAAATTTGATCCAGGAAAAAATAAAAGGTTGGTTTACTGACAGCACCAGATACCACACACAGTTACACCAGATAACATATAAACACACACAACAGGTCCTCCATAGCAGTTAACACCAGACACGAGAAATATGAGCATGTCATGACATATCAGCATGAAACAACCACAAGCATGCCATGACACTGTAACAAAGACTAACAACAGTCTATATGAGAGACTGTAACAAAGACTAACAACAGTCTATATGAGAGACTGTAACGAAGACTAACAACAGTCTATATGAGAGACTGTAACGAAGACTAACAACAGTCTATATGAGAGACTGTAACGAAGACTAACAACAGTCTATATGAGAGACTGTAACGAAGACTAACAACAGTCTATATGAGAGACTGTAACGAAGACTAACAACAGTCTATATGAGAGACTGTAACGAAGACTAACAACAGTCTATATGAGAGACTGTAACGAAGACTAACAACAGTCTGTATGAGAGACGGAATGAACAGGGCAAGCTGAAACCTCTGAAACAGACATAAAATAACAGGCAGTCTAAGCTGACACAAGATGGAAGCTTACTGGCACGGCTACTGGATCATGTACACAAGTTTTCGTGGTAGAAGTTGTTTTTTTTACATGAAGCTATGAAGTGGATTTAATATGTGTGTATTGTCTGTTTGTTATGTGCAAACACAAGTTTGTGAGTTACAGTGTGATGGCAGAGAAGCTACATGTTTATACACAGCATCACATACATCGAATACGGCGTCCCATAAACTGAGCACAGCGTCCCATACACTGAGCACAGCATCACATACACCGAGTACAGCGTCTCATACACTGAGCACAGCGTCCCATACACTGAGTACAGTGTCTCATACACTGAGCACAACGTCCCATACACTGACTACAGCGTCCTATACACTGAGCACAGCGTCCCATACACTGAGTACAACGTCCTATACGCTGAGCACAGCGTCCCATACACTGAGTACAACGTCCTATACGCTGAGCACAGCGTCCCATACACTGAGTACAGCGTCTCATACACTGAGCACAGTATAACATACACCTAGTACAGCGTCTCATATACCGAGTACAGCGTCCCATATACCGAGTACAGCGTCCCATACAACGGGTGCAAGTTCCATACACTTAGTACAGCGTCCCATACACTTAGTACAGCGTCCTACACACTGAGTACAGTGTCCCATACACTGAGTACAGCGTCCCATACACCGAGGCCAGCGTCACATACACCGGGTGCAGGGTTACATACACTGAGTACAGCGTCCCATACACCGAGGACAGCGCTTCATACACCGAGTACATTGTCACAGACACCGAGTACATTGTCACATACACCGAGTACAGCGTCACATACACCGAAAGCAGCGTCCCATGCACGGATTACAGCGTCCCATACACCGAGGACAGCGCTTCATACACCGAGTACATTGTCACAGACACCGAGTACAGCGTCACATACACCGAAAGCAGTGTCCCATACACCGATAAAAGCGTCCCATAGATTGATAGAAACGTCTCATACACCGAGAACTGAATCACATACACTGAATTGTCCCACACACTGAATTGTCCCACACACTGAATTGTCCCACACACTGAATTGTCCCACACACTGAATGTAGATAGAAAGAAAGTGATATGTAACAAAAATAAGCAAATATCCCTAGTTTCTGCAGGGATACACACGGTACCTTGTCACATTTCTTGGTTTTCAACAAATAAACTACTTAATGGATCCTGATTATTCTTACTCCAAGAGAGAGAGAGAGAGAGAGAGAGAGAGAAAGAGATAAAGTCTGCTTGCAGAGCTCTCGTGGTTTGCCGCTAGGACTTAGCACTAGCAAATATGGCGGTCATTAAACGTGAGCAGCCCTTTTATGTTTTGGAATACGCAAGAACCTCGTCCACTGTGAGTGTGCAGCGACGATTTGGAGCGGAATTCCAGAAGGCAGCACCTGTTTTCAACAGTATCAAAAACTGATATGAGAAATTCCGGGATGAAGGCTGTCTGTGCACAGCTCCTCGGCAGCAGGGACGTCCAGGACCAAGGGAAGGAACTGTGAATCGTGTTAGAGAAGCTTACCAGCCAAGACCCCGCCTTCGTCCCGGAATTTCGCACACCACTTCTTGATGCTGGTGAAAACAGGCGCTGCTTTCTGAAATCGTCACTGCACACAACGGACGAGGTCCTTGCGTGTTCCAAAACACAAAATGACTGCTCACGTTTACTGAACGCCATATTTGCTACTACTGCGTCATACTGGCAAACCACGCGAGCTCTGCAAGCGGACTTTATTTTTAAAAAAGCTTAGGAGTTTCTCTCTCTCTCTCCACTCACTCCCTCTCTCTCTCTCTCTCTCTCTCTTGGCGTAAGAATAATCATCATCATGATCCGTTACGTAGTTGCGAAGTTTTAAAATGTTTTACAGGCTTATGAGTAACCCTATATAAATAATTTATTTTCATTATCTTTGAAAGCAAATAAATCCTGACACCGAACATGAAAATCTATGAATATGTCTCCATTTGTTCTCAGAGTGCACAAAAGAAGACAAATCCATGAATATGTCTCCATTTGTTCTCAGAGTGCACAAAAGAAGACAAATCCATGAATATGTCTCCATTTGTTCTCAGCGCGATATGCGAAGCAAGACTACAACAGAAAGTGTTTAAAACAACTGACAAGCTGTAATGTGATAGGTCTTGCGCCACTTAAGAAGCGTGTAAACGCATGCCATACATATACCTTTCTTTCTTGACTAAAGAAGCTTGTAAACGTTTACATATGGCCTGCTGTGACAAGACCCTTCTATGATTATCTGCTGTCGCAGTAACTTATCAGTTTCTTTTTCATTTCAAATGTAGCACCAAGTTTTACGGCTTTGGTCTGGCAACTGTAGCTATGAAAGGACAGAGTTCAACGACTGTCTCGTCTCATAATCGATATTCAAAGTAGTAAAATTTCGATCGTGCCTGAGAAAAATGGTTTTCAAATTATGATCACGTTAAATACAACTGTTCTAATTCATTTATCATGTCTTGTAATATTAAAACAACGACAAACATTATGCCATAACTATGTTCATGTTACTAGTACCACTTATGCTCTCTGTACCTGGACTATTTTGTATGTTTTTATATCACAGAACTCTGACTATAGTCTACATACAGAAATACTATGTGGGGCCTTAGAGACCATGTTTCCAAAATTGTCTTGGCCACGGTTTGTTCTTAAAACTGTCTTGGCCATGTTTAGATCATTTGTTCCTAGAACTACAGTGTAGCGACACTGCCAAACCTTTCCATGCCACAGCACATGGAACAGATGAAAAAACTATCACAGCGCATGTAACAGATGAAAAATACTGTCACAGCACATGGAACAGATGAAAAAACTATCACAGCGCATAGAACAGATGAAAAAACTATCACAGCACATGGAACAGATGAAAAACTATCACAGCGCATAGAACAGATGAAAAAAACTTCACAGCACATGGAACAGATGAAAAAACTATCACAGCGCATGTAACAGATGAAAAAACTATCACAGCACATGGAACAGATGAAAAAACTATCACAGCACATGGAACAGATGAAAAAACTATTACAGCACATGGAACAGATGAAAAAATTATCACAGCACATAGAACAGATAAAAACTATCACAGCACATGGAACAGATGAGAAAACTATCACAGCACATGGAACAGATAAAAACTATCATAGCACATGGAACAGATGAAAAAAACTATCACAACACATGGAACAGATGAGTAAACTGTCACAGCACATGGAACAGATGAGGAAACTATCACAGCACATGGAACAGATGAGAAAACTGTCATAGCACCAAAAGCAAAATCACCTCTTTTAGATCCCCCCCTCCAAAAAAAAAAAACATCTGCCACACACATGCAGACCTTTGGCAGCACATTACTGTAGAGAAAAAGATAGAAATTTAGCGCTGACAAGTGTACAGACTGTCAGTTTATTACACATTGGTGTTCATTGTACAGTCTGCCCGTCTAGAACAATTGTTCATTTTACAGGCTGCCCGTTTAGAACAATTGCCCATTTTACAGTCTGCCAGTCTAGAACAATTGTCCATTTTACAGTCTGCCCGCCTAGAACAATTGTTCATTTTAGAGGCTGCCTGTCCAGAACAGTTGTCCATTTTTTATGAATTTATGTGAGACCCTATACTCTTCTTTCTTTCCTTTCTTTCTTTCTTTTTTTTCTTTCTTTCTTTCTTATCCTTCTCTTTCTCCCCCACCCCCCCCCCCCCCGTGGTTAGCTAACATTCATGTTGTTGATATAATAATAACTATATCTTCTTATGTGCATATGATATCATCAGCACGACAACATCTGCATAGGACTAAAATCCAGCTTATGTTAGTGTAATCACTGACAACTACAAGTATTCATGAAATAATGAACAACACAAGATTCGTTTATTTTTTCAGTAATACTGAAAACAAAAATCATTCACTCTCTCGACAAAATTGATACACCTGTGAACATACACAAGGACTGGAAGATCCAGCGCTCAGGTATGGTGCACCTTTATTGCAGACACAGGTAAAAATAAATTTTATGGCTTATCACAGTGTAAGACTTGACTGAAAAGCTGTAAATAAACAATCAGCTCTGCCAGGATCTGCAAAGAAGTATGTCACGACACGGACTTTCTTCACTACATCATTCTGACTAACAAGAAAACGTAAACAGTTTACTTACACAAGCCGGAAGATTTATGTTTGTTATTATAATATTATCAAAAATGATTCAAGATATGTAATACAATGTTTGTTTTAAAAGTACAGGTAAGTGCTCAGATGTACTGTCAGGAGTGTGCAATGTAGGTCTGAAGTGCTCTCATGTGGAAGCCATCAGTGGAAGCGTTGACAGATACCTCATGTGGAAGCCATCAGTGGAAGCGTTGACAGATACCTCATGTGGAAGCCATCAATGGAAACGTTGACAGATACCTCATATGGAAGCCATCAATGGAAACGTTGACAGACACCTCATGTAGTGTTTCTTGAATGTGCTTCAATGAAGAGTCAGTCTCTCTAGTGACAGCCGGCCGCATCAAATACATGGTGTCATGCAAAGCCGCATCAAATACATGGTGTCATGCAAAGCCGCATCAAATACATGGTGTCATGCAAAGCCACATAAAATACATGGTGTCATGCTGAGACATATAAAATACATGGTGTCATGCTGAGACATATAAAATACATGGTGCCATGCAAAGCCACATAAAATACATGGTGTCATGCCGAGACATATAAAATACATGGTGTCATGCTGAGACATATAAAATACATGGTGTCATGCTGAGACATATAAAATACATGGTGTCATGCTGAGACATATAAAATACATGGTGTCATGCTGAGACATATAAAATACATGGTGTCATGCTGAGACATATAAAATACATGGTGTCATGCAAAGCCACATAAAATACGTTGTGTCATGCAAAGCCACATAAAATACATGGTGTCATGCTGAGCCATATAAAATACATGGTGTCATGCTGAGCCACATAAAATACATGGTGTCATCCAAAGCCACATAAAATACATGGTGTCATGCTGAGCCATATAAAATACATGGTGTCTTGTAAAGCCACATAAAATAGATGGTGTCATGTAAAGCCACATAAAATACATGGTGTCATGCAAAGCCACATAAAATTCATGGTGTCATGCAAAGCCATATAAAATCATGGTGTCATGTAAAACTACATCAAATACATGGTGTTTCCTGCCCTGAATTAGTGTATTATTTCTCTTTCTACCAGCTAACCACTCTAATTACTCTTTCTAGCAGTGCACCACTCTAATTACTCTTTCTAGCAGTGCACCAATCTAATTACTCTTTCTACCAGCTAACCACTCTAATTACTCTTTCTAGCAGTGCACCACTCTAATTACTCTTTCTAGCAGTGCACCAATCTAATTACTCTTTCTACCAGCTAACCACTCTAATTACTCTTTCTAGCAGTGCACCACTCTAATTACTCTTTCTAGCAGTGCACCACTCTAATTACTCTTTCTAGCAGTGCACCAATCTAATTACTCTTTCTACCAGCTAACCACTCTAATTACTCTTTCTACCAGCTAACCACTCTAATTACTCTTTCTAGCAGTTCACCAATCTAATTACTCTTTCTAGCAGTGCACCAATCTAATTACTCTTTCTAGCAGTGCACCACTCTAATTACTCTTTCTAGCAGTGCACCACTCTAATTACTCTTTCTAGCAGTGCACCACTCTAATTACTCTTTCTAGCAGTGCACCACTCTAATTACTCTTTCTAGCAGTGCACCACTCTAATTACTCTTTCTAGCAGTGCACCACTCTAATTACTCTTTCTAGCAGTGCACCACTCTAATTACTCTTTCTAGCAGTGCACCAATCTAATTACTCTTTCTAGCAGTGCACCACTCTAATTACTCTTTCTAGCAGTGCACCAATCTAATTACTCTTTCTAGCAGTGCACCACTCTAATTATTAAACCACTCAGAATGTGCTAGGCTTAAGAAAAAGACACAGACAGAAAAACAGAAAGAACGAACAGACTTTATTTCCAAAGGATTAAGAATTGGTCACTCAGACGAGTCTAACGTTCTGGTCTACACCATTCAGCTTTCATTCAGTCACACTCACTCAGTCACACTCACTCAGTCACACTCACTCAGTCACACTCTCTCAGCTTTTATTAATGAACATGAAGAAGAAAACAAATAAATAAATAATAAACCATTCTTTTACATACACTCCACGCTCTGATTTATGTAACTACATGAAATACCATACACACACACATATATATATGGAGACAGCACAGAGGACATCAACAGCAGACTTACTAGAACAAACCAGGCTTTTGCAGTGCTGCAGAATGTATGGAAATCAAATAAACTAAGCATAAATATGAAAATCAGGATATTTAAGAGTAATGTTCTAAGTGTACTACTCTATGGAAGTGAATGCTGGAAAATCACCAAAACCATAGAAAACAAGTTGAATTCTTTCCAGACTAAATGTTTACGAAGAATTAGAAAAATATTTTGGCCAAACACCATAAGAAATAACATCTTATTAGCAGAAATGCAGATGAAGCCACTGACAACAATTATTGAGGAAAGACGCTGGCGATGGTTGGGACATGTGCTCCGAATGACTGACAACTCACTACCGAAAATAGCACTAAGATGGACACCACAGGGGAGCAGAAGTAAGGGTAGACCAAAAGAGACATGGAGAAGAACAACAGAAAGGATGTTGAGCAATAGAGGGCTCACCTGGGCAAGAGCAGAAAAAAAGGCGAAGGACAGGCATTTGTGGAAAACCCTTGCGGAAGCCCCATGTGCCCTGGGCACTTAAGGTTCATATATATATATATATATATATATATATATATATATATATATATATATATATATATGTAAGTATATATGATCAGCTGTCATGTATGGATCAGAAACGTGGAATACAACAAAGAAACATGAACAACAATTGCAGATCTTTATGAACAAGATCCAGCGAAGAACCTTTGGGCCCACAAAGGATACCAACAGTGGAGAATGGAGAGCTAGAAAGAACACTGAACTGAATAGCTTATTTAAATCCCAATGAATTATAAATGTTTTGAAACTGAACAGATTACGCTCACTGGACCATGTAGAAAGAATGGAAGAGAACAAACTAAAATGATGTATGCACAAGAGATGAAGGAAACAAGATCAAGGGGTAGACCAAGACAGAGGTAGAAAGACGACATAGAAAAGGATATAAAAGAAACTGATGTCACCAACTGGAGAGAGAAGATTAGGAAGAGAGAGGAATGAAGGCGAACTTTATCTGCAGTAATGAGCCTTCATGGCTCAGAAAGCTGAAGAATGAGCCTTCATGGCTCAGAAAGCTGAAGAATGAGCCTTCATGGCTCAGAAAGCTGAAGAATGAGCCTTCATGGCTCAGAAAGCTGAAGAATGAGCCTTCATGGCTCAGAAAGCTGAAGAATGAGCCTTCATGGCTCAGAAAGCTGAAGAATGAGCCTGAAGTGCCCAGGGCACATGGGGCTTCCGCAAGGGTTTTCCACAAATGCCTGTCCTTTGCCTTTTTTTCTGCTCTTGCCCAAGTGAGTCCTCTATTGCTCAACATCCTCTCTGTTGTTCTTCTCCATGTCTCTTTTGGTCTACCTTTACTTCTGTTCCTCTGTGCTGTCTCCATCTTCTACTACTTTACTACCAAGATATGCAAATTCGTTGATCTCCTCCACTAGCTTGTTATCTACTCTCATTACATTTCTGTTGTTCACATTTTGCTTCATTAACTTTGTCTTTCCTACATTGATCTTTACTCCTGTATTGTTAGCATTATGAATTAGCTTGTTTATTTTATCTTGCATATCTTTGTGGCTGCTTGATAGTGGACAAATATCATCCACAAAGTCAAGATCCTCCAGCACTGTGTCGAGTGTCCACTGTAATCCTCTGCGTTTGTCTGATGTTGCCTCCTTCATCAAACAGTCTACTGCTAAAATAAATAATGTTGGTGATAGTACACATTCCTGCTTTATTCCTGTTTGTACCCTAAAGCTGCTGGAGGTATGTTCTCCACAGATAACTTTTCACAGAAAACTCTCGTATAGGGCTTTGATAACATCCATGCCGTCTTAGAATTGTCCACAGTGTATCTCTGTTAACACTGTCAAAGGCTTTCTCAAAATCTACGAACAGTGCGTATGTTGTGTTATGCCACTCATTTGCATATTCTAATATTTATCTAATTACAAATATGTGGTCTGTGCTTGATCTTCCTTTCCTAAATCCTGCCTGCTCTCTCCGAATGTTTCCCCTCAAGCGCTGGCACAATTCTGTTGATGATTGTGCGGCAGAATACTTTACTGGGCAGGAGAGTAATGCCTCTCTCAAGTCCCGCAATCTCTGAGGTCACCCTTCTTTGGTAGTTTTACTAAAAGTCCAGCTTTCACTCTTCACTCTGAGGTCACCCTTCTTTGATTCATTCATTCATTTGCATGT
The DNA here is from genome assembly GCA_009760885.1 of Achatina immaculata. Classification (NCBI taxonomy): domain Eukaryota; kingdom Metazoa; phylum Mollusca; class Gastropoda; order Stylommatophora; family Achatinidae; genus Lissachatina; species Lissachatina immaculata. The sequence goes on along the minus strand of CM019717.1, from coordinate 66,524,500 downwards.
CCCTTGCGGAACTTTGCCTCCCAAACAGCACTCCTGTAGGCCTTTCGATTGTGAGCAAGATGGCCTGTTGCTGATGCATCCATTTGCAGATCATCAACGATGTCTTGCAGCCATTTTCGTTTTGGTCTTCCCCTCTTTCTTTTTTCCCATTATGTATCCTTCTTTGGCAGTTTTACTATGTCCAGTTTTCACTCTTCACTCGCATTTATGTGTGCACATACGTACAAGATACATATATAGTCAGACACACGTATACAAAGACATATTTACATATTCCTACATGTATACACGTGCAGACACAGACAGACGATGTATCTTGTACAGACAAAACAAACTATTTTTTTCACTACAAGCACAGAAATGAAATTTCGCGGACCGCAAATAAAAGATTAACCGACTCAGTCAGCACCTAGGTGTATCTGAAACACCTTGTACAGGTTATTATTCTTAGTTTCAAACAGGTCTATCTAACACACCTCATTCAATCATTCATTTGCATGCCCCTTGCGGAACTTTTCCTCCCAAACAGCTCTCCTGTAGGCCTCTCGGTTGTGAGCAAGATAGCCTGCTGCTGCGTCGTTCTAACACACATAGTATAAGTTATTATTCTTAGTTTGAAACATGCGTATCTAACACATCTAGTATAAGTTATTATTCTTAGTTTCGAACATGCGTATCTAACACACCTAGTATAAGTTATTATTCTTAGTTTTAAACATGTGTATCTAACACATCTAGTATAGGTTAGTATTCTTAGTTTCAAACAGGTATATCATTCCTTTGTTGAACAATATAAACTACTTGCTAATGGCCGACCGTATTTTGCCTTCAATCATATTTTGTGCAAATTGTCCAGAGTTAATGAAGTCCTGGTTTTCCCAAGATTCATTTCTTCATCAAAACTTCGATTAAACTTTGATGCTGTAAATTCAGTTGTGTCAACTGAGAATCTTTCGTAATTAATTTTTTGTTGTTGTTGCACAACTTTCAGTTTCATTCTATTAGCCTATTTTCCGTCGAGTTCCATATTCGGCCGTCCTTCGTGCAACTTGTTGATCTAGCTTATATAGTACTAATTATTTAATCTCCTCATAGTTTTGAATACTCAGAATGAATTCATCCCACTGTTTATGTTCTCTGATATTTATAGCAATTATCGCTGTTTCTCCGTAAACAGAAATGATGATAATTCTGGCAAAATAACAACATTTACCTCTCCAAACCGCCCTCGAGGAAACGCGTTGGCGCCACGTGGCTGTTCTAACACACACACAGACTTTGTCACATCTAACCGATCTGCTTCATGTGTTTAAACAATTAATACCTGTCAGTTTCTCAATGATTGTTTTCTGATGAATTTGAACAGAAATTAAATATTTCAGTAAATTGAAGGAAATAAAAATATGAACTCTTGGCAGAAATCAGAGCGAAGAAAAGAGATAACAACAGCGGCAGTTTTTGGTCTGGATTGTTTTTGTTTCGCTTTCCTTTGGGATATTTAAGGAAAGAAAGCAGTCATCATCATCATCATCATCATCATCATCAACAACAACAACAACACCAACAGCAGCAACACCACAACAAGCACACGTCATCAATATCACAACCACTATTTCCACCATTATTACTATTATCACTATCACATTACAGTCAATGCCAGTATTACTATCACATTACAGTCATCACCAGTATTACTATTATCACAATCGCCACCGCAGTCACCATCAGCACCGTTATTATAGCCACCATAGTCACAACTGGTATTGTTATTACCACCACCAAAGTCACAACCGGTACTGTTATTATTACCACCAAAGTCAGTCACAACCAGTACTGTTATTATTATAACCAAAGTGACAACTAATACTGTTATTATAACAACCACTACTGTTATTATCACAACCAGTACTGTTATTATCACCACCAAAGTCAATCACAACCAGTACTGTTATTATTAAAACCAAAGTGACCACCAGTACTGTTGTTATCACAACCACTACTGTTATTATCACAATAAGTACTTTTATTATCACCACTAATGTCAGTTACAACCATTACTGTTATTATTACCACCAAAGTCACAAGCAGTACTGTTATTATCACCACCATAGTCACAATCAGTACTGTTATTATCACCACCATAGTCACAACCAGTACTGCTGTTATCACCACCAAAGTCACAACTGGTACTGTTATTATCACCACCAAAGTCACAACCAGTACTGTTGTTATCAAAGTCACAATCAGTATTGTTATTATCACCACCAAAGTCACAATCAGTACTGTTATTATCACCAAAGTCACAACTAGTACTGTTATTATCATCAAAGTCACAATTAGTACTGTTATCACCACCAAAGTCACAATCAGTACTGTTATTATCATCAACGTCACAACCAGTACTGTTATCACTACCAAAGTCACAATCAGTACTGTTATTATCATCAAAGTCACAACCAGTACTGTTATCACCACCAAAGTCACAATCAGTACTGTTATTACCACCAAAGTCACAACCAGTACTGTTATCACCACCAAAGTCACAATCAGTACTGTTATTATCATCAAAGTCACAATCAGTACTGTTATTATCATCAAAGTCACAATCAGTACTGTTATTATCATCACCAAAGACACAACCAGTACTGTTATTATCACCACCAAAGTCACAACCAGTACTGTTATTATCACCACCAAAGTCACAATCAGTACTGTTATTATCACCAAAGTCACAACTAGTACTGTTATTATCACCACCATAGTCACAATCAGTACTGTTATTATCACCACCATAGTCACAACCAGTACTGCTGTTATCACCACCAAAGTCACAACTGGTACTGTTATTATCACCACCAAAGTCACAACCAGTACTGTTGTTATCAAAGTCACAATCAGTATTGTTATTATCACCACCAAAGTCACAATCAGTACTGTTATTATCACCAAAGTCACAACTAGTACTGTTATTATCATCAAAGTCACAATTAGTACTGTTATCACCACCAAAGTCACAATCAGTACTGTTATTATCATCAACGTCACAACCAGTACTGTTATCACTACCAAAGTCACAATCAGTACTGTTATTATCATCAAAGTCACAACCAGTACTGTTATCACCACCAAAGTCACAATCAGTACTGTTATTACCACCAAAGTCACAACCAGTACTGTTATCACCACCAAAGTCACAATCAGTACTGTTATTATCATCAAAGTCACAATCAGTACTGTTATTATCATCAAAGTCACAATCAGTACTGTTATTATCATCACCAAAGACACAACCAGTACTGTTATTATCACCACCAAAGTCACAACCAGTACTGTTATTATCACCACCAAAGTCACAATCAGTACTGTTATTATCACCAAAGTCACAACTAGTACTGTTATTATCACCACCAAAGTCACAATCAGTACTGTTATTATCACCACCAAAGTCACAATCAGTACTGTTACTATCACCACCAAAGTCACAATCAGTACTGTTATTATCACCACCAAAGTCACAATCATTACTGTTATTATCACCAGCAAAGTCACAATCAGTACTGTTATTACCACAAAAGTCACAATCAGTACTGTTATTATCATCAAAATCACAATCAGTACTGTTATTATCACCACCAAAGTCACAATCAGTACTGTTATTATCACCACCAAAGTCACAATCAGTACTGTTATTACCACCAAAGTCACAATCAGTACTGTTATTATCATCACCAAAGACACAACCAGTACTGTTAATATCATCACCAAAGTCACAATCAGTACTGTTATTATCACCACCAAAGTCACAAGCAGTACTGTTATTATCACCACCATAGTTACAACCATTACTGTTGTTATTATCACCAAAGTCACAACTAGTACTGTTATTATCACCACCAAAGTCACAACCAGTACTGTTATTATCACCACCAAATTCACAATCGGTACTGTTATTATAACCAAAGTCACAAGAAGTACTGTTATTATCACCAAAGTCACAATCAGTACTGTTGTTATCACCACCAAAGTCACAACCAGTACCGTTATCACCACCAAAGTCACAATCAGTACTGTTATTATCACCACCAAAGTCACAACCAGTACTGTTATCACCACCAAAGTCACAATCAGTACTGTTATTATCATCAAAGTCACAATCAGTACTGTTATTATCATCAAAGTCACAATCAGTACTGTTATTATCATCACCAAAGACACAATCAGTACTGTTATTATTACAACCAAAGTCACAACCAATACTGTTATTATCACAACCACTACTGTTATTATCACAACCAGTACTGTTATTATCACCACCATAGTTACAACCAGTACTGTTGTTATCATCACCAAAGTCACAACCAGTACTGTTATTATCACCACCAAAGTCACAACCAGTACTGTTATTATCACCACTAAAGTCACAACCAGTACTATTGTTATCATCACCAGAGTTACCACCAACTCTGTTGTTATAACCACCACAGTTATCACCAGTAATTATCACCATCACAGTTATCATCAGCAATTATCACCACCAAGGTCACAACTGGTACTGTTGTTATCACCACGACAGATGCCACCAGTATTGTTATTATAACCATCACAGTTACCAACAGTAATTATCACCATTACAGTTACCATAAGTACTGTTATTATCATCATCACATTTACCATCAGTACTGTTATTATCATCACCACAGTTACCATCAGTATTGGTATTATCACATTGGAAATCACCAACAGTATTACTATGACTGTCATCATAGCCACCGTTATTATCAAGATACTTATCATTATTATAATCTTCATCAAGCAGTATAAGAGTTATTGACCCTTAATTTAGAACAAGGAGAAAAGTTCCATCAAAAGCTGTTTTCTGAAAATCTAAGAATATGACATATGACTATGACTTTATGCTGACAAGAATGTGATATATGACTATGACTTTATGCTGACAAGAATGTGATACATGACTATGACTTTATGCTGACAAGAATATGATACATGACTATGACTTTATGCTGACAAGAATGTGACACATGACTATGACTTTATGCTGAAAAGAATATGATATATGACTATGACTTTATGCTGACAAGAATATGATACATGACTATGACTTTATGCTGACAAGAATATGATACATGACTATGATTTTATGCTGACAAGAATATGATATATGACTATGACTTTATGCTGAAAAGAATATGACATATGTCTATGACTTTATGCTGACAAGGATAATTTGATGACGTAATATCAGTGGTTAGCAAAAACAAATCTATACAAACAAGCAAGAAGAAAACAACAAAACATATTTACAAGTCAGATATTCTTGTTTAAACATATTTATGATTGTGATATTCTTATTTGAACATATTTATGACTGGGATATTCTTATCTAAACATATTTATGAATTATATCTTCGTATCTAAACATCTTTATGACTGAGATCTTCTTATCTGGAGATTTTTGACTGAGATCTTATTTATGATTTAGATCTTCTTACATAAACATATATATATATATATATATATATATATATATATATATATATGACTGAGATCTTCTTATGTAAACATTTATGATCGAGATCTTCTTATCAAAACTTATTTATGACTTAGATCTTCTTATTTAAACATATTTATGACTGAGATCTTCTTATCTAAACATTTATGACTGAAATCGTCTTATAGAAACATATTTATGGCCGAGATCTTCTTATCTAAACATTTATGACTGAAATCGTCTTATCGAAACATATTTATGACCGTGTTCTTCTTATCTAAACATATTTATGGCCGAGATCTTCTTATGTAAACATATTAATGACTGAGATACTCTTATCTAAACATTTATCACTGAAATCTTCTTATCTCAACATTTATGACTGAGATCTTATCTCAACATCTATGACTGAAATCTCCTTATCTCAACATTTATGACTGAAATCTCCTTATCTCAACATTTATGACTGAGATCTTCTTATCTCAACATTTATGACTGAAATCTCCTTATCTCAACATTTGTGACTGAAATCTTCTTATCTAAACATTTATCACTGAGATCTTCTTATGTAAACATTTATGACTAAAATCCTCTTATCTAAACATTTATCACTGAGATCTTCTTACGTAAACATTTATGACTAAAATCTTCTTATATAAACATTTATGACTAAAATCTTCTTACCAAAACATTTATGACTAAAATCTTTTTATCTAAACATTTATGACTAAAATCTTTTTATCTAAACATTTATGACTAAAATCTTCTTACCAAAACATTTATGACTAAAATCTTCTTATCTAAACATTTATGACTAAAATCTTCTTACCAAAACATGTATGACTAAAATCTTCTTATCTAAACATTTATGACTGAGAACGGGAAATATCAGTCACATATGTTAAACAGTAAGCAAGCCTTGTACATCAAGCGCTGACATTTCTGTAACTAAGTTATAAGATGCTACTAAAATTTTCTGTAACAAATGCTGTCAAAGTTATAAGATGCTACTAACATTTTCTGTAACAAATGCTGTCAAAGTTATAAGATGCTACTAACATTTTCTGTAACAAATGCTGTCAAAGTTATAAGATGCTACTAACATTTTCTGTAACAAATGCTGTCAAAGTTATAAGATGCTACTAAAAATTCCTTGTATTCTTTAAGCTAATTTAGAATATCTGGATCAAGAAAAAAGTGTTTCAGAGAGCAAGAACCTCTCAGGCCAGATAGCAACAACCTGCCAGCACAGGTCGATGAAGACGGCCAACTTTAGACATTCTATAGACTTGGATGATTTTTTGTTTAATGTGTCAGACAACAATGAATGTCTATGTCAGGGAAATGGCCGGAACACGGGCCACTAACCTTCTCTCTCTTGGCAAAATCCGTCAGTTTGTGAACAAGAAATTGTTAGCAGCATCAAGCAGATGTAACATAAATAACATAAACCAAACATATGAAAACTTGGACAGTTGTTAACAAAAACAGTGACCTCAGTTAACTTTACCAAGAAGACGAATAAATGAAGAACAAGGTAGAGAACACGCAGATAATAAAAAAAATTAAGAAAGTGATGTGCAAAACAACTGCTTGCTTATTTACAAATGAGAAAGCGATATGCAAAACGATTGCTTGCTTAATTACACTTTGAGAAAGTGATGTGCAAAATGATTGGTTGCTTATTTTAAATAGCCAAGTTTCTCCACAATTTTAGTATTCTTTTTTCCCCTGTAGACATCGTGAAAACATTTTTTATTCGAAATCTAGTGGTGATGGTGACTGCATTTTCTTCTCTTGCCACGCGTAGAAACAATCTTCTCTTGTCAGACATAGAAACACTGAACTAGTCTCTCTTGTCAGACATAGACACACTGAACTAGTCTCTCTTGTCAGACATAGAAACATTGAACTAGTCTCTTGTCAGACATAGACACACTGAACTAGTCTCTCTTGTCAGACATAGAAACACTGAACTAGTCTCTCTTGTCAGACATAGACACACTGAACTAGTCTCTCTTGTCAGACATAGAAACACTGAACTAGTCTCTTGTCAGACATAGAAACATTAATCTCTCTTGTCAAACATAGAAACATTGAACTAGTCTCTCTTGTCAGACATAGAAACATTGAACTAGTCTCTCTTGTCAGACATAGACACACTGAACTAGTCTCTCTTGTCAGACATAGAAATACTGAACTAATCTCTTTTGTCAGACATAGAAACACTGAATCTATCATAACCTACGTCTGCTATGTTTGTTGTCATGTTGAAGGCTATTATTTGTGGTTTTGAGATGTTGTGTTTACATTACAGCAAATATTACCCGGAGAATCAACATGATTTGCTGGGTGGAACTGGGTTAAAAATATGGACTAGTGTGTTATCTTTCTGTAAATTTTATACAGAACATCAGTGACTGCAATAAAAGCGCATACAAAGATATATTTACACATAGCTATAAGACGCTGTCTGATGAGGCAATCAGTGACCCATTGCTGGTATGTTAGTGTCAGGGTTAGCGAACCATAGCTGACCAAGACCCTGTCCCACCTCTCAGTGGTATCCCCAGTGACAGGCCTAGCCTGGCTAACGGGGCAGGGATCGCCATAGTCCCCACGGTGGTGGAGTCTGCTAAAGAAGCATTGCACACTCCATGCTTTTTAGCTGTACTCTGGGACTGAAAAAGTAGCTGCCGTAACCCGCTCCCACGCTGATACGATGCTGTGCCTCAACATCTCCACAGCATCGACTGCAAAGAACACCAGCTCGCAGTTACAAGGAGTTCTTACACATAGCAGATAATATCTTGTCCCCAGCACTGATCTGGAGAGCATTAAAATAATTTTAGGATGTGGCACAAGCACTTCAAGTTATCATACTCTGCAAAATCTTGCCCTAGATGAGGACGTGAATATTTTAAAAAAGGGCGCTAAGCTGTTCTTGTTGGTAAATATCATACACAGTTATGTGTTGTTGTTTGTGGTGACGGTATTATTTCTCTTGTTATCTTGTTGTTAATCCACCCCGCCCCCGCCCCCAGGCTGTGTACACGGGCTTGACTGTCAGGCACGTTCTTTCGTCTGTTTGTCTGTCCAGACAATAGCTCGTACTCAGACATAGAAACATTGAACTAGTCTCTTGTCAGACATAGAAACACTGAACTAGTCTCTCTTGTCAGACATAGAAACACTGAACTAGTCTCTTGTCAGACATAGAAACATTGAACTAGTCTCTTGTCAGACATAGAAATACTGAACTAATCTCTTTTGTCAGACATAGAAACACTGAACTAGTCTCTTGTCAGACATAGAAACATTGAACTAGTCTCTTGTCAGACATAGACACACTGAACTAGTCTCTCTTGTCAGACATAGAAACATTGAACTAGTCTCTCTTGTCAGACATAGAAACATTGAACTAGTCTCTTGTCAGACATAGAAATACTGAACTAATCTCTTTTGTCAGACATAGAAACACTGAACTAGTCTCTTGTCAGACATAGAAACATTGAACTAGTCTCTCTTGTCAGACATAGAAACATTGAACTAGTCTCTTGTCAGACATAGAAACACTGAACTAGTCTCTCTTGTCAGACATAGACACACTGAACTAGTCTCTCTTGTCAGACATAGAAACATTGAACTAGTCTCTTGTCAGACATAGACACACTGAACTAGTCTCTCTTGTCAGACATAGAAACACTGAACTAGTCTCTCTTGTCAGACATAGACACACTGAACTAGTCTCTCTTGTCAGACATAGAAACACTGAACTAGTCTCTTGTCAGACATAGAAACATTGAACTAGTCTCTCTTGTCAGACATAGAAACATTGAACTAGTCTCTCTTGTCAGACATAGAAACATTGAACTAGTCTCTCTTGTCAGACATAGACACACTGAACTAGTCTCTCTTGTCAGACATAGAAATACTGAACTAATCTCTTTTGTCAGACATAGAAACACTGAATCTATCATAACCTACGTCTGCTATGTTTGTTGTCATGTTGAAGGCTATTATTTGTGGTTTTGAGATGTTGTGTTTACATTACAGCAAATATTACCCGGAGAATCAACATGATTTGCTGGGTGGAACTGGGTTAAAAATATGGACTAGTGTGTTATCTTTCTGTAAATTTTATACAGAACATCAGTGACTGCAATAAAAGCGCATACAAAGATATATTTACACATAGCTATAAGACGCTGTCTGATGAGGCAATCAGTGACCCATTGCTGGTATGTTAGTGTCAGGGTTAGCGAACCATAGCTGACCAAGACCCTGTCCCACCTCTCAGTGGTATCCCCAGTGACAGGCCTAGCCTGGCTAACGGGGCAGGGATCGCCATAGTCCCCACGGTGGTGGAGTCTGCTAAAGAAGCATTGCACACTCCATGCTTTTTAGCTGTACTCTGGGACTGAAAAAGTAGCTGCCGTAACCCGCTCCCACGCTGATACGATGCTGTGCCTCAACATCTCCACAGCATCGACTGCAAAGAACACCAGCTCGCAGTTACAAGGAGTTCTTACACATAGCAGATAATATCTTGTCCCCAGCACTGATCTGGAGAGCATTAAAATAATTTTAGGATGTGGCACAAGCACTTCAAGTTATCATACTCTGCAAAATCTTGCCCTAGATGAGGACGTGAATATTTTAAAAAAGGGCGCTAAGCTGTTCTTGTTGGTAAATATCATACACAGTTATGTGTTGTTGTTTGTGGTGACGGTATTATTTCTCTTGTTATCTTGTTGTTAATCCACCCCGCCCCCGCCCCCAGGCTGTGTACACGGGCTTGACTGTCAGGCACGTTCTTTCGTCTGTTTGTCTGTCCAGACAATAGCTCGTACTCATACAGGAGAAACAAATATAACAATGACAGACAACAGCTGGTATTCATAAAGGAGAAACAAATATAACAATGACAGACAACAGCTCGTACTCATACAGGAGAAACAAATATAACAATGACAGACAACAGCTCGTACTCATACAGGAGAAACAAATATAACAATGACAGATAATAGCTCGTACTCATACAGGAGAAACAAATATAACAATGAAAGATAATAGCTCGTACTCATACAGGAGAAACAAATATAACAATGACAGACAACAGCTCGTACTCATACAGGAGAAACAAATATAACAATGACAGACAACAGCTGGTATTCATACAGGAGAAAGAAATATAACAATGAAAGATAATAGCTCGTACTCATACAGGAGAAACAAATATAACAATGAAAGACAATAGCTCGTACTCATACAGGAGAAACAAATATAACAATGAAAGATAATAGCTCGTACTCATACAGGAGAAACAAATATAACAATGACAGACAACAGCTGGTATTCATACAGGAGAAACAAATATAACAATGACAGACAACAGCTGGTATCAATAAAGGAGAAACAAATATAACAATGACAGACAACAGCTGGTATTCATACAGGAGAAACAAATATAACAATGAAAGATAATAGCTCGTACTCATACAGGAGAAACAAATATAACAATGACAGACAACAGCTGGTACTCATACAGGAGAAACAAATATCACCTTGAAAGTTTATGCATCGACCAGTACGATTCTTGTCAACATAGTCACCTTGAAAGTTTATGCATCGACCAGTACGATTCTTGTCAACATTGTCCCCTTGCATGTTTATGCATCGACCAGTACGATTCTTGTCAACATAGTCACCTTGAAAGTTTATGCATCGACCAGTACGATTCTTGTCAACATTGTCCCCTTGCATGTTTATGCATCGACCAGTACGATTCTTGTCAACATAGTCACCTTGAAAGTTTATGCATCGACCAGTACGATTCTTGTCAACATAGTCACCTTGAAAGTTTATGCATCGACCAGTACGATTCTTGTCAACATAGTCACCTTGAAAGTTTATGCATCGACCAGTACGATTCTTGTCAACATAGTCACCTTGAAAGTTTATGCATCGACCAGTACGATTCTTGTCAACATAGTCACCTTGAAAGTTTATGCATCGACCAGTACGATTCTTGTCAACATTGTCCCCTTGCATGTTTATGCATCGACCAGTACGATTCTTGTCAACATAGTCACCTTGAAAGTTTATGCATCGACCAGTACGATTCTTGTCAACATAGTCACCTTGAAAGTTTATGCATCGACCAGTACGATTCTTGTCAACATAGTCACCTTGAAAGTTTATGCATCGACCAGTACGATTCTTGTCAACATAGTCACCTTGAAAGTTTATGCATCGACCAGTACGATTCTTGTCAACATAGTCACCTTGAAAGTTTATGCATCGACCAGTACGATTCTTGTCAACATAGTCACCTTGAAAGTTTATGCATCGACCAGTACGATTCTTGTCAACATAGTCACCTTGAAAGTTTATGCATCGACCAGTACGATTCTTGTCAACATAGTCACCTTGAAAGTTTATGCATCGACCAGTACGATTCTTGTCAACATAGTCACCTTGAAAGTTTATGCATCGACCAGTACGATTCTTGTCAACATAGTCACCTTGAAAGTTTATGCATCGACCAGTACGATTCTTGTCAACATAGTCACCTTGAAAGTTTATGCATCGACCAGTACGATTCTTGTCAACATAGTCACCTTGAAAGTTTATGCATCGACCAGTACGATTCTTGTCAACATAGTCACCTTGAAAGTTTATGCATCGACCAGTACGATTCTTGTCAACATTGTCCCCTTGCATGTTTATGCATCGACCAGTACGATTCTTGTCAACATAGTCACCTTGAAAGTTTATGCATCGACCAGTACGATTCTTGTCAACATAGTCACCTTGAAAGTTTATGCATCGACCAGTACGATTCTTGTCAACATTGTCCCCTTGCATGTTTATGCATCGACCAGTACGATTCTTGTCAACATTGTCCCCTTGCATGTTTATGCATCGACCAGTACGATTCTTGTCAACATAGTCACCTTGAAAGTTTATGCATCGACCAGTACGATTCTTGTCAACATAGTCACCTTGAAAGTTTATGCATCGACCAGTACGATTCTTGTCAACATAGTCACCTTGAAAGTTTATGCATCGACCAGTACGATTCTTGTCAACATTGTCCCCTTGCATGTTTATGCATCGACCAGTACGATTCTTGTCAACATAGTCACCTTGAAAGTTTATGCATCGACCAGTACGATTCTTGTCAACATTGTCCCCTTGCATGTTTATGCATCGACCAGTACGATTCTTGTCAACATTGTCCCCTTGCATGTTTATGCATCGACCAGTACGATTCTTGTCAACATTGTCCCCTTGCATGTTTATGCATCGACCAGTACGATTCTTGTCAACATTGTCCCCTTGCATGTTTATGCATCGACCAGTACGATTCTTGTCAACATGTGAAATGAATATTACTTATAGATTTTACATGAGTTGATAGGGCATTTCAAAGGTGGGCATCTCTGTAAGAGAAGTTTTTTTTTCACTTTAATCATGTCAAGACTTTGTTTGGAAGAATACAATTACTTAAGCGTCGGTTGGTTTTCGGTTGTATTTAAAAAATGACTATAAAGATAATAGCTCGTACTCATACAGGAGAAACAAATATAACAATGACAGACAATAGCTCGTACTCATACAGGAGAAACAAATATAACAATGACAGACAATAGCTCGTACTCATACAGGAGAAACAAATATAACAATGAAAGATAATAGCTCGTACTCATACAGGAGAGACAAATATAACAATGAAAGATAATAGCTCGTACTCATAAAGGAGAAACAAATATAACAATGAAAGATAATAGCTCGTACTCATAAAGGAGAAACAAATATAACAATGAATGATAATAGCTCGTACCCATACAGGAGAAACAAATATAACAATGAAAGATAATAGCTCGTACTCATAAAGGAGAAACAAATATAACAATGAAAGATAATAGCTCGTACTCATAAAGGAGAAACAAATATAACAATGAATGATAATAGCTCGTACTCATACAGGAGAAACAAATATAACAATGACAGACAACAGCTGGTACTCATAAAGGAGAAACAAATATAACAATGACAGACAACAGCTGGTATTCATAAAGGAGAAACAAATATAACAATGACAGACAACAGCTCGTACTCATACAGGAGAAACAAATATAACAATGACAGATAATAGCTCGTACTCATACAGGAGAAACAAATATAACAATGACAGATAATAGCTCGTACTCATACAGGAGAAACAAATATAACAATGACAGATAATAGCTCGTACTCATACAGGAGAAACAAATATAACAATGAAAGATAATAGCTGGTATTCATAAAGGAGAAACAAATATAACAATGAATGATAATAGCTCGTACTCATACAGGAGAAACAAATATAACAATGACAGACAACAGCTGGTATTCATAAAGGAGAAACAAATATAACAATGAAAGATAATAGCTCGTACTCATACAGGAGAAACAAATATAACAATGACAGATAATAGCTCGTACTCATACAGGAGAAACAAATATAACAATGAAAGATAATAGCTCGTACTCATACAGGAGAAACAAATATAACAATGAAAGATAATAGCTCGTACTCATACAGGAGAAACAAATATAACAATGACAGATAATAGCTCGTACTCATACAGGAGAAACAAATATAACAATGAAAGATAATAGCTCGTACTCATACAGGAGAAACAAATATAACAATGAAAGATAATAGCTCGTACTCATACAGGAGAAACAAATATAACAATGAAAGATAATAGCTCGTACTCATACAGGAGAAACAAATATAACAATGACAGACAACAGCTGGTATTCATAAAGGAGAAACAAATATAACAATGACAGACAACAGCTGGTATTCATAAAGGAGAAACAAATATAACAATGACAGACAACAGCTGGTATTCATAAAGGAGAAACAAATATAACAATGAAAGACAACAGCTGGTACTCATACAGGAGAAACAAATATAACAATGACAGACAACAGCTGGTACGCATACAGGAGAAACAAATATAACAATGAAAGATAATAGCTCGTACTCATACAGGAGAAACAAATATAACAATGACAGACAACAGCTGGTATTCATAAAGGAGAAACAAATATAACAATGACAGACAACAGCTGGTATTCATAAAGGAGAAACAAATATAACAATGAAAGACAACAGCTGGTACTCATACAGGAGAAACAAATATAACAATGACAGACAACAGCTGGTACTCATACAGGAGAAACAAATATAACAATGACAGACAACAGCTGGTACTCATACAGGAGAAACAAATATAACAATGAAAGATAATAGCTCGTACTCATACAGGAGAAACAAATATAACAATGAAAGATAATAGCTCGTACTCATACAGGAGAAACAAATATAACAATGACAGATAATAGCTCGTACTCATACAGGAGAAACAAATATAACAATGAAAGATAATAGCTCGTACTCATACAGGAGAAACAAATATAACAATGACAGACAATAGCTCGTACTCATACAGGAGAAACAAATATAACAATGACAGACAATAGCTCGTACTCATACAGGAGAAACAAATATAACAATGACAGACAATAGCTCGTACTCATACAGGAGAAACAATATAACAATGACAGACAACAGCTTTTATTCATACAGGAGAAACAAATATAACAATGACAGACACAGCTGGTATTCATAAAGGAGAAACAAATATAACATGACAGACAACAGGTGGTATTCATAAAGGAGAAACAAATAACAATGACAGACAACAGCTGGTATTCATAAAGGAGAAACAAATATAACAATGACAGACAACAGCTGGTATTCATACAGGAGAAACAAATATAACAATGACAGACAACAGCTGGTACTCATAAAGGAGAAACAAATATAACAATGACAGACAACAGCTGGTATTCATAAAGGAGAAAAAATATAACAATGAAAGACAACAGCTGGTACTCATACAGGAGAAACAAATATAACAATGACAGACAACAGCTGGTATTCATAAAGGAGAAACAAATATAACAATGACAGACAACAGCTGGTATTCATACAGGAGAAACAAATATAACAATGAAAGACAACAGCTGGTACTCATACAGGAGAAACAAATATAACAATGACAGACAACAGCTGGTATTCATAAGGAGAAACAAATATAACAATGAATGATAATAGCTCGTACCCATACAGGAGAAACATATATAACAATGAAGATAATAGCTCGTACCCATACAGGAGAAACAATATAACAATGAAGATAATAGCTCGTACTCATACAGGAGAAACAAATAACAATGAAAGATAATAGCTGGTATTCATACAGGAGAAACAAATATAACAATGAAAGACAACAGCTGGTATTCATACAGGAGAAACAAATATAACAATGACAGACAACAGCTTTTATTCATACAGGAGAAACAAATATAACAATGACAGATAATAGCTCGTACTCATACAGGAGAAACATATATAACAATGAATGATAATAGCTCGTACCCATACAGGAGAAACATATATAACAATGAAATAATAGCTCGTACCCATACAGGAGAAACAAATATACAATGACAGACAACAGCTGGTACGCATACAGGAGAAACATATATAACAATGAAAGATAATAGCTCGTACCCATACAGGAGAAACAAATAACAATGACAGACAATAGCTCGTACTCATAAGGAGAAACAAATATACAATGACAGACAACAGCTGGTACGCATACAGGAGAAACATATATAACAATGAAAGATAATAGCTCGTACCCATACAGGAGAAACATATATAACAATGAAATAATAGCTCGTACCCATACAGGAGAAACAAATATACAATGACAGACAACAGCTGGTACGCATACAGGAGAAACATATATAACAATGAAAGATAATAGCTCGTACCCATACAGGAGAAACATATATAACAATGAAATAATAGCTCGTACCCATACAGGAGAAACAAATATACAATGACAGACAACAGCTGGTACGCATACAGGAGAAACATATATAACAATGAATGATAATAGCTCGTACCCATACAGGAGAAACATATATAACAATGAAATAATAGCTCGTACCCATACAGGAGAAACAAATATACAATGACAGACAACAGCTGGTACGCATACAGGAGAAACATATATAACAATGAATGATAATAGCTCGTACCCATACAGGAGAAACATATATAACAATGAAATAATAGCTCGTACTCATAAAGGAGAACAAATATAACATGAAAGATAATAGCTGGTATTCATAAAGGAGAACAAATATAACAATGACAGACAACAGCTTTTATTCATACAGGAGAAACAATATAACAATGACAGACTACAGCTGGTATTCATAAGGAGAAACAAATATACAATGACAGACAACAGCTGGTACGCATACAGGAGAAACAAATATACAATGACAGACAACAGGTGGTATTCATAAAGGAGAAACAAATAACAATGAAAGACAACAGCTGGTATTCATAAGGAGAAACAAATATACAATGACAGACAACAGCTTTTATTCATACAGGAGAACAAATATAACATGACAGACAACAGCTGGTATTCATAAAGGAGAAACAAATATAACAATGACAGACAACAGCTGGTATTCATAAAGGAGAAACAAATATAACAATGAAAGACAACAGCTGGTACTCATACAGGAGAAACAAATATAACAATGACAGACAACAGCTGGTACGCATACAGGAGAAACAAATATACAATGAAAGATAATAGCTCGTACTCATACAGGAGAAACAAATAACAATGACAGACAACAGCTGGTATTCATAAAGGAGAAACAAATAACAATGACAGACAACAGCTGGTATTCATAAAGGAGAAACAAATATAACAATGAAAGACAACAGCTGGTACTCATACAGGAGAAACAAATATAACAATGACAGACAACAGCTGGTACTCATACAGGAGAAACAAATATAACAATGACAGACAACAGCTGGTACTCATACAGGAGAAACAAATATAACAATGAAAGATAATAGCTCGTACTCATACAGGAGAAACAAATAACAATGAAAGATAATAGCTCGTACTCATACAGGAGAAACAAATATAACAATGACAGATAATAGCTCGTACTCATACAGGAGAAACAATATAACAATGAAAGATAATAGCTCGTACTCATACAGGAGAAACAAATATAACAATGACAGACAATAGCTCGTACTCATACAGGAGAAACAAATATAACAATGACAGACAATAGCTCGTACTCATACAGGAGAAACAAATATAACAATGACAGACAATAGCTCGTACTCATACAGGAGAAACAAATATAACAATGACAGACAACAGCTTTTATTCATACAGGAGAAACAAATATAACAATGACAGACAACAGCTGGTATTCATAAAGGAGAAACAAATATAACAATGACAGACAACAGGTGGTATTCATAAAGGAGAAACAAATATAACAATGACAGACAACAGCTGTTATTCATGAAGGATAAACAAATATAACAATGACAGACAACAGCTGGTATTCATACAGGAGAAACAAATATAATAATGACAGACAACAGCTGGTATCAATAAAGGAGAAACAAATATACAATGACAGACAACAGCTGGTATTCATAAAGGAGAAACAAATATAACAATGAAAGACAACAGCTGGTACTCATACAGGAGAAACAAATATAACAATGACAGACAACAGCTGGTATTCATAAAGGAGAAACAAATATAACAATGACAGACAACAGCTGGTATTCATAAAGGAGAAACAAATATAACAATGAAAGACAACAGCTGGTACTCATACAGGAGAAACAAATATAACAATGACAGACAACAGCTGGTATTCATAAACAAATATAACAATGATAATCCCATGCATTTCTGAAGTTTAACTTACAAACAAGCCGTCTACCTTTGAAGTTAGCGCGATTGTTGCACAACAGTAGGTTTGGCATTCAATCAATTTGCAGCTAAATATAGCTGTAACTGCCGTGTTTCCACCTGACAAAAGCTAAGTCAGATTTTAATTAACCACGTGAAAAAAAGATAACACAGATTATAAACTGCGACATGACAACATTGTCCCCTTGCATGTTTATGCATCGACCAGTACGATTCTTGTCAACATTGTCCCCTTGCATGTTTATGCATCGACCAGTACGATTCTTGTCAACATAGTCACCTTGAAAGTTTATGCATCGACCAGTACGATTCTTGTCAACATAGTCACCTTGAAAGTTTATGCATCGACCAGTACGATTCTTGTCAACATAGTCACCTTGAAAGTTTATGCATCGACCAATACGATTCTTGTCAACATTGTCCCCTTGCATGTTTATGCATCGACCAGTACGATTCTTGTCAACATAGTCCCCTTGCAAGTTTATGCATCGACCAATACGATTCTTGTCAACATTGTCCCCTTGCATGTTTATGCATCGACCAGTACGATTCTTGTCAACATAGTCCCCTTGCATGTTTATGCATCGACCAGTACGATTCTTGTCAACATTGTCCCCTTGCATGTTTATGCATCGACCAGTACGATTCTTGTCAACATAGTCACCTTGCATGTTTATGCATCGACCAGTACGATTCTTGTCAACATGTGAAATGAATATTACTTATAGATTTTACATGAGTTGATAGGGCATTTCAAAGGTGGGCATCTCTGTAAGAGAAGTTTTTTTTTCACTTTAATCATGTCAAGACTTTGTTTGGAAGAATACAATTACTTAAGCGTCGGTTGTGTTTTCGGTTGTATTTAAAAAATGACTATAAAGAGAATGGTGTTTTGTGCGACAGAATTTTGAGAATTAACTTGGCTTTCTTGAACTGAAGACTAGATGAACACCAGGACAAAGGCTGGCGACCTCTTATTTCTACTACAGGCTGAAGAGGGGGGGGGGGGGGGTCTGGGTTTGATCAATTAAGAGTTAGTAGATCATAGTGGTAGTAGTACTGTAGTGTTAGTAGATCATAGTGGTAGTAGTACTGTAGTGTTAGTAGATCATAGTGGTAGTAGTACTGTAGTGTTAGTAGATCATAGTGGTAGTAGTACTGTAGTGTTAGTAGATCATAGTGGTAGTAGTACTGTAGTGTTAGTAGATCATAGTGGTAGTAGTACTGTAGTGTTAGTAGATCATAGTGGTAGTAGTACTGTAGTGTTAGTAGATCATAGTGGTAGTAGTACTGTAGTGTTAGTAGATCGTAGTGGTAGTACTGTAGTGTTAGTAGATCATAGTGGTAGTACTGTAGTGTTAGTAGATCATAGTGGTAGTACTGTAGTGTTAGTAGATAATAGCTCGTACTCATACAGGAGAAACAAATATAACAATGACAGATAATAGCTCGTACTCATACAGGAGAAACAAATATAACAATGAAAGATAATAGCTCGTACTCATACAGGAGAAACAAATATAACAATGACAGACAATAGCTCGTACTCATACAGGAGAAACAAATATAACAATGACAGACAATAGCTCGTACTCATACAGGAGAAACAAATATAACAATGACAGACAATAGCTCGTACTCATACAGGAGAAACAAATATAACAATGACAGACAACAGCTTTTATTCATACAGGAGAAACAAATATAACAATGACAGACAACAGCTGGTATTCATAAAGGAGAAACAAATATAACAATGACAGACAACAGGTGGTATTCATAAAGGAGAAACAAATATAACAATGACAGACAACAGCTGTTATTCATGAAGGATAAACAAATATAACAATGACAGACAACAGCTGGTATTCATACAGGAGAAACAAATATAATAATGACAGACAACAGCTGGTATCAATAAAGGAGAAACAAATATAACAATGACAGACAACAGCTGGTATTCATAAAGGAGAAACAAATATAACAATGAAAGACAACAGCTGGTACTCATACAGGAGAAACAAATATAACAATGACAGACAACAGCTGGTATTCATAAAGGAGAAACAAATATAACAATGACAGACAACAGCTGGTATTCATAAAGGAGAAACAAATATAACAATGAAAGACAACAGCTGGTACTCATACAGGAGAAACAAATATAACAATGACAGACAACAGCTGGTATTCATAAACAAATATAACAATGATAATCCCATGCATTTCTGAAGTTTAACTTACAAACAAGCCGTCTACCTTTGAAGTTAGCGCGATTGTTG
The DNA here is from genome assembly GCA_009760885.1 of Achatina immaculata. Classification (NCBI taxonomy): domain Eukaryota; kingdom Metazoa; phylum Mollusca; class Gastropoda; order Stylommatophora; family Achatinidae; genus Lissachatina; species Lissachatina immaculata. Next base: position 66,503,794 of record CM019717.1, on the reverse strand, counting down.
CACAACAGTAGGTTTGGCATTCAATCAATTTGCAGCTAAATATAGCTGTAACTGCCGTGTTTCCACCTGACAAAAGCTAAGTCAGATTTTAATTAACCACGTGAAAAAAAGATAACACAGATTATAAACTGCGACATGACAACATTGTCCCCTTGCATGTTTATGCATCGACCAGTACGATTCTTGTCAACATTGTCCCCTTGCATGTTTATGCATCGACCAGTACGATTCTTGTCAACATAGTCACCTTGAAAGTTTATGCATCGACCAGTACGATTCTTGTCAACATAGTCACCTTGAAAGTTTATGCATCGACCAGTACGATTCTTGTCAACATAGTCACCTTGAAAGTTTATGCATCGACCAATACGATTCTTGTCAACATTGTCCCCTTGCATGTTTATGCATCGACCAGTACGATTCTTGTCAACATAGTCCCCTTGCAAGTTTATGCATCGACCAATACGATTCTTGTCAACATTGTCCCCTTGCATGTTTATGCATCGACCAGTACGATTCTTGTCAACATAGTCACCTTGCATGTTTATGCATCGACCAGTACGATTCTTGTCAACATAGTCCCCTTGCATGTTTATGCATCGACCAGTACGATTCTTGTCAACATAGTCACCTTGCATGTTTATGCATCGACCAGTACGATTCTTGTCAACATGTGAAATGAATATTACTTATAGATTTTACATGAGTTGATAGGGCATTTCAAAGGTGGGCATCTCTGTAAGAGAAGTTTTTTTTTCACTTTAATCATGTCAAGACTTTGTTTGGAAGAATACAATTACTTAAGCGTCGGTTGTGTTTTCGGTTGTATTTAAAAAATGACTATAAAGAGAATGGTGTTTTGTGCGACAGAATTTTGAGAATTAACTTGGCTTTCTTGAACTGAAGACTAGATGAACACCAGGACAAAGGCTGGCGACCTCTTATTTCTACTACAGGCTGAAGAGGGGGGGGGGGGGGTCTGGGTTTGATCAATTAAGAGTTAGTAGATCATAGTGGTAGTAGTACTGTAGTGTTAGTAGATCATAGTGGTAGTAGTACTGTAGTGTTAGTAGATCATAGTGGTAGTAGTACTGTAGTGTTAGTAGATCATAGTGGTAGTAGTACTGTAGTGTTAGTAGATCATAGTGGTAGTAGTACTGTAGTGTTAGTAGATCATAGTGGTAGTAGTACTGTAGTGTTAGTAGATCATAGTGGTAGTAGTACTGTAGTGTTAGTAGATCATAGTGGTAGTAGTACTGTAGTGTTAGTAGATCGTAGTGGTAGTATTACTGTAGTGTTAGTAGATAATAGTGGTAGTACTATAGTGTTAGTAGATCATAGTAGTAGTACTGTAGTGTTAGTAGATCATAGTGGTAGTAGTACAGTAGTACAGTAGAAAGGGATGGCGACTGCAGTAAAACTAGTTTAAATTATTAAGTTAGATAGAGGTGTATGGTGCAGTTTTACAAAGTGGCAGAGGGAGTGAGTAAAGTGAGGATTTGGATTTCCAGAATCAAGGCCATAAAATGCTAGATTTCTTCCGTTAACGTGGCTATCCAGAACATGTTCTCTCGTCATCGTGGAACCGCATTAGCCTTGTATCGCGGCAACAAGCCCTCACCCTAAACCGCACTGTAGCTCGGACAGAGTTAAACTAGTACTCACGCACCACTCTCATAGCTTGGTACTTAAAAACATTGTTTCGCCATCTCCATCTCCTCCAGACCGAGCCTGATGCACGTGAACGTTTGGGATGTGTATAAGGATACTACATCAAGGATGATGACAGATACAGTTGGTGGCCTACAGACGGGACAAGAATCTCAAGGACCTTTTAGTTTGTAGTCACTTTAAGGCAGATGACACATTTTATGGTACCAGACGTTGTGGACGCCGTAGATGTAACATTTGTCCGTTTGTTGTCGAGGTTAGCCAGATCTCCTTCCCTAAGTTCACGTTATCAGTTCAGGAGGGTTTCACCTGTACTTCACACAATGTTATTTATGATATTATGTGCAAAAGTTGCGGTTTGAAGTACATAGGGGAAACTGGCTTACGGTTAGGAGATCGATTTCGCCAGCATCTCAATGATATTTCTAAGAGGGCCTGGACACCTGTAGCTAAACATTTTTGCCTTAGCAACCACAGGGGAAAACAGGACATTTCTGTTAGTGCGATCCGCTGTTGTTCTGCTGATGTACGATCTCGGAGGGTCCTAGAACAGCACCTTATTTTCCAGACTGGCTGTCTCCACCCAGCTGGAATTAACAATGTCTTTAGCTTTCTGTAACTTCTTTAGTTTTTCCACTCCCCCCCCCCCCCACGTTTTTTTACTCTACTTTCTTTCTCCTAGCTACCCCTCCCTACCGCCACCCTCTTTTCTGCTCTGGCAACATACTGGTGTTTATAGGGTCTTGTGCTATTCACCAGTTTCACATTTTCTTCCTGCAGGTGTTTATGTTCTTCATTCATTATCTCTCCGCTTCCCCTTTTCCATTCTCCCTCCCCACCCCGACACCTTCTCCTCTAGCGGCTATCATGTTTCTATTGCCTTTCCCCCCACCCCTTTCTACCACTTGTTTTCCTCCTCTCTCTCCACCTCTTCTTTACGATTGCCTCTATGGGGTATCCTTTGTGTGGCCCGCGTGGTCGCTATGCATCTTCTAGGATACGCTTTTCTGTTTCCTACTTCTGGAGGAGGCCATATTAAGATAAGTTCTTAGTTTAGTTATTTGTTTTTTGTCTCATTTTGTATGCAGTCCTCGAAAAAAGGCTCACGCCGAAATATCGGATGTTGTATGTTTTTCATTTACACATTCTCATACTTTCCATTAGATTTTTTTTCTCATTTTACTCACTCCCTCTGCCACTTTGTAAAACTGCACCATACACCTCTATCTAAATGTATTAATAGTACGGTAGTGTTAGTAGATCATAGTGGAACTATAGTATTAATAGATCGTAGTGGCACTAATAATGTAGTGTTCATAGATCGTAGTGGTAGTAATACTGTAGTGTTAGTATATCGCAGTGGTAGTAATACAGTAGTGTTACTAGATCGTAGTGGTAGTAATACTGTAGTGTTAGTATATCGCAGTGGTAGTAATACAGTAGTGTTACTAGATCGTAGTGGTAGTAATACTGTAGTGTTACTAGATCGTAGTGGTAGTAATACAGTAGTGTTACTAGATCGTAGTGGTAGTAATACAGTAGTGTTAGTAGATCGTAGTGGTAGTAATACTGTAGTGTTAGTAGATCGTAGTGGTAGTAATACAGTAGTGTTAGTATATCGTAGTGCTAGTAGTACTGTAGTGTTAGTAGATGGTAGTGCTAGTAGTACTGTAGTGTTAGTAGATTGTAGTGCTAGTAGTGCTGTAGTGTTAGTAGATGGTAGTGCTAGTAGTGCTGTAGTGTTAGTAGAATCGTAGTGGTAGCAGTACTGTAATGTTTGTAGATCTTAGTGTTAGTAGATCGTAGTGGTAATAGTACTGTAGTGTTAGTATATCGTATTGGTAGTAGTACTGTAGTGTTAGTAAATCGTATTGGTAGTAGTACTGTAGTGTTAGTATATCGTATTGGTAGTAGTACTGTAGTGTTAGTAAATCGTATTGGTAGTAGTACTGTAGTGTTAGTATATCGTATTGGTAGTAGTACTGTAGTGTTAGTATATCGTAGTGGTAGTAGTACTGTAGTGTTAGTATATCGTAGTGGTAGTAGTACTGTAGTGTTAGTATATCGTATTGGTAGTAGTACTGTAGTGTTAGTATATCGTAGTGGTATATTACTGGACTGTTATTATAGCATAGTGGTAGTAGTACTGTAATGTTAGTAGATCGTAGTGGTATTAGTACTGTAGTGTTTGTAGTATTTAAAATGCACATAAAGTAATGTGATGTACTGATGTTTGGCGATGAACAGTCCAGACAGGAATCAAATCTACAAATTCACAGAAAATCTTTAATCCGTTACAATGTGCAGATTGTGTTTTCCTTTACAAGTCTTGGTTCATTTTGTTTCCTCTGGTATATTTCTTTCCATCTTAGATCAGCTACTGTTCTGCTGGAGATTTGTTCTATTCTCAGATCAATTAGTGTTCTACTTGATGTTTATGTTATTTTCATATCAGCCCGTGTTCTACTGGAGGTTTGTTCTATTCTTAGATCAGTCAATGTCTTAACTGCTAGAGTTTGTAAACTGTCCGACAATAATATCAGATATCTGACAGAGATGTTTGCATTATCTGTTGAGCTATGAACTGTGAATCCTGTCTTCTTGTATGAGTAAAACTTTATAAGGAAGGATTAGTTGTGTATGCCATGTCATTCTCATTTCTCTCTCTCTCCCTCTTTATGTTTCTCTGTCTCTCATCATTTCTTTCCCTGTATATATCTCTAGTCTTCTCTTATTCTCTCTCTCATTATGTCTTTCTTACAGTATATCTTTATGTCTCTATTTCTCTCTCTCTTTCGTTCCTCTCTCTCTCCTCTCTCTCTCCTCTCTCTCTCCTCTCTCTCTCTCTCCAGAATGCTGGCAATTCAAGATTTTTACTGTGTACAAATACATTACATAGGTAGTGTCTCGCACCCAAAGTTATGTAGAAAGCCAGAGGTTCTAAGAGAAACTGCTAGAGGTTGTGTGAGATGTTGTTACAGGTTCTATGAGAGACTGCTAGAGGTTCTGTGAGAGGTTGCTACAGGTTCTATGAGAGACTGCTAGAGGTTCTGTGAGAGGTTGCTACAGGTTCTATGAGAGACTGCTAGAGGTTCTATGAGAGATGGCTAGAGGTTCTATGAGAGACTGCTAGAGGTTCTGTGAGAGGTTGCTACAGGTTCTATGAGAGATTTGTTGGATGTTCCGTGAGAGGGTTGTTAAATGTTCTGTGAGAAACTGCCAGAGACTGTGTGAGAGGTTTGTTATAGGTTTTGTGACAGGTCTGCTACAGCTTGTGTGAGAGGTTTGTTAGAGGTTCTGTGAGAAGTTTGGTAGATGTTCTGCGAGAAACTGCTAAAGATTGTGTTAGAGGTTTGTTAGAGGTTCTATGAGAAATTTGCTAGAGATCGTGTGAGAGATTTGTGAGAAACTGCTAGAGTTTGTAAACTGTCCGACAATAATATCAGATATCTGACAGAGATGTTTGCATTATCTGTTGAGCTATGAACTGTGAATCCTGTCTTCTTGTATGAGTAAAACTTTATAAGGAAGGATTAGTTGTGTATGCCATGTCATTCTCATTTCTCTCTCTCTCCCTCTTTATGTTTCTCTGTCTCTCATCATTTCTTTCCCTGTATATATCTCTAGTCTTCTCTTATTCTCTCTCTCATTATGTCTTTCTTACAGTATATCTTTATGTCTCTATTTCTCTCTCTTTCGTTCCTCTCTCTCTCTCCCTCTTTATGTTTCTCTGTCTCTCATCATTTCTTTCCCTGTATATATCTCTAGTCTTCTCTTATTCTCTCTCTCATTATGTCTTTCTTACAGTATATCTTTATGTCTCTATTTCTCTCTCTCTTTCGTTCCTCTCTCTCTCCTCTCTCTCTCTCTCACTCTCTCTCTCTCTCTCTCCAGAATGCTGGCAATTCAAGATTTTTACTGTGTACAAATACATTACATAGGTAGTGTCTCGCACCCAAAGTTATGTAGAAAGCCAGAGGTTCTAAGAGAAACTGCTAGAGGTTGTGTGAGATGTTGTTACAGGTTCTATGAGAGACTGCTAGAGGTTCTGTGAGAGGTTGCTACAGGTTCTATGAGAGACTGCTAGAGGTTCTGTGAGAGGTTGCTACAGGTTCTATGAGAGACTGCTAGAGGTTCTATGAGAGATGGCTAGAGGTTCTATGAGAGACTGCTAGAGGTTCTGTGAGAGGTTGCTACAGGTTCTATGAGAGATTTGTTGGATGTTCCGTGAGAGGGTTGTTAAATGTTCTGTGAGAAACTGCCAGAGACTGTGTGAGAGGTTTGTTATAGGTTTTGTGACAGGTCTGCTACAGCTTGTGTGAGAGGTTTGTTAGAGGTTCTGTGAGAAGTTTGGTAGATGTTCTGCGAGAAACTGCTAAAGATTGTGTTAGAGGTTTGTTAGAGGTTCTATGAGAAATTTGCTAGAGATCGTGTGAGAGATTTGTGAGAAACTGCTAGAGATTGTGTGAGAGGTTTCTTAGAGGTTCTTTGAGAGACTGCCAGATGTTCTCTGAGAGACAGTTAGAGGTTATGTGAGAGACTGCTAGAGGTTCTGTGAGAAATTTGCTAGAGTTTCTGTGAGTGATTGCTAGAAGTTCTCTGAGAGACTGCTAGATGTTCTCTGAGAGACTGCTAGATGTTCTCTGAGAGACTGTTAGATGTTCTCTGAGAGACTGCTAGATGTTCTCTGAGACTCTGTTAGATGTTCTCTGAGAGACTGCTAGATGTTCTCTGAGACTCTGTTAGATGTTCTCTGAGAGACTGCTAGATGTTCTCTGAGAGACTGTTAGATGTTCTCTGAGAGACTGTTAGATGTTCTCTGAGAGACTGCTAGATGTTCTCTGAGAGACTGTTAGATGTTCTCTGAGAGACTGCTAGATGTTCTCTGAGACTCTGTTAGATGTTCTCTGAGAGACTGCTAGATGTTCTCTGAGAGACTGCTAGAAGGTCTGTGAGAGAGACTGTAAGATGTTTTCTGAGAGAATGCTAGAGGTTTCTCTCTCCTTTTCTCTCTCTCTCTCTCTCTCTCTCTCTCTCTCTCTCCAGAATGCTGGCAATTCAAGATTTTTACTGTCTACATATCTGAGAGACTGCCTGAGGTTCTCTGAGAGATTGTTAGGGGTTCTGTGAGAGACTGCTAGATGTTCTCTGAGAGACTGCTAGATGTTCTCTGAGAGACTGCTAGATGTTCTCTGAGAGACTGCTAGATGTTCTCTGAGAGACCGCTAGATGTTCTCTGAGAGACTGCTAGTTGTTCTCTGAGAGATTGGTAGATGTTCTCTGAGAGACTGCTAGTTGTTCTCTGAGAGACTGCTAGTTGTTCTCTGAGAGATTGGTAGTTGTTCTCTGAGAGACTGCTAGATGTTCTCTGAGAGATTGGTAGATGTTCTCTGAGAGACTGCTAGTTGTTCTCTGAGAGACTGCTAGATGTTCTCTGAGAGATTGGTAGTTGTTCTCTGAGAGACTGCTAGTTGTTCTCTGAGAGATTGGTAGTTGTTCTCTGAGAGACTGCTAGTTGTTCTCTGAGAAACCGCTAGATGTTCTCTGAGAGACTGCTAGATGTTCTCTGAAAGACCGCTAGATGTTCTCTGAGAGACTGCTAGTTGTTCTCTGAGAGACTGGTAGATGTTCTCTGAGAGACTGCTAGTTGTTCTCTGAGAGACTGCTAGTTGTTCTCTGAGAGACTGCTAGTTGTTCTCTGAGAGACTGGTAGTTGTTCTCTGAGAGACTGCTAGATGTTCTCTGAGAGACTGGTAGATGTTCTCTGAGAGACTGCTAGATGTTCTCTGAGAGACTACCAGATGTTCTCAGAAGGACTGCTAGAAGTTCTCTGAGAGACTACCAGATGTTCTCAGAAGGACTGCTAGAAGTTCTCTGAGAGACTACCAGATGTTCTCAGAAGGACTACTAGAAGTTCTGTGAGAGAATGCTAGAGGTTCTCTGAGACACTGCCACATGTTCTCTGAGTGACTGCCAGTCCTCTAGCAGTCTCTCCGAGAACATCTGGCAGTGTCTCTCACGACCCTCTAGCACTTTCAGAGAACGACTATAAACCTGCTAAGTTCACTAAAGCAGAATGTAAATACCTGACTAAAATTTGCGCCAATTGTTTGTCTGTTTTTAATCGCTTACCATTTTGAAAAAAACTCTTATCTTGTACATAGTTCAAGGAGGCCAACTTGAGCTTACCGTCGCCTGAATTATGAACGGCGCCTAAAGTTGCTGGTAGTCTGTGTCTCTGCCGCAGTCAACACACAGGCAGGAAACAAAATACAGTTCCGTGTCAGCACATACAACTCGAAGACAAAAAACTGTTTGTACAAGATGATAAATTTACTTGCATGTTTGTTTAAACTGTAGAAAACAGCGCTGTTCTCATCTTCAAGTTCAGAGCTCAGGAAGAAGCAATAAATGAATAAACTGCATTATCTCACACATTTAAGTTCACGTTCTACGTGAGCGCAGGGTGTAGTACAGTCACAACCAAATGCATTTTAATGCCAAGTCACGGCTCTCTCTAATGATGTACTCCAATAAAACTGACTGCACAAACTGATGACTATCATACTTTCTCTGATACTTTATCTGAGACTTTCTCTGACGTCGAAGAATGTCTCTAACATGAAAGAATGTCTCTAACATGAGAGAAGGTCTCTAACATGAAAGAATGTCTCTAACGTGCAAGAAGGTCCATAGCGTGGAAGAATATCTCTAACATTAGAGAATGGCTCTATAATGAGAGAATGTCTCTGCCATGGAAGAATGTCACTAACATGAGAGAATGTGTCTAACATCGAAGATTGTCTCTAACCAGGAGGAATGTCTCTAACATTAGAGAATGTCATCAACATTAGAGACTGTCTCTAACATCAGAGAATGTCTCTAACATGGAATAATGTCTATAATATGAGAATGTCTCTAAAATGAGAGAATGTCTCTAACATCAGAGGATGACTTTAACATCAGAGAATGTCTCTAACAAGAGAGAATGTCTCTAACAAGAGAGAATGTCTCTAACATGGAATAATATCTCTGACATGAGAGAATGGATCTGAAGTGGAAGAATGTCTCTAAAAGAAGGTATCTAATATGACAGAATGTCTTTAACATCAGAGAATGTCTCTAACATAAGAGAATATCTCTAACATTGAAGAATGTCTCTAATTCTAACATGATAGAATGTCTCTTACATGAGAGAATATCTCTAACGTGGAAGAAAGTCTCCAACATAAGAGAATGTCTCTAACCTGTCGAGAACGTCTCCAACACAGGAAGAATGTTTCTAACATGAGAGAATGTCAGTAATATGGAAAAATATCACTAACACGGAAGAAGGTCACTTACACTGATTAACTTTACAGAGTTTCCCCTATAATCCAAGTACTCACTTACAGTTACTAACTCCAATTCTACAGACTCCCCCCCCCTTTCCTCCTCCAACCCTTCCCCCCCCCCCCTGTGTCAGGGAACATTCTCCTGGAACATTCTCCTGGAACATTCTCCTGGAACATTCTCGACAAAACAACCGAAAAATTCTAGGAAGTATAACGAACAGGTGGAGATTTCACGTGACGTAACATCACATGACCTAAAGAAAAGATTAGAAATGAGCATTTCTTGTTTCGTTAAAGATATAAAATTCTTAAGATTTCTGTATTGTTCAGGGACCCCATGGAAGGACGTGGCTGACCCCTGCGGCCCACAAAGGACGGAATAAGAACTACATCCGTGTAAATTGATTTGTTTACCTGCAGCAGGCCATCTTGCTTACAACCGAGAGGCCTACAGGAGTGCTGTTTGGGAGGCAAAGTTCCGCAAGGGGCATGCAAAGGACTGAACCTGCAGGAAGGCGCAGGTGTAGCGCAGCTTATTTCTGATTTATACGTTTTTAGAAACAGTTTTTGTTACACACGTACAGACAGACACACATACACAGACACACATACAGACACACCCAGACTCACAGACAAACACATAAACAGATACAGTCAGACAGGTACACAGACAGACATACAGACACACAGGCATATACACAAACAGAAAGACAGACAAACGCACAGACAGACACAAGATCATTTTTACTTTTTCACATATGTTTAGTATTCACATATGTTTAGTATTCACATATGTTTAGTATTCACATAAATTTCTGTTCATCATTTTTTTTCCCTGTCAGGCACGTTGGAAAAGTAGTTTTATGCGTTTCTTACAAACAGATCAGAGACATTCTCCCACGTCAGAGACGATCTTCTAAATAAGAGACATTCTCCCAAATCAGAGACATTCTCCCACATTAGAAACAGTCGTCCACGTTAGATACATTCTCCCATGTTAGAGACATACTTCCACGTCATAGATAATCTCCCAAGTCAGAGACATTCTCCTACGTTAGAGACATTCTTCCACATTAGAGACATTCTCTTAGAGACATTCTGCAATGTTAGAGAACTTTTCTCATGTTACATACATTCTCGAATGTTAAAGATATTCTCTCCTGTTAGAGACATTCTTCCACGTTATAGACATTTTCTGATGTTTGAGAAATTCTTTCATGTTAGAGACATTCTTCCACGGTAGAGGCATTCTTCCACGTTAGAGACATTTTCTCATGTTAGAGACCTTCTCTCATGTTATAGGCATTCTCTCATGTTAAAGAAATTCTACATGTTGGAGACATTCTCTCATGTTAGACACGTTCCGTCGTGTTAGAAATATTCTTCCATGTTAGAGACACTCTTCCATATTGGAAACATTTTTCCACGTTCGAGACATTCATCAATTTTAGAGACATTTTCTCAAACCAGAGACATTCTTCCACAGCAGAGACATTCTCCCACATTAGATACATTCTCTGAAGTCATAGATATTTTTCCACATTATAGACAATCACCCACGAGAGATGTTCACTCACGTCAAAGACATTCTCCCACGTCAGAGACATTCTACTACGTCAGAGACGTTCTACCATATCACAGACATTCTGCAGCGTCAGAGACATTCTCCCACGATCTAGGAGACATTCTCCCACGTCAGAGACATTCAACCATATTGTGAACATATGGCACTCACAAGTTATAAGCACAAAAACTAAGTTAAGACTATTCAATTGCAATGTAATATCCACCCTCATTTATGCATGCGAAAGCTGGAAATCTCCTAAAGAAATAAGACAATGAATTAGACTCTTTTGAAAACAAATGCCTAATACTCGGTAAAAAGTGGAACGAATTCAAGAATAATACAGAGATAAAACGGATCAGCGAACAACAACCTGTTACATGAGTGATCAGAAAAAGAAGATGGACATATGTTGATCACGTTATGAGAAGAAGCAGTAAGAGAATCCCCAAAACAAGCTGTCAAGTGGTACACAACAGGTCGAAGAAAAAGAGGTCGACTAGGCGAAACTCTAAAGAGGACATTGTTAAGAGAGGCCAAATTAGTAGGCATAAAATCCCTTGAGTTTGAAAAACTCGCCGAAAACAGGAAAACTCGAGCCTTATGTGACGTTTAACAGCACTAGAAGGATACAAGATGTAAAACTCACAATGCTACAGTAAAAACATTCCCGACGACATACTGTACAACACCTGCTGCCAGTAGCAAAGATTGTACAACATCTGCTATCAGTAGCAAAGATTGTACAACATCTGCTATCAGTAGCAAAGATTGTACAACATCTGCTATCAGTAGCAAAGATTGTACAACATCTGCTATCAGTAGCAAAGATTGTACAACATCTGCTATCAGTAGCAAAGATTGTACAACACCTGCTGCCAGTAGCAAAGATTGTACAACACCTGCTGCCAGTAGCAAAGATTGTACGGCATCTGCTGTCAGTAGCAAAGATTGTACAACATCTGCTATCAGTAGCAAAGATTGTACAACATCTACTGTCAGTAGCAAAGATTGTACAACATCTGCTGTCAGTAGCAAAGTGCTTCTCATGGCTCACGCTGGAGATGAGGAAATGAAAGTATAATCACCGACAATATTCTCAAGATCACCCTCATCAGAGAGGTCATCTGTCACCCTCAGCAAAGAGGTCATCTGTCACCCTCATCAGAGGTTATCTTGTATAAAAGTCACCCTCATCAGAGAGGTTATCTTGTATAAACGTCACCCTCATCAGAGACGTTATCTGGTATAAAGGTCACCCTCATCAGAGAGGTCATCTGTCACCCTCAGCAAAGAGGTCATCTGTCACCCTCATCAGAGGTTATTTTGTATAAAAGTCACCCTCATCAGAGAGGTTATCTTGTATAAACGTCACCCTCATCAGAGAGGTCATCTGTCACCTTCATAGGAGAGGTTATCTGGTATATAGGTCACCTTCATCAGAGAGGTTATCTGGTATAAAAGTCACGCTCATCAGAGAGGTCATCTGTCACCCTCATCAGAGAGGTTATCTGATATAAAGGTCACCCTTATCAGAGAGGTCATCTGGTATAAAGCTCACCCTCATCAGAGAGGTCGTCTGGTATATCTGTGTCAGTTAAAAATTATTTATAGCACTTTCTTGGCAGACGCACTTTGTTTTAGTTCAGAATAAGAAAACAGACATCACATGAATAAAATAATTGACTAATACAACTTCAGTTCCAACATGTCTGTTCGTTGGTGGGTCAGAGAGATAAAATACTCAAGCTGATATCTCACGGAGAGAGAGAGAGCGGGAGAAAGAGGAGGAGAGAGAAAGGGAGAGAGAGATAGGCCGAAGAGGTTGATTGATTGATTGATTGAATGATACTGATCTTTATTTCCAAAGGGTTAAGAATTGGGCCCGCAGGCCCGTCTGACATTCTGCCCTTTATCATACATCTATCACTCTGTTCCAGACATTCTACAAATATTCTGCTCATATCACCAACATAACTAACATAACAAACACTGGAAAGCTGAGAGACATCAAATAAAATACAACATTTATGTTTCCATCTTCTCCATGTGTGAGAGGGGGAGAGAAGAGAGAGACATGAGAAAGAGAGGGAGGGAGAGGTAAAGAGAGGAAAATAGAGAAGGAGAGGGATTGATTAATTGATTGATTGATCGATTGACTGATCTTTATTTCAAAAAGGTTAAGAATTGGGCACGAAGGCCCGTCTGACATTCTGATTGATGGAAAGAAGATCAGAGAAGGGTGAAAAGAAGAGAGAGAGAGAGAGAGATGCAAAGAAGAGGAGATAGAGAAAAGATAGAGAAGGAGAGTGGATAGAGTGAAGAAAATAGGAGGAGAGGTAGTGACATACAGACAGACAGACAGACACAGACAGGCAGGCAGACAGACAGGCAGGCAGGCAGACAGACAGATAGATAGATAGATAGATAGATAGATAGATAGATAGATAGATAGATAGATAGATAGATAGATAGATAAATAAATAAATAGATAGATAGATAGATAGATAGATAGATAGATAGATAGATAGATAGATAGATAGATAGATAGATAGATAGATTAGATAGATAGATAGATAGATAGATAGATGGATGGATGGATGGATGGATGGATGGATGGATGGATGGATGGATACGAGGGGTGATTGATAAATTCTCGACATAAGGTACAAATACACACAACTGATATTAGGTGCGTTTGTAGATCAGGTAAATGTAAGATTAAACACCAAGTTTCAAGAAATTATCTGCAACCAATTTTTTGACAGGCTACTGAAGTTGTAAGGGGTGGCAGAAATTGAGAAAATTGAGAAAATTTCTCATCGAGCAGTCATTCGATACCTCTGCATCAAGGGCTTATCATCGAAGGAGATCCATGAGGATATGGTGGAGACTCTAGGGGAGAGTGCCCCTTCTTACAGCACAGTGAAGAAATGGGCAGTTCAATTCAAACATGGAAGGGAGAGTCTAGAAGATGATCCCCGTCAAAGAAGACCAAAAACGGTACCACTGATGAAACCACCGGCAGAATCCATGACATGATAATGGAGGATCGACAACTAACTGAGCGGTACTTTGATACTGAGTTGGGCATCTCCCAGGAACATGTTCATGCCATTATTCACAATGATCTTTAAATGACAAAGGTCTCTGCTTGATGGATCCCGAAACTTCTTGGAGCTGATCACAAACGACAGCGTCTCAACATGTCAAGAGATAATCTTGGCCGTTTTTCTGCAGATCCTGAAAAGTTTCTTCAACAATTTGTGACTATGGATGAGACTTGGGTTCATCATTTTCAACCATAAACTAAAGAGGAGTCAAAACAGTGGAAACATCATGGATCCCCACCTCCAAAGGAAGCAAGGGTGGTTCTGTCTGCAGGCAATATGATGGCTTCCATCTTTTGGGATTCAGAAGGTGTGCTACTGGTAGACTATCTTCAGTGGTGTGCTATTGGTAGTTTAGACTATCTTCAGTGGTGTGCTATTGGTAGTTTAGACTATCTTCAGTGGTGTGCTATTGGTAGTTTAGACTATCTTCAGTGGTGTGCTATTGGTAGTTTAGACTATCTTCAGTGGTGTGTTATTGGTAGTTTAGACTATCTTCAGTGGTGTGCTATTGGTAGTTTAGACTATCTTCAAAAGGGCAGAACAGTCATGGGGGCCTATTACGCTAATCTTGTGAAGCAACTGCGGGTCAAATAGAAAGAGAGAGAGAGGAGAGAGAGAGAAGAGAGTGAGAGAGAGAAGAGGGACAGGAGAGAGAGGAGAGAGAGAGAAGAGAGTGAGAGAGAGAAGAGAGAGAGAAGAGAGAGATTTGGTAAACGGAACAATAGTTTAATCATTATTGATGCTACATAGTAGAGAGAGAGAAGAGAGAAGAGAGAGAGAAGAGAGAGAGAGGAGAGAGAGAAGAGAGAGAGAGATTTGGTAAACGGAACAATAGTTTAATCATTATTGATGCTACATAGTAGAGAGAGAGAAGAGAGAAGAGAGAGAGGAGAGAGAGAAGAGAGAGAGATTTGGTAAACGGAACAATAGTTTAATCATTATTGATGCTACATAGTAGGTAGGAAGAGAAAAGACCTTGCACTTGAAACAAGAAATTTAAAATCTACCAAACATTTCAAGAGCAGAGTTTTAGTAAACGTGGAATGAGGAAGATCAACTTTACAAAAAAAGATTGTCATGTTGTACCTGTTTTGTTGTCAAGATATAGTTTTATAGGAGATATTTTGCTATCTAAGGACTAAAACATTTTGGTCACTTTCTTGTATAAAGTTGAAAAAGCTCTAACACAACATGGAAAACTTTATTTGGGAAATCTAAGTCCTAAATCAGGGGAGATTCATCCAGCAGGAAGACAGGTATTTCTAATCTGATGTCTTCTTTCACTTGTAAGTTTAATTCAGGCTGATGCATTGATATCAGATATACGAGTCTGTCAGACAACAATATTTATCATGAAATGAAACATGACTGATATTCCTATCTGGCATGATTGCATGAGATGATCCCTACAGTTGACAAAGTGCTGGGATCTTACATCTTTCCCGTGACGTTAAACGTCACATAAGGCTTGCATAGAGGTTCGCCAAGTTTTCTGTTTTCTGCAAGTTTTTCAACCTCATCAAGGGATTTTATGACTACTAATTTGGCCTCTCTTAACAATTTCCTCTTTAGAGTTTCGCGTGGTCGA
Source organism: Achatina immaculata (assembly GCA_009760885.1). Lineage (NCBI taxonomy): Eukaryota > Metazoa > Mollusca > Gastropoda > Stylommatophora > Achatinidae > Lissachatina > Lissachatina immaculata. Next base: position 66,488,524 of record CM019717.1, on the reverse strand, counting down.
CCTTTTTTTCCTCGGCCTGTTGTGCTCCACTTGATAGTTTGTTTTGGGATTCTCTGATTGTTTCTTCTCATCATATGACCGACATATGTTCATCTTCTTTTTCTGATCCCGATGAGACAGGTTGTTGTTTGCTCATATGTCTTATCTCTGCGTTGTTCTTGAATTCGTTCCGCTTTATACCGAATATTTTCCTTAAGCATTTGTTTTCAAGAGTCTAATCTGTTGTTCATTTCTTTAGTTGTTTTCCAGCCTCCGCGTGCATAAATGAGGGTAGATATTACATGTGAATTGAATAATCTTAACTCAGATTTTGCGCTTATAACTTTTGAGTGCCAGGTGTTCATAAGGTCCTTGAAGGTCAGTGCTGCTTTTTGCTATTCTAATTCTAACTTGGACAGCAAAAATAGCTAATGAAGAATGTAGGAGAAGAGCTGGAGAGACAAAAAAACCTTGTCAAAAAGATAAGAGAGAGACAATGTACTTTCATAGGACATGCAATGAGAAGAGGGGGCATTGAAAATATTATAACAACAGGAAAAATAGAAGGAAGAAAATCAAGAGGAAGACAAAGAGAAATAATACAGGACAGTCTGATGGGATGGTGTGAGAGGAGATCACCAACTGAACTGATGGCCTGCATGAAGGATCGCGTACTCTGGAGAAGCATAATAGCCAACGCCAGTCGGCATGGCACATGATGATGATGATGATGAATTCTAACTTCCTTTCTGGTGTCACCATCCTGGTCTATGTAGCTGCCAAGGTACGCAGATTGGTTAACTTCTTCAACAGCTGTTCCTTCTACGTATATTTTTCCTTCTTGATTAATGGGAACGTTCATTTTTTTTTCCGTGTTAATTTCAAGTCCTATTTTGCTAGCCAATGAAGACGGTATCTGTTTTGTCTTGCATCAAATTCACGTTGTCACTGATAAGAGTTATATCATTTGCAAAATCAAGATCTTCTAGTTGGGTCGCATGTACCCACTCAATGCCAGTTCTACATGTGGAGCATTTTTTCATTATGAAGTGTTTGGAATTTCAAAAAGCAAGGAGGATAGTATACATCCTTGTTTCGCTCCTGTTTAAATCAGGAACCATTCGCTGATTCCTTCTTCTGTGTTAAGTGCACAGATATATCCGTTGATGTTAACAGTTTAGATGGTGTTCTATATAATCTTACAATTCTCCACAATAAATCTGTGTATGCTATCAATTAGCTATATGTACTTATATTTATAGATAGCTTTAAATCCGATGTCACTTTTTATATTTCCTGTTAGACGACAGTCAACAAATCCGTTACATATTTTAAATATCTTAAGTGGTCTGAAAGGTAGTCAGATACACACCAGGAGATTTTCTGTTCCTAAAAAATCAACAGGTCAGTGGACAGAGATAAGATACAACTGCCACTTTCAAAATTATCATCCTTTTCTTATCATACGTTCTGAAATCACGTAGCCAGCACATAAAATATTCCCTGGAGATGTACCGTGTCATCCATTGAACAAAACTGATGTGCTGGTAAAACACAAGAAGAAGTAACCGAATTTATGAAGAAAATCTCAAGCTCTGGAGACGATGGATCAATGCTCACAGGTGTCAGAAGCAGATGAGGTTTTGCTCAAAAGGAAAAATACTTTAAGACCATGGCTGGAGGACAGCACAACACCTGCTTAAGCAGGTCGGTGAAAACAGAGGTCGGCGCTCAAGCCTTGAACTGGCTAATGACCCAGAAAGTACAAGGAACTACAGTCATCGCAGACTCTCAAAGTCTATTAAGAAAGACAGAACTCTGTGCCCTAAGAAGAGAGTCGCTGGACATAATATCCAAAAACCAAATACAAACCATGACGTGGATACACTGCCCAGAGCATTCCGGCATTGTTGGCAAGGAAGAAGCTGATCAACTTGCAGCAAGGACTAGCCCACCAGGAAACATCAGTTTGAACAAACAAGACATGTGTCAATCTTTCCAGCAGCGAATCAAAGAATCCGTGCAAGAAACCTTCCTCTAAAGTACAAACCACGCCCGCCCGCCCGCCCCCCCCCCCCCCAGTGCCCAGAGAAAGTGGAAACAAATCCCATTTTTGTGCTAGAACACGAGCCATTTACAATCAACACAGTATTGGTATTATATCAGCCAACACAGTATTGGTATTATATCAGCCAACACAGTATTGGTATTATATCAGCCAACACAGTATTGGTATTATATCAGCCAACACAGTATTGGTATTATATCAGCCAACACAGTATTGGTATTATATCAGCCAACACAGTATTATTATTATATCAACAAAAACAGTATTGGTATTATATCAACAAAAACAGTATTGGTATTATATCAGCCAACACAGTATTGGAATTATATCAACAAAAACAGTATTGGTATTATATCAACCAACACAGTATTATTATTATATCAACAAAAACAGTATTGGTATTATATCAGGCAACACAGTATTGGTATTATATCAGGCAACACAGTATTGGTATTATATCAACAAAAACAGTATTGGTATTATATCAGCCAACACAGTATTGGAATTATATCAACAAAAACAGTATTGGTATTATATCAACCAACACAGTATTATTATTATATCAACAAAAACAGTATTGGTATTATATCAGCCAACACAGTATTGGTATTATATCAGGCAACACAGTATTGGTATTATATCAGGCAACACAGTATTGGTATTATATCAACCAACACAGTATTGGTATTATATCAGGCAACACAGTATTGGTATTATATCAGGCAACACAGTATTGGTATTATATCAGGCAACACAGTATTGGTATTATATCAGGCAACACAGTATTGGTATTATATCAGCCAACACAGTATTGGTATTATATCAGGCAACATAGTATTGGTATTATATCAGGCAACATAGTATTGGTATTATATCAGGCAACATAGTATTATATCAACCAGAACACTAAAGGACATCCCGGTGTTGAACACAGAACACTAAAGGACATTCTGATGTTGAACACATAACACTAAAGGACATCCTGATGTTGAACACAGAACACTAAAGGACATTCTGATGTTGAACACATAACACTAAAGGACATCCTGATGTTGAACACAGAACACTAAAGGACATTCTGATGTTGAACACAGAACACTAGAGGACATTCTGATGTTGAACACAGAACACTAAAAGACATTCTGATTTTGAACATAGAACACTAAAGGACACTCTGATGTTGAACATAGAACACTAAAGGACACTATGATGTTGAACATAGAACACTAAAGGACACTCTGACGTAGAACATAGAACATTAAAGGACACTCTGATGTAGAACATAGAACACTAAAGGACACTCTGATGTAGAACATAGAACACTAAAGGACAATCTGATGTTGAACACAGAATACTCTGATATAGAACATAGAACACTAAAGGACACTCTGATGTTGAACATAGAACACTCTGATGTAGAACATAGAACACTAAAGGACACTCTGATGTAGAACATAGAACACTAAAGGACACTCTGATGTAGAACATAGAACACTAAAGGACACTCTGATGTAGAACATAGAACACTTGTGGGCATGTTCCGGGTTAATACAGCAGCTGCCTCAGACCAGCGGCAGATCTAGGTCATATCCAGTATCCAGTATCCAGTATGTTCTGTGTGATACAATTCATTTATCTTTGTTTACAATTTTATACACTTTGATTTGACTTCTTACATGTTTATACTTTCATATATGTTATTGTACTAGACTTACCTGTTTATACTTTCATATATGTTATTGTACTAGACTTACCTGTTTATAATTTCATATATGTTACTGTAATATATATACCTGTTTATACTTTCATATATGTTACTGTAATATATATACCTGTTTATACTTTCATATATGTTATTGTACTATATATACCTGTTTATACTTTCATATATATTACTGTACTATATATACCTGTTTATACTTTCATATATGTTACTGTACTATATATACCTGTTTATACTTTCATATATGTTACTGTACTATATATACCTGTTTATACTTTCATATATGTTATTGTACTATATATACCTGTTTATACTTTTATATATGTTATTGTACTATATATACCTGTTTATACTTTTATATATGTTATTGTACTATATATACCTGTTTATACTTTCATATATATTACTGTACTATATATACCTGTTTATACTTATATATATGTTATTGTACTAAATATACCTGTTTATACTTTTATACATGTTATTGTACTATATATACCTGTTTATACTTTTATATATGTTATTGTACTATATATACCTGTTTATACTTTTATATATGTTATTGTACTATATACACCTGTTTATACTTTTATATATGTTATTGTGCTATATATACCTGTTTATACTTTTATATATGTTATTGTACTATATATACCTGTTTATACTTTCATATACGTTATTGTACTAGACTTACCTGTTTATACTTTTATATATGTTACTGTACTATATATACCTGTTTATACTTTCATATACGTTATTGTACTAGACTTACCTGTTTATACTTTCATATATGTTATTGTACTATATATACCTGTTTATACTTTTATATATGTTATTGTATTAGACTTACATGTTTATACTTTTATATATGTTATTGTACTATATATATCTGTTTATACTTTCATATACGTTATTGTACTAGACTTACCTGTTTATACATTTGTATATGTTATTGTACTAGACTTACCTGTTTATACTTTTATATATGTTATTGTACTAGACTTACCTGTTTATACTTTTATATATGTTACTGTACTATATATACCTGTTTATACTTTCATATATGTTATTGTACTATATATACCTGTTTATACTTTCATATATGGTACTGTACTATATATACCTGTTTATACTTTCATATATGTTATTGTACTAGACTTACCTGTTTATACTTTCATATATGTTACTGTACTATATATACCTGTTTATACTTGTTATTATACACTATCTACCAGGTGTTTAAAGATCCTCACCGCTGTTTGAAGTAAGTCTTGTTACACTGTTACTCCGAGTACCCACTTCAGTTTGTGTTATTGATACATGTTGTTCTGTATCAGATCTACAGGATAATATTGTGGACGATGCACGCTTAGATCGAGGGGTGTACGACCTTCACTGAAGCGTCATCGTCCATGTGATTGGTAGTCGGTTTCGGGAATATATATATATATATTGGCGTGGATCAGTATAGATAGAGGCAATGGCAGGGCGGTGTCTTATTTAGTTGTGCCAATAGATGTGCTGTAAATTTGTGTGTATTATGGTGATCGTTGTCTATATATTACCTCATGCCCACCTCATGTGGTGTAGATTATGTAGTTGTGCAGTAAACTGTGATGTATGTTTCTGTATTTAGATATCAATATGGACATGATTTCAGTGTGATTTATAGGTATATTGGATGGGTAACATGTTTGATTCCTTATTATGCTTTCATGTAGATTGATATTGTGCTGAAGCAATGTATTTATATAGAGGTGTGTCATGGCAGCGATAGCTGTGTGGAATAAGTGCCATTGCATGTTAGATTCTTAGTGGAGGCCACGTGTAGGGCCAAGAGAGCCCGGGACCCCAGGTCCATCAGGTTTTTAATAATGCAACATGAGAAGTTATTATCATATGATACCATGCTTAATTACCGTTATAATGACATCTGTTTTGATGCCATGTTGATGTCAGTGTCAGTTGTATGAGTTGTTGTGGCGTATAGTGAAATTAAATGCTGTGTCCTTAATTTCAGACTTGATGATTGTACTGCATGCCAATGTATTATGTACTGATTGAATTCTCAGGATTTATGCATAATTAGCATACAATATACCAAGGAGGGGAGAACCTGGGTTGGCGGTCATGATGGTGGAGCTAGGTTGGCCTCGGGTACGGTAGCACACTGCCAAGGATTGTTGGTCTGTAACCATCCCGAGAGAACATATTCCTTCCAATAATTATAAATCTAAACTTGCATCAATAAGTTTTACAAAATATCAGGTTCGAATGTTCTGATAAAATCTGATAAAACTCTTTGTCTTACCTTCAGTCAGCTCTGCTAGTTACTGACATGACCAAAGGTGTTTCAGTGTGCATGACCAAAGGTGTTTCAGTGTGCATGACGAAAGGTGTTTCAGTGTGGCAAGTTATAAGATTTTTCTTTCTTAGCTTCCTTTGGAAAATATGGATAGGCAGCAAAAATGCACTTCCTGTCCTGGATCATATACTTATGAGCTCTCTCTAGCATGGTTCTATGTCGTATTTCTGTAGAGTACATGGATCTATGGTGCTCTGATAGTCTTTTTGTAGAGTACATGGATCTGTGGTGTTCTGATAGTCTTTTTGTAGAGTACATGGATCTATGGTGTTCTGGTAGTCTTTTTGTAGAGTACATGGATCTATGGTGTTCTGATAGTCTTTTTGTAGAGTACATGGATCTATGGTGTTCTGGTAGTCTTTTTGTAGAGTACATGGATCTATGGTGTTCTGGTCGACTTTGTGGTACAGGAATTTACTGGTGGTGGCTGTAAGAGGACAATGTTGATGCTACTTGGACATAAAATTCTGAGAATCCTTGAATAATAAGGCCACAAGCAGAAAGCAGGTTAATCTGTTGAGATATTTGATTGTTCCAAAGTGCGCGGCAGCACCTCAAATAAGGGACTAGAAAACATTGTGGATTCAAGGTTAAAGTGTTTTTCACTTACAATTTTCAACCGCACAAAAATAAATACATTTCTTGCCGTACAAAAAAAGAAAGAACTTTAACAAAAGTGAGAATTTCTGTTCTTCGTTGTTTGGTTATTTTTTAAAAATTTATTAAAAAATAAATTGGCTCAAGTCGAGCTTAACATGTCTCACTTAACTTGAACAAGACAACTATACAACAGGAAAATACTGTGGCTTATGAATAAAAGAGTTTAATTTAAGAGTAAATGCCAGAAGTTATTACCTGATAATTATAATGATCTATGTTATATATTAGCTTTGTGAACCAGCTTCACTGAATGGTCTCACACCTTGCTGGGGCTGTCTGCAAACTGGAGAAACGTGGCTGCGCATTTTATGTTCGTGTCTAAACTATTTGCTAACAAGCCAGCTTACATAAACTTCCTGAGAAGTTACGTCTAGTTTAGAATAATAAAGTCATAGCTGATTCTTGTCCTGGTTTTTCTGGTGATAATATTATTACAAATAGTGTGAGAATGTTTGAAGTAAGACCCCAAATCTCGATTCACTGCACGGATTGACGAGACAAATGTTTATATACAAATCTGGGTTTCTGTATATCTGTACAGAAAAAAAAATCAGTATAAGACTGGATGCAGTGTCAAGGATTGTCATATGTCACCTATGTATGTGTCATATGTCACGTGTTTATGTGATATCTGTAGCATACGGTCACAGTGCTGGAAGCTTTTATTTCAGTTTTCATAAAAATCAATTTAAAATTGAGTAGCGCTTAATTATCGTTTGCGAACACCACAGCTGAATTTAACAGTAAACATAACTAGAGAATTTAACAGTGAACATGACAAGATAATATAACAGTGAACATGATCAGAGATTTTAACAGTGAACATGACAAGATAATATAACAGTGAACATGATCAGAGAATTTAACAGTGAACATAACTAGAGAACTTAACAGTGAACATGATCAGAGAATTTAACAGTGAACATGACAAGATAATATAACAGTGAACATGACCAGATAATATAACAGTAAACATAACTAGAGAATATAACAGTGAACATGATCAGAGAATTTAACGGTGTACATAACTAGAGAATTTAACAGCGAACATGACCAGACAATATAACAGTAAACATAACCAGAGAATTTAACAGTGAACATGATCAGAGAATTTAACAGTGAACATAACCAGAGAATTTAACAGTAAACACAACCAGAGAATTTAACAGTGAACATGACCAGATAATTTAATAGTGAACATAACCAGAGAATTTAATAGTGAACATAACCAGAGAATTTAACAGTGAACATAACCAGAGAATTTAACAGTGAACATGACCAGAGAATTTAATAGTGAACATGACCAAAGAATTTAACAGTGAACATAACCAGAGAATTTAACACTGAACATGACCAGACAATATAACAATGAACATGATCAGACAATATAACAGTGAACATGACCAGACAATATAACAATGAACATGACCAGACAATATAACAATGAACATGACCAGACAATATAACAATGAACATGACCAGACAATATAACAATGAACATGATCAGACAGTATAACAATGAACATGATCAGACAATATAACAATGAACATGACCAGACAATATAACAATGAACATGATCAGACAATATAACAATGAACATGACCAGACAATATAACAATGAACATGACCAGACAATATAACAATGAACATGACCAGACAATATAACAATGAACATGACCAGACAATATAACACTGAGCATGACCAGAGAATATAATAATGAACATGATCAGAGAATATAACAGTGAACATGACCAGAGAATTTAACACTGAAAATGACAATGCAATATAATAGTGAACATGACCAGACAATATAACAATGAACATGACCAGATAATATAACAATGAATATGACCAAAGAATATAACAGTAAACAAGACCGGAAAATATAACAATGAGCATGATCAGAGAATATAACAATGATCAAAGATTATAACACTGAACATGACCAAAGAATATAAAAGTAAACATGACCAGAGAATATAAAAGAGAATACGACAAATGAACAAAATAGGTGAACATCGGAATCGCAAAAGAAATATTTGTCTACTGTCATACGAACACACAAACAAACCAAATCTTGCTTTGCCTCGGACCCTCCCTCCTCGTAGTACTAACAAACAAACAAACACACAAACAAACCAAATGTTGCTTTGTCTTGGTGCTTTCCTCCCTCGTAGTACAAACAAACAAACACACAAACACACAAACAAACCAAATGTTGCTTTGTCTTGGTGCTTTCCCCCCTCGTAGTACAAACAAACAAACACACAAACACACAAACAAACCAAATGTTGCTTTGTCTTGGTGCTTTCCCCCCTCGTAGTACAAACAAACAAACACACAAACACACAAACAAACCAAATGTTGCTTTGTCTTGGTGCTTTCCCCCCTCGTAGTACAAACAAACAAACACACAAACACACAAACAAACCAAATGTTGCTTTGTCTTGGTGCTTTCCTCCCTCGTAGTACAAACAAACAAACCAAATCTTCCTTTGTCTTGGTGCCTTCCTCCCTCGTAGTACAAACAAACAAACCAAATCTTCCTTTGTCTTGGTGCCTTCCTCCCTCGTAGTACAAACAAACAAACCAAATCTTCCTTTGTCTTGGTGCCTTCCTCCCTCGTAGTACAAACAAACAAACCAAATCTTCCTTTGTCTTGGTGCCTTCCCCCCTCGTAGTACAAACAAACAAACACACAAACACACAAACAAACCAAATGTTGCTTTGTCTTGGTGCTTTCCTCCCTCGTAGTACAAACAAACAAACCAAATCTTCCTTTGTCTTGGTGCCTTCCTCCCTCGTAGTACAAACACACAGACAAACAAACTAAATGTTGCTTTGTCTTGGTGCCTTCCTCCCTCGTAGTACAAACACACAGACAAACAAACTAAATGTTGCTTTGTGCCCTTCCCCCTGACAAAGTCTGCCATTAATCCAGCAGAAAGTTCAGACACGGAAGGAAAGATGTCTGTCTATTTTTTCTAACAATCTTAAGACAATGAAGGTAGACATCATATGTGTCTTGAAACACAGTCAAAGCAGGCCATCTACCTGGTTCTCATGTCCCAGTTTGTCATGACAATGTGTGGGCCTGTCTTCCCTCCAAGCACAGCTGGTAGACGAGCGTGGCGGTTGTGGTAACTAGTTCAGCATTTATTGAGATGTTGTTTCTAGCCGATTCTGAGATGATGTTGTTTCTAGCCGATGTTGAGATGATGTCTATAGCCGATGTTGAGATGATGTTGTTTGTAGCTGATACTGAGATGTTACTGTCTCTAGATGATGCTCAGATGTTATTGGAGCACAATTCGGATGGAGAGTGCATTCTGCAGGACAGCATAACCATCAGTATAGGAGTTTCTTGACACACTGCACCGCCATCAAATCTGTGCTCGGCTTGCAATAATCTGCTGGTAGGATGGTCACAAAAATGATCTGCTGGTAGGAAGGTAAGAAAGATGATCTGCTACTAGGAAGGTCACAAAGATGACTTGCTGGTAGGAAGATCACAAAGATGACCTGCTGGTAGAAATGTCACAAAGATGATTTCCTATTAGGAATGTCACAAAGATGATTTCCTATTAGGAATGTCACAAAGATGATTTCCTATTAGGAATGTCACAAAGATGATTTCCTATTAGGAATGTCACAAAGATGATTTCCTATTAGGAATGTCACAAAGATGATCAGACCTGGTTTGTATATAATTTTCTCAATACCGTCAATTGTATCTTCATTTGAACTTATAATAAACTTTTGTACTTAAGTGTCATTAAAACTTGTAATAAACTTTTGTATTTAAATATTATTGGAAATTGTAATAAACTTTTGTACTTAAGTATCATTTAAATTTGTAATAAGATTTTATACTTAAGTATCATTAGAAATTACAATAAACTTTTTTAACTCAAATACCATCATAACTTAAAGAAACTTTTGTACTTAAGTAGACAAAAGCTCAACAATATTCTCAGCACTACAATGATGACGTATAGTGAATCTCACGTCAGAGCTAGCAACTTGGCATCATGTATGGGATGGGGCTGGCTTGTTCTTCAGCGTGTATCATACAAAGACAAGGCGGATTTTAGAAGAGAAAACTCTGGTATAAAAACTAGCAGTGTACAATGTGGAACTGTTCACAATGTGTATGTGGAAATGTTGACAGCGTACACGTGAAGGTGTTGACAGTGTACAATGTGGAACTGTTCACAATGTATATGTGGAAATGTTGTCAGAATGCATGAGGGAATTTTGGCAGAATACACGAGGGATTGTTGACAGAATACTTGAGGGAATATTGACAATATGCGTTAGGGAACTTTTACAGGATAACTGAGGGAATACTGACAATATACATGAGGAAGTGTTGACAAAATACACGAGGGAGTGTTGACAGAACAAAAGCTGAGATGGTGGCAATATACATGAGTTTACTCGGGAAAAAAACACACAAAAGCTCTTACATGTTTTATAAAAATTGTGAGACGTCTAAATTATAGAGAAACTGTCAAATATGAAGATTGTGAGACGTCTAAATTATAGAGAAACTGTGAAGATTATGAAACTTCTAAATTATAGAGAAACTATCAAGTGTGAAGATTGTGAGACGTCTTAAATATAGAGAAACTATCAAGTGTGAAGATTATGAGAGGTCTAAATTACAGAGAAACTTTCAAGTGTGAAGATTATGAGACGTCTAAAGTATAGAGAAACTGTCAATTGTGTAGATTATGAGACTTCTAAATTATAGAGAAATTGACAAGTATAGATGATCATGTCATATTACCAGGACAATCTGATCAAGACCAAAACACCAGCATGAAGACAGCAACATCAAGACAGCAATGCAAGCCGCAACAGATGGATGGGCTGCAACGTTATCTTCAAGAGACCGACAGTTCGAGCACATCTCTGGTGTTTGTTCAGGTAAAGGTCAAGATAAAATCCCAGTTTTCATGCCCCGTTCTCGAGAACATGGTGCTAGTCCCGTACGATTCTTTCAGGACATGATGAAAAAATAAGAGTGCATGTCTGAAACACTAGCGCTTAAAAGTTACTCATAAATTTACTCAAAGTTATCATAAATTTACTAAACAGTTCTCTCGCTTGCAAGTCACAATGAAACAACAAATGTGAGAGCATGGATTGAGAGAGAAGTAGATAAAAGAAAGAAACATTCTTGTCATTTCCTGCTGGTCAACACCAAGTCTTAGTCTATTCTTCCCTTGAATGTGATGTAACAGGCAAACCATGAAGCTGTTTTTTAAAATCCATTACACTTTATCTTCTTACACTTCTTACACTTTATCTTCTTACACTTTATCTTCTTATACTTCTTACACTTTATCTTCTTACACTTTATCTTCTTATACTTCTTACACTTTATCTTCTTACACTTCTTACACTTTATCTTCTTATACTTCTTACACTTTATCTTCTAATACTTCTTACACTTTATATTCTTATACTTCTTACACTTTATCTTCTTATACTTCTATCACTTTATCTTCTTATACTTCTTACACTTTATCTTCTTACACTTCTTACACTTTATCTTCTTACACTTCTATCACTTTATCTTCTTATACTTCTTACACTTATCTTCTTATACTTCTTACACTTTATCTTCTTATACTTCTTACATTTATCTTTTATACTTCTTACACTTTATCTTCTTATACTTCTTACACTTAATCTTCTTATACTTCTTACACTTTATCTTCTTACACTTCTATCACTTTATCTTCTTATACTTCTTACACTTATTCTTACACTTCTATCACTTTACCTTCTTATACTTCTTACACTTATTCTTACACTTCTATCACTTTATCTTCTTATACTTCTTACACTTTATCTTCTTACACTTCTATCACTTTATCTTCTTATACTTCTTACACTTTATCTTCTTACACTTCTATCACTTTATCTTCTTATACTTCTTACACTTTATCTTCTTACACTTCTATCACTTTATCTTCTTATACTTTTTACACTTTATCTTCTTATACTTCTTACACTTTATCCTCTTACCCTTCTTACACTTTATCTTCTTACACTTCTTACACTTTATCTTCTTATACTTCTATCACTTTATCTTCTTACACTTCTATCACTTTATCTTCTTATACTTCTTACACTTTATCTTCTTACACTTCTTACACTTTATCTTCTTATACTTCTTACACTTTATCTTCTTATACTTCTTACACTTTATCTTCTTATACTTCTTACACTTTATCTTCTTATACTTCTATCACTTAATCTTCTTACACTTCTTACACTTTATCTTCTTACACTTCTTACACTTTATCTTCTTATACTTCTTACAATTTATCTTCTTATACTTCTTACACTTTATCTTCTTATACTTCTTACACTTTATCTTCTTATACTTCTTACACTTTATCTTCTTACACTTCTATCACTTTATCTTCTTATACTTCTATCACTTTATCTTCTTACACTTCTTACACTTTATCTTCTTATACTTCTATCACTTTATCTTCTTATACTTCTTACACTTTATCTTCTTATACTTCTTACACTTTATCTTCTTATACTTCTTACACTTTATCTTCTTACACTTCTTACACTTTATCTTCTTACACTTCTTACACTTTATATTTCTTTCTAAATTAGGATTGTGTGTGTGACAGGAAATGCTCCTCTCACGTACCTTCCTACCCCCCCCCCCCCAACCTTTCTCTCTCTCTCTCTCTCTCTCTCTCACACACATGTACACACAAGTACAAAACTTATTAAAATGCTAATGGAGTTCAGCAGAACTAGACAAAGCATGTGTCCTGGGTACATGCGGGACAGGCGGCCGTCAAAGAACTTATTTGTTGTTTTAAGATAAAATGTCCTTTGTGCAAGACAAAGAGCTGAACACAGCAAAGCTGTTCTCATTCAAGACATTGTGTCTTTTTATTTATGTGCTTGTGTTACAAAACTTCCCGTGCCAGACAGCATCGGCCATCATGCTCCTCCATCTTCTACGATCCTTGGTGTTTCTGATCAATTGAAATGCTTTTTTTTGTGGCACATGGACAGTCTGATCAGATTTTTTTACTTGGACAGTCTGATCAGATTTTTCACTTGGCTTTCCTTGTGTATGTGTGTGTGTTTAGTGCTGGTTATCTGGTTATCATAATTTATTCAGATCTGTTAAGTGGTAGGCGGATGGTCAGTCTGAATGAGTCAGTTTGCAGTGGTCGCGTTGGCTAAGTGTCTGCCAACAGTGTGAAGAGAACAACGGTCAATTCCTACAATAAGATCAGTCTATGGTATATCAAAAAACGTCTGTCAAACAACTGGATAACCATCGACATGTGTTACGCTGATACTGCGTGGCTTCGCTGACACTCTGGCAGTTTGTAGTCGCTTGGTCACCGTTTTGTTAGTATATTCTGTCTTGACTCTGTCTGTCAGCCTCGTCAAATTTCTGCATTTATACCGCCAAGATGAACACTGGCAGTTACCAGATAAATGGTTTCCATAGTTTCTGATTGTTTATCTCACAGACATCACCGTGAATCAATCCAGGCTACATGTTGTCTGCACTCAACGAAGCTCTTGCTGTATGTACTGTTCAATTTCATTTAACATAGATCTAACTAAATCAACATACAATGACCCCCATACACACATAGATTGAACTATATCAACATAAAATTGACAATACATGTCAATACATATGATGCTGTTGACATTGTTGCGACAATACAAATAATAATATGTTACTAACATTGTTGTGACAATACAAATAATATGAAGCTGTTGATATTGTTGTGACAATACAAATAATATGATGTTACTAACATTGTTGTGACAATACAAATAATATGAAGCTGTTGACATTGTTGTGACAATACAAGTAATATGAAGCTGTTGACATTGTTGTGACAATGCAAATAATATGAAGCTGTTGACATTGTTGTCACAATACAAATAATATGATGTTACTAACATTGTTGTCACAATACAAGTAATATGAAGCTGTTGACACTGTTGTGACAATACAAATAATATGATGTTACTAACATTGTTGTGACAATACAAATAATATGAAGCTGTTGACATTGTTGTGACAATACAAATAATATGATGTTACTAACATTGTTGTGACAATACAAATAATATGAAGCTGTTGACATTGTTGTGACAATACAAATAATATGAAGCTGTTGACATTGTTGTGACAATACAAATAATATGATGTTACTGACATTGTTGTGACAATACAAATAATATGATGTTACTAACATTGTTGTGACAATACAAGTAATATGAAGCTGTTGACATTGTTGTGACAATGCAAATAATATGAAGCTGTTGACATTGTTGTCACAATACAAATAATATGATGTTACTAACATTGTTGTCACAATACAAGTAATATGAAGCTGTTGACACTGTTGTGACAATACAAATAATATGATGTTACTAACATTGTTGTGACAATACAAATAATATGAAGCTGTTGACATTGTTGTGACAATACAAATAATATGATGTTACTGACATTGTTGTGACAATACAAATAATATGAAGCTGTTGACATTGTCGTGACAATACAAATAATATGAAGCTGTTGATATTGTTGCGACAATACAAATAATATGAAGCTGTTGACATTGTCCTGACAATACAAATAATATGAAGCTGTTGATATTGTTGTGACAATACAAATACTATGAAGGTGTCGATGCTGTTGTGACAATACAAATGATATGAAGGTGTCGATGCTGTTGTGATAATACAAATGATATGAAGGTGTCGATGCTGTTGTGACAATACAAATGATATGAAGGTGTCGATGCTGTTGTGACAATACAAATGATGTGAAGCTGGTGACACTGTTGTCGCTGAAAAAATATCTCGTAGATGCCAGAGAATCACCTTGGTAACCCAGGTTTTGTTGACATCGTGGCCTGACAGAGTACTGCACACAGAGTTTGCTGGAGAATTTGTCTGTCTCACATTCTTGCAATATGCCTGGGTACGGGCACCACACTTGAAAGATTTTACAATATGTTAAAACCGTGTTACAGTTCCTGCACTGCTTTTCTCCCCCACACAACCAGGATAATATCAATTTTAGCACTACAGCGCTAGATTTTGTAATCTCACAGCGCTATCACATACACGGGATTGTTGTGAAAGAGAGCATGTGAACATAAAGCTTGTACTGGGAACATCGTTTAGATTCGTTCACTTGTGAACAGCCATGTCTTCAAGGCCACCTTACCTTTCTACAAACCGGATGCAGTAAAACACTTTGTGTACCTGATATGGCAAAGAGGCCTATTAACGCAACACTTCATCTGCCCGTGTAGGGGAGGCCAGGTCACGATTAGTGTCAAATCTGTTGCGTTTAATTTGAAGGAGTGACTTCTTTTTAACAAATTCTAAACTATTAATTAACGTTTTCATTCCGGACATCACATTCCGTAGTTTATATGCAGTCTACCAGGGACTAATGTGGTTTTATCAAGGCGGCTTCCATTTTTGCTGTTGCTAGTTCCACACCATAACCATCGTCCATGATGAAACATGTCTTTATCATCATTGTCGTCGTCATCGTCATCATCATCATCATCATTAAATTTCTGTGAAGCAACACTTGTTTGTGGTGAGATAAAGGCTTTCATATATAAAAAAATTGTCAAAATATAGTCCTTCATTCATTCATTTGCATGTCCCTTGCGGAACTTTGCCTCCCTAACAGCTCTCCTGTAGGCCTCTCAGTTGTGAGCAAGATGGCCTGCTGCTGATGCATCCATTTGCAGATCATCAACGATGTCTTGCAGCCATCTTCGCTTTGATATTCCTCTCTTTCTTTTTCCCATTATTAAGTGAAAAACAAAATTAAGGAAAAAACAAAATTAAGGGGGAAAGTTCGTGCTGGGGAGGGGGGGGGCTGTAGTGGGCCAAATTCCCCCACCCCCAGGCATGAACTCAAAATGTTCCGCCAGTAACCTTCTCTGACCAAGACGTCTCCTCCTTCGCTTTCTCTCTCACATTTCTCTTTTCTCTCTCTCTCTCTGTTCCCTCTTTCGGTTCTTTTTTTCTCTCGCTCATATCTCTCTGTTCTCTCTCTGTTCTCTCTCTCATATCTCTTTGTTCTCTCTCTCTCATATCTCTTTGTTCTCTCTCTCATATCTCTTTGTTCTCTCTCTCTCATATCTCTTTGTTCTCTCTCTGTTCTCTCTCTCATATTTCTTTGTTCTCTCTCTCATATCTCTTTGTTCTCTCTCTGTTCTCTCTCTCATATCTCTTTGTTCTCTCTCTCTCTCATATCTCTTTGTTCTCTCTCTGTTCTCTCTCTCATATCTCTTTGTTCTCTCTCTGTTCTCTCTCTCATATCTCTTTGTTCTCTCTCTCATATCTCTTTGTTCTCTCTCTCTCATATCTCTTTGTTCTCTCTCATATCTCTTTGTTCTCTCTCTCTCATATCTCTTTGTTCTCTCTCTGTTCTCTCTCTCATATCTCTCCGTTCTCTCTCTCTCATATCTCTTTGTTCTCTCTCGGTTCTCTCTCTCCTCTCTCTCTGTTCTGTTCTCTCTCATATCTCTCTGTTCTCTCTCTGTTCTCTCTCATATCTCTCTGTTCTCTCTCTCATATCTCTTTGTTCTCTCTCGGTTCTCTCTCTCTGCTTTCTCTCTGTTCTCTGTTCTCTCTCTGTTCTCTCTCTCATATCTCTCTGTTTTCTCTCTTTTCTCTCTCTCATATCTCTATTTTCTTCTCTCTGTTCTCCTTCTGTTCTCTCTCATATCTCTCTGTTTTCTCTCTGTTCTCTCTCTCATATCTCTCTGTTCTCTCTGTTCTCTCTCTCATATTTCTCTGTTCTCTCTCTGTTCTCTCTCATATCTCTCTGTTCTCTCTCTCATCTCTCTCTGTTCTTTTATTATTCTCCTTCTGTTCTCTCTCATATCTCTCTGTTCTCTTCTCTCTCTCTCATATATCTCTGTTCTCTCTCTGTTCTCTCTCTCATATCTCTCTGTTCTCTCTCTGTTCTCTCTCTCATATCTCTCTGTTCTCTCTCTGTTCTCTCTCTCATATCTCTCTGTTCTCTCTCTGTTCTCTCTCTCATATCTCTCTGTTCTCTCTCTGTTCTCTCTCTCATATCTCTCTGTTCTCTCTCTGTTCTCTCTCTCATATCTCTCTGTTCTCTCTCTCTGTTCTCTCTCTCGGATCTCTCTGTTCTCTCTCTGTTCTCTTATTGTTCACTCTCTTTTCTCTCTCTCTGCTCTCTGTTCTCCTCTCTGTTCTCTAACTCTGTTCTCTCTCATATCTCTCTGTTCTCTCTCTCATATCTCTCTGTTCTCTCTCATATCTCTCTGTTCTCTCTCTCATATCTCTATGTTCTCTCTCTCATCTCTCTCTCACACACTCACTCGCTCTCTACCACGTGATCCAGTTAAGAGGTATGCAAAGAATCACAGAGTATGTTCAGAGTACTGCCACCCGTGGTGGTGGATGGAACGTAGCAGTTGGTGTCAGCAAATATTCAATTTTAGACCATCTTTCCCACTTTGTTACTGTCACTGACATGAACTGCCACTGACATGAACATGTCTGACACACAAACATGGCTGTCACAACAAACTAGAGATGGACCACGTCAATTAAATGATTCTGGCACAGCGCGCTCTACGATCTAAGGGTCATGGTCATCCAAACGAGTGTTGCCGAACAGGCTGGCCGTCCTACAGATAGGTGACAAGTACATTCACACTTTTATTTTCCAGTCTATTACTTTGTTCTCTTTGACATACACATTTGACGGAAGTATTAGATTGTAACCTCGCTTGTCTACCTGTACTCCGTTACTACTAGACCACATACCTCGGCCTACATGCACTCCACTACCACTAGACCACATACCTCGGCCTACCTGTACTCCACTACTACTAGACCACATACCTCGGCCTACCTGTACTCCACTACTACTAGACCACATACCTCGGCCTACCTGTACTCCACTACTACTAGACCACATACCTCGGCTTACATGCACTCCACTACTACTAGACCACATACCTCGGCCTACCTGTACTCTACTACTACTAGACCACATACCTCGGCCTACATGTACTCCACTACTACTAGACCACATACCTCGCCTACCTGTACTCCACTACTACTAGACCACATACCTCGGCCTACTTGTACTCCACTACTACTAGACCACATACCTCGGCCTACATGTACTCCACTACTACTAAACCACATACCTCGGCCTACCTGTACTCCACTACTACTAGACCACATACCTCGGCCTACATGTACTCCACTACTACTAGACCACATACCTCGGCCTACATGTACTCCACTACTACTAGACCACATACCTCGGCCTACATATACTCCACTACTACTAGACCACATACCTCGGCCTACATCTCCACTACTACTAGACCACATACCTCGGCCTACATGTACTCACTACTACTAGACCACATACCTCGGCCTACATGTACTCCACTACTACTAGACCACATACCTCGGCCTACATGTACTCCACTACTACTAGACCACATACCTCGGCCTACATGTACTCCACTACTACTAGACCACATACCTCGGCCTACATGTACTCCACTACTACTAGACCACATACCTCGGCCTACATATACTCCACTACTACTAGACCACATACCTCGGCCTACATGTACTCCACTACTACTAGACCACATACCTCGGCCTACATGTACTCCACTACTACTAGACCACATACCTCGGCCTACATGTACTCCACTACTACTAGACCACATACCTCGGCCTACCTGTACTCCACTACTACTAGACCACATACCTCGGCCTACCTGTACTCCGCTAGTACCACTTTGTATAAATCTAGACCGTATACCTCTATCTACCTGTACTCCACTACTACTAGACCGTATACCTCTATCTACCTGTACTCCACCTCTACTAGACCGTATACCTCTATCTACCTGTACTCCACTACTACTAGACCGTATACCTCTATCTACCTGTACTCCACCTCTACTAGACCGTATACCTCTATCTACCTGTACTCCACTAATATCACATGCACCGCAATCATCATGACACTGGACTTGCCTAAGTGACACATTAATATTTAACAAATAGCTAGCAAAGATTAGATAACCTTTCTCTAAATATCTGTCTTTAAAAGGTGTGAGATTCTTTCCTCCACTTCTCTCTCAAGCTATAACTGTCAATGAATATCCACAAAAGTGTAAAGAAGTAGTTTTCTGCGGGTATAGTGAACCATGTCTTATCTCTAACATCAATCACAGCACTCTGTTACAACTACTTGTCTTCTTCCCGCAACAAACACGGATTACTAGCAAACTTTAATGTTAATGTCTGACCAGACTTTGGACAAACTTAATGTCTGACCAGACCTTGAACAAACTTAATGTCTGACCAGACCTTGAACAAACTTAATGTCTGACCAGACTTTGGACAAACTTAATGTCTGACCAGACTTTGGACAAACTTAATGTCTGACCAGACTTTGGAAAACTTAATGTCTGACCAGACCTTGAACAAACTTAATGTCTGACCAGACTTTGAACAAACTTAATGTCTGACCAGACCTTGAACAAACTTAATGTCTGACCAGACTTTGAACAAACTTAATGTCTGACCAGACCTTGGACAAACTTAATGTCTGACCAGACTTTGAACAAACTTAATGTCTGACCAGACCTTGAACAAACTTAATGTCTGACCAGACTTTGGAAAACTTAATGTCTGACCAGACCTTGAACAAACTTAATTGTCTGACCAGACTTTGAACAAACTTCATGTCTGACCAGACCTTGAACAAACTTAATGTCTGACCAGACTTTGGACAAACTTAATGTCTGACCAGACCTTGGACAAACTTAATGTCTGACCAGACTTTGGAAAACTTAATGTCTGACCAGACTTTGGACAAAGTTTTCAGCCAGAGAAAAGCCTGGCTATCTTCTTGAAATGATGACATCATCT